>CM022766.1:21129223-21141723 GCA_012411365.1 Ameiurus melas | reverse complement strand
GATAGGATCAGTTACATACAATAACAAATCATCAGCATATAGCGACAATTTGTATTCTACACCATATCGAACTATTCCTTTAAACAAGGAGGAAGATTTTAGTGCAATAGAGAGCGGCTCGATGGCAACAGCAAAAAGCAGTGGGGATAAAGGACACCCTTGGTGACACCCTCGTCCGAGCGCAAAATAATCCGAATAAGTATCGTTAGTCTGAACTCTAGCATAAGGGGTTGAGTAAAGGAGGCTAATCCAAGAAATAAACTTGTCCCCAAATCCAAACTTCCTCAGGACTGCAAACAAATACTCCCATTCGACCCTGTCGAATGCTTTTTCAGCTTCTAATGAAATCACAATCTCAGGGTGAACAGCTGACTGCTTTGAATAAATTATATTAAAGAGTGTACGGGTATTGAAAAACAATTGACGTCCCTTTATAAAACCGTTCTGATCTTCAGATATTTCATATTTCATAATATTAATAGTTTCTTTTTATTCTAAGTTACATGCAATACAGTGAGGGGAAATAAATATTCAGACCCTTTTGTTTGTGTTATTTAATTTACTTCCAGTGCATATATCCACTTCTATCGTCTTCTGACTTTGTGCTTTGGTGCAAACATGGACGAAAAGGAATGGATCTACAACTGCACACTACTCACTGCACTGTAGCCTTGCAAAAACCGCAGAGGTTGATTCTGACAAGATTGAGGTACGTCCAGGCAAAAGTATGTGGACATCTAGGTACACAGTCTATACAAGATATCGATCCTGACATACATAAAAAATTGGGCAAATTTCCCCATGTGTCTGCCTCCACTAGACAAACTAGGGTTGTGTCTCAAATCTCGTACTTATTTACTATTCTAGACCGTTATTGTGTACCAAATCTAACCGGGTTTCCTGTTACAGTTTGTGTTTGAATTTTATAAACCTCTTGTGTAGCTTTCAAACCTACTGAACGGTCTGTTTTGCCCACCACTCTTCTGGATTTTCTAGATTATTGGTCAGAGGTTTTTAAACTTTTTTTTATTTCAGACACAGACACAATGTTGCTAGTTGAAAAGTTTCTTTGACACGCCAGTCAGAAACCAAACTACTTTTTATACAAACACAAATTTCCTGTCTGTAGCCTAAATACTGACTACTTTCAGACTATTCAACAGGTGAATATTTGTTTTATTCCCAGAATTGATCTCTTCCCCAGCAGAAGTGCTGTCTCCTCAGGCATCTCCGGGGAAATGGCGTTCGAGGTCAGTTTGGTGCGCGGACCATTGAGGTCGTCTCTGATTCCCAAACCCTGGCGAACAGATTGAGCTTCATTTCAGTTCTCGGTGACTCTCAGTCCTGTTCCTATAGACCCACAGTGCACAGCTGAGACTTTTCCTGCTCTCACACACACCTACTTTAACCTCACTGAGAGTGTGTTATTGAGCTGACGAGTTAAATCGGGAGTGTAAGGATGGCGTTGTTGGTATGAATCGATAATAAATTAAAATGTGTGGAACTCAACTGGGGAAAAAACACATGAAATGTCCTGGCCTTAGAGATTTGTAACAGCAGGCACTTTGAAGATCTAAATGAAAATATAATGCTGAAGTGTGGGGTTTTTTTTCCTCCTGAAAAAGTATTGTAGTAAAAGTACAAGTGTTCTGTTTTAGAAATACTCCAGATAACTAGAGCTCTACAGGAACAATACTTCCAAAGCAGTCACACTCTCTCAAACTTTCATATAATATATTTAGAAAAATACGTCACAAAATATTCTGCTGTGGAACCAATATGCATTGGGGTGTGGTTGATGGGAAATACCCCCAGACATTCCGCGTCCCCATGGTAACCGGCAGCCCTTTCTCGTAGTGTTTCTTGTCTCTTTGGGGTTGTTTTTGCTCTTTAGTGATCTTTGTTCCTGTGTAAAGGTTGTGTTCATGTTTGTGCGTTCTGCAGCTTGTGTTTAATCCTGTCTTCACCACATCGCTGTGTATCTCGTGTTTCGTGTCTCTTTTGATGCCTAGAATTTGAATGAATATTTTCAAGAACTGATTTTGTCCTGCTTTGTGTTATAACACACCTGGGTGAGGTAACTGAGTTAGTGTGATGCCTCGATGTGAAACCATTACCCCACGCTTCCATTAAACACTCGAAACATAAACACTCGAAAATGCCGAACAACTGCCTTTGAGGAAAATTTGTAGTTCAATAGAAAAGTTGTACAAATATTTATTTAGTGTAAATAACTACTCTAGAACTTCTGAACATATTCGCAGTTGTTTCTGTGTAGCTATATTATACTCTATTATATTTACATCAACACAGTGTTTAAAAAAAACAATAACAGATTGCATGAATATATTTCAATTTATTTCAAATGTATTGAGGGACACTATATCTGACACTACACACATAAATACACACACAAGCAGAAACAACAGAGAGAGGATGCACTGGAAACATGGGGAAGGGGACAGACAGGGAACTACACACGGTTCTGACCCGGACCATGACGATATCCAAAGCAGACTGTAGGGTCTGTGGTTCTGATCAAATCTGCATGTGGCTCATTTTTTCACACACATTTAAAAAAAAAAAGTAGTGTGCGCGCGTGCCACAGATCGCTCATACTATAAATGACAGCTGCTACCTAAATACATTTTGGATTTAGTGTGCCTTTGTGCTAGACTGGAGGTTCATCCAACCTACCCACCTAACTACCTACTCACCTAACCACCTACCACCCCCCATCCAACCAACCACACCCGCCCACCTCACCCAAAACCCACCCACCAGACCTCCCAGCTCAGCCAACCTGCCCACCGGTCCCACACTCCGCCGCCCGGCCCACACACGGCCCACACTCCGCCCGCCCGTCTCACACACGGCCCACACTCCACCCGCCCGGCCCACACACGGCCCACACTCCGCCCGCCCGTCTCACACACGGCCCACACTCCACCCGCCCGGCCCACACACGGCCCACACTCCGCCCGCCCGTCTCACACACGGCCCACACTCCGCCCGCCCGCCCACCATGGCCCACACCTCCGCCATTCTCACACACGGCCCACACTCCGCCGCCCGCCCACATGGCCCACACTCCCCGCTCATCTCACACACGGCCCACACTCCGCTCGCCCGGCCCACACACGGCCCACACTCCACCCGCCCGTCTCCACACACGGCCCACACTCCACCCGCCCGCCCACACACGGCCCACACTCCACCCGCCTATCCCACACGGCCCCGCCAAAAAAAAGAACTCAGAAGAAAGGACATGTTTACTGTTTTTGAAAATCCACAATGCATTGCTGTAAATAAATACACAATCCACAGATAGACAGGTAACGTTCAGATCGATTAAAACAAACAAGTTCAGCACTTTACATTTGTTTCAATTGCATCTCCCAGTGTTAAGCTTTTGAGTTGGAGCTCTTGTTCAAAAGCCAAAACATGAAGAAAGCGTGATCGTGTCTCAAACCCAGATCATAAGGGTGAGTACCTGCTTTTTACTACATTGACTGAAACAGCCATCAAACCCAGAACCGGTCAGAACCGCAGGCCAGAGTTTCACTAGTAACTACACTGACATTCAGCCTAATAATCTCTTACTGGAACAGCCTCACTGAAAGCTTAAAAACATTCATGTAAACACCTCATTGGTCGTGATTCCACACACAGTTTCACCGATCCGGATGAATTCGTTCCCACTGTAGATTCTGAATAAACTGTTTGTGTTTCCCAAACTGGAAAAACTTGATTTTTAACTGTACGTACGCCCCAATTGAATAAAATGACTTTAACGGAAACAATCCAAAACAAATCCATCACTTTTAAAAAGAAATATTAATGCTAGCTATTAGGACAAAAGTAATGGCACCCTTTAACCGAAGAAGGAGTTGGTGTGTGTCTGTGGGAGTTGAAGTGTATTACCGGAAAATTCAGCACACGCTGTGCTTAGGAGGCGCTGGATTACAATTTTATTACAATTTACTCATCATTTGATCATTTTCAGCTCTGTGGGTTTTGCCTTTCATGGAGATTTTTGGCCATCACAAAATCTCAATCAGTTGTTCTGTGAACGTGATTGGTCATTTTTATAAATGCCAAAATAACTGCATTTCTAAACATATGAGCTAGAAGGCAAAGAAAATCAGCACAACTGAAACTTTTGTAAATCTCCTGTTCATCACTGGCAAGTGTGTGATACATGAGCGTCTGTGTGTCCGATGTTCAAGCACAGAGACGCACTTGGAAGGAATTAGGAATGAAATAAGCTCCACCCCCTAGTACTGATAAAATGTGTGTGTGTGTGTGTTGTGTGTGTGTGTGTGTGTGTGTGTGTGTGTGTGTGTGATTGGTAGGGATTTGTGTGATAAAATGTCTGCGATGTGAAACTTGGTCAGCGGGTAGTACTCTGTTCCCGAACCCAGGCATGCGAGATGTGATCAGCCTAATGGTGGCGCTATAGTGTTTAGTTCGTGTTTTGGTCTGTATCTCCAGAACTATAAGTCCTAAACTCTCCTTTCCTCTTCTTCCTTGGTTTAAGTGGGATTTATCCAGGCCCCGCCCCCTCATTTCTGCCATGATTGAGTTGTTGCTAATTTGCATAATATGCAAAAACCTCCTTTTGCAAACTAGTCTCGGGATTTTTGGCCAATCTTCACAGACGTGTTGCCAAACTATTCAGCAGAGTGTGACCCTCAATAATGATCAAACACATGGTGACGTTTATATACATTTATAAGCTGAGCCCAATTTACTGAACCAGTCGTTGCCTATACGCGTTCACACGAAACCTGAAAGGCGTACACATGACATGATGGTGCATCTGTGTGCTAATGTGTAAGTTAAACTTTCAAAAAATCCTTTCTTAGGAACCAACTGAGCTCAGATTCGGTGTGCTGCACTGTTCTGTTCATCTGTAACGGCCTTTTAATGTCCAGTGGGTTACTTTGAGAACATGGCCGCCTTCATTCATTCACCTTTCACCAACATCTCACACAGTTTCAGACTTTTGGTACACATCACGTTGTGTGAGCAGTCAGTTTGGGGGGTGGAGATGGTGGATCATTTCTGGAGTCACTGTATAAGCATTTCATCTCCGTATTTATAGACGAGTACTGCTTCTTTTTTTTCAGTAGCACATCTCAGTGGGAAAGTGTGTTATTGAGTGCCGCTGTAAAGAAATATCTACACGGCCTGTCAGAAACACCAGGATTGATTGGTTTGCTTCGGTTTGAAAGTCTGTCATATTCAGATATTTTAGCCAATCAGCTTTTCTTCTGTTGACATGCTGCTGAAAGTAATGGAGTGAAAGTAGAAGATTTTGCTTTGAAATGTAGTCGAGTTAAAGTATGAAGTCTTCAAAAAGGAAATGCTTACAAAAAAAATAAATAAAATCCAGTGACAAATTACATGTACATCTATCCTGTCCACTACTGGGCTTGACACAACCTCATCCAGTCCTCCTCTTATATCTGTTCTAATCTGTCAGATATCAGACACTGCCTTGTTCAGAGCAGACTTCATGGTAGATCAGTTGTACCCAGAATCCATTGGGGGTGCAATCAGTGGTATATCGGTTTGTTTTTTGAAGTGCGTAGTTTAAATAGATGCACAAACACCGCTCTGTGAAATAGTCAGGACTCACCAGGCCTAGTGTACATCACGGTCCATGCTGCTTCACTTTTCATCAGTTGTAGAAGATAGAAGGTTGGTGAACTTGGTAGGAAGCGTTAAAAAACAACAAGAAGAAGAAAACAACCAACAAGAAAGATGCTTCCTGTGAGCCACGTTTTGGACGGTTTAATTCCTGGCAGCAGTGTGAGAACTCTATCATCAGCCCATTTGTTTCTAAATGCAGCTTTTCCCGGTCCTGAATGTTTGCGAGCAGCCATCCTTGTCGCCAAAATGCTACGGTCCATTAGCTTGTTAAGCGAACATGATTAATCTGCATAATGTCATTTTGAACTTTCGCATTACTAAGATGTATTGCTGAAATGGTCCACTCACCCTAATGACACTTTTAGATGTGAAGTAGGTACATGAATTTTACTTTATTTATAATAATCATGACCAATTGGTTAGTCAGGTATGAGGTGGCATAAAAAACAGCCACTCTTAATGGATTTACTGAAGTAATAGCATCAGGTTTTCAAACATGTTCCCTTATCCTTATTATTCGTGAGAACGAGTGCCAGAATGTTAACTTCTAACCCCCTAAACTCATATTCCTCACTTTATACCTATGAGTTTCACTGTAGTTACTGAAAATTTCATCATAGATAATGAATACTATGTATTAAGATAGATAACTGAATAATCTGGCTCTAATCAGGGGTTGATTTCATATTTTTACTGAAATTTAGTATTAATTAATAGCCATCAGTTGCTGGATGTTTACTAGCAGCTAATCACACATTGTTTTAGTTTTGCTACAGTGCCTTGCATTGGTATAAGATTACAAAAAAACAAAAATGTAATATTATTAAACCTATTTCTATACATTGTTACTAATTTCAAGCTTTAAATGTTCTTATTCCTATAGCCCATAGTAAGCATCTCTGCATTAATGTTATTGTGCCTGCTGATTCTTTGCTTCATTAAGTCAATTCATTTCCATTTAACAGGATAGACTTACAGCACATAAATGTGTTGTCGCTTACTATAACCTAAAAGGACCTGACGCATAGAGCCGTCTCGTTCGGCAAACTAAACATCAATCACATTAAAGAGTCGACTCATTCGCAAACCACACGTCAGTCAAGTCAAAGATTCAACGCATTCACATACGACATATCGGTCACCTCAAAGAGTCGACTCATTCACATACGACATATCAGTCACCTCAAAGAGTTGACTCATTCACATACGACATATCAGTCACCTCAAAGAGTCGACTCATTCACATATAAAGCACCAAAGAGTCGATCATTACATACGACATATCAGTCACCCAAAGAGTCGACTCATTCACATAACGCATACATCGGTCACCTCAAAGAGTCGACTCATTCAATATTTACATCAGTCACCCAAAGAGTCACTCATTCACATACGACATATCGGTCACCTCAAAGAGCCCGACTCATTCACATACGACATATCAGTCACCCCAAAATCACTCATTCACATACGACATATCAGTCACCTCAAAGACTCATCACATACACATACCTCAAACATCACATACGACATATCATACCCAAAACTATACATATAACCATCACAAACAACATCAGTCACCTCAAAAGTACTCATTCACATACCGACATATCAGTCACCTCAAAGATTCGACTCATTCACATATTCGACATATCAGTCACCTCAAAGAGTCGACTCATTCACATACGACATATCAGTCACCTCAAAGAGTCGACTCATTCACATACGACATATCGGTCACCTCAAAGAGTCGACTCATTCACAAACAACACGTCAGTCACCCCAAAGAGTCGACTCATTCACATACGACATATCAGTCACCCCAAAGATGACTCATTCACATATCAATATCAGTCACCTCAAAAGTGCTCATTCACATACATATTACTCACTCATCACAAACACACTCAGTCACCCAAAACGACTCATTCACATACGACATATCAGTCACCTCAAAGAGTCACTATTCACATACATATATCAGTCACCTCAAAGTTCACAAACAACATCCACACATACGAAAAAAACCCCAAACCCCAAAACACAACCACCCAAAAACCACACAACAATAAGACCCAAACCATCACATACACAACAT
The DNA here is from genome assembly GCA_012411365.1 of Ameiurus melas. NCBI lineage: Eukaryota > Metazoa > Chordata > Actinopteri > Siluriformes > Ictaluridae > Ameiurus > Ameiurus melas. The sequence continues at coordinate 21,133,967 of CM022766.1, read as the reverse complement.
CACCAAACCACACAAAAACAACAACACCAAAACTAAAACCCCAAAGCACTCATTCACATACGATATCAGTCACCTCAAAGAGTCGATCATTCACAAACAACACGTCAGTCACCTCAAAGAGTCACTCATTCACAACGATATATCAGTCACCTCAAAATCACTTATTCACATACATATCAGTACCTCAAAGAGTCGACTTTCACATACGACATATCAGTCACCTCAAAGAGTCGACTCATTCACAAACAACACGTCAGTCACCTCAAAGAGTCGACTCATTCACATACGACATATCAGTCACCTCAAAGAGTCGACTCATTCACATACGACATATCAGTCACCTCAAAGAGTCGACTCATTCACAAACAACACGTCAGTCACCTCAAAGAGTCGACTCATTCACATACGACATATCAGTCACCTCAAAGAGTCGACTCATTCACATACGACATATCAGTCACCTCAAAGAGTCGACTCATTCACATACGACATATCAGTCACCTCAAAGAGTCGACTCATTCACAAACAACACGTCAGTCACCTCAAAGAGTCGACTCATTCACATACACATATCAGTCACCCAAAGAGTCGACTCATTCACAAACAAACAGTCACCTCAAAGAGTTGACTCATTTACATACGACATATCAGTCACCTCAAAGAGTCGACTCATTCACATACGACATATCAGTCACCTCAAAGAGTCGACTCATTCACAAACAACACGTCAGTCACCTAAAAGAGTCGACTCATTCACATACGACATATCAGTCACCTCAAAGAGTCGACTCATTCACAAACAACACGTCAGTCACCTCAAAGAGTCGACTCATTCACATACGAAATATCAGTCACCTCAAAGAGTCGACTCATTCACATACGACATATCAGTCACCTCAAAGAGTCGACTCATTCACATACGACATATCAGTCACCTCAAAGAGTCGACTCATTCACATATGACATATCAGTCACCTCAAAGAGTCGACTCATTCACAAACAACACGTCAGTCACCTCAAAGAGTCGACTCATTCACATACGACATATCAGTCACCTCAAAGAGTCGACTCATTCACATACGACATATCAGTCACCTCAAAGAGTCGACTCATTCACATACGACATATCAGTCACCTCAAAGAGTCGACTCATTCACAACACGTCAGTCACCTCAAAGAGTCGACTCATTCACATACGACATATCAGTCACCTCAAAGAGTCGACTCATTCACATACGACATATCAGTCACCTCAAAGAGTCGACTCATTCACATACGACATATCAGTCACCTCAAAGAGTCGACTCATTCACATACGACATATCAGTCACCTCAAAGAGTCGACTCATTCACATACGACATATCAGTCACCTCAAAGAGTCGACTCATTCACAAACAACACGTCAGTCACCTCAAAGAGTCGACTCATTCACATACGACATATCAGTCACCTCAAAGAGTCGACTCATTCACATACGACATATCAGTCACCTCAAAGAGTCGACTCATTCACATACGACATATCAGTCACCTCAAAGAGTCGACTCATTCACAAACAACACGTCAGTCACCTCAAAGAGTCGACTCATTCACATACGACATATCAGTCACCTCAAAGAGTCGACTCATTCACAAACAACACGTCAGTCACCTCAAAGAGTCGACTCATTCACAAACAACACGTCAGTCACCTCAAAGAGTCGACTCATTCACAAACAACACGTCAGTCACCTCAAAGAGTCGACTCATTCACATACGGCATATCAGTCACCTCAAAGAGTCGACTCATTCACAAACAACACGTCAGTCACCTCAAAGAGTCGACTCATTCACATATGACATATCAGTCACCTCAAAGAGTCGACTCATTCACAAACAATACGTCAGTCACCTCAAAGAGTCGACTCATTCACATACGACATATCGGTCACCTCAAAGAGTCGACTCATTCACAAATGACACGTCAGTCAAGTCAAAGAGTCGACTCATTCACATACGACATATCGGTCACCTCAAAGAGTCGACTCATTCACATACGACATATCAGTCACCTCAAAGAGTCGACTCATTCACATACGACATATCAGTCACCTCAAAGAGTCGACTCATTCACATACGATATATCGGTCACCTCAAAGAGTCGACTCATTCACATACGATATATCAGTCACCTCAAAGAGTCGACTCATTCACATACGATATATCGGTCACCTCAAAGAGTCGACTCATTCACATACGATATATCGGTCACCTCAAAGAGTCGACTCATTCACATACGACATATCAGTCACCTCAAAGAGTCGACTCATTCACATACGACATATCAGTCACCTCAAAGAGTCGACTCATTCACATACGACATATCAGTCACCTCAAAGAGTCGACTCATTCACATACGATATATCAGTCACCTCAAAGAGTCGACTCATTCACATACGACATATCAGTCACCTCAAAGAGTCGACTCATTCACATACGACATATCGGTCACCTCAAAGAGTCGACTCATTCACATACGACATATCAGTCACCTCAAAGAGTCGACTCATTCACATACGATATATCGGTCACCTCAAAGAGTCGACTCATTCACATACGACATATCAGTCACCTCAAAGAGTCGACTCATTCACATACGATATATCGGTCACCTCAAAGAGTCGACTCATTCACATACGACATATCAGTCACCTCAAAGAGTCGACTCATTCACATACGACATATCAGTCACCTCAAAGAGTCGACTCATTCACATACGATATATCAGTCACCTCAAAGAGTCGACTTATTCACATACGACATATCAGTCACCTCAAAGAGTCGACTCATTCACATACGAAATATCAGTCACCTCAAAGAGTCGACTCATTCACAAACAGTAAACAGCTCCTCCAGGTAACAACACACAGTATTAAGAATCGAGAGTATGTAAACTTATGAGTTGGTTAATTTGTGTTAATTCCGTTATTATTGTGTCTTGTGGACTATATGTAAACATCTGTTATGTATTCATGGCAGGACTAAATAAGAAAACAATTATGAATTATTAACATTTTACAGATTCAGCAAGGCCTATGCAAACTTTTGACCTCAACTGTATCCTCAAGGCATCATAAAGCACAAGTGTAGCTCTAGAGTTTTTTCCACAAGCTTTACAGACATTTTGTCCTATTTTTATTTGGATTTTTTAAATCCCATTTTAGGGAGCGCCGCTGTAAGATATGTGGTGTGATGAGCGAAACCTCAGCGCATTGTCATCAGTAAAAGAGATCAGATTAGCCAGACTGATGGACTGCTGGCTGTAAAGGAAGCTGATAAGGCCCCTAGAATTAACCTTGGCTCGGAGAACTGGACTCAAGAGGATTTGGGATTGTTTCTCTTTTTAGAGGAAACACAAAGATCGCCCACTTTGTTATCTGTACAGTCCACGGAGACATCAATCAAAGCGCAGACTGCCACATCGACCCTCTCCACCAGGATGAATGGCCTTTCCTGCTTGGTTTGTTGCAGCAAAGATGCCTGCTGCTCACTAGTGCAGACGAACGGGCTATCTCTGATCAAATTGTCATTAATTACACCTGATCAGACACAATGAACATCTATAATACTGATTTAACAAAGAAATACAAAAAAAAAAGTCAGACTTTGAATTCCTACATGGTCCCATTTCAGCATAATTATTAAATCTTTTAATGAAAGACGCATCATTTAGCGCTGACCTTGGAAAGACGAACCAAACACCTACGCTGAAAAAAAACCCCACACCACAACAATTCAATAAATATCAGAAAAACAAATCTGTTGTTTGGTTGGTTCTTTTTTTTTTTACACAAAAAAAGAAAGCGATTAGAATTACTTAAATGCTTGAGGTTCTGTAATAAATTCATTTATGTAAATATATGCAGCTAAAACCCAAGCTGTGTATTTTACTTACTTTACTGCGTAAAGTTTTTATATTATTTCGCAAGCGCTCACAAACGAGAAAAAAAATTAGTAATGTTTACTTGAACAGATTGCATACTAAAGTGGGGGCGTGTTTTTTTTGTTTGTTTGTTTGTTTGTTTTGTTTTAGCTTCATTTGCATATGCAGAACTGATTTAATTTGAGTGTTCTGGATGGGTTGATTTCTATATTTGCTGCTTTGTGTTTCAGTAAAGTTTAATAACGTACAGATGTTGTATACATTTTACAGCGCTGAGATTTGTGTAGTTCATTTGAGCTTTTTTGCATGAAGTTCAGTTTTCTTAAAACACAGGAGTAAAAGCTTGATTTCCTCGTTTTATTTGTTTTATTTGTGCAATTTAACTCAAGTTTGAGTAAAATGTCAGTAGCGCAGGCTGAGAGCACACAGGATTTAATGGCTTCCTGTGACACAGTTCTTGTTTTTCGAAATATCTCAAAAATTCTGAGATTTTCACCTGAATCTGCATTTAAATTAAATTTTTTTTTTAAAATCATCATTGATTTCTGCACTTTCATCTCCAAAAAGAAAGTTAACATTACTACTTAATTGCCACGACCACCTTAAAGGGTTTCAACCAGATGTCGCACTATTCAAGTGATTTCCTTCTGCAAAACAAACACACATTTTATAATAGAATAGCCAAAACAAACAAAAAAATATTTAAAAAAAACAACCAGCCATAACGCTCATAACGCTTAAATCAATTAAAAGAAACGCATACAGTGGGGGTGAAATAAGTATTGAACACGTCGACATTTTTTCCAGTAAATATATTTCCAA
>CM022766.1:21011723-21126723 GCA_012411365.1 Ameiurus melas | reverse complement strand
TAAGACAGTATTCTGATTAAGGTGTTTACATGGGTCGCTTTTAGAATACTCCTTTCAGCTTCAGGTTTTACGTGTTCTAGGACGTGGAGCGATTAACGTCACGGCGTCCGACGTTCCCGACAGAATTTCACGTCTCGGCGTGAAACAGTTGGTCTTCGTTGTGGGACCGTATACAGTTCTGGGTGTGTTTATTTTATGAACGTTTCGAGCGCGGTTAATTATTTGTCGTGCTGTACGTGCAGATAGACGACTGCTCGAAGCCGTGGGCCGCACCCCAAACCGCGTACTTTACCCAAATACGTGTATTTCTCCTACTATATAGCAGGTAAGTACGCGGTTTGGGACGCAGCCTCGTTCTCTTGTTCGCCGTAAAACGGTCGAGCGCTGCCGTGTGTGTACGCGTCCTGTCGCACAATGCGGTGAAAACTCCCACACGACGTTAATAGTGTGATTACGGTGTGTACATGTCTGTATCGCACGTCGATAATGCGACTAAAACAGGAATACTCCACACGACTTAATTCCATTTGTGTGTACTTCGAGTATGACTTTAGTCAGATTAAGGTCATCAATAATCTGTTTACATGCTAGTTTCATAATCAGAGTATCGTCTTAATCGGGTTAATATCGGAATACCGTCGTCCGTGTAAACGTACTGATTGTTGTACTAGCGTGCGTATGCTGATCACATGTAACATGCACAACATCTTCCCAGCACAGCTCATTTGCATGTAGTGACGCCCACGGAACTCCATAAAAGGTCATATGAACAGACAGTTAGGAGCTTGAAATGAACAGTCAGGGTAAATAAAGTCTTACAGGCAGGCACACTGGTAAAAAATCTTTAGTAATAATAACCGAGCGGTGATTCCTTAGTCAGCTGAGATGTTTCCGGCTGTGCGCAGACAGACCGGCCCGTCCTCTGTTTATACGCCACCATTTCTTTTATCATAACCGAATGATTACTTTTATTCGTCTCAATTGATGGGTTTGTGTTATCTCGCTTTCTTTAAAAAAACAAAAAAGAAAGAAAGATTCTGTAAGTAATGCCAATAATATAAAATGACTGTTTGTTTGTTTTTAAGTGTTATTTATTTATTACAAAATGTTCTGCATGGTACCCTTAATACTCTAGGTCGTCCCTGACCTAGTGACCTAGCATGAGGATGTGTTTTTGCTTGAGATTTCAAAGCTCTTCTATACTGTCAGTCGCCCTGGGTAAGAGCGTCCGCTGAACGCTGTAAAGCGTAGTAAAAATAAGCAATTTGCGTATTCCAGTGCAGCCCCAGTACAAATGTCGTAAAACTTGAAAGCAAACCTACGATTGCTTTGTGTCGTGCAGGACTCTGTCGAGCAGCAACGATGTGCAGGACCGGGAGACAGAGAAGAGTCGGCTGGAGGAGGCCTACGAGAAATGCGACCTTAATCTGGACCAGCTCATCGTCCAGCACTACACGGAGCTCACCACGGCCATCCGCACCTACCAGAGCATCACCGAGAGGATCACCAGCTCACGCAACAAGATTAAACAGGTCAAACACACACACACACACACACACACTCAGATAATCTACTGGGAGTGTACGCAGAACGGTGAGAGGAGAATGGACAGACTGGATCGTGCTGACAGAGTAATCACAGGTGGACGAGCTACGACAGCACGGGACCGCGTCGGGTTCCTCTCCGGTCAGACGAGAACAGGAGTCCGAGTCTCACTGTTTTAAGCTTGGATAAGCTTGGATAACGTTCAATGCTCACTGCTTTTCAGCTCAACACGCTTGTAAAGAGTGGTTTATTTGAGTTCGCCTAAATGAGCTGTTTAAAAGGAAAAGTGCTGCAGTGAGAGAAATAACATTCATTTAAAAAAAAAACAACAACCAAAAAACAGTTTTTATACTTCTTACACTTTCTCTTCTTGACTGTAACGCCGCTGCTGGAGCTCAGTTTTTCAGGGCTTCACATCTGTCTTCTCATCAGCTGACGCGAACACACACACACACACACACACACACACACTCACACACTACCTCTCTCTTCTCTAGAGAAATCAGACGAAAGCATCGGGCCGAGTCTGTCTGCCGTTCGCTGCCCGCTAACGAGCGTGATGAGAGCCGTCGTGGGAAAACGCAATCCCTTCTTCATTCGTGGTTTACAGATCGATCCAGCATTGCGGTACTCGTGAACGGTGTTCGCGTGGAGGACGTTGTGTTCATAAATATGCAAGATATGCAAATGAGCACGAGAGTGGTGCTGTTTGAATGCAGTTTCGTGAATCTGGAATGATTGACAGTCGGTACAGGGGCGTGGCCTGGCCTGGGCGTCCGGGGACTGTAGCTCTGCAGATTTTTTTCTTTAGCGGTTTGTCACTGTGTATGAAGGCAGTGTTGTCATTTTATATCTTCGGTGAACGGAGGTTAGACCAATCAGACGGGGTTTCCAGGAAAATGCATGGAAATATTACACTACAGTTTCTAGCTTAGACGAGTGATTTGTGCAAGGACTGCAGCGTCTTTTACTCAGAGCACTGATATTTTGTCATAAAGTGGGATTCCTTAACAGTACGGGTCTCATTTCGAACAGGACCCCCTGGACTTGTTAGAATGATGTCGCTCTGTTTTCCGCTCTCTCTCTCAGGTGAAGGAGAACCTGCTGTCGTGTAAGATGCTGCTCCACTGTAAGCGGGACGAGTTGAGGAAGCTGTGGATCGAGGGCATCGAGCACAAACACGTCCTCGAGCTGCTGGACGAGATCGAGAACATCAAGCAGGTTCCTCAGAAGCTGGAGGCCTGCATGGCGAGCAAACACTATCTGCATGCCACGGACATGTTGGTGAGTCTGTGTATTCGAGTCTGCGACACGAATATCATAACACCATACCAACGATATCTCAGGAACGTGTATCGTGATGTCATTTATCACGGTATCAATCCTACACCGATATATCGCCCAGGGTCGGTCGCGAGTGGCGTCATTTTGCATCCTGAACGTTTTCTGACGTTTCTAACGAGGCAGGAGCAGAACTGCTGGTACCCCTCGGAAGTCGTGACTCCTCGATGTTTTTCATTTAGTCTCGCTGTTTCACATCGACACGGGCATTCAGCAGCTATCAGTCGTCAGAACAGTACGGATTTTGTGATAAAGAAGATGTATATGAGAGATTTTTACATGCAGTTGAATGCAAAGAACATTCATTCATTCATTCATTCATTCATTCATTCATTCATTCATTGGGGCTTATCCTGGGAATTCTGGATATTAGACGGACGGGATATTAACAGCATGTCTGTGTTTTATTCCTCTCATCCCACAGGAATTTGCCTATGGAAGTGCTTATAAAACTTTAAAGAAAATTAACTTATTGTCCCATTTAATGTTGTACGTTACTACCATGCCAGTCCCTGCGAATGAGCCGTTACTATAGGAACGATGGCGTATTGGTATAAAGCGTTGGAGCTACTGTTGTGGAAAATTGAGCAGTGACCAATCAGAATCGAGAATTCAACACTTATGTTTTGCCTTAATCACTGCCTCCAGATATCTTAAATATGGCCCGAGGAGTGTTTCGATCGTTTCGTTAATAAATATTCTGCTCGAAAACCACCAAGACATGCTTCCAGGCATTTCTGGAACGTTTTCTTGACGTATCATTCAAAACCTCTGCCAACTTCAGATCAGGTCTGGACACGGTGATGGTCTGTTGATTTTGCGGCACTATTTGAAATCCTGTGCTGTTGCAGGATCCAGAAAAACCCCACCACAACAGTATGTTATGGCGCTCTTTTTAAATACACAGACCATGTGGGGGAGGGGGGGGGTTACAAACTTTTGCACTTAGCTTTCTTTCTGATCCCCTTTCTGTTTATCTAAATGAGGCTTGTTCCTCGCTGGGGAAATATTTTTTGAGGGACATGTTTGAAGGTTTTTTTGGAATCAGACCAGCAGTGGCAGGGCTGCCTGAGTCCATTACTGCACCCAAGCTGTGTCGGTTTGTAACAGCGTTAAAAAAAAACAAAAAAAAGAACACCTCCTCCTGCCTCAGGTTGCTAAAACGCAGCTGTAAATCTATTCTGCGTCTGTCACTCCCTCAGAGATCCCCGGTGTGAACTCTGCAGATGCATGTCACTCATTTACTCAGATATGCATCGTCTTGGCTTTAGGACGCTGTGCTTTTAGTCAAGCCTGATTGTGTGTGTAAACATATCCATCAATCTCACTCTCTATACGTACATACATACATGCATACATGCATACATACACACATATATATATATATATATATATATAATAGAGATAAAGAGGGGGGAGAGCTGGATGGAGAGAAAGAACAAGAGTTGGAGAAACAGACTGAGAGACTAATGAATGAATGGAACGTGAGAGAGAGTGTTGAGAGAGATGGACAGACAGAAGGAGATGGACAGACAGACAGTTGGAGATGGGGGTAGAGACAGACAGATAGTGAGAGGGACAGAGAGAGACAGAGGAGGTGGATGGATGGATAGACGGACGGTATGGACAGAGAGAGAGAGAGAGAAGATGGATAGAGAGCGAGAAAGAGGAACAGAGAGACAGATGGCGAAATGAATGGATGGACAGAGAAAGAGATGGGGCGGGAGGAACAGTTAGAGGAAGCGAGACCGAGAGAGAGATGGACAGACAGACAGACAGAAGAGATGGACAGACTACAAACTTGTAGTCCTGTGTAACTCATCACAGTGTGTGTGCGGGCGCGATGCTCCAGCTCAGAGGGAAAGTGGTACGTGTTCTGCCTCTCTGAATGAGTTTTGTAACAGAGTTGAGAATGTACACCGTGAGTCAGTACGGCCCGGCCTCTGTCGTCTCCCGTTGCCCTGGCAATAAAACAGACACATGACGTTATTGTGTTAGTTTGTGCGTTGCAGTTAATCATCCGAGCGCGCAGCTACCGCATGCTCGTTTACATGCACACGTGCACTTGACCTGTGTAATGCTTCCTGTCTGCTTACGAGGGCCGACGTGCAGTTATGTCAGGATGTCTCTCCAGAGTGCTATCAGTCCACCATTAACCCCTCATCATAATATACAACCTTCCATTACTGCCAGGGAGATTTATTATTAACACAAACACACAGTAACCACAACGGAGAACCAGAGACAAGGAGATAATGAGCGAGGGAGAAACACGGAGAGAACGAGAGACACTGTGATAATGAGAGAGGTTCAGACAGACAGAATGCGAGAGAGAGACAGGAACACAGATAGTGTCTTAGAAACAGACAGTCAGAGGTGGAGAGAAAGACAGACAGGTTGAGAAAGTCAGATGGATTCACAAAGACACAAAGGGAGACAGAGATAGACAGGCAAGGAGAGAGATGAAGAGAGGTAGAGACAGACAAACAAACAGAGAGACAGACAGTGACAGAGGGGGAGAGAGTGGGGGACAGAATGACTGATAAGGAGTGCAGAGAAACCCTTAGAGAGACATGCAGATGGACAGATAGACCCTGAGAGAGACATGCAGATGGACAGAGAGACCCTGAGAGAGACATGCAGATGGACAGAGAGACCCTGAGAGAGACAAGCAGATGGACAGAGAGACACACGGATGGACAGAGACCCTGAGAGAGGGGAGGAGAAGAGGTGAGGAGAGTGAAGGTGAGTTGAGGTGAGGAGAGAGGAGTGAAGGAGAGTGGAGAAGAGGTGAGGAGAGTGAAGGTGAGGTAAGGAGAGGTGAGGACAGCTGAGGTGAGGAGAGTGAAGGTGAGGAGAGGTGAGGTGAGAGGAGTGAAGGAGACTGGAGAAGAGGTGAGGAGAGTGGAGGAGAGGAGAGTGAAGGAGAGGTGAGTTGAGTGGAGGAGAGGTGAGAGGAATGGAGGTGAGTTGAGGAGACTGAAGGAGAGGTGAGGTGAGTTGAGTGGAGGAGAGGTGAGAGGAATGGAGGTGAGTGGAGGAGAGTGAAGGAGAGGAGAGGGGAGGTGAGTGGAGGAGAGGAGAGTGGAGGAGAGGGAAGGGGAGGAGAGTAGAGGAGAGAGGAGAGTAGAGTAGAGGAGAGTAGAGGTGAGTTGAGGTGAGTTGAGGAGAGTGGAGGTGAGAGGAATGGAGGTGAGGTGAGGAGAGGGGAGGTGAGTGGAGGAGAGGGAAGGGGAGTAGAGTAGAGGAGAGTTGAGGTGAGTTGAGGAGAGTGGAGGTGAGTTGATGTGAGTTGAGGTGAGTGGAGGAGAGTGGAGGTGAGAGGAATGGAGTGAGTGGAGGAGGGGAAGGGGGTAGAGTGTGAGGTGAGTTGAGGAGAGTGGAGGTGAGTGGAGGTGAGAGGAATGGAGGTGAGTTGAGGAGAGTGAAGGTGAGGAGAGGGGAGGTGAGTGGAGGAGAGGAGAGTGGAGGAGAGGGAAGGGGAGGAGAGTAGAGGAGAGTAGAGGAGAGGAGAGTAGAGGAGAGTTGAGGTGAGTTGAGGAGAGTGGAGGTGAGAGGAATGGAGGTGAGTGGAGGTGAGTGGAGGAGAGGGAAGGGGAGTAGAGTTGAGGTGAGGTGAGTTGAGGAGAGTGGAGGTGAGTGGAGGTGAGAGGAATGGAGGTGAGTTGAGGAGAGTGGAGGAGAGTGGAGGTGAGGAGGGGAGGTGAGTGGAGGAGAGGAGAGGGAAGGTGAGGAGAGTAGAGGAGAGTAGAGGTGAGTTGAGGAGAGTGGAGGTGAGTGGAGGTGAGAGGAATGGAGGTGAGTTGAGGAGAGTTGAGGAGAGTTGAGGTGAGTTGAGGAGAGTGGAGGTGAGTGGAGGTGAGAGGAATGGAGGTGAGTTGAGGAGAGTGGAGGAGAGTGAAGGTGAGGAGAGGGGAGGTGAGTGGAGGAGAGGAGAGTGGAGGGAAGGGGAGGAGAGTAGAGGAGAGTTGAGGTGAGTTGAGGAGAGTGGAGGTGAGAGGAATGGCGGTGAGTTGAGGAGAGTGAAGGTGAGGAGAGGTGAGAGGAATGGAGGTTAGTTGAGGAGAGTGGAGGACAGGAGAGTGAAGGTGAGGAGAGGGTGAGGTGAGTGGAGGGTAGGAGCTTGGAGGAGTGGAGGGGAGGTGGGAGGAGGGAAGGGAGGAGGGGAGGGAGGAGTAGAGGAGAGCTGAGGTGAGCTGAGGTGAGTTGAGGAGGAGGAGGATGGAGTGAGAGGAATGGAGGTGAGTTGAGGAGAGTGGAGGTGAGTGGAGGAGAGGGAAGGGAGTAGAGTGGAGGAGAGTTGAGGTGAGTTGAGGAGAGTTGAGGAGAGGGAGGAGAGGAAGGGGAGAAGAGTAGAGAGAGTAGAGGAGAGTAGAGAGAGGTGAGTTGAGGTGAGTTGAGGTGAGTTGAGGTGAGTTGAGGTGAGTGGAGGTGAGTGGAGGAGAGGGGAGGGGAGTAGAGTAGAGGAGAGTTGAGGTGAGTTGAGGAGAGTGGAGGTGAGTGGAGGAGAGGGAAGGGGAGTAGAGTAGAGGAGAGTTGAGGTGAGTTGAGGTGAGTTGAGGAGAGTGGAGGTGAGTGGAGGTAAGAGGAATTGCGGTGAGTCGAGGAGAGTGAAGGTGAGGAGAGGGGAGGTGAGTGGAGGAGAGTGGAGGAGAGGAAGGGAGGAGTAGAGAGTAGAGGTGAGTGGAGGTGAGAGGAATGGAGGTGAGGAGGTGGAGGAGGAGAGGAAGGGAGTAGAGGAGAGTTGAGGTGAGTTGAGGAGAGTGGAGGTGAGTGGAGGAGGAGAGTGGAGGAGAGGGAAGGGAGGAGAGTAGAGGTGAGTTGAGGAGAGTCGGTGAGAGGAATGGAGGTGAGTTGAGGAGGAGTGGAGGAGGTGAGGTGAATGAGGTGAGTTGGGAGGGAGGAGGAGTGGAGGAGAGGGGAGGAGTGGAGGAGAGGGAAGGGGAGGGGAGGAGAGTTGAGGTGAGTTGAGGTGAGTTGAGGTGAGTTGAGGAGAGTGGAGGTGAGTGGAGGTGAGAGGAATGGAGGTGAGTTGAGGAGAGTGGAGGTGAGTGGAGGAGAGGGAAGGGGAGTAGAGTAGAGGAGAGTAGAGGAGAGTAGAGGAGAGTTGAGGAGAGTTGAGGAGAGTGGAGGGGAGTGGAGGTGAGTTGAGGAGAGTGGAGGAGAGTGGAGGTGAGGAGAGGGGAGGTGAGTGGAGGAGAGGAGAGGAGGAGAGGGAAGGGGAGGAGAGTAGAGGAGAGTTGAGGAGAGTGGAGGTGAGAGGAATGGAGGTGAGTTGAGGAGAGTGGAGGAGAGTGAAGGTGAGGAGAGGTGAGTTGAGTGGAGGAGAGGTGAGAGGAATGGAGGTTAGTTGAGGAGAGTGGAGGACAGGAGAGTGAAGGTGAGGAGAGGTGAGTGGAGGAGAGGTGAGAGGAATGGAGGTTAGTTGAGGAGAGTGGAGGACAGGAGAGTGAAGGTGAGGAGAGGGGAGGTGAGTGGAGGGTAGGAGCTTGGAGAGGAGTGGAGGGAGGTGAGGAGGAGGGGAAGGAGAGGAGAGTAGAGGGAGGAGAGTGGAGGGGAGGTGAGGGAGGGGAGGAGAGTGGAGGGGAGGAGAGTGGAGGGGAGGGAAGGGGAGGAGAGTAGAGGAGAGTGGAGGTGAGAGGAATGGAGGTGAGTTGAGGAGAGGGAGGAGAGTGAAGGTGAGAGAGGTGGTTGAGTGGAGGAGAGGTGAGAGGAATGGAGGTGAGTTGAGGAGAGTGGAGGAGAGGAGAGTGAAGGTGAGGAGAGGTGAGTGGAGGAGAGGTGAGAGGAATGGAGGTTAGTTGAGGAGAGTGGAGGACAGGAGAGTGAAGGTGAGGAGAGGTGAGGTGAGTGGAGGGTAGGAGCTTGGAGGAGAGTGGAGGGGAGGTGAGTGGAGGAGAGGGAAGGAGAGGAGAGTAGAGGGGAGGAGAGTGGAGGGGAGGTGAGTGGAGGGGAGGGTGGAGGGGAGAGTGGAGGGGAGGGGAGGGGAGGAGAGTAGAGGGGAGGTGAGTTGAGGAGAGTGGAGGAGAGTGAAGGTGAGGTGAGTTGAGTGGAGGAGAGGTGAGAGGAATGGAGGTGAGTTGAGGAGAGTGAAGGAGAGGTGAGGTGAGTTGAGTGGAGGAGAGGTGAGAGGAATAGAGGTGAGGTGAGTTGAGTGGAGGAGAGATGAGAGGAATGGAGGTTAGTTGAGGAAAGTGGAGGACAGGAGAGTGAAGGTGAGGAGAGGTGAGTGGAGGGGAGGTGAGGGGAGGAGGTTGGAGGAGTGGGAGGGAGTGAAAGTTTAGAGGTGAGTTGAGGTGGGGGAGGAGAGGGAGGGAGGAGGGGAGTGGAGTGTGGAGTGGAGGTGGGTGAGGAATGTGGGGAGTGGAGTGTAGGGGAGTGTGGGGAGTGGATGTGGGGAGGAGTGGAGCGGAGAGGAGGAGATGTAGGGAGGGGAGTGGAGTGAGGAGGATGGAGGGAGTGGAGTGTAGGGGAGTGGAGGAGGGAGGTGAGTGAGGAGAGTGAGTGAGGGGAGTGGAGGTAGGGGAGTGGAGTGGAGGAGGCGGAGAGGAGGAGGCGGAGGAGGAGTGTAGGGAGGGGAGGAGAGGAGGTGAGAGGAATGGAGGTGAGTTGAGGAGAGTGGAGGGGAGGAGAGTGGAGTGGAGTGTAGGGGAGTGGAGGTGGGTGGAGGAGAGGAGTGGAGGGAGGGAGGGGAGGGAGTAGAGGAGGCTGGAGAGGAGGAGAGTGTAGGGGAGGGGAGTGAGGAGGCGGAGGGAGGAGGAGTGGAGGGGAGTGTGTAGGGGAGTGGGTAGGGGAGGATGTAGGGGAGGAGGAGGCTGGAGAGGAGGAGAGTGTAGGGGAGGGGAGTGGAGGAGGCTGGAGGGGAGGAGAGTGGAGGGGAGTGGAGTGTAGGGGAGGAGAGTGGAGTGGAGGAGAGTGGGAGTGGAGTGTAGGGGAGGGGAGTGGAGGAGGCTGGGGGAGAGAGGGAGTGGAGTGTAGGGGAGGGAGGGGAGGAGTGTGGGGGAGGGAGGTAGGGGAGGGGAAGGAGGCTGAGAGGAGGAGGCTGGAGAGGAGGAGGGGTGTAGGGAGGGGAGGAGTGGAGGTGAGAGGAATGGAGGTGAGTTGAGGAGAGTGGAGGGGAGGAGAGTGGAGTGGAGTGTAGGGGAGGGGAGTGGAGGAGGCTGGAGGGGAGTAGGGAAATTAAGCTCGGTAACAGGATGTAAATGTCCTTTCCTCTTCCTGACACTGAGAGCAGCAGGTGCATTGTGGAGCCTGAAGGGAATCGTCCCATTTACTGTTTCCTCATCATCATATTCATAAACTAGTTTTTTCCCACAACTCTGGCCTTGTAGTCTTTTATAGATCATATAACAGTCACGTCTCTTCTCATCTGATTATTGTGCTCTCTAACAGTCTACAGCCTTCCTAATATCTCTCTTTGTTGTATGTAAATGTGTGAGTATTGGCTTTTATATAACTGCGCCGGTGCTGCTCTTCCATTAATCTCTATGAATCATATAGTTTGAGCACATCACTTCATTTCTATACATTTTTTTTACGATACTCTTAAATATGCACTCAGAACCTACGCAGATGAAAACTTCACTTTTTATTGGTTGGATAAATAAAGTGTCACGTGTGCAGCAGAATGAGGCGTCCAAGAAGTTTAGATTCACAAAAGTGTATATTTTATACTCATCTTTACGAGGCAAAATAATTGAATAATATTGAATAAACAATAAAATGGTATTCATTTACATCCAGTTCTTATAAGAACGTATTTCTTTTTCTCTAAACAGACCACAGACGTCTTTTTGTCTTGTATGCAAACACAGTATTTTATATTTTACTCACCACGTGGCAGGTGTGATTGCTCGTTTATTTAGGAAATATCAGAGCTTTGAAATAGTTCTACCTAGCAACCACCTGGGATAACATGGCAACCTAATTTAATATGATTGTAACCACCTTGGAGCACCCTAGCAACCAACTGGGATAACATAGCAACCTAGTCCAATATGATCACAACCAACTAGCAACACCCAACTGGGTTAGCATAGCAACCACTTAGAAGCACCCTAGCAACCAGCTGGGAAAACAGAGCAACACCCTAGCAACTTAGTTCATTATGATAGCAACCACCTAGCAACACCAAACTGGGTTAGCATAGCATGCACCTAGAATCACCCTAGCAACCAACTGGGATAACATAGCAACCTAATCCAATATGATCGCAACCAACTACCAACACCCAACTGGATTAGCATAGCAACCACATCCTAGCACCCAGCTGGAATATCATAGCAACCACCTAGCAACACCCAATTAGCTTAGCATAACAACCACCTAGCAACTCTTTGGCAACCATCTAGAATATCGTGAAACATGAAATATCAAAGCTTTAAAATAGTTCTACCTCAGCCATTTGTTTGAATTGGACACACTCCCTGATTTATTTCTTTTTGCCCTTAGCAGTGAATTCAGCGTGGTGTGTGTGTGTGTGTGTGTGTGTGTGTGTGTGTGTGCAGGTGTCAGCAGTGAAGTCTCTGGAGGGGCCTCTGCTGCAGGTGGAGGGTCTGAGTGACCTGCGGCTGGAGCTGCACAGCAAGAAGCTCAACATTCATCTGGTGCTGATCGATGAGCTGCACCGCCACCTCTACATCAAGTCCACCAGCCGCGTGGGCCAGCGGGGCAAGGATAAAGGACGGCTCGGAGGGTGAGCCCGCGCACTTTCTCTCTGACACACACACACACACGCACACTCTCTTTTATATACACACACACACTTATACACTCTTAAAATGTTTGAATTTTAAAAGAAAAATGAATCACACCAGTGCTACCAAAAACAACACTCGCAAGCGGAACTTTTCTCGAGACTCTTTCTCTCTCCTTTTTTTTTGCGTGATTGTTACGGCCAAAATTGCTCGATTTTGCTGCAAAATCTGTGCGTTTTTTTTGTACTTTTAAATTTTTTGCACGGAAAACAACTCGAATCGATGAAATCGTTTAATTTCAATTATGTGAAATTGTTTCGCAGCGATGTTTGTTGGTAAACGAGGCCTCTTCGCTGTACTCAGCCGTGCTACCTCCGAGCTGCACCTTCTGACCAATCGGGATCGAGAATTCAGCAGCGCTGTGGTATAAATAGTTTATAATACGTTTCAGATGAAGGTTGGCGATGTGTATAAAAGACACCTTCAACAACATGCTCTCTAACCACGTGTGTACGTTGTTTATGGTACTAGTAGTACTTTAACAAGATACCAGTGCCTAGGATCTCTTCTGTAAAGCGCTTTTGGAGGAAAGTGTCAGGAAAAAGGACCGCTTTTGCTTTCTTCCAGATGTCATGTAGGTTGTGCAAGATTGTAATTTTTCCTTTGATGTAGACCAGACCTGTAATACTGTAGTATACGCTGATCGACGTGTGCTGTCTTGTCTTGGCTTCTCAATCATTGTGCTTGTGTGTTCCTTTATTTATTTATTTATTTATTTATTTACATTGCAATATGATAATTTCCTCATTTGCATTAGAAATCGCTTTAGTGGACTCGCCTTTTTTTGCGGTGAGGAAATGCTGCGCGTAATTAACAGTAAAGTGACTGGCAGTCGTCACTCGGTTATCTTCACGTGTGCGCTAAGCTTATTACGGAAATCAGACAGAAACGGCATGTTCGTAATGGGATTATTTCGTGGGAGGGGGTGTAAAAATTAAAACGGTGCAGATGGTTCTGGAGATTATGTCTAATCTGTAACAGAAATGTTGGTGTTATTAAATGTAGTCATTTAGGAGAATAATACATCATTTGGTGGTTATTGTGGCGTAATCGGCCTGTGACGAGGAATAACGGCTCACGCTTGCGGCGTTTTAAACACGTGCTCGTGTGTGAAATTGTAGCGTGGCCCGCAGGGTTGTGCGGCTTAGCGTAGCGCAGCGTTTCACTGGAACTTCGAACCCAGTTGGAAACACCCAACTGGGTTAGAATAGCAACCACCTAGCTACACCATAGCAATCAACTGGGTTAGCATAGCAACCAGCTGGGTTAGCATAGCGACCACTTAGCAACACCCTAGCCACCTAGTTCAATTTTTAATAGCAACCGCATAGAAACACCCTACACCCAGAACAAGCACCTAGCCACACCCTAGCAACCAGTTGGGATAACATGACAACCACCTAGACAACCAACTGCAATATGATGGCAACCACCTAATCGACAACTGACTGGCTTAGCATAACAACCACCTAGCACCTAGCAACACCCTAGAAACCACCTGGATTATCACAACAACCATCTAGGAACATGCTAGCAACCATCTAGAATATGACAGCAACTAGCTAGCAAAAAGCTGGCTTAGCATAGCAACCATTTGAAATGGAATAGCAACCACTTAGCAGCACCCTAGCAACCATCTGGAAAATGATCATTATTCACAAGGGATAATGAATATAACAGCAATATTTTAACCTTTAAATTTTTAACCTCAGTGTGTTGAACATTTTTGCTCTTTACACGTTCTGACCTTTTGACCTTTTCACCTTTACACTGTTGAAGCTTTGAACATTTTAACGTCCGTGACATTGACACCCTGGAATACAGTAGAACTCTTGTAGCCAGTTTAGCGCGCTCTGTCAAGTCAGCCTCACAGTTCATCCATGAGCTTCACCCTTCGCGTGTGTTATTGTCGTCGTACACGCTGTATATTCAACTACAGTAATGAAAACGTAGGAAAGATTCTCTGGTTTGAAATGTGTTCATGATTTTGTTACTACGTTTTGTATATAGATTAATGATTTCTCAACCATTTGAACCCTCCATGTAGCTGTATTTTTTTTTTTTTTTTATTAGAATTGTATTTTAGTTTACGACTCGACCCCAGTCCGCAGCTAAACCCTGACCACTTTCTGTTTTTCCGCGGTTTTAGCGTTAATCCGTGTCGACCCGAGACTAGCTCCTGCCCCTCTGCCTGTTTCCATACGTCGTGCTGTTCAGCGCAAACACGGATAACCGATGCACAGGCCAGCGGAGGAGTATGAGAAGAATCATAATGCACCATTTATTTAATTTTATTTTCTTCTTCTTGCAGCAGCCTCCTCACAGCAGTCGCCTGGAGATTACACACCCGCGTGTCGGCCAGCAGTTCCACACCGCCATCCTGCAATGCTAATTCCTTTGTGTTCGTTAAGTCTCCATGGTGTAGCGCATTAAGCTAATGCAGGTTGGCGACCCTGCTGTGCGTGTGGTGCTGTGCCGCCTTTTTTTTTTTTTTGCCTTTTTTTTTTTTGATCTCAGGAGCGCGGCGGTGTGTTTAGCCCGTGTTTACGGCCCTGCAATTACAGCTCGCGGCTTTCATGAGACGAAGTGATTTATTAGTCAGGGTCGTAAAGCAGCATCAGCTGGGCTTGTGTGTTTTCTGCTCTTTCAAAAACGTGTCGTGGAAGTGGAATTTCTTTTGAAAAAAAAAAAACCCTCGACGTCTGTCCTTTTTTTTTTTATATTCGTCCAGATGTGTGAGGTGGGACGTGACAGTATTTGTATTGTATTTATTATTAAAAACCACTCTTGGTCGCGTTCCTCAAACCGTTCCTGAACAGTTTTGTTAACCTGGTGAAAGAGATCAGGCGCTTCAACGAGCCTTGGGCGACCATGAGCCTGTCTCCGGATCACCGGTTGTCCTCCTTCGACCGCTTTTGGTAGGTACTGACCGTTGCATGTCGGACCTGGAGTTTTGGAGACGCTCTGACCCAGTGGTCTAGCCATCACAATCTGGCTCTTGTCAACGTCTCTCAGATTCTTACGCTTGCCCATTTTTCCTGCTTCCAACACGTCAACTTTGAGACCTGACTCCACTTTCTGCCTAATAAATTCACCCCACCCCTCGACAGGTGCCACTGCAACGAGATCATCAATGTTCTTCACGTCACCTGTCAGTGGGTTTAATGTTCTGGCTGATTATTGTATAACACAGTGTAAGACTTTGGACTTTAGGCAGACATCTTGTTCCTCGTTAATAGTCTCTTTTTACAATGACGTTAGAGGACTTTCGCCCGTGTATGTGTCTGTACGTGTGTACACGCTTCCGTTTTACCTTACACACACAGGGCGGCTGTGGGTCAGGTGGTAGAGCGGGTTGTCCATTAATCGTAGGGTTGGCGGTTCGATTCCCCGCCCCACATGACTCCACGTGCCGAAATTTCCTTGCGCGAGACACCAAGTTGCCCCCGAAGGCAAGTTAGTGCCTTGCGTGGCAGCTCTGCTACCATTGTTGTGTGAGTGAGTGTGTGAATGGGTGAATGAGAACCACTTTAAAGTGCTTTGTAACCACTATGGTTAAATAAAACCCATTTACCATTACTTCAGGAAAACGTCGGAACGTGCTAACTAACAAAATAGGTAAAGTTCTGAATAATAAAGTTCTGTGTTTTTATGTTTTGATGACGTTAACGATCGTTTCCAGTTTTCCATTTTAACGTGGTGAACTTTAACGTGTAACTGCCTCGGATGCTGCTTGGACTCCGAACGGACGTCGCGTGATGTCATGTGAAAAGGGTCCATATCGTAGAGGATATGATTTACTCCGGTTTAAAACTCGGATTTTCTGCTGAACCTCATGAACTGAGCTGAAGCGAAGCAGCGCGGTCCTTTTTCAGAACGTTAATCCTATAAATTCGACGAACCTCTCCAGCTAAGCCACGCCGGAGCATGTGCGGTGCTGCTTCAGGATGGTGTGACAGGTTTAATAAAGGCATCAGAGTAACCGAGTCTATGGCGTGCGAGTGAGCGTCGTCACCATGCCGTAATGCTCTGGTCGAAGTCTAAATCTGATAACGGAGCTCTCCGACGGGATTACAGCGCTCTGAATCTCTTTAGTGTTTCACTTCATTAACATGACGAGCTCAGCGCTTCGTTTCGACACGCTGACTGCCGAACATCTCTCTTTATACTTCTCTCACGTACGAGTTGAAGATGTCTTGTGTTCCGGATTCTGATTGGTCAGAAGGCGTCGAGTCATAGCTCAAAGTAAAATACTCCGGACATGCTGCTGTTGGAAAATAAACAACTCTGGGCTGATGAAAGTAACTCTACACTACCTCGCCGTTGATTATTTTTCCACAATCACAAGTGTATTCGTTAGTTGTAACATGGTATATATACCATGTTATATGGCGTATATACCAAACGCTTCCTGCTGTTTTTTTTTTTTTCTTTCTCGCAAGCCTTGTTAAGACCCTTGAGATGGACTTGTAAGGGTGAATGTGCCACCTGTTCTACATTGCTATACTCGCTTTTCCCTCATTTTCCCTCTCCTTTCCGTTTCTTTCTTTTTCTCAGGTCTGCGCCAAAGGACTCGTCGGTTCTGGAAGTCAGCAGTCTGACTCCACGGAAAGTCACCGAGACGTCCCAATTCAGCACTCCATCAGCATCCAGCAGTAAGAAAATAACCTCAACAAAAACCTAGAAATAAAGAAGGGAAGAAAACACACTCTTAGCAGCCATAATAATACATTCATCCCTTCACACATTTCAGGGTCTTAAAGCACTCCGACAGATGGGGCTTGGTTTATAGAAGTGACCGCTTATACATGATACAGCTTTTTATTTATTTATTTATCTATTTATTTATTTATTTATTTATTTATTATCATTGTTTACTGTACTGTGTATATATCTCCAGACCTGTTAACATTAACAGAAAAGCTTCCGTTTTTTATTTTATAGAAAAGCAGTAATTAAAAAAATAAATAAATAAAAATGTTTAAATAGGGCTGCAACTAACGAGTATTTTCATTATCGATGAATCGGTGAATAATTTTTTTCAATGAAACGATCAGTCGGGTTGAAGGGGGCGGGGCAAACTTTCAGTACCCCCCGTTTATTTTAAATAAAATCCACAAACTGAGTGTTACAAATTGTACAATTAAAAAACCTGCCACAACTGTCTGTGGCGCCCCGTTATTACTGACCCGTTGCCGAGTAACCTAATGAGTTGCAAAATGTTCCTCCAGCTGTTTATTTTTACGGACGCTTACTTTTCCAGCCTTTTGTTTCCCCTGTCCCAACTTTTTTGAGACATGTTACGTTTACTACGGAAGCGTGGAAACCTATTTACAGACGTAAAATGTTGACGTTCGCATGCACGTGGCGTCTCCTCCCCTTTCCTCGTGTATAATGCCGATACAGTCATATTGTGTTCCAGTAACCGCTGTAACGAGTGTGGAGCACTCGAGCGCTGCTCTGGGGGTTATTAAGCAGCATGAACTGTCGACACAGTGGGGGGGTGAAGGCCTCGTTAGCCCTGTGTGGGCTCGCCTCCTCGGGGGAACCCCGCTGCTTTTATCAGCTCCGCCGTCCGCTTCTCCCGCATCTGCTGTCCCAGAGCTGTTAGTTCAGACATGGCCACCATTATAACAATGCTCATTTCACTGAGTTATTAACTAATTCCCTTCTTCACACACAAGCTGTCTTCTTGAGCCCTCGGGGGGTTGACTGCGGTAATCCGTCATGACGTCATGATAAATCAACCTTTATTTCATTCATTAGCGTTGTTTAAATAGAGTCTTACTCCGGAACGTGAGCGTTTCTTTCTGTGCTTTCACGGCAAGCGTACGTATATAAAATATAAAAGGGTTAGCGGTGCGCACGATGAGATTTATTTTGTAAAAATTTTTATGTCGCTCCCTAGAAAACACGTCCATCCACGTACACACTGCTGAGGAAAAAGCGTGCGCTCGTGTCAAAATCAAAACTGATGTAACGTGTGAAGTTCTACAATTAGATCAGCGAGCTGTCACCCGTCCAAAACGACGACGAGAACGATGCTTAAATAACGTCTTTTACTCTGATAACGTGCTGAAATTTTTATAAATGATCAATAAAATCTCAATATAAGAGTGGAGCTTATTATAATAAAAATGAGGACTACATTTGGATGTTTCACAAGCACACATGAGGGTGACGCTTGTCCATGTTGGTGTCCACAAACTTTTGACCATACCGTGTGTGTTCGACTTGGCTAACATTAGGTGTTTATTTTAGTAATTGGTGAGAATTACTGATGCCTCTGAAAAATCGACTTTGCTATTGATGTATATTAGCTAGCTCTTACTAATAACGACCAAACTAGTAGAGTAAATGATCTAAAACTCTTCAGAGTTCTTCTCCTTCACTTCTCAACTTGCTCCTTGATGCATCTGTTCATCTTGTTTAACCCGTTCGTGTATAAATTGTTTATAAGCATATACAGATGTACACTCTTATCTATGCCAGAGTGACGTGTGAGGTTTTACTTTGTCTTAACATCACTTCTATTAAAAATAAATGGATCGTCTAAGGGTCTGTTTACACCTGGTGCCTTGATGCATTCGCTCTGATGGGATAGCGATCGGATTTGTTGAAACGGTTCCATTTACACCTGAGCACATAATGCGTTTCAGCTAAACGGACGCGAGTCCGATCGTCTACGGTGCGAATACACATTCCCGCTGAACTGAAACGCCAGCCATTGTTACTGCTTGGGTTTGCGAATGCAGGCGAAAAGAAAACTAGCTTTAAAAACCCAGCGAGATACCTGGATGAAAGCTCGTCCAGAGTCAACACTGGTGGGAAAATATAGTCCTGGCTTCTTGCACCGAACAAGACTGACCTTCGATTATCATCGTGTCAGCCTGCAAAGCAATTTATCGAGGAGGCGCACTCCTCTCCGTCAGATTCTACCGTTTGGGAGGAGAAAAGCGCCGACGTATGTTTTCTTTCAACAACCCGATGTGTTTAGACTTGTCCCAGTCCACCTCCTGATGTGGTTTGAGCGATCGGATGTAAATCCGTCTCGAATGCGTTTCGGAAAGCATTTACACCTGGGATAGCTATCGGATCAGAGAAAACGCATGAAGTGACCAGATACCATGAAATACCATGAGTAATAAAAGGATCAAATATTTCTCTTGAAATAATAATAATAATAATGATAATAATAATAATAATAATAATAATAAAAAAAAAACATAAATAAACCTTCCAATGTCCAAAAATGGGTAACATTCAGTGCTAAAATATTTGCCAACGATTATAGAAAATATCATTTCTCAAATACAAAATGTAACGACAGTTTAGGACTGTTGTATGATGCAGGAAGGTTCAAAAGAATAAAACAAGGTGCTCAGTGGAGTCTGCCACACCCCCCAAAATGTTTTTGTTCTATTTTGTTGTGTTCTGTAGAAGGTTATTAAAGACTGACAACAACAGATAGTTTAAAGAGCTACAGAAGTTTATGTTCAATTACAGGAATTCTCTAAACGGATGTGAAAGTGATCTTATATTTTCCTCAAATATGTCAACAAAAAAGAAGACTGTCCATATGCATGGACGCTATGCATGAAAGGGTTAAAAACATATTTAGGTTTGTATTCCAGCTGTTAAACTGGGAAGTGATGAATGGAGTCACAGTGCATCATGGGATAAAGGTGACGTTTCCAGATCAAAACAGATCCCTCACAAATATGCACAAGTATCAAGAAATGCAAAATAATGAAACCTGTTCTATAAAAACCACTGTAGACTTACGTTCATCACAAGTCATAAAACAAGGACGCGTTCGTGTAGGTTAGGATTTCCGGATTTCAAAAATGTTAATAATTAAAAAAGAAAGAAAAATGCTGCCTAAATACGGTGAATAAAAGTTTCAAAAATAACTAAGGATTAAGAACTTTTATTTTTAAGAAGGTATCCAGTTCTCTCTCTCTCTCTCTCTCTCTCTCTCTGTCCCTGTACTTCCTGTTGCTGTCCATGAGTTGATTACATGTCCTCTTTTTAATTGCCTCTTTTTTTGTTTCTTTTTAAAAAAAATACTAAAATTTGCTAAAGCACACCCAGGGCCAAAGTAATTCTTGCGCTAACTGCACTCTATCCCAGCGCTGCATGAAAAGCGTGCAATTACTGAGGCTGGCAGTACTTCAGGTGTAATCGAATGGTGCCAGTAAAAGAAAAGTGCTTTCTCTCAGTGCCGAGGGGGTTCTTCCTTTTGTCACCCACTGTTCTGTCTAATGGCCTCGATGCTCCTCGTTTTTTTAAGGTGATAATTGCAGTAATTATTGTGCGCAAACTACAGTCGACAAAGTTCATCGAATTGCCGTAAACATTTCGAGTGGATTGACGGAAAATTAGCAGGGACGGGGAATAAAAAATTCGAACGGTAATGTAGTGACGGGAAGAGCGTGAAAGACGAAGGATTTGGCTTGGAATCCGGTCTGGAGAGCGATTGGTTATTAGTGCTGTTACGATCGCTGATTAAATAATGAATCAAATTTGTGCTGTGCGTCGTGCTGAACATTTAACCTTCCTAATATTTTGGGGGGTAAAAGTTGCATCCATTATGTTACGGGTTAAAAACGATTTCCGCACTTTAAATACACACAAAAAGAGTTTAAAACGGTAACCCTTGACCCTAAATGAGGAAAGTAAAAAAAAATCAAAGAGGAACAAAGAGAGAATTAGAATTTCAGACATCTCAAATGTGGGTCCGATTGACCCATAACGTCATAGGAGGGTTAAAGTGCACGATAGCTGGGCATCAGTGGTGCCAAAAGTTTAGATTTAATACAGGTGTGGTTAATTATTTGATTTAATTACTGCGTGCGTGTCTCTGTGTGTAGTTCGAGATTTGCAGGACGATCTAGACGTGGACCCCGAAGAGAACAGCGCCGAGTTCATGGGGATCCTGATCAAAGCTTTGGCCAAACTCAAGAAGATCCCCGAGACCATTAACGCCATCATGGAGCGCCTGGAGCCAGAACTCAAGCAGATCCTTAAAAGATCCACCACCCAGATCGCAGACCACGCCTACCAGAGAGGAGAGAGCCTGGCACAGGACAACCAGCCAAGGTAACACAGTCAAGCGCACATACGCATACGCTGGCACAAGCCTGCGTGAGGAATTAACGGATATCCGAACCGGTGCCTCAGCCATAACCTCGAATTAAATGCATATTTAGGCCCCACACAGACCACAAGGTGAGCGCCCCCTGCAGGCCTCACTAATACCACTTCCAGCAGCAACCTTAGTTTTCCCCAGGAGGTCTCCCATCCAGGTACTGACCAGACTCAACCCTGCTTAGCTTCAGTGTTGAAACCAGGCGAGAACTGTAGGAAGATATGGCTTTGGAATATCGGGCACCATCCCTGTAAGATCTTAATTAAAGATCGGTCAGATTTGGACCTGCTTCCGAATCAGCTAGCTCGAATTTGAGCTGTTTAAAGCAATGCAGAAACCATGTTTGACACGATGGGCTCCAGAACAGCAATTTTGAACTTGTCTTGGTTTGAACAGGTGGCCTTAGAGCGTTGCGTGTTAAAAGTATTTATTTCAAAAATGAGTCTCCACATCGTACATTATTCCCGAGTCAGGTTAACAATGACAAATTAATACGGTTGCTCTCAATTTTACTTAACCCCCCCCATATGTTCTTCCGCATAAATATATATGAAAGACAAACGTTTTACTGTCCTCTTCTCCCAGGTGTTTGTGTTTCTGTCTATTTGAGTATCCATTCCCCCCTCCGTCTCCTCCACACACTCTTTCCTGTTAGGCCTTGTGGGATCGATGGTAGCCTTTCTCACATCTTATTCATAACTCCCTCATTTAGACAAATGGTGTAATCCATAAAACTACCCCAGCCTGCATTTCCTTAAGTATGGCGAGGAGCAGAGAGAAACAAAAGCAGTGGAAAGAGAAGGGAGATAATGATGGCACTTAAGAGAGCACTTACCCAGGGCAGAAATGAACTCGGCTCTCTCAAGCCGTTATTATTCTCCTGCTTTTCTCTGCATTCTGACACACTCGCTCGACTCCTGTGGTCCATTACACCGAGCGCGAAATAACTGAAAACTCTTTTAGTTGGATATTGCGCTCTGTTTCTTTATTGCTGTGGGAACGTAAAGGGTTTTGGGTCTTGAGTCTCATACCATTACCTGTGCGTGTTGGGTGTTTTGTCCACCCCCCTACAAGTACTACACGTCCCCATAAGCGTAATGAACTTGGAGAAAAACTTTAAAAGACTTTTTGTTGGTTCGCTATAGTTTTTATTTTTTATTTATTTATTTTTTTAATATAAAGAACTATCTTATTTCTGTACAGCCAAAAAGCCAAAGTTTCTCCTGAACATTACTGGAAAAAGTTACATTAGGGTAGAACATATATATATATACAGTATATAATATATTTATTTTTATTTTATTTTATTTTAAATACACACACAGTACACATCCTTTTACTTAAGTACAATTTCAATTTCTCTTTACTTTTCTCCACCCCTGTTCTACCCTAAAGTAACTTTTTCCATATATATATATATATATATATATATATATATATATAATATTTTTTTCATATATATATGATTAGTGGACAACCCACTCTACCAACTGCGCCATCTCTGCCAACCCACTCTACCAACTGCAGTGGCAGCTAGCTGGCGGCTGTGGCGCAGTTGGTAGAGCGGGTTGTCCACTAATCGTAGGGTTGGTGGTTCGATTCCCGGCCCGGGTGACACATGCCGAAGTGTCCTTGGGCAAGACGCTGAACCAAGTTGCTCCCGATGGCAAGCTAGCACCTTGCAACGGTAGCTCTGCTACCATTCTCTCAGAGGTGTGTGTGAATGGGTGAATGAGAGACAGTGTAAAGTTTTGGATAAAAGCGCTATATAAGTGCACTTATATATATATATATATATATATATGTGTGTGTGTATGAATATAGCTGCAAGCAGCGACTAGCGGGTCCAAGCACCAAGGGTGCGGCAACGTCGGTTGCTCGACTTCCTAACATGGCATCAGTGAAGACGGCGTTAAACTGATGAGCGTTCACCTGACGCGTAGCCCCGAGGACATGCTCAACACTGTTTTCTTCATATTTTGTATGTGCAAAGAGTTGTGTGTGTGTTAGTGTGTTTGTCTGTGCATGTGTGGGTATTCATTCGTTGTAACGTTCTCGCCTCACATACGACACATCTGACTTTATCATCTCATCTTCGCTAGAGTCATCCCTGTGTTTCTGTCCTCACGTCTCCAGCAGCTCGTTTAAACATAGGAGCCTTGTTGCTATGGAAACACCAGTGTAGACGATGAAGCCGGCTTGTATATTGCATAGAGAGCAAGAGAGCGTGTGTCTGAGGGTGTGTATCAGCATGTCTCTCTCAGAGTGAAATGTCTCTCTCTCTCTCTCTCTCTGAGAGTATTAGTCTCTCTCTCTCTCTCTCTCTCTCTCTCTCTCTCTCTCTGAGAGTATAAGTCTCTCTCTCTCTCTCTGAGAGTATAATCTCTCTCTCTCTCTCTCTGAGAGTATAAGTCTCTCTCTGAGAGTATAAGTCTCTCTCTCTCTGAGAGTATAAGTCTCTCTCTCTCTGAGAGTATAAGTCTCTCTCTCTCTGAGAGTATAAGTCTCTCTCTCTCCGAGAGTATAAGTCTCTCTCTCTCCGAGAGTATAAGTCTCTCTCTCTCCGAGAGTATAAGTCTCTCTCTCTCCGAGAGTATAAGTCTCTCTCTCTCTGAGAGTATAAGTCTCTCTCTCTTCTGAGAGTATACGTCTCTCTCTCTCTCTCTCTCTGAGAGTATGTCTCTCTCTGAGAGTATAAGTTTCTCTCTCTGAGAGTATAAGTCTCTCTCTCTCTCTCTCTCTGAGAGTATAAGTCTCTCTCTCTGAGAGTATAAGTCTTTCTCTCTGAGAGTATAAGTCTCTCTCTCTGAGAGTATAAGTCTCTCTCTCTGAGAGTATAAGTCTCTCTCTCTCTTTTTTCTCAGAGTATAAGTCTCTCTCTGAGAGTATAAGTCTTCTCATCTCCTCTGAGAGTATAATTTTCTCTCTGAGTATATTCTCTCTGAGTATACCTCTCAGAGAGTAAAGTTTCTCTGAGAGTATAAGTTTTCTCTGAGAGTATAAGTTCTCTCTCTCTCTCTCTCTCTCTCTCTCTCAGAGTATAAGTCTCTCTCTCTGAGAGTATAAGTCTCTCTCTCTCTCTCTCTCTGAGAGTATAAGTCTCTCTCTCTCTCTCTGAGAGTATAAGTCTCTCTCTCTGAGAGTATAAGTCTCTCTCTCTGAGAGTATAAGTCTCTCTCTCTGAGAGTATAAGTCTCTCTCTCTGAGAGTATAAGTCTCTCTCTCTCTCTCTCTCTGAGAGTATAAGTCTCTCTCTCTCTGAGAGTGTAAGTCTCTCTCTCTCTGAGAGTGTAAGTCTCTCTCTCTCTCTGAGAGTGTAAGTCTCTCTGAGAGTGTAAGTCTCTCTCTCTCTCTCAGTGCAAGTCTCTCTCTCTCTGAGAGTGTAAGTCTCTCTCTCTCTCTCTCTCTCTCTCTGAGAGTGTAAGTCTCTCTCTCTCTCTGTCTCTCCCTCTCTGAGAGTGTAAGTCTCTATCTCTCTGAGTGTCTGTGTGTCTAAGAGTGTGTATCAGCAAGTGTCTCTCTGAGAGTGTGTCTCAGTAAGTCTCTCTCTGATAGTGTGTATCAGCAAGTATCTCTCTGAGAGTGTGTCTCCCTTAGAGTGTGTCTCCCCGACACCAGTGCTGTAACAGATGTGTTAGTCAAATTACAATGCATATTAATATACAGTAGTGTTTATAGAAAGCTGTATTACAGTGGAGGAAGCAATTAATTGCTTGATTCTGATTGTTTCTGTAGTAACACCTCATTTACAGGGTCTTGTCTCATGGACATTCCACAGCATTAAATGTAGCTATAAAAGGATAAAAAGCATGTCATATTGTTTATTAGTAAATATAGAATCGTAATCGTTTGCACATATCTCAAAAAAGTTTCCTGCAATCTCTTCAAAAAAGGTCTTCTATCATCATATTGCCCACACACTCCATCCCAAAACTCTTACACACTATTTTTGCCTCCTGCCTTTTTTTCCCACCTCCTTTAATTTTTTACCCCCTCTATCATCCAAGCGAGGCAGCTTTGTGAAATCCTTGAGCTCCAGAAGTGTCCCACCGTGCCACTGAAGACGAACCTCAGACAGATGTTGGTCCCCCTAGTGGCCCGGGCGATCTTGACAGATGTCGCTAATTGTTGTTGGTGAACATCTGCTGTAGCTCAGCGGGGAGATCCTGTCAACACCCTGCTGTCTCTGTGTTCATTAGATACTACCCGGGCCCTTCAGTTCAGGTGGAAGCGTCTCTGAAGGTTTACTCGAGAATTAGGCTGAACGAACGCTCGTATCAAGTGGAGGAGAAGCAGCAGAGGAAGCGGTGTCACGAAAAGGTCACTCTGTTCGAAATGCCTGTATTAATCCCCCCCCTCTTACTCTCTCTCTTTTTTTGCTCTCTATCTCTCTCTCTCTCTCTCTCTCTCTCTGTGTGCTGCCACCCTCAGGCTGCTCCTGGAACTGCTGGAGCTGCTCTTTGACAAGTTTAACGCCGTCGCTACAGCTCACAGCATCGTCCTGAACCATCTGCAGCAGATCGTGGTGTCTCCCAGCGGCGCTCAGGAGGGCATCAAGCTCTACGAGCAGGCCGACGTGTCCGCCAAGATCCAGACCGTCCTACAGGTCAGCTATTTATTTATTTATTCATTCATTTGTTTGTTTATTTTTTTTTTGTTTTGTCAGTTCAGTCCACTTTCAAGAGAAATGCTCGCTACTAATGCTTACAGACGAAATCGCTTCAAGTACCAGCGAATTGTCTTTCGACGTGTTGACGTAATTTCCATCGAAACAGGAAGTCAGTGCGGGACATATCCAGTGCCCCCTCCCCCTTTTAAAAACAGCCAATAGCGTATAGCTCGCCTCACAGCCCGGGTTAAGCCGTACTTGACAGTTAGTACCATGGATTTTTATAATGTCGGGGCGCGATACACTTCAGATTCCAGAGAGCGTCGGATCGGACAGAAAATCTGACGAGAAGCCGAAGTGCAGAACGATGTCATCAAAACTGTCGATCCGTATCAGTGGCTGAGAGAGAGACTGTACGTCTTGATCGTCTCTACCTTCTATATGCGATTTTTGTCATTGTTTTGGAGCAAGACCAGCGTCTCAATTTTTCCTCAGACGGTCACTAAAGCTTGGAATGAAAGAAGTAGACTTTGTAGGTCCCAGGTGACAGAAGAACGTCACAACAGGAATGAATCTCGTTCTCAATCAACTCAGGAGTTTGTGATACGGGAGCGCTCGTATGATTGCAGCAGGCTGAACCAGACCGTTACTATTGTGGGTTGAGTCTCCGATTATATTCGCTGCTCTTGACGATGGGCTGGACGTCTATGTCGTGGAGAGCAAACCCCGAGATGCGCTCAGCTAAGCGCAACACACAGCGCAGGTCCTGGATTGAGCGGTTTCCGTACCACGCTGTGAGTCAGTAAACTTTCTATAGCCCCAGTCTAGAAAGGTTTCAGGATGGCTTCGCTGGGGAGACCCTGAATTCCTTCAGCGGTCTCGGATGGTACAACCGTTATCTGGCTTTGATCATCCGACTTTGTGATGCGTCCAGATCAGGTCCTCAGAGATGAGTACTCCACGGTACCTGAAGCTGCTCAGTGTCTCCACGGGGCTCCCGCCGATCTCGAGTGGAGATGCCTCTTCCTGAAGTCCACAACCAGCTCCCTGGATTTACTGACGTTCAAGGAGAGACTGTTCGCCTGGCACCAAGCTACGGGTTTTTCCACCTCGTCAAGGTAGCGCCGGCGGCGGCGTTGATGAGGCCCGTGTCCACTGTGTTGTCAGCAAACTTGATGATCGAGGTGGAGCGGTACGAGGACATGCAGTCGTGTGTGTGTAGAGAGAGAAGAGCAGATGGTTTTGGTGTTGGAGGTAAACTGGCCCACTCTCACTTCCTGGGGTCTGCCAGTGAGGATGTCCAGGACCCAGTCACAGAGGGGGCATTAAGGCCGAGGTCCATGAGCTTGGAGCCCAGTCTGTGTGAGATTTTAGCGTCGAAGGCCGAGCTATAGTCTATAGTGAGAGTGGCGTGAAGGATGTAAGAGATGGCATCCTCAGTAGACCTATTGGGGCGGTTAGTGTCATTTAGGCAAGAGGGCTTATTGTACTTAGGAACAGGAATGGCAACAGATTTTTTTAAAAGCAGGTGGGGACCACACACTCCACTAGGGACTCGTTAGAACAAACCAGCTAGCCGATCAGGCGCGGCCGCATTCCCACTGTTCACACGCTTCAGAGCCCTCCGAACCTCGTCATCCGCGACGGCGATCGCGCTCTCGTCGCTAACAGAGCCGCTTCTTTCTTTCTGTGCAGCGCGATCCCGTCCATGCGATGGGCGCGTTGAAAGCGTTCAGCTCGTCGGCCGTAGAAGAGTCGGCTCTCACCACGCCGGTGGATCGTCCTGATGGTGAAACGCTCGAAAGAACTCCTCTCGGTGTTTTAGGAGACGCATTTCTCTGCCCGATGTTCCGTTCTGTTATTTTCCAAATAAAGAAGAAAGCGGCGTCGGTGACTCGGCGAAGTGGAGTGTAATCTCATTACACACAGGAGCCCCGTGAGCTGCAGCTGCTGCTGTTCGAGGAGGCAGGTGTGGAGCTGAGTGCAGCGCTGATATTCACTCTCTCTCCTCCACACCTTGCTTAATTAGAGCGTGTTAATTCTGAAATGTTGACGTGTGTGTGTGTGTGTGAGAGAGTGTGTGAGAGAGAGAGGTGGGGGGGAGGTTAGTGATGGACAGGTGAGGTTAACAGCTGCCACAGAACCCTGCTGAACATCATGTGATAAACGCTGCCATGCACAATGTGTGTGTGTGTGTGTGCATTATATGGTGGCATCAAGAATATGTCTCTCTGTGAGTGTGTGTGTGTGTGTGTGTGTGCATTTAAAAGTGTTTCAGGGGCTTCCCTTTGTCTAGAACATTAAATGATGAATAAATGTTGCAGATTTTCTCTCTTCATCTTTTGTTCCTGCGGTTCCTCATCACTTTCTGTGTTTTATTATATTTCATCTCTGGAGAGAAGGAGGTGGCGAGTGTGTGTGTGTGTGTGTGTGTGTGTGTGTGTGTGTGTGCGCGTTCAGGAGAGCAGTGAAATGAAATGACGGGAGGAGAGTGGCTGTGGAGGGCTGAGAAAGAGTAAATGGGTTTGTCATCACTCCATCAGCCAAGACGAGGATTGATTGATTGATTGATTTATTTTTTTAACACACACACACACACACACACACACATGGAGGCACTGACAAATAGCATGAACGCAAAAACAGGCATGGATAAAAGCTTAAAGTACTTAAAGGTCAGAAATGCTCTAAAGGTTGATGGGATTCAAATAGGAATTATTGTTCCCACCTACTCAGAAGTTGATTATTTTTCTGTAACAGCATTCCACGAAGTGTTTCATCCCTCCTATACCACATCAACCCAGCGACGAGTACAGTTCATTTAGAGACCCCGTCGATCCGCTGTCGGACCGATACTAAAAAAATATCGGATATCCGAGAGAAAAGACATCATTCCAGTGCTGTAACAGATGGAAAGGTTTGGAAATGTTCGCATATATAGAGATTTGATTATGAATTTGTTTAGGATTTTTTCGAATATTTCAACGATATACTTTTTATTATTTTTGCTATCCAGGTAAAAAAATTTTAATGAATAGTTTAAAAAAAAAAGCGTTTTTGGTGTCATACGTTTATCAATATTTCTTTTTTTTTTGGTGCTGCCAAAAGTAATTAAAATCATATCGGAGTATCGAGATCATCCGACACCACGGTATCGTTATCGGGGGGAGGGGGAGGGGGAGAAGGTGATATCGTGCCAACACCATCACACTTCCACCACCATGCTTGAGCGTAGGTATGATGATCTTTTTGTGAGATTCTGTGTTTGGTTTACGCCACATGTAACCGGACCATTGTCTTCTAAACAGTTCCACTTTCTGCTCACCAGTCCACAGAACATTCTCCCAAAACGTTTGAGGATCATCAAGGTGTGGTTTATGAAAAATTCAGACGAGCCTTAATGTTCTTCTGGGTTAGCAGTGGTTTTCACCTCACCACTCTTCCATGGAGCCATTTTTGCCCAGTGTCTTTCTGGTAATGGAGTCATGAACCTTTATTGATGCAGGAGAGGCCTGTAGGTCCTTTGATGTTGACCCTGGCTCTTTTGTGACTTCCTGCTTGAGTCATCACTGTGGTCTTGGAG
Organism: Ameiurus melas; assembly: GCA_012411365.1. NCBI lineage: Eukaryota > Metazoa > Chordata > Actinopteri > Siluriformes > Ictaluridae > Ameiurus > Ameiurus melas. The sequence continues at coordinate 21,097,738 of CM022766.1, read as the reverse complement.
GAATTTTGGAAGGACGGACACTTCTTCACTATTGTGCCTGAGTTTTTCCATTTGGAGATAAAGGCTCTCACTGTGGTTCTCTGGAGTCCCAGAGCCTTTGAAATGGCTTTGTAACCCTTCCCAGACTGATGTACCTCAGTCTTCTTCCTCGTCATTTTGGGAATGTCTTTAAACTTTGGCGTAGTGTGTTACTGAGTCAGATCTTTTAACCAACTTAATGCCGTTGTTAAAGTTCTATTTAAGTGTTGATTTGATTGAACTGGGTTTATAATCAAGAGGCCCGTGAGCAGATAACTCTTTCATATTTATTTATTTAATACACTTTCTACAAAACAGCCGTCACCATCACGGAACGGAACGTAATCTCTCGATTCGAATTCTCATAAAGAGAGATGAGCTTTTTTACATTTAGTCGTTCGTGTTATTATTATTTTCTCCACCGTATTCCTTTTCTCATCTTTTTTTTAATGGAAGTAACAAAGACACCTTGGCAGGTTTGGCACGCGTCTTTTGATGATTAAGTTCCAGTTGCCTCAGGCTGTAGATCAGCACGTACAGATATTTATGCACCCGAAGAAAGAATAAAACTGATCTCTGATCAGTGAAAAGAAGTTGTTATGATTATGGAAAGTGTATTAGAGCTGGTATCATTGTTGGAGGAAGATATAAACGGTTTCAGGTAAAGCAAAATGTCACGATCCCAAGACCCGTAAGTAAAAGATTTAAGGATTTTTCTTCCCCAGTTTAACTTTCCTTTTTTATTGATTTAAATCTATATATTTTTTTCATTTAAGCTCAAGACAGACACGTTTTCCCCCCTACCATTTTACGGCAGTTTTATCCACAGTTTGTAATGATTGTCACCCGGAGAGACGAACTGGTGCTGATCCTCCTAAAAAATCAAGTCTTCTTTATTAAAGCAAAAAAGGAAAAAGAATGATTTTTTAAAAAATTGCCTAAATGCTCTAGGATGGTATTTATTTCAGACTGTTACAGCAGCAGAAAAGTTTGAATTTATAGGTTTTTACTGTATATAATGTGTATTATTATTATTATTATTATTATGTTTTTTTTTTTTTTTATTTCTTCATTTAAAACATTTTCTAAAGTACTTCTGTGCTAATGAACTGATTCGACTAATATTATGTATGAGCTAAATTGGTTATGTCACCAAATAAGGTAGTAGATATCCCGATCGGCTATAACTTTAAAACCACCTGACTACTATTGTGTAGGTCCCATTTGTGCCGCAAAAACAGCTCAGATCCGTCGAGGCGTGGACTCGAGACCTCTGAAGGTGTGCTGTGGTATCTGGCACCAAAACGTTAGCAGCAGATCCTTTAAGTCCTGTAAGTTGTGAGGTGGGGCCTGCATGGATTAGACTTGTTTGGGGGAATTTGGAGACCAGTGCCTTTTAGTGAACAGTGTTGCCATGAAGAGGTGTACTTGGTCTGCAACGATGTTTAGGTTGGTGGTACGTGCCAAACATCCACGTGAATGTCATACCCAAATACGGCAAGCTGTGATGCACTGTGTGTTCTGACTCCTTTCTGTCAGAGCCAGCGTTAACTTTTTCAGCAGTTTGCGCTACAGTAGCTCTTCTGTGGGATCGGATCAGACAGGCTAGCTTTCGCTCACCACGTGCATCAGTGAGCCTTGTGCGCCCGTGACCCCGTCTCCAGTTCACCGGTTGTCCTCTTTGGACCACTTTTGGTAGGTACTAATGTCTGCATCGTGGAAACACCCAACTAGACCTGCAGTTTTGGAGATACTCTGACCCAGTCGTCTAGCCGTCACAATCTGTCCCTTGTCAAAGTCTTCCCAATTCTTACACTTGCCCATTTTTTTTTACCTTCTGCTAACCCTAACTCTAACCCGAAGACTCCTTCTACAGATAAACAAACGTCGTCTTATAGAAAACATCACCATATCGACAACGCACATGTACGTTCGGATTTCAAAAACATGACCCTTTGTTGGTTGTTACTCATAAAAACAGTAATGATAACCCAGTGAAGTGCCGCTGTAATCAGACCAGTCAGAATCGAGAATTCATCAGCGCCCCGGCTTAATATGCCTTTAACAGGAACAGGGTCTATGACAAAGTGTGATCAGATTAATGGTAATTATTTTGCTTAATAAGGCAGCAAAATGGGTGGACATATATTAATGGCCCCGAGGTAAATAATGACTGTCTAGTCTGCTCTAGGCTCCTCAGACGTAGTGATGAGCTGTGGTTTGAGAGGAAAAGCTTAATGAAACCCTGTCTCAGGTGAGAATGAGCCATGGGCATGGCGAACACGTTCACATGTCGATAACCTCTTGTTCCGCCGGTGCTTTTGACGGGATCTTGTTATCTTTCCCTCTCCTTCTCGCCACCTCTCTCAACTTTCGTTCTGCTTCTCGTCCAGGTTTAATCTGCCTTCCTCCATTTCTCCTCCCGAGAGAGAGGGTTGATGAGCATTGACCTTTCAGCTGAACAGAAGACATGACACTTCTGGGTGGACGGATGAGAAAAAAACGTGATCAATTCTCTTTGTAGGTCTTCTCCCGAGTCTTTCTCGTTCTCTTAACTGCGCCCGTTTCGGTCGTTTTAAAAGGTGGCAGCCGGGATTGTTAGCTTTGCTCTGAAACCTATACACGTAGCCATATACGAATTTAAACACGATGGGTGTGGCCTAAATAAGAACCTGCCCCTCCTTACTAAATGTACAGCACTGTCAGTGTGGTGGATTCTGGTGCTGACAGTTCCTCAACCTCAGCTACATCACTCCAGTTCTGGTCTCAACCAGAGATGTATGCAAGACTCACTCAGGGTTTTTTTTTGGTACCTGTAGTAGGTAAGGGCATTGTTCCATGGTCATACCGTCAAGTTAAGAAACCTAGCAGTACCACGTAATGCAGAATCTTCCCGAGATTAGTTTATCTACTAATGCATAAAACATTTTTCATTTTTTTTCTCAGTGTTCTCCCCAATTTGGTCCCAGTTCTAGCTTGCTGCCCCAAAGGCTGTGAAGACCTGCACGTGCTTCTGTCTAGACGCATGACGCCAGCCTTGGAGGAGAATGCTATCTGCCCTCTTCCACATACATACGGTGCTGGTTGCCCCAGATGGACGTACACCCGGTTGTAAGACTAGGCTGGACACAAGCACCTCAAATCCTGTGTAGAATTATTACCTGTTTGCACCATCTACGTAGACTAAATCTTACGCCTTGACAAAAGTAGGTGTAAAGTGAACAGGCTTGACTTGGACTTGCAATGGAGCGTCTAATATGGATCAGCGGGATTTTAGGCGTGGAAGAGTAATGAGACCACACCAGTCCTCTGGTTATATATGGAGATAAGGAAATGATTGAAAGATTTTGTTTCAACGGGGCTGAACTGTTGGGGAATTAATTGACGAGTTATCACCACGGTTGCAACTTGTAACAGGTCGGAACGGAGCGCCGTCTGACTTCCTAATCCACCCTCTGCTTCACTGACTGCCGCCGGTATCATCTGCCAAGCGGCTTGCTTGTTCTTGTTAGTTACGCCATTGTTTTTTTTGCATGCAAAAATATGCGTATACTCTCCGTAGAGTCCGATCATTTTTCACAGTGTTTCGGGAATTCAATTTTTAACCTATTTGTCGGCGTCGGTAAATGTAAGAGAATGTCATGGCAACTGTCACTGCGATAGAATGTGTGTCAGCGTGGATGTGCATCGTCTACGCCGGGTGTAAGTGCAGACAGTCATACTTTCAGATGGTGCAACAGGAGTAAATTTTTTTTTATCAAGACTGGATGTAGCTGAGCCCTGAATAGGGCTTGCGCCCAACTTTTTTTTACGTCCAGCTTGTGCAACTGGCCAAAGATGATTAGCTAGTGTCACTGTGATTGACAGGGGAAAGAAAGTACAGCATCACATGGCTTGGGGCCATGAACGGCAGTCGCATTGTCGCAGTTTGAGCTTGCGAGTATAAGGTGAATGCTTTTTTGATGCACCATTCACTGCCTGAATAAACTCATTGCATTCTCTTCCATGCATATCGTATGGATTTATTCAATTTTAAAGCGTAAAAGAGGGTTTTTATTAGATAAACGTATGGTTTAAGAATTGAGCCCAACACCTTTTCTATCTTGCTTTGGGATTTTGCTTGATTATTACTGTGAAATTATATCTTCTCCAGATGTCCGTGAAACCCGAGGCGATTGGAGTCCAGCCCTGCGCTGTGCTTAATGAACAGAGAATATAAACAGTTTGTAAACACAGCGGAAGATGAACGAGACGGCGGTTTAAAAGATCCTTTGAACCGCAGGCCCAAAGCTTGATGTATTATTTTTTTTTTTTTTCCATTAACAGATTCTATTGCAGTCAGGCGTCTTGTTGCACTTTCATTTAACCCCCGCCAGTTTGGAGGAGTCATGTTGACTCTCTGTCATGTTGTGCATAGTTGAAGGGTTAGCCCTTTTTTTTTATTTTTTTTTTTTTTTTATAACATGCTCGACGCTTGATGTATCATCGGCTTTGATTTGACTTCTCGCTCCTTCACACTTGCACGTCAAGGGAACAGAGAAAGTTCACGAGGCCGTCACTGGAAAAGACTCGCGTGACCGTGCCGTTTTTAATTTCCTTATCTGGGCAACGTAACAAAATGGAGAGAGAGAGAGCAAAAAAAAAAAACCTTACAAGGATGTTACTAATGATCCATTGTAAAAACTTCAGTTTAATTGTAGACTTATTTCCTTGGAGTAACTGGTTCGATGCTTTCTTTCGTTGCGTGTCAGTTCTGCTAAGACCCGTGGGTGGAAAAGCTAAATTGGCGTTGTTTTGCAATGAGTGTGAACAGCAGACACATTGCTGCTAAATGCATTATTGTATTTTAGTCTAAATGATGCATTGTAAAATGGCTGTAGTCAGCATCGCACGTGTAGTCTCATGAGAGTTCCCAGCACAGTCATATAATTGCGGCAGCGCGTTGTAAATTTATTTCCGTCTTTGAGCACTCGAAGGCCCGCGCTCCTGACTCTTCACCCAAATCCTGGACTGTTCACCCAAATCCTGCTGGTTGTTCTTTTGAAAAGCGCAGCTCTCGAAATTCATTAATTATGGCCATAATCGCACATTTTCTTGTGGCGTGCGTGTCTCTTCCTTAATGACTCGGCTTGTACTGGCCGCTCTGGGAAGCGGTGACTGGAATTCTAATGATCCTCTAATGAAAGTGTTGCAATGGAAAGACCTCAAAAATGACGCAGGATCAACAGACTCTATATGGTTGGAAACAGTCCATGGTCGAGAGTGCGTATTCTTTAGTATGCGCCGATAATCGTTTAATTTTCTACGATGTGTGTGTGTGTGTGTGTGTGTGTGTGTATATGTGTGTATATGTGTTATATATATATATATATATATATATATATATATATATACACACACACACACACACACACACACACGTCTGTTCCTTTCACAAGTCCTCTAACTTCCTTCTTAGGGATGTGTCAGAATTATGGCCACCAAGAGAGCAGAATATTTGCCCCTGAACAAGTCCATTTTTACAAAAGGTGTCCGTTGTAATAAGAGCTAGACGTTTCTCTCACAGCTGTATTCGGGTCATGTCGAGACAAATACATCAGTCTCTGTGTGGAAATGTGGCGAGTCATAATTTCATAATGACTAAAGTAAGACACGGCGGCGCTGGGAGAGTCGAACTGTTAATCATATAAACTGTTCAACACATTATGGCGAGTTATGTAAAATGATGAAAATGAGGAGCAGTTCAGATTAGAAGCACATTTACAGACCCTGCTCTGGAGGATGTGATTACTTATGGCTCACTTCTTCCTCAACCATGTCATTAGTCACATAGCTTATTCCTGAGGCCATAATAACTGCTGTTACTGTTAGTGAATGTTATTGCTACTGCTATTCAGTACTAATACTACAGCTACTGCTACATACTTCTAAATGCTAATATTACTGTTGAATGCTACGACTAAATGCTTTACAACTACATGCTACCACTGCTGCAAAATGCTACATACTGTAAATACTACTATTGCTACGTCTATTACTATATACTACTACAAAATTCTATTACTACTCCATATTAGTACTACAACAACAACAGTTAAGTAATAGTAATAATAATATTTACTAATAATAGTACAACTACTATTAATATTTGAATTTCCCTTTGGGATTAATAGTGATCATCCATCCATCCATTTACTTTTGTTACTACTACTTTTTAACAGTAATGCTAACACTACTGCTGTTATAATATTTCTAAATAAATGCTATTTCTACTATCCATATCTATCATACCTACTTAACTACACCTATTCTACTATTACTATCATATACCTATTTACTACTACACTACTACACACTACATTACTACTTTACTACTATACACTCCTCCCTCATCACCCCTACTACTACTATCTACTATACTCCAACCCACACTACACTACTTACACTATTACTACTATCACCACCACCTACTACAACCCCACCACTACACTATATTACTACCTATTACTACTACTACATTACTAATACCACTACTACTACTTACTCTTACTACTAATTCACTACTATTACTTTACTACTATTACTACTACTACCACCACTACTACTAATACTACTATTACTACTACTACCACTACTACCACTAATTACATCACTATACTAATCACCACTACCTATTATATTACTTTACTACTAATCCCACTTTACTACTACCCTACTTTACTACTAATCCCAATTACTACTACTATTACCAATATTACTACTACTACCACTACTACTACTTCCACCTCACTACTACTACTATCACTATTACCACTATTACTACTAATCCTACCATTACTACTACTACTATTACTACTATTACCACTACTACTAATACACTACATACTACTACTATTACTAACTACCACTACTACTACTACTATTAATACTATTACTAACTACCATACTACTACCACTACTACTACTACTACTAATACTACTATTACCACTACCACTACTACTACACTATTACTACTATTACTATTACTACTACTACCAATACACTACCAATTACTACTACTACTAATACTACTATTATACTACTACTACTACTACTACTACTATTACTATTACTACTACTACCACTACTACTACTACTATTACTACTATTACTACTATCATACCAATTACTACTACCACCATCACTAATATTACTACTACTATTACCACCATTACTACTACTACCACCAACTACCATCACCCACTACTACTGATTACTACTACTGCTACTATTGCTACTACTATTACTACTACTACTAGGGCGGCTGTGGATCAGGTGGTAGAGTGGGTTGTCCACTAATCGTAGGGTTGGCGGTTCGATTCCCCGGGTGACTCCACAAGTCCGAAGTGTCCTTTGGCAAGACACTGAACCCCAAGTTGCTCCCGATGGCAAGCTAGCGCCTTGCATGGCAGCTCTGCTACCATTGGTGTGTGTGAATGGGTGAATGAGACACAGTGTAAAGCGCTTTGGATAAAAGCGCTATATAAGTGCACATTTACCATTTACTACTACTCCCACTACTATTACTACTATTACTAAATATTACTGTTACTCTCTACAATGTAACGTCATTTAAATGCTGCTACTGCTAAAATGTATCATCACCCCAACAGCTATTACTACTTTTACTACTACTGACCGTGGCATGGTTGTTGGTGCCACATGATTGTTTTAGAAACCGTTGATCTTCTGGAATGTTCACACTCTAGTGGAGTTTACACAGAATGGTGCGATAAACAAAAAACAGCAAGTGTGCAGCAGTTATGTGGTTGGAAACACCATTTTGTCGAGAGAGGGGCAGATGAGACTGGTTCGAGCTGACGAGAAGGCTACAGTAACTCAAATAACTCCTCTTTACAACCACGTTGAAGCAGAAAAGCTACTCAGAATGCACAACACACCGAATCGGAGATCGGAGGCAATCCGAGGCTAAGCGTTTGCCCTTGATCAATTATAATTCCCTGAAGAGAAAGTCCAAATACTAACTTAAACCAAATCTTCTTACATGTTCCTCCGGTACTGATTTAACCACATAAACATATTGTGTGCTCCAACATTACATATAATAAACATGTTGAAATGTTTATTCATCCTCTGGTAGCAGCTGTGTAATGACAGCGAGGCAGAAATGAAACGCCTAGCTGATCGATTGGTTTTTAATTAAAGATGACACAGCCACGTTTTTTGTTGTTGCTTTAACATTTTAATCAACGTGTCATTTCACCGCCCTGCCCGAGGCGTCGCATTTGCATGTGGACGTTGAGAAGTGCTGTGTAATCGATAGTACGTGATTAATCATGCGTTGTTTGTTGTCTTTATTACCTCTTGTATTCTCTCTGTGTTCGTAGAGTGTATCAGGGATTTTAAGGCTGATAGATTTCTGCTAAAGCAGGTTATGTTTCAAGGTGCCCTCCAGTCAAAATCATGATCGAGTGGGTGCACACGAGGCCGGTGCAATTAAATAGATTAAGTATATATTAATCAAAACACTCCTTTGCGCTCTGCAGTTACCTAATCATAAAAGGCTACAATTAACACGTTCGGTGTCGTAGCATGAACATTTACTCGCAGCGGTACACCGTAACAGATTGTGCTAGTAAGTTGCAGGCGTTTTTATTGTCTACAGTTTGAGTGCACTCCGTTTTCGTGCTGCAGGCTCAGTGATTTTATCTAAAGTGACTTTGTGAGGGAGAATACAGTCCATGTTAACTCTAGAAGTATTGGCATCCTTCACAGAAATGTGCGAAATGTCGTTTCCAATGTCTTTTAGTAAGCTCCTGGATTATCTTTCACAACAGAAGATGTCTTTCTCGAATCAGGAACCACCTAATGATATTTTATCAGACTACCTTAATTTTGGGTGTGGTACATTCCAGAAAGAACACAAGTTAGATAGACGTGCTTTGAGAATCTACTAGGAAGCTGGAAAACTTAAAACACTACTGCTCGTTCTGTAATTAGAAATGTGTTTCATTATAACACCTGTACGATATTCCAGGACGTAATAGTAATAACGGACAATCTTCATTTAAGATAGCAATTTAAAAAAAAAATGAAATCTAACGTCAAATCGTGAAATACTGGACCTTTTTTTTTTTTTTGCCTTTATGTTCAATGCTCCTTTAAGAATAAAATGCTAATACTTCTTATCAGAATGACGTTTGTTCGAGCAAATTATTTTGAGTCATTTTGTAAAATCATCATTACACACACACTCGTACTGCCCATTATCTTGACGGGTGCCAATAGTTCTGGAGTCGACTGTCGCTAAGCGGTTGCATTTTCTTCCTTCTCGTCTTCTGAAAGACGTCATTGCGCGATGTTTTGATGATTAATTAATTACATTAAAGCCTGCAGGTTTATGTCAGCTTGATGTTGTAATTATAACAGCATGTAATGTTGCGTTTGAAAGTATGGCAAAGTTGTGCCCTGTAGCTGATGATAATTATTATCCTTTGTAAATGTCACCATTAATTGCTGAGGAAAACACTGAAATAAGAAGCCTAACTGTTCCTGCATGTAATCTTACCGTGGAGTGGAAAGCTTGGCTGTATCTCACTTGTCGCTGATTATTTAATTCGATTTAATAACGTTTTATTCGTATAGTGCTTTTAACAATAGAAACCTTCACAAAGCATCTCGGGCTTGGTTCACTAATGAGCGAGCCAGACGGGAGAGCAGCACGGAAAAACTTTGTGAGGTGGCACGAAGGAGAAACCTGGAGTCGGACCAGTCTCTAAAGGGACTCTACCCTCTTCAGGGTGACCCCGGAATGTAGGATTATACATCATTGCAATGTACCAGTGTACAAGACTAAAGACCAACAGTACAAAGTGTGTTGAAAGGATGATCAGTATGAGCAGATTGTGAAGAAGAGTTCTGGCAGAGGTACAAATTTGCTATTTCCAGCTGAGATTATCCAGTGAGGCTTGGGCATGAACTGCTTTGAGAAGTGCAGATCGTGAGGGTATCTATACTACCGGTCGAAAGTTTAGAAATGCTCATTCTTTATTTCCTGTGTGGGACTTTCTACATCAGTAGATGGTGAGTCACAAGTCGAGAAGTGCTGTGTCAGGATCTGACACAAACATCACATCAGCCAGGAGAGCAAAGCTATACAACAAAATCGCTGACTAAACAATAGGTTTTCAACTTCGATATAAGGCTTGAAATTGTGCCTGAAAGTCTTCATTATTCTAGGTACTAATAAAGAGCCTGTACCTTTTGATCAAAACGTATGTGTGGGATCCTAATAGACCAGAATTTCGTTCCGGTGATGTGGAACAAGACTATTCAGACCGTGTTATAGTCGATGTTTAATTTTTACTGGGAGTCGATGTGGTGCGGAGAAAATAAACCTTCTGATTCTCGCAAAGACTCAACTGTCAACTTCCAGCAAGGCATTACAATAGTCTAACCTATAGGGAACCCAAGCATGAGCAGGTTTTTGAGTGATATTTCTTAGCTAAGCAATGTTTGAGAGGAAGAATGCTGCCCTTGTATTGTTGTCTCCATGACCTTCAAGCAAAAGTCTGAAATCAATGATCACACCAAGGTCTTTCTCTACCGCACATAACATGTAACTGAAGGGCCGTCCAGCGTTACTACACAGTCAGAAAGTGTATTTCTTTTGCTGGCTTTAGTCCTAGTAGAAGTAGTTCTGTCTTTCAATCTCAGAATTAAGCAGAAGGAAGTTTCTCAGCATCCAGTAGCTAATGTCCGAGGCACTTTCCTCAACTTTATTAAGCTCATAACGGTTTTGCTGAAACATACAGCTTAACAATATTTGGGGATGGAGCACTTACTTGCATTACGGGGAATAATATGTAAGAATGAAAACGTAGGGTGCTGTTATGGGGAAAGTCAATACTATTCCAATAACGGCGTGTTCTAAAGGGATTTTATTCCTCTTGTACCACAGCAATTTGCCACCGCTAATAATTCTTCCATTTATTGAAGAATGACACATCATACGTTTTTATTCTTTTCTCATATTTAATCTTGTGGAACGTCCATACAAGTTCGTTTCTACCTTTTACTTATGGTTATAGCCTCTCTCATCAGTTGCTCCCTCACCAGCGTCTCGTGTGAGGTTAATAATACAGCACCATTCTTACGTTACAGCAAAACCTCAAAGCGTAAACTCCTCTGTCCCGAGATTGTGCCTGAAGCGTAACGTTGCAGTTTTACCTCTGACCGTTACAAAGCACCGACACTGGAGACCGCCGTCTTTGCAAGATTCTCATAAATGTGTCGGCGGATATTTTGACCTGCGATAGCGCTGCTATTTATTTATTTATTTATTCATGCCTGTTATTTTTCTCCACGAGCAACAACAATACGGTTCAGGGAAATGCACCCCCCCCCCCCGAGATGATGAAAGGTTTTCTTTCTTTTAGAAATGAAAACTCTTCCCATCTTCAAGGACAAATTGGACGCAAGTGCAGTTATTTTTTCACTCTAGGTTGGGTGAAGCATAATTTTCTTTAATTTCTTAATGCACCTTATTGGTGCTTGACGTTAGGAGTGCATGTACACACCTGAAACTCCTTCAGCACTGTGCTCGGGTTTAATTATCCTGATTTGTTGGCTAATAGACTGGAAGAGGGCTGCTTTTCTGCACTCATTACTTTAAGGACGCCTCTTTCTTGACAAACCACTGGGGGTTTTTTTTTTGTGCGTGTTCATTTTGATTAACCTCTGCCGGGCTGTACAGACCTGCAGCTGCAGTATAATCGGATCGAGGTGAATGCTAATTGTACAGGGACAAGGACATTCACACCCGACCCACTCTCGGAACTCTTCGGGCGCTTTCACACTTGTGTGTTTTTATTTCGGCTTGCGTTGTTTGCCCTGAGATTTTTGGTACTCTTGGTGAAGTCTGAAAGCTGTTTTTGAGTCGCGAAGTAGTCCAGGAGTCCACAATCGCACTTCCTCCAAACCTTGGTGCGATGTGTGGAAGTTCTCCGGTCTTAGTGCTATGAAATGAAGAAAAAATTTAATATTTCACTTTTTTTGTGGAGCGAGTGCACAGACTGCGAACTTTATGAAAATGCAGGGTTTGCAGGTTTTCAGGTATTCATGGACATCCAAAAATGCCGTTCTTTACTACTTGAGTGTTGGAACCAAAGGAAAATAATAATAACAACAAATGGATGAACCTAATGCCTACCATTTTGCAAACCTCGAATTGCGCAATTGAGCCACAGTTGAGAAGGAGTTTGTGAAAGCAAACCAGCGATTATGAGCCTTGCCTGCAAGTGTGTGTGTGTGTGTGTGTGTGTGTGTGTGTTGACTCTAGGATTCAGGCTAAGTGTTTTGTCTGAAGTGTAAAAGCATTTGCTATTTCTCCCAGGATCGTGTGCTCTTTTCTTGGAACAAAGCTTGAATATTGATTTACTTTGTCTCGCTCTTCCCCTCCTGTGTTAAATCCGGCTATTACGCAACGTTCAAAAACAACCTGCAAACACATGATGGTGGGATTCATCGAGTGCTGAACATCTTCCTCACGGCAAGAACAGTTCTATGATTTCTTTCGCATTTCAGCCGAAAGGTCGAGTGGGGCTCTTTTATCAAGGCTTGATTAAATGGGTGAGAGATTGTGATTCTCAATTACGTCCGAATTAAAGGGTATTTCATTAGTGGCACTTCATTGAACATTACCTTTTTTTTCTTCTTCTTTTTTTTTTTTTCTGAACCTTTTATTTAAATCCATGCCAGATAAACAGAAAGGACTCCTGTTACTCTTGACTGCAACCTGTGGATTTAAAGCCATGCTATTACGGAGAACCGTGATGAGGTCATGTGGAACCACTGAAATATGAAGAAGTTATTAAAATGATAAAGAACAAACAAAAAGCCTATGTAAAAAAATAAAAAAATAAAAAAAATAAAAATAATTTAATAATTAATTACGGCACATGATGGCTTAGTGGTTAGTACGTTCGCCTCACGCCTCCAGGGTCGGGGGTTCGATTCCCGCCAGGGCCATGTGTGTGCGGAGTTTGCATGTTCTCCCCGTGCTGCGGGGGTTTCCTCCGGGTACTCCGGTTTTCTCCCCCAGTCCAAAGACATGCTTGGTAGGCTGATTGGCGTGTCTAAAGTGTCCGTAGTGTACGAACGGGTGTGTGATTGTGCCCTGTGATGGACTGACACCCAGGGTGAACCCCGCCTCGTGCCCAATGCTCCCTGGGAAAGGCTCCAGGTTCCTCGCGACCCTGAAAAGGAGTAAGCGGTATAGAAGATGGATGGATATTTCTGAATACTACAGGCTTTCCTGAACTGAAATATGTTTATATATATATATAAAAACTGTAAAAATCAAAAGTGCTAGCATTTTCAAGTCCAAAAGAAAAAAAGATTTCAATTCCACTGAGAGACGCTCAAGCCTACTTATGGACAAACGGCACTGCTGCTCAATTTGAAAGAATTCTCAGCTTACAGTAGGACATCTGTCTGTACGGAGCGTATAAGAGCTCTGCTTATCTAACGAGGTTTTTGACGTCTTTTTTTCCAAGTCGAGGTTAGAAAGTAGTCTAAATAAGAACCTTTCATGGCCATTTTGGTGAACAATTTTTGCTTTTTATAAGTGTATTTTTGGTCAAAACTTTTTTTTAGCAGGTTTCAAGAAACTTTTCCCCCTAAACTCCATGACGTATATTGTTTTTATCTGTTTGTTTGTTTATTTATTGCTGTTATATTCCCCACCTTACGTCCGGCGTTCCTCGGCTAGGCTCCAGATCCACCGTGACCCTGACTAGCTCTGAAGATGAATGAATTGTCTTGTTCTTTATTCAGAAGGAAAAGTTCTTGTATGCACAGACTCTACTGAAGTGTTCCATGCCTCGCTCACGCTGTTCTCAGCGTGAAACGTTCTTTAATAGCATCCGCCACGTTATCTTGCATTAAAGGTGACTTTGGGATATAAACTTCACAGTTGCAGATTCACAACACTAGCTGGAAGATCGCCGTGGTAAATAATACTAATATGAGAATTATAATAGAACTTTTTTTTTTCTTTTTTTTTTCTGTCTTACTCTCACCGACTCTCTCTGTCTGATTTCATACACAAAGCTGGCGGGATGTTAATGATGGCCCAAGGATATGATGGTGGAAACCCAGAGTTTGGTAGACGGAGAGCTCATGGGTCAATACTCCAAACAATTCAACCTCGTGGTGTTTTGTATTTTTGTGGGGGGGGGGGGGATAATGGAAATGCTTGAGGGGTAACCAAACTTCAACGACTCACTTTGTATGTTCATTCGTTCAGGACTTGTTTGGCCTTCGACATATCATCATCGATTCAGGTTACTTTTCCACACACCGAGAACGTTCTTTTGTTCTGATCCGTCTGTTGATTGACCCTCGGACTCTCTTTCTTCTGTCCGCATTTCCTCTTCTTGTCTACTTCGGTCACCCATAATACTTAATTTCCTCCCAGATCCAGCGTAATGTAATTTAAGCAGGCCGAAGCCCCTCTAATTCATCAGGCAACCGTTGGCATTTAATTAAGTCGGGGGTTGGGGGTTGGGGGGGTTACATGCTCGGTTCACTCTGTCAGTGAATCAGATGGTCATTAGTAATTAATACACTGACTCCGCTGTAACTGCCGAGTTCCAGCCGGCCCAAATGGAGCTGTCTCTGCTTTGTGAGATGCTTGATGGATGTGGATGGGACCTCGTTTTTTCCCCCCCAGGTTTAATCATGCCATTAAGAGTCAGGTGTATTTTCATGTGCCGTGTCAGTCTTTTCCCTGCGTGCGGGGTTGCAAATAGACCACGCCATTTGGGCCACTAAATTATGGAGCACTTTGAAATTGGCGAACCTGTACTTTTTTTTTTTTTGTTGAAGACTTTTTTTTTTTTTTTTTTTTTGACGTTTACGTATCGGGGGTTTGCGCTTCTAACCGAAGTCAGTTCGACTGATCCGGGTCATGAAGATCCATCGTCCTTTCCGATGAACAAAAATCGATTAATAAATCTGCTCGAGGAGGAAACCGCGAGAACCCGAATCCGTCGTCATGTAATGTTTAATTGGCGCGTGTATTTCCGGCAGGTTCTCCTGATGGACTACCTGGACGTAAAGAACACGCGCAGTGCAGCCGAACCCACGGCCCAGCTCTCCTACGCGAGCACCGGCGGAGACTTCGGAGCCTTTTTCTCCAAGAAGAAACCCCTTCGACCCAAACAGTCTCTCTTCAAGTAAGCACAGTTCACACACTCGAGCATAGTGACTTTTTTTTTTTTTCTTTCTTCTTCTAGTTATTAATTCAGGAGGTCGGATCATTTTGAGACTGGTGAAGTCATTATCAGGTGCGTTTTCTGTTGAATTTGGGGAAACCACTTGTTTTGTTGAACTATTTCAGTTGCTTTTGTTTGATCTGTTCCTTGCAAAGTCTGTACATTTTGACAATAAACCTGATTAGCGTTGGGTTATTCTAGCGGTTGAATCGCCGTCAGGACAGCGCTGGAAAGTTTGCATCCCCATTAACAAGCTCCACTACCATTTCGTTTCAGTGTCTAGTGGCTTAAATAAGTCCACACACGTTCA
This sequence comes from Ameiurus melas, assembly GCA_012411365.1. Taxonomy (NCBI): domain Eukaryota; kingdom Metazoa; phylum Chordata; class Actinopteri; order Siluriformes; family Ictaluridae; genus Ameiurus; species Ameiurus melas. Next base: position 21,082,131 of record CM022766.1, on the reverse strand, counting down.
GTCTTAGTTATTAGAAAGGGTTGATCTTTTATGGATCTGGAAACCGGTGAAATGATCTGACCGAGCGTTTATTGAACGCTTTCATTTAGAAATGGAAGAAATAAATATGTGACCGTGTGTGGGTTTCCTCCAGGTTCTCCGGTTTCCTCGCACTGCACAAAAACATGCCAGTAAGTTGATTGGCTATGCTAAATTGCCCGCTAGATGTGACCAAAAAGTATGTGTGTGTGTTGTGTAGACTGGCGTCGAATTCAGGCTGTGTTCCTGAATCTCGCAGCTGTTTCCCGGGATAGATTCCTAACCAGGATGAAGCGCTTACTGGAGCTTTTTAATATCTGATCACATACACGCACACGATTTGTTACAAATACACGTGCCTTGATGGAATGCGATGTAAAGACGGCACTGAGCCACGAATCTCTTCCTGCAGGTTCGAGTCGTCTTCCCACGCCATAAGCATGAGCGCGTACCTGCGAGAACAGCGGCGAGAACTTTACAGCAAGAGCGGAGAGCTACAAGGTGAGTGCCGAGGGTGAATGGAGGGATGGGTGGGGGGTGGGTGGGGGGCATGGCAGTGACTGAGGAGGAGAGAAAGTCTATGAAGGTCTCAAGGTGAAAAAGCTGCCCTCTGGTCTGTATCTGCAACATACTGCTTGTGTCTTCTATTCCTCGTGTTTCTTCTTTGACACTTTCCATTTTTTTTGTTTTGTTCCTACACACAAGCGCCGGGGTGAGACAGACACCCCAGAGAGTGTCTCAACTCTTCAGTCTCTCTCTCTCTCTCTCACACACACACACACACACACACACACACACACACACGTCAGGATGACCTTGCAGTTTCAATCAGTGGTGCTTGACAGTAGTGCTTCTGCCCCCCGACCCGCGCACCCAATTCCACCGAGTCATAAGCTGTGGGAAATGATGAGCGAGAGAGGTGTTGGGGGTGGGGGTGAGGCAGAGAAACCTGAGAAAGTGAGAGTGAGGAGTTAAAGACGGATGTTTCTCAGTAAATAACGACTTTTTATTATTTAAAAAAGAATATTTTTTTTTCTAAACCAAAAGTTCTCTTCTCTCTAAATCATTCGGTTGCTTTATAGGAAAATAAAGCGGCGTTCCTCTTAACACACCAAAGATCGATTATTTTCCTCTAGCAGCACGTCCCTTGTGGACGTTTTTTCCCCTCTTTACGCCGCAGCAATTTGCTAACGAGTAAAATTTGTAACTTATTAAACGAGGACGCGTCATACTGTTGAATCTGTTCGTAGATACTTGTGGAAGATCCACGAAAAAGGCTGGTGGTTGTTCTCACAGACAGACGTTCCCTCACCAGCCTCTCTTATTATCGAGGAAAGGCTACAGTAACTCGAACACTCTTGAGATGCAGAGAACATCTGCAAATCTCACTCAAAGATAACTCTCTCTCTCTCTCTCTCTCTCTATTAAATTTAATACAAAGAAATTCCTGTCATTTAACGTTCGAGCTTTACCTCTGACTGTTACAACGTGCTGACGCTGGAGACTCCTTCCCTAAACGCTCCATAAACATCTCCTTACAGAAAACCTCACCCTATGAACAATTATACACCGTTTTTAATCGCGTCCCCCTGTGACTCTGTCAGAGCCGCAGAACACCTCCTGACCGATCAGATTTGAGAATTCAATAGCGCTGTGGTATGTGGCGAGCGCCGCTATATGAAGTATTTATTAGCATTTTTCTTTGTTTTTTAAATTTTTATTTATGTACTGCTTTAGAGCAGTGCAGTAATATTTTCCCCAAGGCGTGCTAGTTTGCGTCCGTCACGACCACGCCTTGAAAACAGCAAGCGAAACGCGACGATTAATACAAGACAACAAATGGTCTCTGCACTCCGCACTTCTTCTCCCTTTGGCGTTTTCTTTTCTTTTCTTTTTTTTTAAAGTATGAAACAGAAGAAGAAGAGGAAGAAAAAAAAATATTTGGACGGTCGAGTGCCTCGGAGCGTTCTATAAAGGAGATGAGATTTCCCTGTTTCATTTAGCCCGTCACAAAAGCGAGTGCCGGGCCTCGGTCTGAGAGGTGAATAGAGGGAAAGAAGATTGAAGGACTGGAATCATTTAAAAAGTGAAGTAAGTTTAGCGAGAGCTGTAGGGAAGATGTGTGGAAAGTCATTGTTTTCGTAAGAGCCATTCAAGGGTTTCTGAAGACGTAGATTAGAAATATGAATCGAGACCGGTGGAGAAACATTTCACACTGGCTTTAATTAAACTCGCGGCGGAAGAGCCGAGCTGACTGAACGGCCGCGTGTGCTTTCTCGCCGAACGACACTCTGGACGCGAGAGAAAGAGAGAGAGTCGTCAAAAGACTCGCCCTTTCTGAACAGCTTGGTGAAAGAGTCAAAATGTCGATGACTCAATGTTGATGTTTCAAGGCGACTCTACAGATAAGTACACATTTGTTGTTGCTGTTTCAAGTTCAAAACCGACGTCTCACGTGTTCAGAGTAGAGCTGTGCATTCTGGGGGAGACCGAAGAAGCCGGTGTTTTTTTTTTTTGTTTTTTTTTTACTTTAATACAGGCGGTCAGATACGACGCTTCAAGTTCGTCTGTTGACCCGCAGGTCAGACGCTCCACAAAAACCTGCTGCTGTTTTACACAACAGTGTATAATCCTCGTCTCGGAGGCCTGTTTCACCAAGTTTTAGGGTTAAAGTTTACAGGTTTCGTTCAACTCGACCCAGGTTTTAACCCTGAATCGAGGTTTGCTCAGCGTGCGTGTGTGTGTGTGTGTGTGTGTGTGTGTGTGTGTGAAACCAGACGTTTGGAGCAAACAGCCAATAGCGTTCAACATGGGGGGGGGGCAACAGCAGGTGTGCATACTTCTGGTTGAAGAGAGGGAAATTATTACGTGGAAACGTGAGGACCGCGGAAAAGCAGCACGGCTGCGGCTGCCGAAGCTCGGGAACATCGCTGATTGTGTCAATGCTTAAGTTAATAAATGGATCGAAAACTTGTAACCCCCGACATCTTTCGTGCGTAGTCTAAATGTACCTTTTTAAATGAAATATCAATCAAATACATATCTATTTGTGAGAATAGATTAGGACTGGATTAATGGCTTGATACTGGGCTACCCCTCAAAAAGGACAGCAAAGCAATATGTACAGTTTTATCCCACTGAGCAGTTGAGGGGTAAGGGCCTTGCTCAAGGGCCCAAGCGTGGCAGCGCGGAGGTGCTGCGATTTGAACTCGACCGTGACGTGGTGTTCGTTAATAAGTTAAACGTTGTGATCATTAGGAGATGGAGATGGCACTACAACTCCAGGTAGTGCTGATGTACGCTTTGCTTCAAGTCAGGCCCTCGAACGTCATCCCAGGATGGAGTATTTTGTATGACGGTGTGCCTTCGTTACACGTTGTAATTGATATGTTGTATGTGGCGCATCAGCTCCTATGACTGGGGGAAAAAATCTACACATCTTGAGATCAACATCATGAATAATGCAGAATTTAATCAGTTCCTATCTGGGCGAAATGGGGTGTGTGTGTGTCATGTCACTCTCTCCTCCTCTATTCTTCTCTGTCTTTTTCTCGCTTTCTCGCTCGTTATCCCCCCGGGACTATGTGAAGGCACTGCTGTGGTAGTTATTATAAAAACACACACCAGCCTCTGAAGCTTAATTACCGTCTTCTCAGCTCGAGCATGACTTATACAGTTCAATTAATCCGCAGCTTCAATCCGAAGGGTTCATTACCGCTCGACACGCGTGCACATCTGCATCTCCGTTCCTCTCCGCGTATCCTACGCCGCACTCCAGACGTGACGCTCGGGTTTGAAGCACGCAGGGTGACGGAGGAGAAACGCTCGGATGTCGCCGAGGTCTGGTTTCCGGTTCTCATTTCTCCGCACGACGCTAATGAGAGCAAGGGGGCGCTGCTCGTGACGGAGAGTGCTGGAGGGCGAGAGTCGCGAAGCCTCTGTGCTCCTCGTATGTAATAAACATCGACTGAAAGAAGCGGATCAATCAGAACCCAGAACTCAGCAGTGCGCTGGTACAGAACCGGGTTAGTCACAGAGCACTGGCGTTTCCTGGTTTCCTCCAAGTGCTGGTTGTAAATTAAATTCCCACTGCAAGCTGTAGAGAGCGTTAAGCACAACAAAGCAGAGCAAGAACTCCGTATTAACGATCTTGTTTATGCATAATAGCTCCGTTCCCCGGAGAGAAGCGAGATTGTGTTCGGCGGGTCGAGAGAACGGTCCGCAGGAGAGCAAGCGATGTTTTCTGTCAGTCTTGTGAAGCACAGTGGCGCAAGAGAGGTGCAAATGGAAAAGTGTCTCGCTGGCGGAAAAGTGTGTGTGTGTGTGTGTGTGATGTAAAATGTAATAGAGAGATTAGGGAAAGCATGGGGAGTGGCTGTCTGTAGACTTTTTTTTTTTCATGCTGATAGAAATGCTTGAGCCTCCCATCTTTTGATCACTTTTCTATACCGCTTGTGCTTCAGGGTCGTGGGGAATGCTTGAGCGTATTAGGGAATATTAATATTTATCTGAACGTCTCCTGGTCAGGAACGGTTTCGAAGTTCAGCAGTGAAGGACCCACAACAGTTAGACCTTGTTCAACATCGGGTTGTGTTAATTAGGTGGGAATTGCTTGAATCGTGGCCTTACGCTGATAGGCCGTAAGATGAATACCACGGAATACTCGTGAATAACATTGATTATCCCGTTGCAGTCGCACCTGTCGAGGGGTGCGGTGTATTTATTAGGCAGCAAGTGAACAGTCAGGTCTCGAAGTTGGCGTGTCGGAAGCAGGAAAAATGGGCAAGCGTAAGGATCTGAGAGACTTTGACAAGGGACAGATTGTGATGGCTAGACGTCTGGGTCAGAGCGTCTCCAAAACGGCAGGTCTTGTTGGGCGTCTGGTCCGAACCCACAGAAGAGCTACTGTAGCACAAACTGCTGATAAAGTTAACGCTGGCTCTGATAGGAAACGAGTCAGGACACACAGTGCATCACAGCTTGCCGCGTAGCTGCGGAGAACCCATGTTGAGCCCTGTCTACCACCGAAAGCGCTGCGAAACCTTGGCATTCACATGGATGTTACTTTGACACGTACCACCTCCCTAAACATTATTGCACACAGAGTACACAAATTCATGTCAACGGTGTTCTTTAATGTCAGTGGCCTCTTTCAGCAGGATAATACGCCCTGTCACACTGCAAAAACTGTTCAGGAACGATTTGAGGAACATGAAAAAGAGTTCAAGGTGTTGACTCGGCCTCCAAATTCCCCAGATCTCAATCCCATCCAGCATCTGTGGGATGTTCTGGACAAACAAGTCCGATCCATGAAGGCCCCACTTCTCAACTTACAGGACTTAAAGCAGCGGTCCCCAACCCCCGGTCTGTGGACCGGTACCGCTCCGTGGGTCATTTGGTACCGGGCCGCACAGAAAGAATAAATAACTTACATTATTTCCGTTTTATTTATTATCTGGATCTGAAAAATGACCGGATTCTCTCCGTTACTTCCTTCTACGACTCACTCTTGACGTATGTCAAGACGCTTGTCTCGGTCACGTGATACGTTGAACCCTTACTATAGAGACCAGAGAGCGTTAGGGGGGAGAGAGGATGTTACGAGGACGCTGCTAATAAAGCTGCGATTTCACATTGGATTCACGTTTATTATTAGATTTAAAAATACCTCAGTTTTTATGTCGGTCGTATCATTTTATTTTGTTGTATTTATCCGCCACACCTTAAAGGCCGGTCCGTGAAAATATCGTCTGATATTAAACCGGTCCGTGGCGCAAAAAAGGTTGGGGACCGCTGGCTTAAAGGATCTGCAGCTAACGGCTTGGTGCCAGATTTCACATACCACAGCAAACCTTCAGAGGTCTTGTGGAGACGGGGTCTCAGCCGTTTTGTCGGCACAAGGAGGACCTACCCGATATTCGTCAGGTGGTTTTAATGTTATGGCTGATCATTGTATCTGGGCTGGTAATGAGAACATTGTGTAACTGATGGACAGTGAAAATCTGATTTAACCGAAAAAAGAGATCAAAGGCCATTTTTCCCGTGATTTGTTCCAAATGTGTTTATTGTGCATAAGCGAATATCGATTTGCCGTAGTCGTTCATTTTCTTCGTATAATAAATATCTGTCTTATGAGCGCTATACAATGTGGCCAGATATGCAGTCCCTCCCTACAGACTATAAAAGAAATGTACAGTAGCTGGTATAGAGCGCTTGATCATTTTCACATTGTGCGTGATGGGCGCGCGCGGGGTGGGGGGGGCGGTAGGGGTGTCGGTCAGATCAGCTGGGAACAAGTCGATCAATTCCTGACTTGTGCTAACCTCACTATTATGATTTATTATATAAATAATTGGTGCCTGAAATGAAATTGAACTTTGTCTGCAGAAAAGTCAATAATTGCATGAGAATTAAACGGCCGTGTGGAGTTAAAAATCGTACGGCCCTGAGTTCACTCCCTCCCTCCGTCCTTGCTCGCTTCTATCTTTGTCAATATTTCTTGTATTGTAGGTCAGCAGTTTTGACAGAAATGGCACATATCGCAAGCAATAGAGACAGACTGATGCTAACTTCTCAATTCACAGGATTGCGCTTACCTCCATGACGTACCGCTGTTTCTTTGGGGCAGAGGGAAGCGCCAGCTTCTGTTTCCCGCGTTCACGAGCTGGCTGACGCGTGCGATCGCAAGTGTCGCTGTGATTGACAGGAGGACCGTTTAAACTCCCAGACACGGAAGGCAAACTCATGGACTCTTTTCTGTTGAATTTATCTCGGTAGTGAAACTTCGAGACAATTGTGACCGCTTGGTGGCGCAATAGGCTTCTCTCCAATCATCTGACTCATCCGTTCAGTCTTACACGTAGCAACCTGATGAGCTTGTTGTCCATAGTGTAGAGTGTAGTCGTGGCACTTGTCAAGTGGAGCAGTCCGACTAGTCCTGAAGAGGAAGTCTGTGCTCGGTCCATTAAGTTCTAGCTCTGGAGTCTGTGGATGCTAAGGTTTAGCTGGTGTACCAGGCGGAGGCTACCTTTGATATTCTGGATCATTACAGGGTGTAAAGATTGTAAAGATAAGGAGGGGTAGCTTCACGTGCCACTCCTCTTACAAAACCCTGTGTTCCGTCGTGCCCTTAAATCACCACTCAGTACGTTTACACGGACAACAATAATCTGATATGAACCCGATTAAGACAATATTCTGATTAAGAAACTAGCATGTAAACAGAGATTATTGATGACCTTAATCCGATTAAAGTCATACTCGGAGTAAACACAAGTGGAATTAAGACGTGAGGAGTGTTCCTGTTTTAGTCGCATTATCTACATGCGATACAGACATGTACACACCGTAATCACACTATTAACGTCGTGTGAGTTTCCACCGCATTGTGCGACAGGACGCGTACACACACGGCAGCGCTCAACCGTTTTACGGTAAACAAGAGAGCACGGCTGCGTCCCAAACCGCGTACTTACCTGCTATATAGTAGGAGAAATACACGTATTAAGGTAATAGGTAAGTATGCAGTTTGGGACGCAGCCCACGGCTTCAAGCATTCGTCTATTTGCGCGTATGACATGACAAATAATGAACCGCTCTTGAAGCGTTCATAAAATTGAAAATGAACCACCCAGAACTGAACACGGGTCCATAATGAAGACCAACTGTATGTCGATACGTGAAATTCCGGAGGGACGTCGGACGGCGTGGCGTGGGGATGTAATGACGTGTGCCGTTAATCGCTCTATGTTCTATAACATGTAACACGGGAACATGAAAGGAATATTCTAAAAGCGACTCATGTAAACACCTTAATCAGAATATTATACGTCTTATTCAGAACAAGGACAATAATTCGATTACTGCTGTCCATGTAAACGTAGTTGCTGATTGTGATGTGTCTTGATTCACTGGAGATGATTTGTGAGCGAAGGGAAAGTGCATTGTTGGCTCTTGGATCCTGTATTTATGCATCTGTGTACCACCAGGGGCGATCTGTTCTTTATTTAAGAGTTAATTAGATTGAAAATACCAGCTTTGTTTGCGGGTTATTTCAGTCTCTCGGTGATGTGTTTTGCTCCTGCAGCTGCACCATAATACTCGGTAGTGCTGGGGCTCCTGCAGCGAGGCCTTAAACTCGTTCCCTCTCTCTTTCTCATTCTACCTTTTGTTTGAGATTTGATTGATCCACATCTTCCAACAGTTGGCCTCGGGATTGGTGCATTGATGTTTCCCAGCCTCCTCTATCTGTTGATGAAGGCTAGAGACAGTGTGCAATCAAGCCTTTCTGAGAGAAAGTGGAATATAGAGAAGAGCGGGACAGAAAGCATTGTTAGACAGTAATTGTTGGCATAAATGACACACAATCACAACGCTTTTCGCCGGCAAATGACGAGCCCGGAAAATGATAAAAGAAGAAAGGGTCACCAGTTTGCCTCGGAAAGGAGGTGTGGCAGAGACGCTCGTGAAGGTTTCTCAGGATACAATGGCTGCTGATTGACTTTGATAATTGTGCCCACTCTTAGACAACACACTCACCCACACACACACACACACACACATTTGCTCACTGAAGCATTTTTTAATGCAGCTCTCAACAGCTCAGTAGGACTTACTTCTGTGGCTGACCATTTTGGACATTTGATGTAAATTTTTTAGAGGAGTAGTTTGTAATTTATTAAGCCCTCTGCTGCCTGCAAGGGGAATTACAATGGGGGGGGGGCACTAGCCTTCCTCAACCAAGCCTGAGTTAGTCCTTGCTACAGAGCCAAAAGTCCAGGGGGCGGAGCTGCACTTGATTAACTTTCAGCCTGCAGAGAGAAACCGGGCGAAAATGATAAAGCAGGTGTATTACAGGGGAGGCGGGGGGACGTTATTTTCAAATGGTTTATCTTTTAGGAATTGAGAAGCCCGATATTTGCATTTCTGTATTCTTCCATAAAAATCGAATATTAAGTTGAGGAGTACGTGCGTCTTGATTTCGGAACCCTCACGCTTTCGGTGGAGTCGTCGGCGATGCAGACGGTGAGCGGCCCGGTCCGATGTTCCTCCCTCCGTTTGTTCGACTGTAAATTCTACTGCCGTGGATGACGATCGCCTCGACGACATTAACGGCTCTGATCGTGTCGGGTTTGTCTTTCTTCTCTTCGTATCGATGCCGACTGTCTCTAGCGGAATCCAGAGCAAGATCTCATCACAGAGAGCAGATTGAATTAGCCGAGCGCTGAAATGATGACGGTACCTGATCGTCGGAAATGGACTGAGGAGATCATATCACACGGACACGACAGCGCGTATCGATGGGTGGTGTAAATACAGAGGAAATGACATGCTTCTGTTGTGTCAGCTACAGATTGGATGGAGCAACTCTTCCTTTAATGATGTCTTGATGCTTTCTTAGCAAGGGGATCTGTGTTGCTTGGATGTATAGGTGATGGGATGGCGTGATATGGACAGAAATCGCATATTGGGATTATATTAACACCAAGCGTGCTGCACAAGTCCCGAAAAGTCCAGTCGAAACGTTTCGATCGCCCCCAAGTGGCTGGATTCAGTAAAGGTCATAAACCCCGCCCTCTCCATGTAATCTAACGGGACGTGAGACAAACTAAACAATCAAATTGCACTTCAAAATAATTTTTTTCCCCCCAAAATGGTTACCGTCATTGTAGGTGTTTTTTTTTTTTATCACGTTCGATTTTAGTTAGTTATTTGATGCTATGAAAATGGGGGTGTGACGTCATGATTGACAGCTTCTCTGAGCGAAGTAGTAGCGAAGTCACTGAGGTGGACTTTTTTCACTACATGCCTTCCTGTGCGTTGCCCTTAAAGAAGATGCCAATAAACAGAAAGGCATCATAAGTGTTGGATCTGACGCACAAAATGTTTTAAACGTACAGTTTTTATAACGAACTGATCGTATATATCGAGTACGGGGGGCGCGCACCTCTGGGGTCGGGGGTTCGAATCCTGCCTCCGTCCCGTGATTGCAGATGTTGTGTGTTCTCCCTGTGCTTTTGGGGTTCCCTCCAGGCAACCCAGTTTCGTCCCCAAGTCCAAAGACATGCGTTGTAGGCTGATTGGCATTTCTAAATTGTCCGTAGCGTGTGAGATTGTGCCGTGCGATGGGTTGGCATCTTGTGCCCCGAGTCCCCTGTGATAGGCTCCAAGCTCCCCGCGACCCTCTGTAGGATAAGCGGCGTGGAAAATGAATGGATGGACGTATTGCGCCCCGGATGCGTGTTCTCCGTGCTCGTGTCATTCTTGCGATTTTACGAGAGCGTCTTCAGCCCCCCTCGCTTTGTTTCGTTCTGTTTAGCTCGCTGCGGTGCGAAACCAAATAGCACACAATTTCGATCGGTTTTGGGAAAACGTTCTTTAAAGTGTTCGGCTCATCATCTTGTTTGAAACGCTTTATGTCTGGGCAAGTTCGAACCTCCTCGCAAGAGGCGGAAAAATCCAGGTACCTAGAGGAATGAATTCACCAAGCTCCGGAACCACCAGGTACAACATCGGCCCACGGGGCATCAGTGATCATCTACTATTATTTTCTTTAAAAACGGATTTCTTATGATTTCTTTTATTTATTCTTTTTTATTTTTTTAAAGAAAAAGCTAAGCAGTAAGTGTTGTGTATAAATTGTGTGTGGTGTTTATTTTACACCAACATTTTTGCTCGTTTTTATGCAGGGTGCCAATAAATGGGAATAATAGCGCATTATTTCGTATTCACCGTGTGAAAGGGGCCAGTTTGTTCAGTCTTTTGTGCTGTTCTCTATGTAAATAGGAGGTTGGGTTGCCTTTGCTGTTATTTGACAGAGGGCACACACCTAATCAAGTACTGAAGAAAAGGCGTGTGTGTGTGTGTGTGTGTGTGTGTGTGTGTGTGTGTGTGTGTGTTTCCCCAACCTGTGCTAATTTTAATCAGCAGCGAGGCTGTCATTGCAGCTGTCACAGGCATGTTTACCTTTAATCTGTGCTGGGGTGATTGGAGGGAGAAAGAATGGAGGGAGAAGAGGATGATGGTGGCTGGGTGGGTGAAACAGATAGACCACCTTCACACACACACACACACACACACACACCAAATCAGAGGGCTGTTGAGAGCAGCTTAACTGCAGTGGGCACCCGTGGCTGATTAGAGAAAGAAGTGTTTAGTGGAGTAAGTGTTTGATTGGGAATGGAGGCTTTTATTTAGCTTTGTGAAACGAGTCAAACGAAGACGTGGTGAGCGATAGTAATCATGGGAGCGATGCAGATACTGGGTAAAACTTTATTTTTTAAACAGCCGACTGGCGAATCGTCTCAGTTTCACTTTGTCAGCTCGTTTAAAAAAACAAACAAACAAAAAAAAACAACTTTTCGACCTTGCAAACATGTTACAATTCCAACAAAGGTTATTAAAAGAAACAAACAAAAAAAAAAGAGAGATCCAATTCAACAGATCGGATTGGTACGCTACCGTAACGATTCCCAGCCCTAATTGCTACACGACGTGATGGCGACTTGCCTCGCAATACAGTACAACAAACTGCGAGACTTATAAGGAGTCGCAGAAATCGGCCGTGACGTCTGGGTGGGAGGGGCACACCCGCTGTCCACTAACCAGTCGCGTCCATGTGTGAGCTCACGTATGTGGAAGACGGCGGATAGCGCTTTCCTCCGAGCGGGTTAGAGCGCTTTGCGACTGAGAACGAGCAGCAGTTCGAAAAGACTGTTAGCTGTAAGCTAGCAGAGAGCTGGCTGGTGCAACCGGATTGCGGGAGAAAATGGAAGGATATGACGTCGTCATTTTACCGATATTATGGTTGGGGGGTCGATCCGAAGTCTCGCACAGCACAATAACAAGTCCATTTTCTGTTATTAGTGCGATAACGATTAACAAACGATATACTGCAGCGGAGCGATGTCACCGGGAGCTTTGATTTCCGTCATCTTCAAAGCGCCGGCATGATTGTCTGGCGCTACACGCTCAATAATTCATTCACCTCGATTGGCCGCATTTACATATTAATTTGTATTTATTTATTTATCATTCTGCAGCAATTGTCAACCTGTTCCCTGCTTGGCCTTGGCTGTCTGCTGGCGCCGGCTGGAATATTATCCCTTCCAATTCATTTGAATAATAGACGTAGCTCATTAGGAGCCAATCATACATGAAGACATGGCAGCAGAATTGGAACCAGACGGTGGGGACTCCATGAATTATTGAGTTGGCCTGGTCTTATTAGAGCAGCAGGTTTCTGCCCAAAAGCACTGACTGCTTACACACACACACACACACACACACACACACACACACACACACACACACACACACACACACACACACTGTTTTGTGTGTGCACACCTGTTGACCTTTATGCTGCACTGAGAAGACTTGGCAGCTGGTTGTGGGTTGTGGAGTGTGTTGCCTGAATGCACTAAATTGCATTTTTCCTTTTAAGTGCCAGCTCTGTTGTTCTGGAGATGCTGGAGGAAAAAAAAAATCTGGAGGCCTTGGACTGTGTGTGTGTGTGTGTGTGTGTGTGTGTTAGGATGTAACTCAATACAAATATGACTAGGAGGTCCCTTTTATTTATGACTTTATTTTTAAGAAAGCTGGTGAGAAATGATCCACGATATTCCACAGGATTGGGGGGGCGGTCACCCAAGCGGTCACCCAAGCGGTCACCCAAGCGGTCACCCAAGCGGTCACCCAAGCGGTCAAGCTGGACAAAAGGAGACCAAGGTGGACTCCTGATAACAAGCTGGACAGAAGGAGACCACGCTCATTAACATGAATGAGCGTTGTGGCGGGATGGATACCTATTCATCTAAGTTTGTTTACCTGTTGGGAAACCGACGCGGTGAAATCTGGTCCAAACCAAACCAACACGCGGATCTCTAGTCGATGAACTCCTGTGGGGCGGGGGGGATAAAAAGAAAAGCAATCCCGTTCCGTTTTAGGCCACACCCACTCCAGGTTTGCAGCTGGTGGGGAAAAAAAATAGTAGTGACTCGCAATTTCCACCTAGATATCCAGCTAGGAAAAATCAGAGTAAACACCCCCTCGAGTCGGCAGTCAAAACGGCCGCTCGCAGCGTCACATTAGCGTCGCCTCTCGTTTATTTTTAATGTACATTTCCGACTCCGTAGCTTGAACGGACCGAGGTTTTGACGGAATGACTCGTATAATTCTCAGCGTAAATCAGCGTAGTTCAGCGTAAATCAGACGTGCGTTTATCTCATTTATACGACTGAGCAGATGAGGGTTAAGGGCCTTGCTCAAGGCCGGTGCTGGGGTTTGAACTCGCCACTTCCCCTATGAAATATGATTATCTGGAGCACTACACAGATACAGATCTATCACAGTTACACGCTTTTCTCCAAGTGTGTGTGTGTGTGTGAGAGAGAGAGTCAGATGTTCCTTATGTGCTCTTTTTATACTTCACATGCATCACACACACGTACTATAATAGCTACAAGAAAGAAAAGACAAGCACGCGCACACACCGTAAACGCAGCTGAATCCACAGGGACGGTTGGTGCTATTGAAGACGTCGCACATCTCCTCTCTCCCTCTCTCTCTCACACTCTCTCTCTCTCTCTCTCTCTCTCTCTCTCTCTCTCTCGCTGTTCTCCATCGTAGCAGGCCCGAATACATCGCAGATCAAGCCGTTTCTAATCAAACCCGGGGAAGTGTGGCTAATGCAATTTCACTAAGTCAGCGGCTGGTTTGATTGTACACGGGCGGGCCGGGAAGAGGCGAGCGTGCGAGGGCCGGATTTGCCCGTGTTATGTGCACTACACTTCATTTCCACACTCAGATAGCCCCCGCAGCAGACACGCCCTCGCCTCTAATCCCAGATCAGTCACTGCAACAGGGGAGAGGCTCTTAGCGCACACACACACACACCAACACACACATACATTAGGCAGAAGGTACACAAATGCCCAACAAACAAAGCTTCTGATGTTGACAGGAAGTGCAAACACACCCAGACAGACGTTAATGAATGTTTTGGTGTGTGACCGAGGTGAACGTATTACAAATGTGTTTGCAAATGTGTTCGTCTGCTGAAACTGTCGGAAATGCGAGTCTCACCCACACAGGTGCTTTCATTATTACTCCAATCACAGGCCACTCTGTCTCTCTGTCAGTCTCTGTGTGTCTCTGGGTAATTTACTGCCTGACCTTTCCCTTGTTGTCCCACATCACCACTAAAATTAATTCAAAGAGACGCTGCTTAAATCCTGAATCACTCTTCTGCTGTTTTCCTTTCACGCTTTGATATAGATGATTGCTTTATTTAGGATTGTTTTACATAATACTCTCTCTCTCTCTCTCTCTCTCTCTCTCTCTCTCTCTCTCTCTCTCTGTCTCTCACTGTCTTGCTCTCTTTCTCTGTCTCTCTCTCTCACTTTCTCGGTCTCTCTCACTGTCTCGGTCTCTCTCACTGTCTCGGTCTCTCTCTCCCTCTCTGTCTGTCTTTCTCTGTCTCTTTCTCTGTCTCTTTCTCTTTCTCTCTTTGTGTCTCTCTCTGTCTGACCATCTCTCTATCCATCTCTCTATCCTTATCTCTATCCCTCTCTCTATCTTTCTGTTTCTCTCTTTCCCTCTGTCAATCTTTCTGTCTTTGACTTTCTCTGTTTCTCCACCTCTCACTTTTGTCTCTCTCTCTCTCTCTCGCTGTCTCGCTGTCTTTTTTGTGTTTGGAAGTCTGTTTCTCTCTTTTTACATTTTTAAAATCTTCCCTTCTCTCCTTCTCTGTCTGTTTTTCTTTTTCTGTCTGCTTTTCTGTTTCTCTCTCTTTCCCACCCTTTGTCAATCTTTCTCTCTCTCTCTCTCTCTGACTTTGAGTTTCTCCATCTCACTTTCTGTCTTCCACTCCTCTCTCTCTCTCTGTCACTATCTGTTTGTCTCTGTGGCTGCCTTTTTCACTCTCACTTTCTTCTCCTTCTCTTGCTCTTCTCTGTCTCTGTGGTTGTCTCTCTCTCTCCTTTTCTCTCTCTCTCTGTGGATATCTGTCTCCTTCTCTGTCTCTCTCACTCAGTCTATTTGTCTCTGTAGCTGCCTCTCTTTTTTTTTGCTATGTCTGTGGCCTCTCTCTCTCTCTCTCTCTCTCTCTCTCTCTCTCTCTCTCTTTCTTCTCTCTTTCTCTCTCTCTCTCTCTCTCTCTCTCTCTCTCTCTCTCTCTCTGATTGTGTGTGGCAGCAGCTTTTGTTTAGGAGGCGTAATTGAGTCTTAATTGAATTGGCATCAGAGAGAAAATGAAGGAAAGAGCGGAGGAGGAAGGAGAATTGGAACGTGGGCTCCATTTCCACTTAGCAGCTCGAATCGTCTCTATAGAAATAAATTTCACGGGTAAAAGAAATTCCGCGTCAAAGCTTTTAGTAAGGCTAAAGGTTCTGTTGTCTTTGCTTAAATGAGAAAAGAAGCAGGGGATGAAAAGAAGTTTCACACGTTTCAGTCTGGTGTGTGTGTGTGTGTGTGTGAGACTATCAGGAACTTTACACTCTTATATGAATACTGAAGTGATTGTGTGAGTTCCAGCTGCAGTGGTTGTGTTTCACTTCACACAATAACCTGACTGTAAGAGGCTCGTGATTGTACACAACACTCGACCTAGCGTAAGTACGAGTGTAAAAGTTTGCGCGCTCTTGGGTCAAAACTATTTATTTATATTTTTTAAAAGCAAATAAAACATTTAATGTGTAAGGCTTCATAAAATTGTCAAATCGTATGCAAAGATAATAATAATAATAATAATAATCATCAAAAACAGCTCAAAATGACATGGAATACCATAGCAACCACCTGGCAAGTCCACAGCTACACCCTAGAATGCCGTAGTAACCACTTAGTAACTAGCTGGAATACCATAACAACCAGATACTAACGGAGTCGCACCCACTTGACTACCGCATCGCTACATGCTGGGATACCATAGCAACCACTTAGCAACACCCTACTAACCATGAAGGATAACATAGCAACCACAACCCGTAGCTTCACCCTGCAACACCCTAGCAACCACCTAGCAACTTTCTTTCAACCAGCTCAAATACCATAGTAACGCTGTGTGGTAATACCCTAGCAACCAGTTTGTTAAATCATAACAACCAGCTCCTCACTGACCAGCAGCCACTTCGGATAATATCGCAGACATCTATCAAGTCTCTAGCCCCACCCTGAAATACCATAGCGAAATACCATACCACTTAACAACACCCTAGCAACCACCTAGAAACTCCCTAGCAATGCGTTGGAATACCAAAACAACCCACTAATAACTGATCAGCAGGCACTTGGGATAACATAGCAACCACCTAGGGAATACCCTAGCAACTGTCTGAGATAGCATAGCAACACCCTGGCAACCAGTTGAAAAAACAACCGGCTACTAACTGAGTAGCAACTGCAACATCCTAGCAACCACACAGCAATGCCATAGCAACCACCTGGGTTGCACCCTCTTTATTTAATTACACTAAACCTCATCGATTCAGGGTTTTTATTCGGAAATGTCAATCCTGTTATCGAAGTAATCATCTTACTACTGAATTTTTTTCTCTTTTTAATAAAATACTTTTTCCCGTGTGAGAAGTCACATGATCACGTGAGTGTATTTCAGAGCAGCACGGTTAAAAGCGGTCCCTTCCGTGCTGTGAAGGACATTGAGACGGTGTGAGAGAAGAGACATCAGGGCGTTGTTATTTATAACCAGCGAGCCGCTGGCCCGTACACACACACTCTCGCTCGCCGTCGTTAGGGATTTTTATTTTATTTTTATTTTTTATTGACCCCACACGCGATCCCACCCCCCCCCCCCCGAGTCAATGATATTGATCGTGCGGATGAGTGGAGGTAATAAGCACTGCAGCTCGACCGGTTTCTCTAAACCCGCCGTCTAGATGACTGACTTACACAGCCGTGATTTTCTTATTAACCCTGTTAATACGGGGTGTGCACGTGGTCACTCGGGGCCACACACACACTCCTGCACTAACTCGCTGTCTGGATAAATTTGCTAACCTGCAGGTTATTTATTTATTAAACATCTTAATTGCACAGCTTTTCTATCTCTCTGTGTGGGAATAATAATAATAATAATAATAATAATAATAGTAATAATAATAACGTTTTATTTCACCTCCACTCAGGTCCAGACATCATCAAGGTTTATACCACAGTCCAGTTGAATGCTCGAATCTGATTGGTCAATGGTTAGAAATTGTTTTTCATGTACCAGCATAAGTCGTTTCAGCTGTAACATGAAGGATGACTTTATAGTCACACGCTCGTTCTAATACGTTACTGTTTCTATAGTAACAGGACTTAATCCACATTCGATATGTTCCACGTAGTCGAAGACTCATAATAAAATACGGAATAGTTCTTATAATCGTTGAGGTTTTTATTAGGAGACGTTTATTTAACGTTTATGGAATGTTTCTGTTACGCTTTCTGTTCTCTCGGTAGAATTACTGGCTATGCTTTTGTGCGTGACGGGGAGAGAGAGCGAGAGAGAGCGAGAGAGAGCGAGAGAGAGCGAGAGAGAGCGGCGCCGGTGATGGATTGGCGGTGTATCGTAGCTGTAAAAGAGAACAAGAACTAACTCGTCTCTCGGACGTTCCACAACATTAAATACAACTCTAACCAGTTCCTTAAAGCAAAGTCAAACAAGCGCCGCAATATTCGGAGGAGCGTGCAGTTGTTTCAAAAATGACCGCAGATTTTCCGCAGATCCGGGCCAAGACGCGTCACGTGACGAACACTAGTGCAGCTAAAAGGTCTCGTTTACCAACAAACATCACTGTGAAAGAGCGCGCAGAACAATTCCGTGCGATTACCATTTCACAAATTCAGTTTTCTGCAAAAATAAAGCACAAAAAACTGCAAAAAGTTGCATCGCAAATGGAAATTTTAATAGTATTTAAAAAATGTTTTTTGCCTCCAACAATCTCAGAAACCTAATCCCGCACAGGCACTAATCCTGTACAAGACCGTACAAACTGTTCAGATGTGTGCCATGTCATTCATTAATAAGTAAGAGATTGTGATCGTTGGCGAAACGCTGTGGTATAAGTGGAGTAACACACTGCAGACCGTAGCGTTACATGAAAATAATGTCGACTTTGTTTATGTACTAAAAAAATTCATATTTACGAATTTTTTTTTTTTACATTTTCTTGAACACGTTGATCACACTAATCTATTCCTTCTTATCCTGTTCAGGAGGAGCTGATGATAACCTGATAGAAGGAGGAGAGACCAAGTTCCTGTGTAAGCCTGGAGCCAGGAACATCACCGTCATCTTCCAGCCTTTGCTCAAGTAGGCTTTAGTAAACACACATCCTTGTCATTTTTTTCTTTTTGACACTGGGTATGACAAAAGACACACACACGCGCACACACACACACACACGCACACGGTGTTCTTTATCCTTTCATCATTCTTTCCTCCCCGGTTGGGATGGTGTTACCAGACAGCAGCCTTGATTTTGCTTTTCGTCTGACGGCGTCGGTTTGAAGGAGCCCATTTACCCTCCCCTCCACATTCAATTTTACATTCAATTTTCCAATCTGTCCCATCATCCGATCTGTCCCCACTAATGCCGTCTCGTGTTACCGGCGCATTACGGAGACGTAACCACACCACGGTCAGCCGGGCCGGAACGTGACTGTACTGCCCAGCAGTCACAATGCTGGCAATTACATTTGAGCTGTGCTCCATTTATTTATTTCCTCCCCTTATGTGGGCATCGGCACCGTCTGCCGGGAATCCCTGCGTTTGCGGCTTTGTCGGATCGAGCTGGAAAAATACAGCACCTCGGAATGTTCTGCTAGTTTAAGAAAGCGCTTCCTTAACCCCAGCTAAGATTTGTTCTGAGGATAAATATCGACTTAGTTGTGAACTGTATGACCAAAATATCATTTCTGTGATTATACTTATAAATACGGTATATGTTTGCTCGCAAACTCTAACTTTACGCTGAAAAAGAGAGAGAGAGAGAAAATTTTCTACAATATACTGACACGATTAATCACAATATCGATATTATATGATCATATCGCTCAGCTCAACCTCCAGCATAGATGGTTTAACTCGAGATTTTCCGAACATGCAAATTACAAACAGCTGCACGCCTCGCTTCCTTTTGTAGACCTGCATTTGCATATCGATCCTGATTGGCTCTTGTATTTTGTGATGTATTAACATTTGCCTGTGGCATGTTCAGTACAAACTCGGATGCAGTGAGAAATTCGATCTTTCCGTTTTTAAAAAAAATTCTTTTAAAGATTTGACCATGACTACTGAATCTTCAGCATTTCACAGACTTGGATCCTTCATCAAAGTTCAGCCAAGTTTCAGTTTCAGCCTAGCTTAAAGAAGTGTTATCCGTGGAGATGGTGAACCTGTCTGACCGTGTCGCGGTCGGCGCTCGTCAGTGTTTTAGAGCGGCTCGGTTCGTGATTACATTTTTTTTCTGGAAATGTCTTGAGTATGGTATAAAAAGTGTTAAAGCGCACCTATTATGGTTCTCAAACATGCCTAATTTTGTTTTAAAGGTCTCATATAGTAGATTCACACGCATCCGAGGTCAAAAAACACTTTAACGCGCTCATAATTTAAACTGCAGTGTTATCTTCCCCCCCCCAGTGTCACAAACGACTCGTTCAATGATCCGTTCTCAAGATTCTGTCTAAACTCCTCCTTTCAGAGAGCGTACTCTGCTCTGATTGGTCAGACGTCCCAGTCTGTCGTGATTGGTCTACCACTGTCAGCGAGCAGCTGATGAAGACCAGAGGCGGGGCTTTTTTCTACAAACCTACGTAGGTTAGTACAGGGAGTAAATTCTGGAATCACTAACGACTCGATTCAGCCGTTCAGAATCGATTCCTTCTTTTGCGAGTCAGTGTCTCGGTTTGTCGTGCGCTTTGATTTTTGAAACTTTGCAGACTTTGTACATTCACAAACAGTTACGTATATAACATGCATGAAAGGGAATATTTGAAAAGCCCTCATAGGTGCACTTTAAATTTGAATCGCTGATACATGCGGATACCCTGATAGATTCGAGTCGGACGTCCTTATGAAGAGATCAGACAAATATCCTCATGCTGGTACAAATAGACCCGTGTCTGCGAATAAGCTCAACCTGAGTTGGAGAGAGTGGGATTAGTACAGCAGCGAAGGCGGAGTAGAAGTTCGTTAAAGTATCTGTAATGCTTTAGTGCTTCGAGGCGTGGTGTGTGTTGGGTTTTGGCTTGTAGACCGCGTGTGACTCAGCAGTTTGGACCAGAGATGGTTCATTCTACCCGCTCTGTCTCAGTACAGAGAGTTGATGCTGGTCTTCCTTGTGATTTGGTGGATGACGAGTCATTAAGCAGTCATGAAGTAAGGAATGGAACACTTGGGGTGTGCTGATGTAGGAAAATAATCAATGACAGGGTGGTACGATGAAACCGAGCTACTCTAAGCATTATCTAACCTCTAACAGCACATCCTGACGTGTTCTGTTCCTCTTGTACCGCAGCAATTTCCCAGTAAATCTACATTCCTTTATTTATTAAAACGTCATCCTTTTTTTTTCTTCTCTCCATTTCTACTATATACCATTGTAGTTATCATTCACATTATAGGAGCTATAAACACTCGTTCCCTCCCCAGCCTTACTAGTTAAGTTAATAATTCAAAACACACAACGCTTGAGTTACTCTCGTTACTCAGAAACCGAAGGCATCTTTCCTGAAAACGTGACCTGTTACTAAGCAGCGATACTGGAGACTCCTTACATAAATGTTGCATGTTTAAATAAACCGCTCCTTACTGAAAACTACACGCTTATTATATCTGTTCACACGTTGCTTTTGTGTGTGTGTGTGTGTGTGTGTGTGTGTGTGTGTTACTAGAATAAACGCTTTATTATAAACTCACTCTTGGAGAAAACGAATCAACGACCTTTGACCAATCAGAATGGAGATTTCAGCAGCGCTATGGTCTTGACTCACGTTAATAAACTGCGAATGTCCAGCGAGTCTGCCGTATCTGATCGACACGACTGCCTTCATTGTGATTTAAACGAGAGAACGAGTGACCTCGGTGGCTAAAGCACTTCCTGCTTGGCTCGGTTTTGTTTAAGGAGGGCGGGAAGAGGACGTGCCTGGTTACGCGTGATGCACGTGGTCGTGGGGCGAACGCAGAACAAATGAAGTTGTGTTAAATGAGGTGCTCTGCTCCACCTTTAGCGCGTCCTCGATAACCGCCTCCATTATTCATTCCTAAGAGCTCAGGGCTCTCTGCGATTACGGGCTGGACTTTGCATGTCTGTATCTATCAGGAATGTGTGTGTTTATTTCTGATCGATGCAGTTCTACGTTTATTCGAATCGATTCTCTTCTTTAGATAGTGACGGGGCCCGGTGTCAGCGAAACATGCGCTATTAATGAAATCAATATTACGTAGTTGAGAAACGATCCGCCTGGCAGTTCTGGGAGTCTGGAGAAGCGTCGACGATCACGGGTCGGCGTCACGAGGTTAACGTTGTGTGCTGGACGGAGGAGGACTTGCCCGGCGTTGCGGTTAATCGATACTCCCTCTGGGCAACTTCACACACTTATCCGAACTTTACACTCTAATATATTGGTTCTTCCCTCGGTATCTTCAGTATATTGGGAAGTCCAAAAACACTTATTGGAGTATCGGATCTCTCCCTGCAGATCGATCGCTTTTGCGCTGTATGGGTGTGTGTGTGTGTTTAGGTTTTAGGTGTCATTTTATCGCAGATATTTTGTTTGCGCTCCACAGTAAAAAGGCGAATATAAGATGCAGGATATTGATCAGAAAGCACTGATACTCAGGAGTCGTCCCTGGAGGATGAGTGTGTGTAGACATTTTTTTTGTTTTTCCATGCCTTGTTTGATTATCGTGCATGGCTGTGTGGATATATTTTTGTGACTGAACTCCCACTAGCAAGCACACACACACACACACACACCTGCTGTAGTGAGTGCGGCAGAGCAAGTAGGAGGTAATTTAGTTTGACTTGTGTGGGGCCTCCTGCTGACATTTGAGTGGTATTTAAAGCCTCTTGCCCTGACTGCGGTTGGCATTTTGAAAAGGGGGGGAGGGTGACTGTGCGGCTTTCTGTAATCTCGCTCACCTCTCCTGCATCATGATCACCGGTGATTACGGCTGGCACGGACGTGGTACCGGACTGATTGCAGCCCTACAAGGAAATATTGACTGGGTTCAGGGTACTCCTGAGCACTTTGGGGTTGGCGGTTAAAGTGGAAAGATAAAGGACAAATATCAGAGGTGAATGGATCAGGACGTAGATCTGGATATTTATCTTCGATAGCCTGTTTATTCTGAGGCAGGAGCTGGCACAAGGCCAAGACACGCCTTGCTGGTGTGACTAAACTCTATTAGGAAGTGCAGCAGAACATCTGCATCTACAGAACTTCTGCTCCAGACAGAGGGAGCTCGGCAATCCTACACGTCCGATCTAATCTTGTTATGAAGCATGTCTCCAGCAATATGCGATCGCTTCATTTCACTAAGGCGTCGTCCACACGTATGCAGATGTTTTTGAAAACGTAGGTTATACCCCTCTGTTTTATAAAAACAACAACATTAAACCACTGTTTCATTCGATATCCAAAAATCTCTGTTTAGAGTGCAGTTTGTAGCGCCTGTACATGAGGGTGTAGTCATAAAACCAAGTGAAAATACAGTCGCAAGCATTGATTAAGGGGGCCAAGCACTTTTACCCCTTAGCGACATAAGAAGACCAAAAGCCACTGCGACCGTCAGCGCTTGTTCCCAAGAAGATATGCTGGCTCATTTCCTGTTTCGACATGAAGTCAAATCTTGTTTGTTGACTTTCTGTGATGTTTGGTGTCAAAGCGTGAAAGCTCACATCCACCTCACATCCACTTTAGTTGCATGAAACATCAGAAATCCTGCTTGTCTGCATTGGTCTGGTCTCATGATGTTATGATCCGATTTTCCTCACGATTGGACGAAATCGTTGTCCCCACTGGACTAAAGAACACGCACTAGGTGCAGATTTCACTCCGTAACCTACACGTCTTGTGCTCTGTGACCATTGAATTGTTGTTACGGAGTCATGCTCATATTTATTACACGGCAAGTAAACAGTCAGCTCTCAAAGTTGACGTGTTGGAGGCAGGAAAAATGGGCAAGCGTAAGGATCTATAGCGACTTTGACAAGGACCGGACTGTGATGGCTAGACGGCTGTGTCAGAGCATCTCCAAAACCACAGGTCTTGAGGGGTGTTCCTGACATGCGGTGGTTATTACCAACCAAAGTGGTCCAAGGAGGACAACAGGGTCGTGAGCGCCTAAGGCTCATCGATGCGTGTGTGGAGCGAAGGATAGCCCGTCTGGTCCAATCCCACAGAACTGCTGAAAAAGTTAATGCTGGCTATGATCGAAAGGTGTCAGAACACACAGTGCATCACAGCTTCCTGCGTAGCTGCAGATCGGTCAGACTCGTCATCCCGATTGATTGGGTAACTCTGTAGAAAGTGTTGTGATCACATGCTTCTCGCTACAGCTGGAGAGTCTAATCTCAGTGCTGTGTTGGACTGATCTGTGAGGATGTCTTAGCCTCCTCCTCCATCCCAATCAGCAATAAGCTCCCCTGATTGGAGGCATGCAGAGAATTTGTTTAGCGCTCACTGATGGTCCAACTGAGGCTGTTTACCACGGAGCAATAATCTTCATCTGTAATAACAGCTTTTCACACACACACACACACACACACACACACACACAGAATCTCTTGACTCTCTCGATATTCTCTCTTTTGCATTCTCCATCTGCCTCTTTCTTTTCTTTTCTTTTTTCCCACTCTCATTTCCCTCGGTGTTGACCGAGATTAGAGCGAGCCATTGATCCGGTCTGTGCTATGTTTATTTTGTGCTGCTCGTGTTGAACAAATGTCTCCTGTGTTCACCTCGAGGTTGGGAAGGGAAAAGTGGTCCCATTGAGACCGAGTTCTTCAGGTTATGGGTCAGACATGTGAACACCAACTCCTTTTCCTTATTTCCTTTCAAACACCTAAAGAGCTGAAGCTTTCCTGGGGAAGAAAGAAACGATGAAAGGTGAAGTGTGGAGTAAACCTTCTGAAAGGCGTGCTGATGTAGGAAAATAATCAACGACGGGGATTGCTGATGCGGCCGGACACGAAGCAGAGTTACTGCGCGTTATTCCTCTTATACCGCAGCAATTTTCCAGCATTAAAAAAAAAAAAAGTAAATAAAAATTAAGAAGCACCACCTCATTCGTTTTATCCGTTTCTAGTTACACCAAATGTGGATCAAGTGATAATATCGACGATTATACGTTTTTTCTTTGTTTAAACGATTTCATAAAGTTAACTTCAGTTATGTGAAGCGCCATTGAATTCGCTGTTACTATGGAAACGTTGATGTGATGAATATATACAAGCGCATATAATGCGCCTTGCTTGGATTATTAAACCTCCAATTCAGCACACGGGCGGGTTGGAGCTCACACGAAGGTTACAGTCACTCAAAGAGTGGTTCTTGGCAGCCGTGCTGCGTAAAGAAGCATCTCCTATCGCTCGACACGTCGAACCCGTGAGGCGGACGGGCTACTACAGGAGAAGCCCACGTCAGGTTCTCCTCCTGTCAGCCAGCAATCCGACGCTCACCCAATGTGGTCAGGACAGAACCAACGTCATTGGCTTCAATCGGTAAAATAAGCAAAGCTTGCCAGCGTACTGGTGTACTAGAGCTACTTTTAAACCGTCATGGAATATCAGCAGAGCTCCAGAGTGCGAGATGTATTCGCTTCAAGCGTCTACTCCGAAAGGTCTACTCCGAATGGGGCGGCTGTGGCGCAGTTGGTAGAGTGGGTTGTCCACTAATCGTAGGGTTGGCGGTTCGTTTCCCGGGTGACTCCACATGCCGAAGTGTCCTTGGGCAAGACACTGAACCCCAAGTTGCTCCCGATGGCAAGCTAGCACCTTGCATGGCAGCTCTGCTACCGTTGGTGTGTGAGTGTGTGTGTGAATGGGTGAATGAGACACAGTGTAAAGCGCTTTGGATAAAAGCGCTATATAAGTGCACATTTACCATTTTAGGTAAATCTTTCAGTAGTTTGTACAGGCTTGAGAGGTTTCAGAAGTCGGCCCATCGAGCTGCACGATTAATCAAATATAAATTAGCGTCGATTCAGCCCTCTGCAATTAATCAGTCCCAAGAGGCTGTAATTAATGCATTTTTAATGTAGTGTTATCCCTGCTGCAAGGATTCCGTCTAAAAATAGCTCGCTAAGTGAGCGCATGATGATGAATCGCTGGGATTTTCATCCTGTTTGTTACAGAAATACATTAACTAGCACTAATTGCAATCAGTGTCACGTTACAATATTAGCTATTATCACAGGTGTCAGGATGGTGTATCTTCCGTCCTGTACACCGGGTGTATATGAGGCGCTCTTTTTCTTTTCTTTCTTTTTTTAAAAGAAAACAAAAAACCCCATGATTTAGTAGTGTCTGGTCTTGGTGCATATTTTCGCATAGTCACGCCACACACAGTGAGATTCTTCTCATCTCGGCTGTTCATAAAACCGCTTTGTTTATCCATCGTCGTTGTTTTTTTCCCCCCAGGTAGATGCGAAAACACACCCACGCTAAGTCGTCAAAGCGTAGCTGTGAATGCGACGCTGCATTACAGATCAGGAAGAGGAAGCTGTTTTATTTATTTATTTATTTGTTTATTTCCCCCTCACAGTAAAGGTCATGTATCAGACGGCGAGGAGAAACACTTTTTGTTTTGCGCATTAGCGGCATCTCCTTTTTTTTTTTTCTTTTTTCTTTTTTTTGTCTCTCCATTTCTATCCTTTGTCACCGTTGCTATCTGAATGTCTCCGTCTCGTCGTGCTTTACGCGCGAGGACGAACGAAAGCGCTTAGAACACTACAGACGAGTTGCTCATAAAGAAAAACCGCCACTTCAGCATCTTGCCTCCATGTCCTGCTGCTAACTTTGACCAATCTAATAATGCAGCCTGTGCAGGCGATATTGTACTTTAGATTGGACGTGTGGGGGAGGGGTGGTCAAAGCCCACGTTTTTGCATTTTGAAGGTGAGCTTTTTATTTATTTCGTTTTCTCTGCACCCCCGACGTTTGTGCGTCTCACCTCGCTTCCAGCTGCGCAGAAGATTTACAAAGCCTCTTTCTCCCTGCACTTCACCGAGCGTCTTCAGAACCGGATGATCTGAGATCTTCAGAAGATCGCGCGTGTACGTGATGGCAGCGTTATTAATGTTTGAGCGGGGAGTAACGCACACCAGGGCATGCCGTCGGAGGAAAACGATCAACGACCGGGTGGTGTGAAGATGTGTGAAGGTGTGTGATCATTTTTCAGTCACAGCTGGAGACTTGTTTTACCACAGCAGGTTACCAGGGTTTATCACGGTTTCTCTGTTAAAGAAGGCCAGGTACTTTTTATCCCATTATAGTTACATTATATGCTGTAGAACATTCCGTGGAACAGATCATTTACGTTACAGCAGCTGTAAATAGTCGTTCCCTCACCAGCCCCTCTGTTTCCTTTCTTTCCTTCTTCTTTTCTACACATCTCTTCTTTTCTCTGTCGTTTTTGCTTGTCTCCCTTTTTCGCCGTTTCCTTCCTTCCTTTGTTTTCTGTCTTTCTGTCTTTCTTTCATTCATTCATTTTTTCTTTTTACTGTTTTCTCTTTTTCTTTCATTCTTCTTCTTTCTTCCTTCCTTCCTTTTTCATTTTTACTGTTCTTTCTTTCTTTACTGTTTTCCTTCCTTCTTTCTTTTTTTTTTATAGTTTCTTTTGTTCTTTTTACTATTTTCTTTTTTATTCGTTTGTTCGTTCTTCTTTTTCTTCTTCTTCTTTCCTTCCTTTTTATCTTTTTTCCTTTTGCTGTTCTTTCTTTTTCTTTTTACGGTTTTCCCTTTCTTTATTTTGTTCATTTATTCTTTTGGGTTTTTTTTTCTTGCTCCTTCTTTCCTTCCCTGTCTTCCTTTCTTTTTTTTCCTTCCTTCTATCCTCTTTCTTTCTGTAATTCTTTCATTTGTTCTTTATTTCTTTCTCCTTCTTTCCTATCTATCTGTCTGTCTGTCAGAATTTTTACTGTTTTCTTTATCTTTCCTTCCTTCCTTTGGGCAAGGCGAGCAGAATTTTCAGCGCTGTCGTACTACTCTGGGCTTCACTTGAGCACAATCCACCTCTCAGACACCCCAGTCTCCGTCACTCTACCCCTCACCTGAGTGAGATCACGGTGTTCTCACCTTTCTGCAGGAACCACAGATAGTGAGTGTGTAAACACCCCAGGGTTTGATCGAGATGGACTACACACACTTGCGCATGTGACAGCACCTTCGATGATTGGAGGAATATCCACACAATTTCTTTATAATGAAGAGCAGCTGAAGTAGAGCAATGTGTCAGTAATGAGGAGGCAGGAAGAACTCAGGAAGTCAGGAAGTAGAGCACAGAGAGGAGAACCCGAGCAGTGATTAGAGGAATGAACTGATGACCGGGAAGCGCCAGCTAAAGATAGAAACAGCTCCTTCATAGCTGACTCCCCTGCCCTCCACCTCTCTCTATCTCTCTCTCTCTCACACACACATACACTATTGCTCACCTGCAAAGATGGTTTGAGACCCCCACAGGCCCACATCATCCGTCATGCCCGGTGCACATTGTCCTACACGTACACACACACACTCAGTTTAGGAGGAAAACGAGTGGCACCGGTGGATACGCTTCCAGTCAGCTCATAAATCTTTATATCTGTGTTATTAAAAATTTAAACAGGACAGTGCCCCTTTTAGCACGATCATGGTCAATGCAGAGGCTCCTGATACATTAAACATGGCCTCTTTTCTGCCATTCAGCTACTTCAAGATAGTTTCCATCGCTACCTAGAATCCAAGCTTAAATGATTATTATCCACACAGACGACCTTTGACCTTAGGGAGCTCCTCGGTAGCTGCACTGCTGGACTGCATGCTATTAATTATATAGAATAATAACGCAGTGATCTTTCACATGCGCATAGAACGTATTCAGGACTATTATATTAGAATAACACTACCTGATCTCACATACTGTATGCGTGGTTAATTTTAGCCGGCGTGTAACTGATGTTTAGCGGCTTTAATCATTCCGTCTCTGCGAGAGATCCGTGAATTATAAGCGGATATGTTTTCAACCGCGGAGATGCGGAGGTTTTTACTAAACGCTGTTGATGGTATCGTTTAATAAATATAAACTCCATTTACAGGGTGATTTTGAGAAAATGTTTACACTTGCTTCAAGCATTTTTCTTTATATATTTTATTTACTATACAGTTCTGTTTTCCTTTTTTTTTTTTTTTTTTTTTTTTTTAATCTTCTAGATGTTGTGCAGTTTGGCCCATTTAGCGACATTGAGCGATTATTGCACCTAGTGGTCAACAATGGGAACTGCAGCAAGTGCCAATCACGCTGCGCAATGCTTGGGGAAGGATCAGAGGACAGAACAAATTAGTCGGGTTGCCAGATTG
This sequence comes from Ameiurus melas, assembly GCA_012411365.1. Lineage (NCBI taxonomy): Eukaryota > Metazoa > Chordata > Actinopteri > Siluriformes > Ictaluridae > Ameiurus > Ameiurus melas. Next base: position 21,053,548 of record CM022766.1, on the reverse strand, counting down.
GGAATGTTTAAAATACTGTTTGCCTGCCAAGATCTTGTTTTATAGAAAATAATCTACATTCAATTTAATCAATTTAAATAAGCGAAATGGAAAACGCATATGCGCAGACAGTGTGTGTGTGTGTGTGTGTGTGTGTGTGTGTGTGTGTGTATAATGGTGTACACAACTATCATTCTGCAGATTGTGTATTTATTTACAGTAATGCACTGTGAATCCTTTAAAAATAAAAAGAGTATGCTACAAATTCTACTAATGGCCACTATAGGATATTTTGGGCCCTTAAAATGGGTTCACAGGCCAAAAAAGTTTGAGAATCCATGCTCTATAGGCTGGGTATGAAATAATCTCAGTTCAGTGTCTGCTATGTTGGTCTGCTAGACAATAACCTGTACCAAAGCACAAGCAAGAGAGTTTCTGTAAACCTCCTGCTAATAACACCACCATATACGATATACTCGGTTTATTTTTTGTTTTCTTAATATCAGTGAGTCAACATAGGATGAGTCAGTCAGGAATTTAAACACACGGCTCATTCTCCATTTCCGAGGACATGACACAGTACAGCAAAGTTTGTAGCAACAGCTGTTATTGCTTTCCTCTCCCAAGAACATTTTTATCCTCAACTTTTTATCCTCTGGTAACTTTTTCTTATGTCTTAGAGGTGAGGCTGTATTGTGCGGTCAGTGACATGAATCTTCCTTTTTCTTAATGTTTATTGAATATCTGTTTTAATAGAGTAAAAAAAAAAAAAAAAGGGTGGGGCGGGTGACAAATGTAGCTGTGAGGAGCGATAAAGGGGGTCAGGCACCAAGAGTCCGAAAGTGGTTTGTGGAGGTTGAATGAAATATTAATGCAAGAGGTGCTGAGTGTATGTTTTGATGAATATTAGACAAAACATTTGTGGGTGTAAATTGCACACAATGTGTGTTCCACTTACCCGTAAGGGTACACAACATTGCACCAGTTGATCACTCGATGTAATGGCAATGCGGTTGGTTTAAACGTGAATAAACATGGACAATTTGAGCAAATGTATATTCTTCATTATTTAGAAGATCGGTGTCGCACTATGATGGTTTATTCGAAGAATATTTTACAGACTATATAGAACAAGTGTAAAAATGGGTTTGTTCTTCATGACTGGTTAACCTTATTTGACTTTGCTCGGTGGAGAGCACCAACTCCTCAGCTGCATCAGCTATGTGACCGTATGGATATCCGTCCACCATGAAAATGAGTGACTCTGTCTTCACCAACTGTCGTCTGGGAGAATGCGTCGAATTTCACTCTCTTTGTGCCGTCCAAAGTGTGTTGGGTCACAGGTTGATTAGTTTTTGCTCTCCTTTTGTGAATCATGCTGATCTTGTTTGGGTAGCTAGATGGCCAACATCTGCTTTCCTTGTACTTTGTCTTTGTGTGCATATGCCTGATGGGTGGTGTGTGTGTGTGTGTGTGTGTAGGGAGGCGAGCTGCCACTTTGTGTTAGCGATGTACCACAGGGCTCTAGCGGCAGCATCACAGCACACTTTGATTTGCCAGGCTTTCCAGGTCGACGAGCTGATGCCTGATAATAACATTGTTTGATTGCTGGAGTGGAGATGTAATTGATTGATCTGCCAGTGCGTCTGGGGTCAGGCTTCAGAGGGGATCCAGCCACTGGAGTACATTCATCAACGAGCACATCCCCCTAGACTCCCCCCCCACCCCCCACCCCTCCCTTCCTGTATTCTCCTTCACTCACTTTACTTTCTCACCTCCATCCTGCTGGTGATTTTAAGAGAGGCCATTTTAGAGCTTGTGGAAACAACACAGCCAAGATGGAGGGCAGGGATGGATGGAGTCTCGGGGATGTGTATAGGTTTGTAATTAGACTCGGGATTTAGAAAGTGAGAGAAAGAGAGGGAAGGAAAGATGTATGCAGACAGAGAAAGATTGCGAATAAGGTCTAATTGGTTTGTTGCTTAAGATAATCAATCTTTTTCCATGGTGCTTAATTAAGGGGCAGGGGAAGCCGCTCTCGCTCTCACCCTAATCCAATCACTGATGAACAGGAACTGGCCAGTTAAGAAATACAAATTGGAGCTGAACAAAAATCAAAGCATGTAATTGGCAATTATTAGAGATGAGTTCCGGCCTGATTCTCGGATCCGCAGAAGGCTCATATCGGATTCGGATATCCCTTTTGAGTCCGATGCCAAGACCGAGTCCATCACCTCGTGTCATGCATGTACAACCCTGTCCAATCTGAGGTCTATCTGTGGTCAATAGGGTGATGTGTATTTGTGGTGATGAACGTTTGAACAGTGCAATGTCATCATCCTGAACCAAATAATTTTTGGCATTGAGCTGAATATTCTGGATAACTTGCAGTATATTGAACAAAAGACTGGCACCCTGTCCAGGGTGTACCCGGCCTTGTGCCCGATGCTCCCTGGGATAGGCTCCAGGTTCCCCGTGACCCTGAAAAGGAATAAGCACTTGAAGATGGATGGATGGATGGATGGATGGATAATTGGATTTTAATAAATTTGTTTTTGTTTTTTTTAAATTGAACCGTTATAATGTTGAGAAACGACAGCACTCCGACGAGTCCTACAGACAATCTAGGCGTATGTTTTATGAATGAGCTATAAGTAAATCTACAAAGAACGACCTTTCCAGGCTGCTTATTCCAAATCATCTCAACCACAGCAATTTTGGAGATGGGCCTCTTGAGAAATCCAACATTTTGTACATCATCTCAGAAAAAGCCGTTCTTTGAGACACTGTAATAAAATAATCATGAGCCGCTATCATGTTTTCTGGAGCTTTACAGATTTGCAGTGTTTTTGGGTGAGAATTACACAAGGTTTTTCAAGCTAAACGCTTTCGTCATACACTTCCACGGGTGGAACGAACAAGGGATAAATAGAGAAAGGGATACATTTACAATAATAGCAGCGGGTTAAAAAAAAATTCAGTTACAAGACAATGTGTCACTGGAGTGGTAAGGTAATATATAACATTTAGAGAGTGACATTTTCCTTCGTTTTACAGCGGGAAAACGTTTTGAAAGTGCAGAGCACTTTGGATTGAGTATGCTACTCTTAATATGCTCGTATTGTTTTGTCCTTTTGGAAGTCAAATATAATAGGTTGAAACGTTTGCATCAAAAACATTGACCGTGATTCTTGATAAAACCAGAATCTATTATCTAGAGATCACAGGTTTAAAAAAACAAACAAAAAACAAATAAAAAATAATGTTTTGTAAGGAACAATTACATTAGCGGAGCTGAAGCTTCATTTTCCTTGCGGATGTTTGTGAATGATGGCCTGTCTGCATTTCAGTTCCTTTTGTGCTGCACACGCCTCCATCCTGAGCAAAAATAACTGTCATTAAGTGTAAAACGTTCATCATATTAGTGCCAAGAGTACAGGGGGTCCTCCCATGATTAAAAGTAAACAGCAGTATTGAATGCTTGTTAATGAATTAGTTCTGTTCTTTTGCCAAAAAAAAAAAAAAGACTCATTTGTTTGAGAAAATTGGTCTTGATAAACGCTCACTATGGGGAAGAATTACTGACGAGTTTTGACTGAGACTGTGCAAGCATCCATGACTCAAACACCTCATTCATTCATGTCCTGCCTTTCGTCATCATTTGTGTGTTTGGAATTTATTATTTAACATTTGCCCAAGACAGATTTGTTCTATCTACATCAGAGAAAATTCATTCACAGTTTGGCTCTCCTACGGTGTTTCACCCTTTTCTTTTCTTTTTTTTCTTCCTTTTGTAGATTCACCACACTTCAGGTGAGAACATGAGGTCATGTGGCACAACAGCAAAGCTCATTTGGTCACAGAGAATAAGCTTAGTTTTCCTATGTAGTTTCTGTATGTTTTCTTTTTTAATCGTGCTGTACTTGAGTGAAAGCATTAGATCATGTGGTACAACATCTAAGCTCATTTGGTCACTGAGAAAAAGCTTAGTTTTCCTCCTTAGTTTCTCTCTTATTTCTTCTATGGATTAGTTGTATTTCGAGTGAGCACCTTAGATCATGTGGTAAGTCAGGAAAGAGTGTGAGATCATGTGGTACAACATCTAAGCTCATTTGGTCACTGAGTTGTATTTCGAGTGAGCGCATTAGATCATGTGGTAAGTCAGGAAAGAGTGTGAGATCATGTGGTACAACATCTAAGCTCATTTGGTCACTGAGAATAAGCTTAGCTTTCCTTCTTAGTTTCTCCCTTTTTTCTTCTGTAGATTAGTTGTACTTCAAGTGAGAGCGTTAGATCATGTGGTACAACAGCGAAGCTCATTGGTCACAGAGAGTAAGCTTGTCTTTCCTGCATTGTTTCTCTCCGTTCCTTTTGTAAATTCACCACGTCATGTAAGAGTGCGAAGTCATGTGGTACAGCATCTAAGCTCATTGGTCAAAGTGCTGAAATTAAGATTGCGATTGTAATAAGATTTTTGTGCGGGTATAAGTGTTTGCTGTTATATTCTTATACGCCAGACTAAAATCACTTAATAATCAGTCCATTTCAGAGATAATGATGTGTTTGATGTGGAAATGTGTGATGCCAGCAGGAGTCTGAGGAAATTTTATAGCTTGGACTTAACAACCTTATCATTATACTTTATTTTCCTGGAGTATGTAGTAGTGGACTGCACACACTTTTTTTTTTCTCCTTCTCTCTTTTTCGCTATTATTATTATTGTAAGTGATTAGATTCACAAAGCAGTCCTGCACTTTGGCCTTCCGTATGAACGAAAGCTCAGCGTTCAGCGTACTTGCAATGCCGACGGAGTTTGTAGCCGTTGAATCGAATTAGTATGAGGTTCCACTCCTCGGCCTCTGCTACTCTGCCGCTGATTTAATTCTGGCCCGTTTGTATCACCAGCACTGGAAATAATCATATTCATCTCTTCCTGCCGAAAAGTCATCAAATGAATTAGAAGCAGCAGAACTAAACGAGGACCGTGAGCGCTGGACTGAATAAATCGGTGGCTTCTTCACCGAGTATTCAGGAATATTGAAGATGGCCGTGTGCGGCCGTGCTGCAGGTAATAACACCCATTTAGGCTGCTTATCGTGAAAAGCAGAGCTGGTTCTCTTTGGAGGGGTGGCAGAAGAGACGGGGGCAATTAGAAAAGATTAAAAAATGATAGTTCAGGATGAGGAGGTGTGTGTGTGTGTGTGTATATATATATATATATATATATAGTGTGTGTGTGTGCGTGTATATATGAATTTTGGTTGGAAATGGTGCTGTCAATATCCTATCTGTATCTCTCTCACTCACTCTCAGCTGTTTTATATAAAATCTGACTTTTATCCTCTAATATGAGCCCGAATTTCTTGTGTGAGCTCTGTTTACTCAGTCATCAGGTTCATCTCATCATCCCAGGCAGCTTTGCTTCCACCTCCCGAGCTCACATTTACCGGAGGCGCTGGTACTTTATTCAATAAAGCATTCCAGGGAGGGCAGTTTAGGCATGAGGCAGTGTTATTGCGTCCACAGGTTGTTAATACCATGCTTTCAGGTAGTGCGTGACCTGTGGTGTTTACGCTACTCTGATATTCCACCTCACCTTCCTTCTGGAGATACTTCCAAGCCTAAATGACCCACTTTAGTCCACTGAGTCAGATTCGCAGCTTCATTACGAGTTTAACAGTCAAGTCCCGAAAAAACAGACACCCCCTGTAGATTATGATGTAATCTCATCAAACGGGCCAATCAGGAAGGTCTGAAAGAAAGCTGAGAACAATAAACAAGAAGACAGCAAAAACGGAAATTGACACGGCGGTGCAAACCTAACTAAAAGAATTTCAGTCTGTTCGGCATACGGCCGGTGGGGGGGTGAAAAAGAAAAATCCATTATGTTTGATACTGCCTCAGCTGCAGTACGTCGCTGCCAGAAACCAGGAAAATGATATTAGGCGAGTTGTAATGCGATTTCTGCGATGTGCGAATATGAGATCCTAATGGATTTGAGAACACTGGAGCAAGTCTTTATCACCAGTATTTATTCCCCCGGTTGCAAATGTAATTTGCTAAGTACAAGACGATCAGCTCTGATCCTGGTAGGAAAATGGAGGGTGGGAAAGAAAAGCAGAAGAGTCGGCGAGAGTTTGGGTATAAGAGAGAGTACAGGAGAGACCGGCGGAGATATCGGGCTTTGTGTCGAGAGCAGGAGGAACAAAAGAAGCAGAAGTGCCCGTGGGTTTGTGAATACGAGTGATGAGGAGTCAGGCTCCTTTTCAAACACGCAGCCTCTCTGAGCTGAATGAGAGGATTTTTCTAATCATAGAACCCTGAGGAAAGATCTGTATTGTGTTCTCATGCCGTATCTGTGTCTACACAATGCTGATGTTCTTTATAGGCATGGCTGTGAAATGCTATTACGCAATTTGTACTTACCAGCCATTTCAAAATGAACAGCTGCATGTGTCATGCATGTTACTTTTCAATTTGAGAAAAAAAAAGAAATCAGTAGGATGAAAAAAAAAAAAAAAAATATATATATATATATATATATATATATATATTTTTATATTATATTAAAAAAAAAGTGTTTTGGGCTTTGTTTGTGAGTTAATTTTTTTTTAAGGCTAGCGCATCGATTCAAATCGTTATACATTTCCCTATCATTTTTTTTTCCTTTAGAAGAATCTCAGATGCTAGAAATCATAGTGCTCAATCTGATATAAATGAAATGAAATGGACTGATAAATAAAACTACGTGCTGTAATCATCTCAGCATTGAAGAATTAATGCAGAGAAATGGAGTAGTTAAAATGTTATGGAAGAAAGAAGATGGTTCAGATGCAGTGGGTGAATTAAGGATCGTTAACACGTCCTTTTTTGGGGGGGGGGGATTCTGACCTATCAAATGTTACAACAAAAATATCAAATTTGCATAAATGATCGTCTTTATTTGTTGTTTTTTTTGTGTTGTTTTTTATTGCACACCGGGACCAATTAAATGTTTAATGCTGAAAAATGCCAAGCTCTAAGTAGAATGAGTGGGTGTATTTCAGAAAGCACTGAAGTCATCATAATGAGGAGTATTAACAAGCTCAACTGGAAAACAAACAAATAAATAAATAAATCTCAGGTTTCAGGGGCAGATGTGATTCATAATTTGAGGAAACCAGGCGTGTTGTCTGAGTAACAGTACAGTGTGTACAGATGACAGTCCATTCCCAGTGCTAAATTTCCCACGGTTTAATATTTAGCGATAAGGCGACGTCTGACAGCAGCACACAACCTTGAGGTTGTTTCCTTGCTATAAAAAGAGTAAGTAAACACAGTTGTTAGCAGTATTGGTTCGTGGGTTTTGCTGATAATTGTGCGCTGTAAGATTTTTTTCCCCTCATTACCATGTGCTTTTACATGGGTTTTAGAAGAGACGCGCAGACGTAAAGACTTGCTTATATTCTTATTTTTCTTAATGGAACCTAGATTGGGCCTTCGTAACCAGTTCGTAAGCATCGTGGTAACATTGCTAGCACTTACAAGCATTACAAATGCATGTGTGTCATGTTATGGAAATTTTCTGAAAGCATTTACACCTGTGTAAATGTTCGTGAGTAGTTTATAACATTATAACACTGTAAATTCAGAATACATTATGCCCTTTTTGATATTTGTTCAGTAATTACAATAATCTGGTGATTTGAGATGTATAGATACTATACCAAAGTAGTGAATTCCAATAGAAGCGCAGCAATGTTGCTAGGAGCAGATATTATGTAAAACTAGGAGGTTGTACGTTCATGATTTATGGTATCATGCATGTAACTATGACTATTTAGAAACATTTGATTGTTTCTAAATATTGATTTGATTTACTGATATTGATTTTTAAAATGTTTTTATTACGATTCGATTATTCGCAGGTTTTTTCGTTTATGATAGCCGATGGTTGTTTATTGTTTTCCTTCCGTTTTTGACATAATAACACCACCACTGAACTGAGCAAACCGTTTTTATTTATAAAAATTTTCTTCTTAATTTCACAAAACAAAACTCTTATAAATAGAGAGGTTTGAAAAAATGCAGTGAATAGAAAAGAAATAAAATAAAGTGCAGTTAATTAAAAAAAATAAATTATATATATATATATATATATATATATATATATATATATATATACACACACACACACACACACACACACAGGCTTCGATGAGGTAAACAGTTTACATGGCTCTGTGAGTTTCGATATTTCTTAACACCAAGCTGCATGAACTACATTTCATGCGTTTATCGAACACATCTCATTTATACATTATTGGCTGTTATGTTAAATAAATTTGTTCAATTAAAGCAAAGCAAGTATACTTTACCTGTGCACACTGTTGTTGACTCCGTCTCCCCTCTTCCCTCAGATTCGGTCCTGCACGCAATGCTCAAAACGTCCACAATCGCTGGATCCGATATTATAAAACCAATAACCGATTAAGGAAAAATGCTTTAAGTATCAGGGGAAATATCGGTAAAACCGATTATGGTCAATCTCTAATCAGAGACACTGTGTCGATTTGTGATATAGATACTAGACCAAAACGTGTGGTGTTGTGCATTATAACAAGATTCGCATGTCGTCAAGTTTGAGCATATAATTAACAATTTATAAGCATTTATTCAGGCTTATGCCAGTCATGACACATTATGGCTTTCCAACATGGTGAATGTTGTATTTCTAAAACATTAACATGCCATAAATGCATCTTACGTTATCTTACGTTACGTTACAGTACCATGCAAAAGTATTCAACCCCCTTATAAGTCATCAGATTAGTCCGGATTACAAATGACACTTACACAGATTTTGGTCTAGACAGTAATTTTATTGCTCTTAAAGTAAATCTGTAAAGTTTATGTTTTATTTCTCGGCAGATCTTTAAAAACTGATGAAAGCTGCTAGCAAATTATTCAACTCCTTCAGATGAGTGTTTGGTAGAACCACCGTTCGCTGCGGTAACAGCTTTAAATCATTTCCTAATAGCTGTTGGATGTTGTTTATTGACTGCAATTTTCAAACTGTGCTCCAGATTCTCATTATGATTCAGATATGGACTTTGGCTTGGCCACTGTGGAATATTTACCCAGATTCTGAGGATGAAGAGAGTCCCAAAAGTATGATGCTGTCACCACCATGTTTCACTGTAATTGAGCTATGGCCTGCGTTAGGTTTGTGCCACACACGGCGCTTTGAAACTTGCCTCTAACAAATACCTCAAAGAAGTCTTTCTAGCCACGTCTCTTGTACAGTCTTCAGTTATGCAGGGCTCTTGAAATGGTTGTGTGTTGCACTTTCCCTCCACTCTCAGCCATTGTACTCTGTAACTCCTTCAGAGTGACCGTTGTCCTCGCGTGGCTTTCCTCACCAGTCTCTGTGGTGTTTTTCGCTGTATTTTGAGGGAAGGCCTGATCTATGGCCTCACTATTGATCCAACGGTACTTACTGGCATGTCCAACCTCTTGGATATAATTTTGCAGCCTATTCATGAGTTATAAAAATATATGACCTTATCTTTAACTCCCTTAAAATGCCACTCCGTCTTCGTTTTCATCCTTTTTCTTCAGACTGACTGTCTTCAGTGCCCGTTTAGCTGAGGTCTTTGTCCAGGAAATGGGAGCTGTTTTAATATTTCACAGAGGAAGTCCAATTACAAGGCAATTGTGTCCACCTTAAGAGAATATCTTTCATCTGAAGCTTCAGGAACCTGGGCGTTTGAAATGCTTTCTGACCAATAATTAAATTTTCGAAAATTCTCTATAAGAGAACATGAGATTGCAATAAAAATACAGACAGCGAGAATACGTGTATATATATATAATTTGTTATTCAGACAAATTTGATCAACTCCAGCTGGATTGAATGCCTTTGCAGTTTAAATGTCATGTTATACGTATCAAATTACGATTCTCAAGCCATTGGGACTTTTAAGAAGCTTGTGCATCAGCTAAACCAATAGGACTAGTATTGATACGTCATAGATGATGTCTCCAAGCTTTGTGAACGTTTTGCAGAAAGAACAACCGGATCATTTCCAATGTATGGAGACGCAATTTTCGCCCATTAGAGTCACCCCTAATGATAATTTAGTGTTCTTCTGTCTTAACTCTTTCATCTAAAGACAAGTCTTGGCATTTACCTACTGTAAAGCCTGCCTAATTGCTTTATAAAAGATGTATACAGTGCTTATGAATGTTTTATGAAGTGATATGCGAGTGTGTCTATTACAGTATGTATTAGTTTGATAAGACTTTGAGAGTAAGCTTCATCACTGCCGTTCCTGCTCACTCGGACGGACACTAATCACGGCAAGACTCTGATCGCATTCCAAACGCGCCATTGCTTTCTCATTGCATCCATTTCGATTTTATCCTCACTTCAGGTGAGGACGTCCTTCTGGACTCATGGTCTGTTCTCGTGACCATGTCGTCTTCACTGATCCAACGTGAACTGTATGAAAGGACAAAGGTTGTCATTCTTATTCCTGAACCCAACACACCAGAGCCTCGAGGCCGTCTTCATTCCAGGCTATTCAGAGACCAGCATGAGCGCACGGCTAGATTTATTTCCGGCTGTAGATGTTGTTCATGTCATTCACTTTCACACATGCTAATGTGAAGTGTAGCGTGGCAACCGCATCACGTTTTGCTGATGCATTTTCACCTTTCGGGGCTACGGAGACGTTTCTTGGCAACAGTGAACGCTTCTGTTTAACAGTTTGAGACATTGGCAGAATAAATGTGTTCACCTAATAGGTTGCTTTTCATACTACATTTGAGTTTTTAACACACACACACACGCACACACACACACTTCCACTCTTTTAGTAAGACCATTGTCTCTATCTGGGGGCCAAGCACCATATGGAATTTTCCCTCACTGCCGGCTTATTTTACCACGGTTTTCTTTTCACATTCAATCAGCCGACAATGTACCTCGAACCAATTTCAATTTACTACCTGGCTGAGGCGATGGAGCCGCTTGTGGTAAAATTAGGGTGTAAATGGCTGCCAGGGGATAGAGACAGCGCAGCTTAGAGAAGAGAGGGGTTGGGGGGAGTGAATAGAGGAATTCTTTAGTCAGATCTTTCTGTGAATGGCTTTTTCCTGAATGCTCTGACACCAGGAGCAATCTTATTGGATGTCTGATTCTCAGGACGTGTGCGCATATCACATGGAAATGTGGGTGGTCTTCACATTGACCATGCAGATGAATGCAGTTTTTGCATTCGCTATATTGCTTATGATGGTGTGTGCTTTTTTGGAAAGGGGGGGGGAACCCTTTTAAGCCCTGAAGAAGGATTCCAATTTTTTTTGTTTTTATTCGCCCGGTACCTTTCACTGCAGAACCTTAAGTCCAGGAATTGGAGTTAGGCTTGATCCAGTTCCATCTAAGCCACAAGTCCGGGGGGTGGAGACAACTCTGTGCGTTTCAGAACGGATGCGTGTTGGGCAATTTGCACCATCAGGATTCAAACTCATGATCTCTCGATACTGTTTTGTTATGACTCTTGAGGAGCCTCTAAAAGGACTCTGCTTCCTTATCTGATAAGGAAGCACACACTCTAACTCTAGACCCTTTAAGGGTTTCCCTATAAGGCTAATCAAAAGAACCCTGTAAAAACACGCCAATTCACTGTACATGGGTTTGTTGCAAATTGTTTGTCTTCTCTTTTGTACAAAGGCAGTGCAAACGTTTGCGTTCTCAAGCATTGTAGGGGAAGTGGTCAGTTAGTAGACAAGGCTTTGGGTTACTGATGAGAAGGTTTTGAGTTCAAATCCCAGCACTGCCAAGCTGCCACTGTTGGGTCCTTGAGCAAAACTCTTCAACTGCTCATTCTTATCCTGCCTCAGTTGTAAGTCGATTTGGAGCCATTAAAGCACCAGCCAAATGATCAAATATAACAAATAATCCTGGGGTGTCAGACTTCGATTTTGATTTCTTAGCCTTGTCCTGGTCCGCTCTACTGACGCCTTCAGTCTGCCGCTTTTATTCCCAAATTACAGCTGGAGTTTTGTTCCCGTGCCATTTTTAAAGAAGTTTTAAAAGTCCTTTCTTTTTTTTTTTTTGCACAAACATCTTCCGCTCTTGCTCTTTCTCTCGGTGACAGGCATGGGGAGCGGTTGTTAAGTTCATTCTCTCAGGCGCAGGAGGCTCAGAGTGGTCAATACTCAGCTGAGTCATTCTCCGCATTATCATTTATGGCCTTTACCCCATGGAGAAGGTGGAGGAGGAGGAGTTTAGGGGAAGAGAAATAAGTAGCGATGTACAACATTTTATCCATCCATCTGTCTGTCTCTTAGTAAACAATGTGGTTTGTTGATAATTGAACAAGCCCACAAGGGTGTCCACTGGCATTAAGGATGCCAACTAACACTAACAGCAAAGCAGTATTCCTGAATGTCTTAGTAGCCTGTAGAAACCTGGTAGGCAGTGAGGGGAATTGAGGACACAGGAGTCTTTAATAAGAGCGATGCTGTCTTTTATTGATCATTTTTATTAAAGCGCTTTGCAGCACTTCTCTTAGCAAAATCATGGGGTGGGGAAAAGGAATGCATAAAAACATGTACCACGATCCTGACAAAGACGACTTACAACTTAGTTCTCTGTGCAACACCTCCCATTCATAGCTGGTGTTTGACCACGCCTTTCTGCCACTTGGCCAATGAGAAGAGATTAGAAAACAGGTTTCAGATTGTAAACATTAGAAAGGGGGGGGGGGTTAAATTCCCTCCTTGTCCGTCATCTTTTCAGTCCCGGAGGTCACTATTTTTTTCATTATATTTATTATAATTATTTGAATTCTATCCATACATAAGACTTACACACCATGCCGCCGTGGAGAAATCATCTTGGATGTCTTCATGTCAAGCGAATAAAGTTCGGATTGCTGTAAATCACCTGGAGAGGAGTTGGTTAGGTAGAAATCAGAGTTGTCAAAACTAATCAGAGGTAAAAAAAAAAAAAAAAACTACTACAGACGATTTCAAACTGCGGCCAAATTACATCTAAATTATATCAATCAGCACAGGATTTTTTTGGCTCCAGATGAAATTGATTGGAAGCAGTTCTAACTTCCTCGATAAAATCTGGTGTTTAAAAAAAAAAAAAGAAATCTTTAGTGAATGTAAAGGAGTTTCAACCTTCAGAAAAATGTCACGGCAAGATTTTTACCAGTTATAAATTGACGTCTGCAGTGAGTTGAATTTCTGCGAAGTTCATTCATCTTTCACATTTATTAGAATACTACATTAGTAAGTTAGCTAAGTGGCTTCTTGGATTTTTTTTTATTTTATTTCTATACAGCTATTTTTTCCACCCATCATCTTTTAGCTATTCAATCACCAGAGGACCCTGAGTTAATCTTTTTTGCCATATCAGATTGGTCGTGATGTCATGTATTGACTAAAGGAACTGCTAGTACTTTGAAGGACTGGAACAAAATCTGGTAGATAAAGAATTATTATAATATAAGAGCAGCTGCCCTCGCTGGTGTACATCTACAGGATATGAGCTTGAGGCTACCGACATCCTGAGAGGCCCGTTCAGTATTTACACAACTACTCTTCTTTGCACCTGCCTGATTGTAACGTACTAGCCAAGCGACAAACTATAACTGGAAACTGGCGGCCTGATGAGAAAGTCCAGCGTTCATTAAAGAATGGGCCTCTGTCATTTTCCGACTTAAATCAGCACTCTGAGGATTATTATTATTATTATTATTATTATTATTATTATTATTATTATTATTATCTATGAATACATCCTCCTGCTGCATCTGTCAGTCAACTCCCATTTAACATCACTCTTCTGGACCGCACTCTGATTTGGGGTCCTTAAGGTCCTGCTAGGGTTTTGTTGCTGGATTAGCAGCGGGTTTGCTCTCTATTTGTGTTCATTCCCAGACGACAGTGCAACTATTCTGAGTGCTGAGGCTTCTTCTGATTAATGACGGTCTTATTTGGGAGGTTTAAGCTTCTCTGTGTTTATCAGGCCGGACGTTTGTTCTAGCAGTTTTCTATTTTCACTGATAAATATCAGGTAATTTTGTTAGTTCCACAGACCAGGAAGTAAAACTCTATTCTAACATCATCCGTTTGCCAGGGGTCTGCAGATTTGTGATTGCAAGCATAAGGAAAAAAGCAGGAAATTGCAGCATGATGTACTGTAAGTGTCCTAGTATAATAAAGAAATCGATTTAAAATGAAAACTGAATTATGACACAACTTTTAGAAAAGTTTCTTTTGTCCTTAAAAATGCGCTAACCTGCTTGCGGTCAGGAGTGGTTTTATGACTGATATTATACTGATTTTACGGAGTAGTTCTAAAGATTACATTTTTGTTTCTGATGGCGATGGTCCCAGATTTTGAGCCTACTGTTGTATACAGAGCACTTCCTGTTCCTGTTTGTAGAAGCTTGTGTTCCTAATGGGCAGTGATGGCTCGGTGGTTAAACATGGGGCAGTGGTGGCTCGGTGGTTAAACATGGGGCAGTGATGGCTCGGTGGTTAAACATGGGGCAGTGGTGGCTCGGTGGTTAAACATGGGGCAGTGGTGGCTCGGTGGTTAAACATGGGGCAGTGGTGGCTCGGTGGTTAAACATGGGGCAGTGGTGGCTCGGTGGTTAAACATGGGGCAGTGGTGGCTCGGTGGTTAAACATGGGGCAGTGATGGCTCGGTGGTTAAACATGGGGCAGTGATGGCTCGGTGGTTAAACATGGGGCAGTGGTGGCTCGGTGGTTAAACATGGGGCAGTGGTGGCTCGGTGGTTAAACATGGGGGAGTGGTGGCTCGGTGGTTAAACATGGGGCAGTGGTGGCTCGGTGGTTAAACATGGGGCAGTGGTGGCTCGGTGGTAACATGGGGCAGTATGGCTCGGTGGTTAAACATGGGGCAGTGGTGGCTCGGTGGTTAAACATGGGGCAGTGGTGGCTCGGTGGTTAAACATGGGGCAGTGGTGGCTCGGTGGTTAAACATGGGGTAGTGATGGCTCGGTGTAACATGGGGCAGTGGTGGCTCGGTGGTTAAACATGGGGCAGTGGTGGCTCGGTGGTTAAACATGGGGGAGTGGTGGCTCGGTGGTTAAACATGGGGCAGTGGTGGCTCGGTGGTTAAACATGGGGCAGTGGTGGCTCGGTGGTTAAACATGGGGCAGTGGTGGCTCGGTGGTTAAACATGGGGCAGTGATGGCTCGGTGGTTAAACATGGGGCAGTGATGGCTCGGTGGTTAAACATGGGGCAGTGATGGCTCGGTGGTTAAACATGGGGCAGTGATGGCTCGGTGGTTAAACATGGGGCAGTGGTGGCTCGGTGGTTAAACGGGGCAGTGATGGCTCGGTGGTTAAACATGGGGCAGTGGTGGCTCGGTGGTTAAACATGGGGCAGTGGTGGCTCGGTGGTTAAACATGGGGCAGTGGGGCTCGGTGGTTAAACATGGGGCAGTGGTGGCTCGGTGGTTAAACATGGGGCAGTGGTGGCTCGGTGGTTAAACATGGGGCAGTGATGGCTCGGTGGTTAAACATGGGGGAGTGGTGGCTCGGTGGTTAAACATGGGGTAGTGGTGGCTCGGTGGTTAAACATGGGGCAGTGATGGCTCGGTGGTTAAACATGGGGCAGTGATGGCTCGGTGGTTAAACATGGGGCAGTGGTGGCTCGGTGGTTAAACATGGGGTAGTGGTGGCTCAGTGGTTAAACATGGGGCAGTGGTGGCTCGGTGGTTAAACATGGGGCAGTGATGGCTCGGTGGTTAAACATGGGGCAGTGATGGCTCGGTGGTTAAACATGGGGCAGTGGTGGCTCAGTGGTTAAAGGCTCTGGGTTACTGATCAGAAGGTCAGGAGCTCAAGCCCCAGCACTGGCAAGTTACCACTGTTGGGCTCTTGGGGGGGAGAATGTATGACCTGTTATAGAGTTCTTCAAAAAAAAAAAAAAAATTCTCTCAACGCTCTCTTCTTTCTCCTGGTCTTTAATTAGGTGTCCACGCACATAGTTTTGGAACCCCGTTGAATTCGTGACGTTCAGACCAAACTGTACTATGAAGTCACAGGTAGGCATTCTTACTACTTGTTGGCATAGTAACATGGATGGCGCAACTAACATTCCACTTTTGACAACAAACCAGTTTTCTTGCTGCTAAAATGAATCACTCTGGAGGGAGAGCAGTCTTGTATAAAACTCTCCAGTTTGTGTGTTGTGTGTGTGTGTGTGTATATATATATATATATATAAATGAGAATATATATATATGTAAATAATGCATGCGTCATATCCTTTCGAGATGAAGGAGAAGCAGCGTATGCTCTGTGCCATTGCGGTCAGCTATCTGTGGCAAAACCTCAAGCGCCAGTTAGCTTAGTGTAGCTTAAGGCCACTGGCGGGCGCTGTTTTTGTGGTTGTACACAAAATTTGGTGTGTTGCGTCATTCTGTTCTTTAATCTTTAGCAGGTCACTGAGTGACATCAAAAGCAAGGTGTTTCACACAGTTAGCATTGAGAGCATGATAAGTATGTTCATCTGTGGTCTCTTTATTGTTATTTGTAACTTGGCAAGAGCCCACGACTGCGGGAGCTGTTGGCCAAGAGTTCCTGGACTCCGCAAATTGCTGCTTACGGCTCTATTTATATTTCCTTTGAGTTTTGCTTTGTGATGTATTTAAGATTCGCCAAGTGACTTTGACTGTTAGAAAGGTGCTTTATTATATTCTAAACCGCATTCCTGAATCACTTGAGAACTTTATGGTGGAATAATATTGTTCTGTAGTGAGTGTATGATTTAAGAAAAGGGGCAACAAGGACGAGAGAGATGCAGTGAGTTAAAATGAGAGCGAATGCCCGCCCTGGTGAGAAGAGGAAGGTGAGTCTGGGAGTATAATTCGTCACCATGTGCCCAATCTCATTTCCTGTTGACTGCAGGATCCTGAGTCTCTTATTTTCTCAATGTGATAGATTCTACTGGCTTTAATTGAGCTGGAATACACACACACACACACACACACACACACACACACACACACCTGCACATAGGTGTGGATCGTCCTTGTGTGTTCTAGTGCAGACAGTTCAGTACTTCCACTCCATCTCCATTCATGTCTGAGTTTTACATTCCTTACTTTTTAATCTGTTTTATTATAAAAGCCGTTCAGCTCGTTCTCATCTCACCTGATTCCGCACGGCTATAACAGCCAGTACGAGCAGGATGGATATTAGCGCTTCCCGTGATGAGCTGCGTAGCCCGAGGACACACAGTCAGTTCAGTGTTCCTCTCAGATTATATCACAGTGATGCAGAGACAATTTACTCGCTTAAATTGGAAAAAAAAAAGGGGGGAGCCCCGGGGAAATCGCTTCGAAATTGTTAGCCGTACACTTTAGCGACTTTAATAAACAAAACAAACAAAACAATTCCTCAAATCATACAAATAAACAAACAACGAAACACACACGCACACAAAGAAATGAACTTTTCACAAATATAAACAGATATAACAATTGAGAAATCCCGTACAAATCCACAAATAGCCAAACGGGCAAATCCTAAACGATCATCATAAATAAACCCAAATACAAATAAACAAACAAATCCCACATCACAGTTTATAAGTAAATAAGAAAGTAAATACAGAAATCCCAGATAAACAAACAAATAAATAATCCGAGAAACTCCGCCCATATTTAAATACATCCGCAATGTAATAAATAAATATTGTGCGAATGGATGGAAAAATAATATCAATAATACGACTACAATACGTCTGTGCAAATTAACAAATGGGATTGATGCAACACACACACACACACACACACACACACACGCACAGTAGGATAAAATTCACAAAAATAGTCCTCCAAAACAGTATTAATTACTGTGCTGATCTTCTGCCTTCTAGTGTTGTAGTATTAATGTTTACTGTGTGTGTGTGTGTGTGTGTGTATGAAGTCCACGGCACTCTGGAAAGCTTAATTGTGAGCTGGTGGGCAGCTGCGTGGGTTAGACCGTGTTTATTTTCCTACGAGGTGGAAGCAGAATTCATCCGACGGTGAAGACCGTTTAGCTCGCTGTCCGCTGAACACGCAGTCTTAATGCATCCTAAAGGTTTTGACTTCATCATCCCGACCGCGGAGCCGAGCACGGCGCGCTCGCAGCACTGACCTACTGCCATCTAGTGGTGCTGTGGAGCATTTCCGTGCTCTGATCCATGCTTATAAAGTCTTTATAAATACACTGTAAATACCCTTTACTGCCTCACAGTGCTAAATGATCGCTTTTATGCTTCACGCGTAACGATTTCGCTGTGAAACCGTGGGAGGGAAAAATGGCATGGAAGCATTTATGGTACTTTAAATAAAAACGAATGTTATGCGCTCTATAAACGCTATAAAATCACCAGCATGAGGCGGCGTTTTACGATTCAGGGATTCAGTGTGTGTTGAAAGGTTACTTCCTACCGCTGATGCGATGGATGTCTCTCTGTCACTCTCTAATCTCTAATCTGATTACACTTCTGCTTGCGCTGCACTATTCCTCTCCCATTACGACACTGGAGGTGTGAGGTGCTTCACGCCGGACGGTTTCTCAACTCGCTCACTACTTCTTGACTCTCGTGTACGTTGTGTGCAGCGGAAATATTCAGTTAAGTCAAAAGCAGTTAAAATCTTATATTTTAAAGCCTGACTTTATTTTTTTTATAAACAGCGGTTACAAACATAAGGATTAAAGCACTCAGCAGGGGGCGTGCTCTTATGGGAAAATCATCAGTGACGCAAAGTGTAGTTACTTTTAGAATAAGTAGGGGGGGGATTACAAATAAAACCCAGCAAATAAATAATCAACAAAAAACAAACAAGTCCACAAATAACGTGTGTAAAGGAACCAATAGGTGATTGAATGAATGAATGACCAAGTTAATTAATTAATTAATAATTGAACAGCTAAACAAACAAGCAAATCCTGAAAGGTAGAAGCAAATCTTAAATGATCGATAGATGGACCGACTCCAAACGAAGCAGTTCACCTCTACAAAAACTTTTCAAAATATTTCAAATGAATGAATACAAATAAATCCCATATAAATAAACACAAGGCTAAACAAACAAATCTCGTAAATGGCCATCTGGTAATACTTATTCCTGTGAGTGTAGACAATTACAAAGAGACAGATGTAAGCACACACACACACACACACACACACACAGAGTTTCTAGTTAACAAAATCTGTGCTGATCTCCTGCCTTTAGTCTAGTATGATTAATGTATAATGTGCCCGCTTGTGCGTGAAGTTTTTAAGACCAAAAAAAAAGGGGTTCCAAAGCCCTGACACTGGAGACTCCTTCCAAAAATGTCTCCTTACAGAAAACGTCAGCCACACGGGCTGATAGAAACGGCGATGTGTGAAACGTTCCAGAGCTGCTGGCAAATTCATTCCGCACCTTCTAACCAATCAGAACGGAGAATTCAACAGTAACTGTGGTACATTACGAGGTTATAATACACGTCCCCTAATCGAGAAATCCTGTTGTGGTATCTTTAAAAAAAACCAAAAAAAACTGCAGTGTGTCGTCTCATATTTTAGATGTCCGTGTTTGGAGAAGCAGAATAATAATACGTAGCTTGTGTAGTTATCCCAGAGTCCATCTTTATTTCTCGAAGAGATACTGCATTCCTCAGGTTCAGAGAGAAAAGAAAAACCCTGAAAAGAATTCAGACCATCATTCCTGACCTCTTCTTGCATCTCTACCTGCTCTATTAGAGCCCATTAGAGGCCAGGGTTAAAGGATGTAAACGATTGAGCGACGTCCAGCGCACACAAAAACGTCCTGGTGAACATTCATCTTTTCAGCACGCTTCAGCAGTTTGAGGCTGAGGGTCAGAACTTAAAAGCTGAACATCAGTGCGAGGCCTAGTGCTGGCCATCTTTCTGACCTGAACTCCACCGGAGCGGTTACATAACTGCGAATCGACGCTCCAGGTCATTTCAGAAAGCTTTGCACCGTGGCGTTGAATAAGTCGAACGGAAATGCTAATACCAACACGTTCGAGGTCTGACCGTCTCGCCGGATACTTCTTAAATCTGACGTATATCCAGTACTGTTTGGAAGTGGGGAGTACATCCACGCTGAACTTGATCATTGTATTATTTGTTTTATTCCTCTTATTTGCAGGACACATTTAAAAAAAAAAATGTATCAAAGAGCAAAATGTGATCTTTTATCCGTTTGGAGTTACATCGGTGTGGTGCCGATCCACGAAACGAGCTAGGACTCGGGTTACAGCAGCTGTAAACGGTCATGCATGACTAGCATCTGTATAATATATATCCTCTCGCACTTTTCTGGTAATCTCCCCAGACAAAAATAAATAGTTTGTGTGCGTCGTCGTGGTTACTCCTCCTCCCCGTGCCTTAACGACAGCACCATCCTGTCAGGTAAGGACGTCTCCGCTGTCTTAAGATAGGTGCTGTCAATGTTGACGCACTCCTCCGGCTCACTAGAGACAGACAGGTGTGTCATTCGGCTCGTTAAACACACTGGTTTGGGCCCAAGCACCTGATTAGGTGTCATCCCGAAATGTAGGCGTGTGAGTGTAGCGTTGACATCAGAGTCTGACCACCGACTGACCTTTTGCTGTTCTGCTTAGTGAACAAACTATCCAGATGTACAGGAAAACACTGACACTGGTGGATGTTCCATTGCAGTGGTCTGGTCTGTCTGTGATTGTCCATCACATATCTGTCGCCTGGACACCATCTTGAAGGTGGTGGCCCGTTAAAGTCCTCCATGCCAGCATTTCAGGCCGCGTTGGTGGCCTGGTAACTACGCCTGTAGTTAGCAGCCCCAGGCCTGGCTCCAGGGGCGAGTCTCAGTAACACTAATCCAGGCACGGTACACTTAAGTCTTTTTGTATCGGTCATGGGGCTCACTCTTCAACTGTTCTCTCAGATCTGTTCACTGACGCTGGCCCTACTGGGAGCATCAGACTCCAGATGTGGGCAGCTGTATTGGTCCTCCAGTGCCAACATAACCACAACCATAAAATCCAGAGGTTTCTTATTCTCCATTTATAGCTTTCCCCTGCTTTTATAGGCACCCCTTTATTTCTATTTTTCTTTCTTTATTAATTTCTATTTCTTTCTCTCTTTCTTTCTCTCTTTTATTTATCTTTCTTTCTGACTTTGTCTTTCTCTGTTTTTCCCTGTCTCCGTTTTTCTTTCTTTATTAATTTCTCTTTCTTTCTTTCTTTCTTTCTTTCTTTCTTTCTTTCTTTCTTTCTTTCTTTCTTTCTTTCTTTCTTTTCTTTTCTTTTCTCCTTTCTTTCTCTCTTTCTCTCTTTTATTAATCTTTCTTCTGACTTTGTCTTTCTCTGTTTTTCCCTGTCTCTGTTTCTTTTTCTTTATTAATTTCTCTTCTTTCTTTCTTTCTTTCTTTCTTTCTTTTCTTTCTTTCTTTCTTTTCTCCCTTTCTTTCTCTCTTTCTCTCTTTTATTAATCTTTCTTTCTGACTTTGTCTTTCTCTGTTTTTCCCTGTCTCTGTTTTTCTTTCTTTCTTTCTTTCTTTCTTTCTTTCTTTCTTTCTTTCTTTCTTTCTTTCTTTCTTTCTTTCTTTCTTTCTTTTTCTTTCTTTCTTTCTTTTTCTTTTCTTTCTTTCTTTCTTTCTTTCTCTTTCTCTCTCATTTATTAACTTCTTTCTTTGTTTTTCCTTTCTGTTTTTCTTTCTCTGTTTTTCCCTGTCTCTGTTTTTATTTCTTTATTAATTTCTCTTTCTTTCTTTCTTTGTTTCTTTTATGTCCGTCTTGTTTAATAATCTCTCTTTCTTTGTGTTTTTCTTTCTCATTTATAAATTTCGCTTTCTGTTTTTCTTTTCTCATTTATGAATTTTTCTTTCATTCTTTCTGGTTTTTTTCTTTGTTTTTATTTATTCATTTCTCTCTCTCTCTCTCTCCTAAGCCAATAGAACCCAAGTGAGTTCTATTAAGAGCTTTTACTTGGCTGTGTTCCAGTTGCTTTGGTGCACATTCGTGGGGGGGGGGGGCGGTCATCATTGATGTGCAATAGTAGATGATGATAACTGTAGAAGATGTTGGATCTTGAGCTGAACTTTAAAGCTCGATGCTTTCGTAATCACATCACATGAACATCAGTGTCAATCCCCACGACTCGAGCCTACACCCTGAGCACCTCCACACTGCAGTGTGTCCGTCCGATACATAAACAACAGCCTGAGAACGCTGATCTCTTATTATTGATGGTCCGAGTCATGGGCGTTTTTCTCCCCTCTCTCTCCTCCCTCTCTCTTTTCTTTCCTCCTCCACCTATTCACTAATGCATACACATATTTATGCTGAATGTATGGTTTGATTACGGAGCGTGTAATTGGTTTGGGGGTAGAGGAGGAGGAGCGTGAAAGTGGCTTTGTGCGGCAGTGTGTTTATGCGAAACACACAGAGTGGAGGCCAGCCTGCACGCCGTAATCCAGCTCAGGCCTTGGGCTCACACATCTGTTTTCTAATGACAGTTAATTAGACGCTGTCGAGCGCAATCAGAAGCAGGCACCACTAATAAACTGCTACCCTGTGTGTGTGTGTGTGTGAGAGAGAGAGAGAGAAGTGGGGCTTGATTGAGAGAATGCATGTCATGCAGAAGAGTTAGAGGGTTTTTGCTGCTTCAGGGTTTAATTTGATGATGATGATGATGATGATGAGCAGCGCTTGTGGAGCAGGAGACGTCTCACAGGCAATAAAACCAAAATGCACCCAGTTTATTCTCTCTCTTCCCTTTCTATCACACTCCTCTCACCTGGAGCTCAAGTCTGTTTAAAAATAAAAATTGTTTGGGGTGGGGAGGGTTCTAGTGAAGTGGGTGTGCCCCCCCAACAAAACCACAATAATTATAATATTATACCAATCATTTCAAAATATTGAAAAGTATATTATATATTCAACGTTATAATGATTTCTTATTAATATTTTAAAACCTTATAATAATGATTCTAGTAGTCACGCTGATTAGTCTCAGCGAGAATTGAGGTAATTGATGATGTCACACTGAGGACTCTCTCTCTCGTGTTTCTCAGTCATTCACTCCTCTCCTCTTCCTTATTTTATTTTTACCCCATGTTTATTTCCTTGTCTTTCCTGCATTCTTATTTTTCTCCCTTTCTCTACGTTTGTCATTTCCTCTTATTCTGTAACACTGTCGTTCCTTCTTTTTTTTCTTCCAATTTTGTTTTTTCCGCCTACACGATTTCCCTCTTTTTCAGTCATTTTCTCTTTTCTTTCTTTCTTTCTTTCTTTCTTTCTTTCTTTCTTTCTTTCTCTCTCTCTCTCTCTCTCTCTCTCTCTCTCTCTCTGTTGTTCGTTTTGTTTATCTGTCTCTTTGACCTCCATGCCAGCACAGGTCGTACCTTTTAGGAAATCTAGTTTTACTGTGAATTTTCTCTCTGTCTGCTTGTCTCACACTCCATATTTATTCTTTCTTTCTTTCTTTCTCACATGTATTTGCTTTTCTTTCTTTCTCTTGTTTTGTTTACTTCATCTTGCTTATTCCTTGCTTTCTTTTATTCTTTTCTCTATCTCTTTTAGCTCCTTGCCAGCGCTGTGTGTATTTTAGTAAACTATTTTTTAAATTTTTCTTTCTTTCCTTCCTGACCCTCCCTCCCTCTTTCCTTCCCTCTCTTCCTTTCCTATTATTCATTTTGTTTATCTGTCTCTTTGACCTCAATGCCAGCACAGGTCGTGCTCTTTAGGAAATCTAGTTTTACTGTGAATATTCTTTCTATCTGCCTGTCTCACGCTCCATATTTATTTTTCATACATACTTTTCCTCTGATTCCTTCTGTACTTTTCTCCTTTTCTCTCGTTCTCAGTCCTTTCTCATTCTCTTTTCCATTTCCCTTTAATTTCCCTTACTTTATATCTTTCTAGTTATTGACCGTTCACTTTGTCCTCTTTCCTCCACTCTGTCTAGGGAAACGGAGGGATTGGGACAGGGCCGTCCCTGACCCGGCACCTTGTGGACCATTTCTCACACCACTGCGCACAGTAAACAGATCATGTGTAGCTATAAGTAGGTGGAAATAATCAAACTGGCAACCACGCATACGCCAGCATGGGGAAAAGATGGGCATTTTGTTTATCCATCACACCGAGTGCCTCTTCTGCCCTGTGTGTGTGTCAGGCTCATTATCCACCGGACAAATGAACATTGCCTCTTGACGAACAATTACGGGTGCCATTTGGTTGCCATTCGGTTTCAGCAGGAGGTACCCGAAAGAACTCCGCTTTTAATTACGTGCCCTAATCTCCTTATTAACTCTGAGTTATGCATCGTCTCGTACTGCGTAACCGTCGTCCAGTCCGTGAAGAGGGGCGGGAATGGGAATGGGAATAGAGCGTTATTTTTCTAGGATCAACTTCTTGGATGTTAAATCCTGAGTGAAAGACGGCTGGTTCAGGAGACAGCTGATTTGCAGATGAGCAGATTCGATAAGCAGATTTGAGCGCCACTTAATTAAGATTTCACAGACAGGGACGGCCCACACTGGTGTCGCCGTGGAGACTGAGCGCAGGGTCCGGCTGTGTAATCCACCCTGGGTTTCTTTGGTTTTGTTTTGTTGTAAAGAAAAAAAAAGAACTTACTTTGACTCACCAAATGGACTGTGGTGCCTTTTAATTGCTGAAGCTGGCACCGAGACCGACTGCGCTCGTGTTCTGAAACGATATAACTGTCACAAAATAGACAGCGCGGTGTAAATGCTCATCAGAATTATTTATCACATTCATTCAGCCAATTCAGGAAACAAACAGCTTTTATTGCACGGAACAGAAAACAAGCTTGTCTTTCATAATGTACATTATAAGCAGGAGTTCCTTCATATGGATAAATCTCTAAATCAAAATATATCTTATTAATTGGGTGTTAATCTTTTAAATGCTAGATTAGACTGAAAATAAAGAAATGATTACCGAGCACACCACCATCCAAATACGCTGTTAAATCCTATAAACAGAAAGCTGATGATTAGAATGGATTTGATTTTGAGTTAAACATGGGAGCACTTTCTACGAAGGTCATATTTAAAATGAGCTGAGAATGCATTCATATCGTGTTATAATGGATTCATTCTACACATTGTTGTAATCATATATGCAGGTGGATTACAGTTTAGAGCTATTTTATTCTGCATTATGGATTGTTAATATATATAAGTAATGTTCTTTAAAAATGATACCACTGCAGATATCATGAAATTGTACTGTTAACTGTTACAACATTACAACACACTGCATAACCTTACAACATACAACAAAAGAGATGAATTCATACATTTTAAAATCTATATTTCTGTAAAGCTGCTTTGGGACGATGTCCATTGTTAAAAGCGCTTTACAAGTAATATTGACTTGAATTATACATACTGCAAAACCTCACGACGTACTGCAAAACTTTACGACATTCTGCAACAACTTTACGACATACTGCAAAACCTCATGACATGCTGCAAAACTTTACGACATACTGCAAAACCTCATGACATGCTGCAAAACTTTACGACATACTGCAAAACTTTACGACATACTGCAAAACCTCCGACATGCTGCAAAACCTCACGACATGCTGCAAAACTTTACGACATACTGCAAAACCTCACGACATGCTGCAAAACTTTACGCCATGCTGCAAAACTTTCCGACTTGCTGCAAAACTTTACGACATACTGCAAAACCTCACGACATGCTGCAAAACTTTACGACATGCTGCAAAACTTTACGACTTGCTGCAAAACTTTACGACTTGCTGCAAAACTTTACGACATGCTGCAAAACCTCACGACATGCTGCAAAACTTTACGACATGCTGCAAAACTTTACGACATGCTGCAAAACCACGACATGCTGCAAAACTTTACGACATGCTGCAAAACTTTACGACATGCTGCAAAACTTTACGACATGCTGCAAAACTTTACGACATGCTGCAAAACTTTGATATGCTGCAAAACTTTACGACTTGCTGCAAAACTTTACGACTTGCTGCAAAACTTTACGACATACTGCAAAACCTCACGACATGCTGCAAAACTTTACGACATACTGCAAAACCTCATGACATGCTGCAAAACTTTACGACATACTGCAAAACCTCATGACATGCTGCAAAACCTCACGACATGCTGCAAAACTTTCCGCACACATACCAAAACCTCACGACATGCTGCAAAACTTTTCGCCATGCTGCAAAACTTTCCGACTTGCTGCAAAACTTTACGACATACTGCAAAACCTCACGACATGCTGCAAAACTTTACGACATGCTGCAAAACTTTACGACTTGCTGCAAAACTTTACGACTTGCTGCAAAACTTTACGACATGCTGCAAAACCTCACGACATGCTGCAAAACTTTACGACATGCTGCAAAACTTTACGACATGCTGCAAAACCACGACATGCTGCAAAACCACGACATGCTGCAAAACTTTACGACATGCTGCAAAACTTTACGACATGCTGCAAAACTTTACGACATGCTGCAAAACTTTGATATGCTGCAAAACTTTACGACATACTGCAAAACTTTACGACTTGCTGCAAAACTTTACGACTTGCTGCAAAACTTTACGACTTGCTGCAAAACTTTACGACATGCTGCAAAACTTTACGACATACTGCAAAACCTCACGACATGCTGCAAAACTTTACGACATGCTGCAAAACTTTCCGACTTGCTGCAAAACTTTACGACATACTGCAAAACCTCACGACATGCTGCAAAACTTTACGACATGCTGCAAAACTTTACGACTTGCTGCAAAACTTTACGACTTGCTGCAAAACTTTACGACATGCTGCAAAACCTCACGACATGCTGCAAAACTTTACGACATGCTGCAAAACTTTACGACATACTGCAAAACTTTACGACTTGCTGCAAAACTTTACGACTTGCTGCAAAACTTTACGACATGCTGCAAAACTTTACGACATGCTGCAAAACCTCACGACTTGCTGCAAAAACCCCGACATGCTGCAAAACTTTACGCGACTTGCAACAAAACTTTACGACATGCTGCAAAACCACGACATGCTGCAAAACCTCCGACATGCCGCAAAACTTTACGACATGCTGCAAAACTTTACGACATGCTGCAAAACTTTTACCGACATGCTGCAAAACTTTACGACATGCTGCAAAAACCTTACGACATTCACTGCAAAACCTCACGACATGCTGCAAAACCTCACAACATGCCACAAAACTTTACGACATACTGCAAAACTTTACGACATACTGCAAAACCTCACGACGCGGCAAACCACGACCTGCCGCAAAACTTTACGACTTGCTGCAAAACTTTCGACATACTGCAAAACCTCACGACATGCTGCAAAACTTTACGACATGCTGCAAAACTTTACGACTTGCTGCAAAACTTTCGACTTGCTGCAAAACTTTACGACATGCTGCAAAACTTTACGACATTGCTGCAAAACCTCACGACTTGCTGCAAAACCTTACGACATGCTGCAAAACTTTACGACATTCTGCAAAAACTTTACGACATACTGCAAAACCTCATGACATGCTGCAAAACTTTACGACATACTGCAAAACTTTACGACATACTGCAAAACTTTACGACATTCTGCAAAAACTTTACGACATACTGCAAAACCTCACGACATGCTGCAAAACTTTACGACATGCTGCAAAACTTTACGACTTGCTGCAAAACTTTACGACTTGCTGCAAAACTTTACGACATGCTGCAAAACCTCACGACATGCTGCAAAACTTTACGACATGCTGCAAAACTTTACGACATGCTGCAAAACCTCGACATGCTGCAAAACTTTACGACATGCTGCAAAACTTTACGACATGCTGCAAAACTTTACGACATGCTGCAAAACTTTACGACATGCTGCAAAACTTTACGACATGCTGCAAAACTTTGATATGCTGCAAAACTTTACGACATACTGCAAAACTTTACGACTTGCTGCAAAACTTTACGACTTGCTGCAAAACTTTACGACATGCTGCAAAACTTTACGACATGCTGCAAAACCTCACGACTTGCTGCAAAACCTCACGACATGCTGCAAAACTTTACGACATGCTGCAAAACTTTACGACATGCTGCAAAACCTCACGACATGCTGCAAAACTTTACGACATGCTGCAAAACTTTACGACATGCTGCAAAACTTTACGACATGCTGCAAAACTTTACGACATGCTGCAAAACCTTACGACATTCTGCAAAACCTCACGACATGCTGCAAAACCTCACAACATGCTGCAAAACTTTACGACATACTGCAAAACTTTACGACATGCTGCAAAACTTTACGACATGCTGCAAAACCTCGGGACTTGCTGCAAAAGTTTACGACATACTGCAAAACTTTACGACATGCTGCAAAACTTTACGACTTGCTGAAAAACCTCACAACATACTGCAAAACCTCACGACTGCTGCAAAACTTTGACACGCTACATACTCTATAAAATGTGATGCCTTTTCATAAACGATTGTTACAATGTGCATGATGCTTCATGAGTGCATTATAATCATATGACTAGTCCTGTGTCATGTATACATAGTTCCATGAACTGTGTTACCGTAAACACCAGCCTAATAAATCATAATAAAGTTTCTGATACAGGATAAGAGCGGGAGGATATGATATGATGATGAGACGATATTGTCATATAAACATTATAAACTTCTCTGAGTAACGTAGCTGTCGATTGATGTTAGTGCCTTTAGAATATTAGTCCCAGACCCTCCACCCACAGGCCGAAGTTTTGAGTCTGACATCGTTTGGACACTTTTCTGGCAGCAAGCTTCAGCATCTTGAAGATCGCAGTCTGATTGGCTCGATGCATTTCTGTGTATACACACTTTCAGCGAGAAGTAATTAACTGATAAGCGACAGGGACAAAAATGACTTTAGCAGTGTCAATCAAATTGCCTCTTTCTGTGAAAGCTGGTGGTTCTTGGTCATGTTTACTGATTGATGTTTACCAGACTCTCTAGCGAGTGCTAATCTTTTGTAACTCCAGGGTTACTTGTCCATGTAACTGATTTTATGTAAAAGCTTTTTTTTTGTTTGCTTCCCACACACAGGTTGTACTTCGCAGGTTTGCTTTGTTCCATTACAAAACATTTTGCAGAAGCTAATGAGACGAGTGTCTTGATGGATGTGACAGAAAGTTCTTATTTCTTTGCTAACTGTCTAATGTTATTTATTCAGCGAATCTGGTTGCCAAGCTCCTAGTAACTCTGGACATCACTTCACGCATGAGACGCACTACGTTTTGTTCATCTACTGTATCATATATATATATATATATATATATATATATATATATATATATATATATATATATATATATAATGAGACGTCTTCAAGTTATAATATGTGTTTATATATCATCTACCTCTAAATGATATCTAATGTTAATCATCTATATTTAGCTCCACTCTCCAATATTCCACTTATAATTATATTTAATTAGCCGAGGAAGACAAAAAACCATTTCTAGCAGGGTTAATTGCTCAGCCTTGGTCATGGCCGTATCGGATGCTAAAAGACGAGTACGTGTCAAGTCATATCTTATACATTTGGACAAGTTTTCTATCCGCTCTGCTTCTCACTGTCATGTAACTGTCATGTACCTGTGAAGGCAGGAATTTCTTAGTAGGGCTTCCTGCTTAGAGAATGATTTCCCTTTGCTCTTTTTCTTCTGCTTCTTCCTTCTGATATGTCAGAGAACGCCCGGTCTACACCTTCAAACACACGTCAGCATGGGCAAGACTGGATTCTGCAACACACACTCGCACATTCTTACACTTGATGCACTTAATTCACTTGAATAAACTTCTAGGTAGAGTAATATTCTCACGCAGGCGTGTTTGAAACATTACGTCATGTATGTAATCTAGTGCAACATTGTGATTCATCCGAAGCTATTAATATAACCAGCATTGAAATTAAGTGATTAACAGTTATTGCATGACTCTTTTTGGGGAATAAAAGAAGCATTTAAAAACATTATAGATTAATTAATGTATTTATTTATTGATTTATCACAGCATGACTACACCCTGAGAAAATGCTTATATTTTTTCTTTATATATATATATATATATATATATATATATATATATATATATATATATATATATAGGTGTTGTTAAGCAATAAATTTTTTTAATGTTTTTTTTTTCCAAAATGAGTCACTATTTTTATATATATATAATAAAATATATATATAAAAGCATTTACATGTATATAAGGCATTTTTTAACTGAAGAAAAACAAATCTTGTCTCATGTGTGAGAATCATTAGCACCCCTAGAGGTTCTTATGAGCACCATTTCTATTTTTTTATTTATTATTTTTTTTGTTTATTCACAAATGTGTGATGAAGGAGGCCGCGATCAGACCAGGTTAACGCTGTAACAGCGTTAAAATGAACCCCTGGTAGAACTGAGATGACCTTTGCTGAAAAATCTCTTCACTCTTATTTCCATATCACACTGTTTGCTCCTGTGTGCTTTTCAGAAACAGCATATGTCCTTGTTGCTATTGGATACAAAGCGCTGGCTGCATTAATCCCGCGATTGTTCTTATTATTCTGGTGATAATTTTTTTTCCTTTTTTCCTTCTTCTCACGTCTTGACAACATGGTTGATTGCTTCCTCTTCATATTTTTGTTCGGCGCTTCTCTCCGCCAGCGTTTCTCACAGAGGCAGCAGCGCTCGCCCGTCTCCAATCAGATCGGGCTGAGCGGAATTTGATTAGCCCGAGAAAGCCGACGGGCCTCTGAGGCAGCCATCGCCTCGTATTTACCTCCTAATGCGAGTGATCAGGAAGATTTATGTGAGCAAAATAATAACAGAGGAGCCACGGACGGGATCTTGGAGAAACACCAAGAGAGATGAAAGCCGAGAGAGCAGGATGTACACACACCATAAGGGATGAATAATACGGCAGTGGGCATTTACGCCAAGGACATGATGGATTGATGATGGAGTCATCTTTTTTTATTGCCTAAACGGTGGCACTGTTCAGGGACACTGGCATATATCAGTACATATATTTCTGCTCATGGGGTTTTGATAAGTGTAATAGGGATTTCACTATAATATCTTTATCAAGCTGCAGTGTAGTCATAATTATCATTAGTTATCCTGGTCTCACAAATTAGCGAGTCATAAGAGGCCGTAGTTAATGATTTTAACGTTTCCAAATGATATTCAGGTGATAATTCGATGAAGAAATTCCGCCATAACGATGGGTAATCACTCGCTTCTGCAATATTAGTCATAATTCTTTGGATTACTTGGGGTAGAGTATTGCTATAGGAACTCGGCTTTAAATAAACAAGATAATAAGGGCTCCAGAAAACATTTAGAGGTATGGGAGTTTATCGTGGACGGTAACAAAGACGAGATGCGATCGATTAGGAGGCGTCGATGGTGACGCAGAGCCGAAAAGTCGTGACGGCGAGACATCTGAGTGGTAGATAAAATGTTCGCACTGACTCTCGCTGTATAAAGAGGCGCTGAACAGCCTCAGGTTGTTAAAACGCTCCTCCGAAAGGCCGCATAACCGCCGACTCCACCCTCTTCCAAATGAATACCCTAGAACCATTTGTAGAGCAAGACACGCCCCCTGGGATGGGACGTATATGTTCTAGAGGGCGTTTAATTAGACGAATGCGAGACGAGTACAAGACAACTCATCGTTAAAGGTTCATCGGTTTTCCTGGAAAGGATACACTAAAAATGAAAACGAGAACATCTATCTCCTAAACAGTTTTTTTTTAATGGTATTTTTTAGGTATATTAGCATAACACTAAGGCACTCGTACAAAAACACCAGTATTGATTTCAAGGCCACTTTAATGGACACGACTGAAACGAAGGCTCTGTTTCTGATCAAACTGCAGCTGTAATTTCTGAGCAGATGGACATTTGTTCTTATTGACCGTTTCACTGGTTCGTTTTTGTTGTTGTTGTTTTTTGTTTTTTTTTACACCAGTATTGGAGCACTTATAATGTGCCAATTTACACAAACCCATCTGCGCTGATCTCTCATTTGCTGAGCGTATTAAGATGGAGACCGAGATCGTGTTTACGTGCTCGGTAATGGCCAGCGTTAATTAGGGGCGGGATTGTGCTTTAGGAAAAGTTTTACTCTTAATGACTGAACGAAGTGAGCCAAGTTTTAAGTCAGTTTTTTTTTTTCTTTTAAAGCTGTTTTCGTGCAGCGCACACGCCGTGAGAACTCCGCATCCTCGACTGGCTAAGCTAATTGGCTGGAGCATTGCTGAGAGAAGCGGTTTAAGGTATAAGCTTCGATGTGTATGTGGTGATCA
This sequence comes from Ameiurus melas, assembly GCA_012411365.1. NCBI lineage: Eukaryota > Metazoa > Chordata > Actinopteri > Siluriformes > Ictaluridae > Ameiurus > Ameiurus melas. Next base: position 21,021,150 of record CM022766.1, on the reverse strand, counting down.
ATCAGTTCTCCTGGCTGATCTATAGCCACTGTCAGTTGGTGTGGGAGGGCTTGTTCCCTCAACTACACCTCCTCCCTCCCTCCCTCCCTCCGTCCACTTAAACACTCATCCCATGTGCTTCACTAGAGACATAAACAGACTCGGATACATTTCATTGCTGTCTGCGTGCCCGGTTGCTTGCAGCCCCATCATGTGGGACGGAGTGTTCGCCCGTTTCCTGGCGCCAAACCGGAGCTTGTTTTCTGCTTTTCCCTTTAGCAATTTCTCTGTTTAACAGCACCCCGTGCTGAGATTAGTGACATGTCCGTCCATGTCGGTGCAAACCAGACCATGTACGCGCAAGAACCCGGTCTCATAGGCGAATATTCATCTACGTCCCTTACACTGAGCTGTTCAGCCGCCTGAGTGTCACTACTTGAAGCTCCGCGAATTTCCATTTCTAATGTTATGCCATAAATCAATCATGAACGCTCAGTCTGTCACGTCTTACCTGACAGCCAGTTTGGCTTCAGCTTTGACAGATGTGACAGATGCTCATACAGCAGCAGTGTGTGCTGTGTGGTCTGGAAACATAGCTATGCATTACTGCTTTCTGGCTTCGTGTTTTAAACTGGCCCTGAAATCAAAATGGGTGTTTCGGAGCTTTTCGTACCCGTCCTTTCGAGTATGGGCGCCAATTTCGTAGTATGGTGTGCACTGGACACCCAATACCAGTCGCTCCGGGATTTCACGATATTGCGATCGCAGAAAGTACGCAAAATCATGCAAACTCCGCAGTATTTGGAAGAGCTTGCGATTTTTCAAAAGATTCGGGCAAAGACGCGTCCTGAGACGTCGTCACAACGCGCGTTCAGCCGAAGCCGTCTTCATTTTACGTGCGATGAACATGGGTACAGCTAAAAGGTCTCGTTTACAGACGAACATCCCAGTGAAAGGCTGCGATTTCGCCAATTCAAATAGTTTTCCGCGGAAACGCACAAAAAAAAAAAAAAAACGCCGCATGTTGCATCGCAAATTTTGAAAAAGTCTTTTTTGGCCGCAGCAGTCACAGAAACGGTGCAGTACAATCGTATGAATTGGTATGTGTGTCCCGCCCCAGGGGTGTGTCTCGCGCTATAGCAAAAATGTGCGTCTTCCTATACGCGGTTCCGTTTTTGTACACCATGAGCACGTCTTCCGTCTCCCAGTGACGACCATGCTGCTCTCCATCTTTGTCGACGCATATGATACTCACCGTTGACTCAAACACGTACGCAATCTTGTCATCCAGGTGAACGCCGTGGTAAGTTCTCCATAATTAGCTAGTTTCTTTGCGTTACTATGACGTTTGTTTAGAGTTGGTGGAGGTGTGGTGTATCTTGGTGTAATGCTGTTGGCTGTCGTTTAAATCGGTCAATACACAGAAAGGATGACTTCCTGTTTCCGAAGAACATACAATCATTTCATGGGGAATTTAAGCTGCGTTCAGAGTCCGGAGTAAACGTACTGACCGCTGATTCTGGCGTTTTCCGTGCATTACTTGTAAGCGTGAATATCTTTGAAGTTTTTATGTTGTACTGTAGGATCTTACTCTGTTCGGTCTCCGTCTCTCAACAGGTTCATTCAGGAGATCGAGTTGAGCATGGGTCCAGGGAAGCAGTGCCAGCTCCACACCTTCCTCACCTACTACATCAACGAGCTGTTTCTGAACCAAGTGCGCACCGAGACCAATAAAGAAATCGAAACCGTCACTAAAGTGGCTGATCCTCTCAAGATCCTGGCCAGCGCTGACACCATGAAGAACCTGGGTGTCCAGAGACCTCTTCTACAGGTAGCTTTCCATATTTTTTATCCCCATTCCCTCTTCTTCTGTCGGTCTCTTTTTATTTATTTATTTTTCTTTGACCCTTTTCTCTTTTTGTGTACTTTCTCTTGGTGTGCATTCAGAACAGGAAAGCATTGGCCTGTGATCAAAACATCACATCTAGTGAAATTACTTTGCTGACCGCATGTGCACCTGAACTCCACGTGAATATAAACATTCATCCCAGTGGATTGCATGGGGTCAGCAGTTAACTGCTGGTTTTATTATACATAGCTCGTGACTGGAACTTCCTGTGACACAGGAAGACTGCTGTAGTTGGGCGGCTGTGGATCAGGTGGTAGAGCGGGTTGTCCACTAATCGTAGGGTTGGCGGTTCGATTCCCGGCACGCATGACTCCACATGCCGAAGTGTCCTTGGGCAAGACACTGAACCACAAGTTGCTCCCGATGGCAAGTTAGCGCCTTGTGTGGCAGCTCTGCTACCATTGGTACATGAGTGTGTGTGTGTGTGAATGGGTGAATGAGACGCAGTGTAAAGCTTTGTAGAGCTGCTAAGGTTAAAAAAAGCGCTATATAAGTGCAGAATACTTACCCTCTGTAGTTGCTAAACTCAGCACCTAGTAAAAATGGATATACCTACACAAACATTTTCAAAATGTTTCTTTTTTTATTCTCTTCATAAATTTGTAACGGACGTGATTGCCGGCACGGTAAGTCTTAAATACATCCATGAGATTCCCTCAAAAATTTCTTCAGTGAATTGATTTATTCCTTTTGCTTTTAGATGCTCTTGTCTAAAACGACCCCCGTAGCCCTCCACCATGCAAGTCTGTCTCCAGAGGCTTTTCATTAGATAAAAGAGCAGAGATAAGAGGCGTTATGGGATGTCGTGTCACTTCATAATGCAACCTGAGCCGTGTTTATCGGACTTACCCCGCGCTCTTTGTGTGTGTATTTGTGTCTTCACTTTCATTTTGAGATCAGTTGGCAGTTCATTACAGAAGCGACCGCGGTGGGAGTTTACCATCGTTTGTTTACGATTAGGACTTCTCCTTAACGAGGACTGCGGCATCTTGCTAATTACCCTGCTGGGCTAATGAGCGACTCTCCAGATAGCGGCCGCTCCATAAAACCGCTCTTTTGTTTTGGGCTCTCTTTTTCTTTTATAATTACCCCAATTCAAAGACGCTTCTGTTCCTGCGTACCACATCCCTGGCCTGGCGCCTCTCTTTGCGCTGCAGCGGCTGCAGCTCTTCTTTTTTTTAATAACTGTGTAATGAATTACGTCCTTTAAGCAGTGTGAGTGTCTTCCTAATATTCTCCTACTTGGGGTTAGCTTCTAGATGTGTGTTTTTGTTTTGACTGCTAGTTTCGAGGAAACATTTGTCACTTCAAATAGTGCATTTGCTGTACTTAAACAGTGACTCACACCGTTTAGATTTAAATCCCCGCCTCACACACACCGGTAAACACACAGCAGCGTAACGTTTAAGTAGTACCACTGTTCTTTTCAAGACATTTTGAGAGTTCTGTTCCCACCTCATGAATAAAAGCTAATGCCCAAAGAGTTCCTAAAGTTTTCCCCCACAGAAAGACTTAATCCATGCTTTTGTCTCCATTACACTTGTCCAGTTTTTTTTCGCCTCCCCTCATTGCTATAATAAACGGTTTTATTGTTATAGTAGGTAACCAACATGTGGAATAACTTTATGTGGAACTAACACTAATAACTAATACTTTTGTGAGAAACTGGCTGGTACTAAACCAGATCAGCTCTAATTCAATCAAACCAACTCGAGCCAAAAAAAATACCAGCTCAGACCAAATCAAACCAGCTCAGACTAAACCGTACCATATCAAACAAAACCAGCTCAGGCCAGAAAATACCAGATCAGACCAAACAAAACCAGCCCAGGCCAGAAAATACCAGATCAGACCAAACAAAACCAGCTCAGGCCAGAAAATACCAGATCAGACCAAACAAAACCAGCCCAGGCCAGAAAATACCAGATCAGACCAAACAAAACCAGCCCAGGCCAGAAAATACCAGATCAGACCAAACAAAACCAGCTCATACTTAACCGTACCAGATTAGACCAAACCGTTTCAGACCGGGGGGTGGGGAACACTAACACGGACCAAATGAAATCAGCTCAGGCCAGAAAATACCAGATCAGACCAAACAAAACCAGCTCAGGCCAGAAAATACCAGATCAGACCAAACAAAACCAGCCCAGGCCAGAAAATACCAGATCAGACCAAACAAAACCAGCTCAGGCCAGAAAATACCAGATCGGGGGTGTTCCGAGAGTGTAAGTTTGAACCTTGTTGAGAATTTAAGGGGTTGGTCTAAATTCATCTGAAATTTACTGTGCGTTTTTAATGATCTAGTGGGTAATATACGTTTTGTTTCAATTCAGAAAGTACGAAACCCAAGCACTCTTCAGGGTTCATTGTAGTACCATGTCTAAGTTTTTTTTTTTTTTTCTTTTCTTTTTTCATAGCCATGGAAAAGGCCATGGCTTTGAAGATGGAATTGACCTGGGCTCAGTAGCTCATCATCCGTTATATGAGAAGCCATTTTAAAGATGAGCATGGTTTCCTCTCCATATTGTGGCATATTGTGGATTGCCTTTGTGATCACTCCCAGGCCAAATGGAAGAGTGCAATGATGCTTACAGTAGTGCTCTCACAGCGTGGAGCTCTGCAGACAAAGACTGTGGGCGTATGAACACACACACACACACATTTGTTATTTACTTAATGTTTCTCATCAGCTGTGAGGACAGTGGTGGGGTGTCTTTTTTTTTTTCTATAATATATTATTTACTCCCCCCCCCCCCCCCCTTAAATCTGTATCACCTCTCTCATCGCTGCTTGGTTATCTGCTTCTTGTTTACATCTCCTTGGTGTTCCTAGTGCTACATAAACCTGCATAAAGCAGAGATATTAAAAGCTTATTAAAATGGCGTCAGCTGTAATCAGGACTGCTGTTGTCAGTTTCGATGTCTCCCTACCAAGCCTTTTGTTGACCGAGTTGTGCAATGACATTTTTCAGGCTCGCTTATGGTATGATTTTTGACAACCGTCTCTCACGTAAGTGAGGAATAAATCACTGATGAAGCAGAGCTGTTGTTGCCATCCCAGACCTGCTAACGTTTACGTAGGTTTGTGGAGGAACACTTTCTAATATTAACCCATCCGTTAGAAGCCCCCCCCGCCCCCTTCTCCCGATCTCGCATTGGTACATTCTCGTCTGATCTTGTTTTTTTTCTCTTTTTTCCTCTTCTTCGTTTTGAAGTCTAATTTGTTTTTAATCACATTTTCCCCTGTTTGATTGTAGGTTGCTTTCGAACTTGATATGTAAATATAAGAAATTGAAATCCCATCCAGATAGGATATCATCACACAGTTCATGAGTCTTGCTCAGGCGTCCATCAGTCGTTCTTCTGGCGTTCCTATAATTTGTATGTAGCCCAGAGGATACAAAACGCTTATAAAGCACGTTGCAGTTTGTACGGACGATGGATTAGAGCTCCATTTCCAATGCACAGGCAGTCTTTGGATTACCAGCTCTGAACTTTGACCTCTGCACTACAGCTGTTTATCCTATGATAATGGTGGCTTGTTGAAACAGCTGCTATGGAATTTGCAGTAATAATATGATTAGTGTTAATACTGTGTCCAGTCTTTGGCTTACTGCCCTGTCTGGGACTGTGTCTGATAAGCGCTGAAACGTGGTGGTTCACTCTCCATCCTCCACCTGGAGTGATCCGACAGGGTGTGTTATCAGGCCTGAACTGGATTTCCACACTCAGCACTGCAGCACTGTATTGTACATTCTCCTCCGCTAATTCTTTCCCCTCTCTCCATCTGGCCAGGTAATCACTGGAATGCTTTCTTCCCCTCTCTCTGTGCAGTGTGCACCTGTGTGGCTCGGTGATGCTATCTGCACTCGCTGACTGATTCATTTAATTAGAAATGTATCTGTAAAAAGGGGAGGGGTTCACTCTGTAACCCAGCTGGAGATTGGCTCCATAAATCTTTTCCAAAACCTGATAAAGACCGGATGTCCGCAATCCGATCCTGCCCAACCCTTACACAAAACCGCAAACTTGATCAGTTCCACATGGACGCTGGATTGGCCTAGTCCTCGCCTGCTTTATGCTTTTAGCGCTATGTGGCACAGTCAGGTTGATAATCTACATCCAGAACTATCCTGTAGTTAGGTGACCATACCTGTAAAAGTATGAGGAGTATACATTATAAATATAAAATCAAGCCTCACAAAAGGAGGGAAAAAACTGTTGTCTTTTTATATGTTTATATGTCTTATATATTTCCGGTAACTATTTTTTTCACAAACCAATTCTTGTAGTCTAAGATGGATATCTAAGGTGGTGTATACATTGGGATCTAAAGTGGAGTCTAACATGTAGTCTAACATGGAGTATAACTTAGTCTTAACGTGGAGACCAAGATGGGGTCCAAGATCGTGTGTAAAGCGGGGTCCAAGATGGGGTCCAAGATCGTGTGTAAAGTGGGGTCCAAGATGGGGTCCAAGATCGTTTGCAAGGTGTGGGTCCAAGATGGGGTCCAAGACGGGGTCCAAGATGGGATCCAAGATTGTGTGTAAAGCGGGGTCCAAGATGGGGTCCAAGATGGGGTCCAAGATCGGGTCCAAGATCGTGTGTAAAGCGTGGTCCAAAATGGGGTCCAAGATCGTGTGTAAAACGGGGTCCAAGATGGGGTCCAAGATGGGGTCCAAGACGGGGTCCAAGATGGGATCCAAGATCGTGTGTAAAGAGGGGTCCAAGATCGTGTGTAAAGCGTGGTCCAAAATGGGGTCCAAGATCGTGTGTAAAACGGGGTCCAAGATGGGGTCCAAGACGGGGTCCAAGATGGGGTCCAAGATCGTGTGTAAAGAGGGGTCCAAGATCGTGTGTAAAGTGGGGTCCAGGATGGGGTCCAAGATGGGGTCCAAGACGGGGTCCAAGATGTGATCCAAGATCGTGTGTAAAGTGGAGTCCAAGATGGAGTCCAAGATCATGAGTAAAGTGGAGTCCAAGATGGGATCCAAGATCGTGTGTAAAGTGGAGTCCAAGATCATGAGTAAAATGGAGTCCAAGATGGGGTCCAAGATTTTGTGTAAAGTGGGGTCCAAAATGGGGTCCAAGATTTTGTGTAAAGTGGGGTCCAAGATGGGGTCCAAGATTTTGTGTAAAGTGGAGTCCAAGATGGGGTCCAAGATAGTATGTAAAGTGGAATCTAAGATGGGGTCCAAGATTGTTTGTAAAATGGGGTCCAATATTGTGTGTAAGGTGGAGTCCAAGGTGGAGTCCAAGATTGTGTGTAAAGTGGTGTCCAAGATGGAGTCCAAGCTTATGAGTCTAAATGATCTTAACAGGATCTAATATTCGATCTATTTCACCACCAGCTGGTCTGATTTTAAACGGTTAATCGATATCGTGATCCTGTGAATCTGTGATGTTTTTAGACTACGTACGTACCATACAGTGAAAATTTAAAATTTGACTTGGGAGATCTCCAAATTAAGCTCGAGAGCAGTTCAGCTCCTGGAGCCCCTGAGCTTGTGTTGATATCGAGAGAGGGTAAATTGGCATGGTTTGGCTTTTGCCATGAACGCGTTTTAAGAGATGATTGAGAACTTCATGCTACGACAGCTAAAGTTCCTATGGAAGTGCTGACACAGACTTGGCGTCATTGCCTCACTAATGAAGCTGACCTTTTTAATCCCCCTGTATTCACTCTCTCAATCTCAGTCAGTCTCACACACAAACCTGAAGATAAACTAATGAGACTGACCTTTCCTTCTCTGCCTAGGCATGTGTTGCTTGGCTGATGTGTATATTTTTGTGTGTGTGGAGTTGGAGACACCTGCTGATTGGCTCCCAACAGACGCAGCTCCATTAGGAGCATGTCGCTCAATTGTGGCACAAATACACAGCGTGGGCTTTTATTAACGAGCACCGAGACAGCCAATCACAGAACAATGTGGCCTAAAGGAGCCCTGTCTCCCCTCTGATTAGGGCAGCAGCGCTCCAGCTGCTGTCATGACTTCAGATAAACACACAATCTGTCTGGAAGCAACCTGCACTTTTAAAATACCTCACACGCTTCTCTCACTGATCTGTTCTTCACTTAAGCACAAGAAGACACCAAGTTTTCACCGTCTTAATCTGCTTGTGTGCTTTGGGGTAACGCATCAGTGTTGTCATTTATGAAAGGCAATAAATATGTAGACACAACAAATTAACATCATTTGTACTGCAGAGCTAGTGTTGGCTATTATATCTTCAGAACATCAGCAGTGAGATGTAATTAGATTTTTTTTTTGCAGCATCATGCTTCAGCTTTCCCCAAGGTTAATGGTCGCATCAGTGGACTCGCAAAATCAAAGTCAGGAGCCTTACAAAGCCTTTTTGTGTTATTTTGGCTGTATGTTTGGTGCCTTTTGTCTTGGTGAAGCATCCATCTTCTCCCCAGATCCAGTTTCAGTTGATGAGATTAACTTCTTCTGTAATGCGCTCCATTCATGTTTCCTTTTGCTGATGTGTAATGCCCCTGGAAATGCCATTTGCAGAGAAGCAGCTCCACATCCTGATGCTCCCACCACCGTGCTTCGGTGAATCATCGCCGACGAGTTCCGTTTTCGTTTCATCCGACCCAGATCTTCCCAGATGAGCTCTGATTTGTCCGAATGCTTACAGATGTGCATCTCTGTGCTTCTTTTTCCAGCCGAAGTGGAAACACGCTTTTTATTAGGTCAGGTCGTCCCTCGGCTCTTTTCTCTCGTACCTTCCGTGTCGTTAGTCTGAGAGAGCGCTATGATATCTCGCGTGGCGCACCTACCCCGGGACGATTACTTGTGGTTCCGTGAACTTTCCACTCGCACATTCTCAAACCAATTGTACCGACAAAGACCGTTCTGTCTTTTCTGTAAGAACTTTTGGAAGCTCCATGACCTTCACCATGCGTCCTCCTTATTACGTGAAAGCTTCCCAACCAGTGGTGGTGTCTTTTATAATGACACCATAGTATTTATTTTGCAACAGTTATATCTGGAACTTGAGGCATTATTTCTAGAAATAATGCCTCAAGTTCCAGATATAACTGTTTTATGTAGAGTTAGTATCTTTCATATTAGCTTCAGTCTAATCCCGACTCTCGCACACACACACACAGGAGTTCTCTCCTGAAGCTTTCTTCCTGTACCTGTGCCTGTGCCTGCTGAGCTTCAGCACTGGTCTTTCTCTCTAATCTATCTGCAGCAGCACTGCTGTGACGCCCGAGGTGTGAGCGCCGCGTTTCTTTCAGGTAACCTGTCAACTGAAAAAGGTCCTCGTGGAACGAGATAGCGCGAGATGGGAAAAGAGCTAATCTGTGCCTGCGGAGAGGAAAATGAGAGAATGTCACAGAAGTGTTGGCAGAGTGAAGGGACACGGAACAGAGCGAGGGATAAAGGTTTGTTGGAGCGCGGCCCGTGCTGAACGCTCGCGCTGGGATGGGATTAGCGAGTTGTTTTGATGAAGTTATTTAGGATACGAGTAAATTAAGACGTGTATCGTTGCCCCGTGTTACGCCATTAGCCCCATATGGACC
>CM022766.1:20979223-21006723 GCA_012411365.1 Ameiurus melas | reverse complement strand
AGAACTGTGTGGTGGTGATGGAGTCGTTCCAGCGAGGCCACGGAGTTGCCTGTCAGGAGTCCCCCGCTGTCACGGGCCGACACAAAACCCCGTGTTCAGCTGCAGTCATGGATCATTACCCCACCTCCCTGTCCTCCTCAGAGCTGCTCGCAGTGCACATTGATATGTAGAACAGATTGGAAATGAACTACCGTCTTACTAAGGACGCTGCTTCCCCCTGCTGGTTGGGGTGTACTATAGGGTCCCAGCAAACTTTTCTCTGGTTTCGAAGACCACTTCTACTTCTGGGAGCGCATCTTTAATTCCTCATGTCGCTCACGCCACAAGCAGCGCTAACAACATCGAGTGCGTGTCATCTCTCCACACGTGATGCTTCTGTCTTGGCAGTGATCCATTACACTGTGCCAAAATGGCACTCGATGCTCCAGCAGCGAGGATATGTCGGGGACAAGAGACAGAAAGGTTGGACATAGAACGGACCTGATGAGACGGATAGAAAGATGGATGGATGAATGGTTCCGCCCATGCTGCGTTTTTGTCCATTAGCTCCAGTGCCGTGGCTCATCTGTAACGGCAGCCGTCCTTGCCCTCATGTGCTCGTGGCATGCATTACTGTTTTACCTTCCTCCAGCACATGCACGCGTATCAGTTTCAGCCACTCCAGTGATGGCATCAGGCTCTGGCAGGTGAATGCGAGGCCTGATTGTGTTCCGTTTCTCGAGCACTCGAAGTGTTCGCTCATTGCGTATGCGGTGACTGACATGCAGCCCCGTCTACAGAAAACGACCGAGCTGTCATTCACAGTGCTTCCGTTTTGTGCAGCTGAAATTGACACAGCCAGCTCGGTTTAACTAAAGGCTTCTGCCGATGCATCACAGACAATACCAATCTCCCGTAATCAATACCTCCTGAGCAGTTGCAGAGAAAATTGAGTTTAAAAGGTTTGAAGAGTACAATTGATCATTTTTCATGTCTGTGATATAATGGGCCTATAGGGATACCTTCAGTGTACAATCTTCCCTGGATCCTGTACCTCCAGTTCCAGCCAAACTAGCCAGAGCCATGTCTCCCTGCAGGTCCCATTGAAGCTAACCAGGGTTGAGTCTGGTCATTACCTGGACGTTAGTGAGGCCAACAGGGGGCGCTCACCCTGTTGTCCGTGCGGGGCCTGCCTGATGCCCCAGAATAGTGACAGTATAGTGACTATACTGTAAAATCAGCACTGTCTTTCTTTGAGACGTTAAACCGAGGTCCTGACTCTCTGTGGTCATTAAAATTCCCAGGACACTTACGGTAAAAGAGAACAGGAGTAACCCCGGGGTCCTGGCGAAATTCCCCCATTGACCCTTCTCTATCATGGCCCCTAATAATCCCCATCTCTGAATGGGCTACATCATTCTCTCCTCTATGTATTATGTAAAGTGCGTTGAGTGTCTAGAAAAGTGCTATATTATTATTATTATTATTATTATATTATTATTATTATTATTATTGTGATGGTTTATAATCCCACTATCACACGGTCACCCTGAGGACGACGGATTCCTTTCGGTTCCTTTCAAGGTTTCTTCTTCAGAGTTTTTCTGTGTCACTTCTTGCGTGTACATGTGATGAGTGCATGGTTTTGCTGATCAGCCCAAACGAAATTAAAAAAATATATATTTCTAGCATTCATCCATGAGACCGTGCGACCGTGCTGGGTTTTGGACCAATTACCAAGCCAAGTCTAGTACCTGTGAGCATTTCTCTTCACATACGTCTTCTCGAACTTCATACCTTCTCTGGAGGTCGTGTGAAATTCGCAACGTGACTCGCGCACAGGGTGAGCTATTAAAACGCACTTGAGCTTGAGCAAAGCCAACGGTGCCAAACCATGTTGGGAAATGATTTGATGAAAGCTGCTTGAAGTTGCCAGAATCTAAAACGGCAAACTCCTGTCCATGTAGTACAGCATTATACTCTACACTATGTAGGGAACGAACACGGTACATAAGAAGCCATTTGCAACCCTGTCTAACACGAAGATGGTGGAGTTTTACACGGATCACGTGTAAGAACGTAACATTGATAAAGTAACATTATGTTCAATCATGTTAAATTATGATTTTTTTTTTTTTTTTTTTACCTGACAACAGTTGATTTTGTGACTTTAATGGCCTTTGTAGCTCCACCCACCTGTCTTGGCTCCTCAGTCCTGGTGCCTGGGCAAGAAGCGGAACCGAATTCAGCCCAGGTTCTTCGGTATGGCACGGTTCAGTCGCCAATCGGTGTGCGTTTGTGTTTTTCCAGAGCACTGTGATCGTAGAGAAGTCCATCCAGGATCTGATGAGTCTCATGCAGGACCTCAGTGCGTACTCTAACCAGTTCCTGGAGATGGTCTGTGACAAACTCAAAGAGTACAAGGAAATCTGCAACACTGCCTACAGGTAATATGTTAATAATACACAATCTTCCTGATGTATAGCATCTCGTGTACCACCTTAATTACTCTTAGACCCCAGACTAAGCCGTGACCATTTCACTTTCTAATGGCTTTATAATCACTCTTGTAACGCTTCAGCGAGGCGAACGTGCACACAGCCGGCGCTTTGAGCTCGGTAATCGCACCGCTCGTGTTGGGAAGGTTAAAATGATTTCCGTGTCAGGTAAAAAAACATCATCCAAACGCCGTTATTGAACGCACAGCGAGAATATGTCGAGTCAAGCGGCTTTATTGTCATTTCCACCATCCACAGCTGGTACAGTACAGAGTGAAACGAAACGCCGTTAATCCAGGACCATGCTGCTACATAAAACAACACGGAACTACCCGAGACGCAGAACTCAATAAAACCTACACATAAAAACATACCACGCAGACATTCTCAATCGCATTATATAGCTTATAACTCGTTTTCTACCGGGAGAAATATTAAAAGCCATTTCCTGAGAATAACCGTGCAAGATTTTTTATTTTTTATTTTTTCCCCCACCTTCTTTTCTATCAAGTGAAAGTGCCGCGTCTTCGCCAAAGTGTCCGACAGATATCCTATTAAACACTGTGATGTCCGTCCAGTAATTCAGTACATACTAGAGACACACCGATACCTATATTTCTCAACCGATACCGATTATTCAGAGCGATATCAACCGATACCCGATACCGATAGTTCTGCCTTTTATACCTTCTTATAAATGAATGATAATTAATTCCACAATTCTGAAAGAAATGCTTATAAAAACTTTATTCTCTCCATTTGAACAAGTTGTTTCACAGTAACGGGTCTCATTAACACAAAACACATGACTCTAATTAACACGAACACATGAACTCAATTCTGAAGATTAAAGTAAGATTATTAACTTATCGAATGTTATTAATTCATATTAAAATGGACTGAAAACATTTCTACTTCGTCACTGAACATCAAACTGGTCATATAGAATATCAAGTTGTTAATATATTGACATTAACTGGATATGAAATATACTACTCTACAATTATATTTTTCTGTGCAATATATACGTTTTGGTCGACTCGTCTTCATTTAAATCTTTCAGCAGTGTGCTGGAGCTTTAATTCAGCACGAGCAGTGCGGCAAATTTTTTATTAGACATTTACATTTATTCATTTAGCGGACGCTTTTATCCAAAGCGACTTACAAGAGAGAAAACACAAGCAAAGACTCGACGCCGACACTCCCGCTTCACTGCTGCAGAGCCCGGTGTCGAACTTTATCAGCGCAGAGATTACACACTGCAGTTTTGTCGTCATTCCACACAAGAGACATCATCTTTACACGCTGCACCACATCGGTGTTTCCCCACCATCTTTTTATTGACAGGATATAATCCGCCCTGATCATCGGATGTGTTGAAGTGTGAAAATTTACCTTTATCGCACCTCTAGTAAATACCTCTAGTACCTCTAGTAAGTACCTTAAAAGCTGAAAAGTATTTTCCGTCCAGAACGATGATAAAAATGATAAAAACACCCGTCGTTTCCCCCGAACAGAGTCTCATTCTTAACAGCAACCATAAATGCTGAAGTATGATAATGTGATGATGTAAAGTCCCAAGTGTACAAGTTTGCTGCACATGATTCTGCGTGTAGCTTCGTTATTGATGTACTGAGTGTGTAATCAGTGTGTGTGTGTGTGTGTGTGTGTGTGTGTGTGTTGCAGGAGTATAGTGCAGTGCGAGGAAAAGTTGACCATCAGTGCCTCTTGGGCTAAAGACGAGGACATCAGCCGCCTGCTGCAGTCTCTACCCAACTGGGCCAACATGACTCAACCCAGACAGCTGCGCCAGAAAAGAGAGGACGAGGAGGACTTTACACGGTGAGAACACACACACACACACACACACACACACACACACACACACACACACACACACACACACACACACACACCTGTGGATCATTGTACTGTTTAGTGTGTCATAAATGAGAATGTATGTTCAGTGTATGTATGAGTCAACTCCTTGGAGGAAAGAGTGTATAAATAAGTTAATCATCCTAGTATCTGTTGAAACGTTTTCTGCATGACCCACAATGCCATCTGAGATTTAACCCTGGCTTCCTCTACTGAAAGAGAGCGATGCGACTTCCTTCCACCCTGGGATATGCCGAAGAAAAGAATTTCACTCTGCTATAATGTATATGTGACAAATATTCGTCTTCTTCTTCTTCTTCTATTTCTTCTCCTTCTTCTTCTTCTATTTCTTCTCCTTCTTCTTCTTCTATTTCTTCCTTCTTCTTCTATTTCTTCTCCTTCTTCTTCTTCTATTTCTTCTCCTTCTTCTTCTTCTATTTCTTCTCCTTCTTCTTCTTCTATTTCTTCTCCTTCTTCTTCTTCTATTTCTTCTCCTTCTTCTTCTTCTATTTCTTCTCCTTCTTCTTCTTCTATTTCTTCTCCTTCTTCGTCTATTTCTATTTCTTCTCCTTCTTCTTCAATTTCGTCTCCTTCTTCTTCTATTTCTATTTCTTCTCCTTCTATTTCTATTTCTTCTCATTTTTCTTATATTTCTATTTCTTCTCCTTCTTCTATTTCTATTTCTTCTCCTTCTTCTATTTCTATTTCTTCTCCTTCTTCTATTTCTATTTCTTCTCATTCTTCTTCTATTTCTATTTCTTCTCATTTTTCTTATATTTCTATTTCTTCTCCTTCTTCTATTTCTATTTCTTCTCATTTTTCTTCTATTTCTATTTCTTCTCCTTCTATTTCTATTTCTTTTCCTTCCTTCTATTTCTATTTCTTCTCCTTCTATTTCTATTTCTTCTCATTTTTCTTCTATTTCTCCTTCTTCTCCTTCTTCTATTTCTATTTCTTCTCCTTCTATTTCTATTTCTTCTACTTTGTCTTCTATTTCTATTTATTCTATTTCGTCTTCTATTTCTATTTCTTCTACTTTTTTCTTCTATTTCTATTTCTTCTCATTTTTCTTATATTTCTGTTTCTTCTCCTTCTTCTATTTCTATTTCTTTTCCTTCTTCTTCTATTTCTCCTTCTTCTCCTTCTTCTATTTCTATTTCTTCTCATTCTTCTTCTATTTCTATTTCTTCTCATTCTTCTTCTATTTCTATTTCTTCTCCTTCTATTTCTATTTCTTCTCATTCTTCTTCTATTTCTATTTCTTCCTTCTATTTCTATTTCTTCTCATTTTTCTTCTATTTCTCCTTCTCCTTCTTCTATTTCTATTTCTTCTCCTTCTTCTATTTCTATTTCTTCTCTCCATTCTTCTTTTTCTTCTATTTCTATTTCTTCTACTTTGTCTTCTATTTCTATTTCTTCTCATTCTTCTTCTATTTCTATTTCTTCTCCTTCTATTTCTGTTTCTTCTCCTTCTATTTATTCTATTTCGTCTTCTATTTCTATTTCTTCTACTTTTTCTTCTATTTCTATTTCTTCTCCTTCTTCTATTTCTGTTTCTTCTCCTTCTCCTTCTATTTCTTCTATTTCGTCTTCTTCTTCTCCTTCTTCTATTATTTCTTCTTCTGCTATTTCTATTATTTCTTCTTCTATTTCTTCCTTCTTCTATTTCTTTTTTTTCTACTACTATTTCTTCTTCTGCTGCTATTTCTATTATTTCTTCTTCTATTTCTTCCTTCTCCTTCTATTTCTTTTTCTTCTAGTACTATTTCTTCTGCTGCTGCTATTTCTATTATTTCTTCTTCTACTTCTTCTTCTTCTACTGTTTCTCCTTCTTCAATTTCCATTATTTCTTCTTATTCTATATCTTCTATTTATTCTTCTTTTTCTATTTCTTATTATTTTATTTCCTCTTCTTCTTCTTCTTCTTCTTCTTCTTCTTCTTGTCTGTCCAGCTCTTTCCCTTCCTCATCTGTACATGCTGCTCAAACAAATCAGCTTCCAAAGCTTCAACTTTGCACTCGTCATCTCCTAGATCGCTACCCAGCCGAGCCGAGCGTCTGACGTAACTTGTACAGCTGCGCTGCATTCTGGGGCTTTGGGTCCAAAGTTTGCACGAATTTCACCACTATGTCTGTGTGTAAATGTATAGAATGAGAGTATAGATTATTTCTGGGTGTAGTTTCCTTTAACTACAGCTTGATGAAGTGTGATTACAGGCTCACTTGCCTGCAGCTTCTACTGTATTTCCGGTATTATATAGTATAGACATTTTTATCATTGCTTAAATGAATACACAGTCCCCTATGAAATTATTGAACAGCGAGTATAATTCATTTGTTTGTGCTGGACACTGAAGGCATTTGGGTTTGAGATCAAAAGATGGATACGAGACTGAGGATATGAGTGAAATGCTGCTCATTTGGGCTAAGGTCTGGTGATTGACTTGGCCAGTCTAAAACCTTCCACTTTCCCCCCCTGATGAAGTCCTTTATTGAGTGTGTTTTGGATCGTTGTCTTACTGTATGATGAAGCTCCTACTGATTCATTTGGATGCATTTCTCTGTAAATAGACAAAATGTTCCTGTAAAGGTCTGAGTTCATTCTGCTGCTCCCATCATGAGTTCCATCATCAATAAAGATTAGTGTTCCAGAAGCAGCCATGCGAGCCCAAGCCATGACACTACCTCCACCATGCTTCACAGATGATGTTTTGGATCATGAGCAGATGGTGTCATGCGTGTGTGGCGGCAACCAGGTGAGGAGTACAAAGACAAGTGTGACTTGCCTACAGTCAAGCATGGTGGTGGGAGTGTCATGGTCTGGGGCTGCATGAGTGCTGCCGGCACTGGGGAGCTACAGTTCATTGAAGGAACCATGAATGCCAACATGTACTTCGGAATGCCTTTGGAGACTAGGCCGCAGGGCAGTATTCCAGCATGATAACGACCACAAACACACCCCCAAGACGACCACTGCCTTGTTAAAGAAGCTGAGGGTGAAGGCGATGAACTGGCCGAGCATGTCTCCAGACCTAAACCCTATTGAGCATCTGTGCGGCATCCTCAAACGGAAGGTGGAGGAGCACAAGGTCTCTAACATCCACCAGCTCTGTGATGTCATCATGGAGGAGTGGAAGAGGACTCCAGTGGTAACCTGTGAAGCTGTGGCACTTTCCAGATTCGTAGTTCTGATGAGTGGTTTGCATTTTGTGGCACGGCCTATATATTTCTGCTCCTGAAGCTATTTATTGTTTAACAGGACACACCTGAGTAACAAGAAACACCGGTCAGTCAGTCACGTGTTCCAATATTTTTGCTTTCCTAAAAATGTATACATATAAACACCAGGAAATAAAAGCTGCACTCCTAAACTCTCTTCTCATATCCATCTTTTGATCTCAAACCCAATTGTCTTCGGAGTACCTTGCCGTTCCAATAGTATCACAGTGGACTGTATGTCTCGCCTGCTGTCTCTCTAATCACAGACACCGAGGGAAGCAGGTTTGCCTTTTTGTAGCTCATTTGTTCGCCACGTAACGAGAATCTTGACTGTACTGTTTACACAAACAGATTTTCTTGGCTATTAACTACAACCGTAGCGTCGCGCTGCCTGCCGTGCCACTCTAGCAAACTTCACTCCCCAGCATCGGAGCCACCCAAGTCCACTTTAAATTAAACTTAAAGTTAAACAACTTACAAAGGCCACGGACTAAAATATACATGAGGGGAAAACAGTGCTGCGCATACAGCGCAAGGTGCTCGAACACCATATTGCATATTTCAATAATAAGCTCCTGAGATGTAAATCTATTCAAATACAGTAGCAACTCCTCTATTTGCATAAACAGATGCAGCCCACACAGGTGACATAAACTGTGGCGAGGTGACAGTCAGGCAGATTTCTGCATTTTTCAAACAGGGAATAATGGAAAACTGTGTGAATTTGCATAATGACTGCCTTTGCTGTCTACACGGAGTTGTTATTATGAGAGCCTGAAAAGGTTCGTCTTGTCCGCTTTAAACTCCATCACGAGACAAGGCAATACTCAAACGCATCTTTCCTTCACTTCTTTGTTGCTTTGCCATAATTGCGGTGCTGGAATTCTCTCGACATGTGAACGTTTCTGTTCCCGGAGTGTGTGTTGTGTGTGTGTGTGTGTGTATACGGTACGCACTTTAATCACAGAGTTTCAATTACATATCAGATAGGATTTATACCGGAGTGGCACTTTTGATATACGTCTTTTCGCTCTTTCAGTGCTTACAGTACGCCCGTATTCTCCTGTTTAGCACACGCGCCGTATTGTCATGGATTCAGTACCACGTTTTTAAAACCGAGGTGTTGGAATATGCATTGAAGCGCGTCTATTATGGATCTGAAAAATGGCTGATTTTGTTTGAAAGGTCTCATATAATAGATTTACACGCATCCGAGGTTAAAAAAAAAAACCCACTTTAACGCGCTCTTAATTTTAAACTGCAGCGTTACCTTTTTCTCCCCCCAGTCTCACAAACGACTCGTTCAATGATCCGTTCGAAACGCCTCCTTTCAGAGAGCATACTCTGCTCTGATTGGTCAGACGTGCCGGTCTGTCGTGATTGGTCTGCCGCTGTCCGCGAGCAGCCGATATAGAACAGAGGCGGGGTTTATTGTTACAGACCTACGTAGGTTAGTACAGGAAGTAAAGTCTGGAATCACTAACGACTCGATTCAGCCGTTCAGAATCGATTCCTTCTTTTGCGAGTCAGTAACTCCGTTTGTCGAGCGCTTTTATTTTATTTTTTTAAACTTTGCAGAGTTTTTACATTCACAAGCAGCTATGTATATAACACACTACATGAAAGGGAATATTTGAAAAACCATCATAGATGCACTTCAAGGATGCACACATGAGCCATAACATTAAAACCACCTGACTAATATTGTGTAGGTCCTATTTGTGCCGCCAAAACAGCTCTGACCCGACGAACTAAGTATGGACTCCTCAAGACCTCTGAAGGTGTGCTGTGGTATCTGGCACCAAGACGTTAGCAGCAGATCCGTTAAGTCCTGTAAGTTATGAGATCGAGCCTCCGTGGATCGGTCTTGTCAAAGCCGCTCAGATTCTTACACTTGCCCATTGTTCCTGCTTCCAACACGTCGACTTTGAGAACTGATCACTTGCTGCTTAATATGTCCCAGCCCGTGGTTTTAAGGTTATGGCTTATTGGTGTGTCTTTGAGTCTTTTTATCTGTAGATTTATCCTGATTTAGTCTAGCATGGCCATGTGATATTAAAGTGATGAAATCATAACGTGTGTGCAAGGTTGACTCATGCTCTCGGAGTTTGCGAGAAATCCTGATCCTACAGAAACATGAGGTGTAAATCTCAAATATAGGTGGATATATAAATGGTAAATGTGCACTTATATAGCGCTTTTATCCAAAGCTTTTCACTGTGTCTCATTCACCCATTCGCTCACACACCAATGGTAGCAGAGCTGCCATGCAAGGCGCTAGCTTGCCATTGGGAGCAACTTGGGGTTCAGTGTCTTGCCCAAGGACACTTCGGCATGTGGAGTCACCCGGGCCGGGAATCGAACCGCCAACCCTACGATTAGTGGACAATCCACTCTACCAACTGCGCCACAGCCGCCCATATAAATGTGTGTGTGTATGTATATATGTGTGTGTGTGTATATATATATATATATGTGTGTGTGTATATATATATACACACACACACACACACACACATATACATACAGTGGTGTGAAAAAGTGTTTGCCCCCTTCCTCATTTCCTGTTCCTTTGCGTGTTTGTCACACTTAAGTGTTTCGGAACATCAAACCAATTTAAACAATAGTCAAGGACAACACAAGTAAACACAAAATGCAATTTGTAAATGAAAGTGTTTATTATTAAAGGTGAAAAAAATCCAAACCATCATGGCCCTGTGTGAAAAAGTGATTGCCCCTAAACCTAATAACTGGTTGGACCACCCTTAGCAGCAACAACTGCAACGCGTGTTGCGATAACGTGCAATTAGGCTTTTACAGCGTCCTGGAGGAATTTTGGCCCACTCATCTTTGCAGAATTGTCCTAATTCAGTTACATTAGAGGGTTTTCGAGCATGAACGGCCTTTTTAGGTCATACCACAACATCTCAATAGGATTCAGGTCAGGACTTTGGGGAGCTAACCCAAAGTCTTCATTTTGTTTTTCTTCAGCCATTCGGTGGTGGACTTGCTGGTGTGTTTAGGACCATTGTCCTGCTGCAGAACCCAAGTTCGTTTCAGCTTGAGTACACGAACAGATGGTCGGACATTCTCCTTCAGGATCTCTTGGTAGACAGCAGAATTCATAGTTCCTTTTATCACGGCAAGTCTTCCATGTCCTGAAGCAGCAAAACAGCCCCAGACCATCACACTACCACCACCATATTTTACTGTTGGTATAATGTTCTTTTTATGAAATGCAGTGTTCCTTCGCTACGGATATACTTGGACACACACCTTCCAAAGAGTTCCACTTTTGTCTCATCGGTCCACAGAATGTTGTCCCAAAAGTCTTGGGGATCATCAAGATGTGTTGTGGAGAAATTGAGACGAGCTTTGATGTTCTTTTTGCTCAGCAGTGGTTTTCTCCTTGGAACTCTGCCATGCAGGCCATTTTTGCCCAGTCTTTTCCTGATGGTGGAGGCATGAACGCTGACCTTAACTGAGGCAAGTGAGGCCTGCAGTTCTTTGGATGTTGTTGTGGGGTCTTTTGTGACCTCTTGGATGAGTCGTCGCTGCGCTCTTGGGGTAATTTTGCGCCGGCCACTCCTGGGAAGGTTCACCACTGTTCCATGTCTTCGCCATTTGTGGATAATGGCTCTCACTGTGGTTCGCTGGATTCCCAAAGCTTTGGAAATGGCTTTATAACCCTTTCCAGACTAATAGATCTCAATTACTTTCTTTCTCAATTGTTCCTGAATTTCTTTGGGTCTCGGCATGATGTGTAGCTTTTAAGGATCTTCTGGTGGACCTTACTGTGTCAAGCAGCTCCTATTTAAGTGATGCCTTGATTGTGAACAGGTGTGGCAATAATCAGGCCTGTGTGTTTCACACAGGGCCATGATGGTTTGGATTTTTTTTCACCTTTAATAATGAACACCTTCATTTACAAATTGCATTTTGTGTTTACTTGTGTTGTCCTTGACTATTGTTTAAATTGGTTTGATGTTCCGAAACACTTAAGTGTGACAAACATGCAAAGGAACAGGAAATGAGGAAGGGGGCAAACACTTTTTCACACCACTGTATATGTACAGTAGCTCACAAAAGTGAGTACACCCCTCACATTTTAGTAAATATTTGATGATATCTTTTCATGTGACAACACTGAAGAAATAACACTTTGCTACAATGTAAAGTAGTGAGTGTACAGCTTGAGTAACAGTGTAAATTTACCGTCTTGGGGGTGTGTTTGTGGTCGTTGTCATGCTGGAATACTGCCCTGCGGCCTAGTCTCCAAAGGCATTCCGAAGCACATGTTAGCATTCATGGTTCCTTCAATGAACTGTAGCTCCGCAGTGCCGGCAGCACTCAAGCAGCCCCAGACCATGACACTCCCACCACCATGCTTGACTGTAGGCAAGACACACTTGTCTTTGTACTCTTCACCTGGTTGACGCTACACACGTGACACCGTCTGAACCAAATAAGTTTATCTTGGTCTCATCAGATCACAGGACATGGTTCCAGTAATCCATATCCTTAGTCTGCTCGTCTTCAGCAAACTGTTTGTGGGCTTTCTTGTGCGTCATCTTTAGAAGAGGCTTCCTTCTGGGATGACGGCCATGCAGACCAATTTGATGCAGTGTGTGGCGTATGGTCTGAGCACTGACAGGCTAACTCCCCTCACATTCAACCTCTGCAGCAATGCTGGCAGCACTCATACATCTATTTCCCAAAGACAACCTCTGGATATGACACTGAGCTCGTGCACTCAACTTCTTTGGTCGACCATGGCGAGGCCTGTTCTGAGTGGAAGCTGTCCTGTTAAACCACTGTATGGTCTTAGCCACAGTGCTGCAGCTCAGTGTCGGGGTATTAGCAATCTTCTTATAGCGTAGGCCATCTTTATATAAAGCAACAATTCTTTTTTTCAGATCCTTAGTGAGTTCTTTGCCATGAGGTGGCATGTTGAACTTCCAGTGACCAGTATGAGGGAGTGTGAGAGTGATGACACCACATTTACCCGGGGAGGGAAAAAGGCTAATTGGGCCCAATTTGGACATTTTCTCTTCGGGGTGTACTCAGTTTTGTTGCCAGCGGTTTAGACATTAATGTCTGTGTGTTGAGTTATTTTGAGGGGACAGTAAATTGACACTGTTACACAAGCTGTACACTCACTACTTTACATTGTAGCAAAGTGTCATTTCTTCAGTGTTGTCACATGAAAAGATATCATCAAATATTTACACAAATGTGAGGGGTGTACTCACTTTTGTGAGATTCTGTATGTAGGTCCCAGGCTTAGATGGTTTAGTCTCCAACCCGTACCTACACTTAATAAAGTGTTCATTTAGAGTCGCTGAGATTTTGCCAGTTACTATGTCGTTAAATACAGAGCTGTGGGTCTTTGGTGGAACATTCGTATAATATTTAATTGCCCTTCTGCATCTTTTATGGTCTTGTCCCTGGCACTAATGGAGATTAAACTGTAATAAAGCAGAAAGTACTCAAAAACGTCCACTGTCAGTACACACTGGCATTTAGAAATAAACTTGAAATAAAAGTCTCTGTGAGAAATCCCCCGGTGCGTACAGAGACGGGCATCAGGTCTGTTTTTCATTCAAAATTGCTTTAGACGAGCGTCCTCCTTCCGCAGGCCAGAAACCGTAAGCGCAGTAATTGAACTGACCGTGTGGACAACAACAAACCGTCTCCGCTGTTGATGCTGAACACAGAGGGAGCGGGCGGAAGGGCTTTATTATTTAACCCCTCGTGACAGTTTCATCAAGGGAAAAAAACCAGACCAGGGCAGTGTTAGTCAGAGTGATAACGACCTCATTAATCAAGCTTTATTTAATACACATGGATTGTTTTATTTACAGAGAAATGACCGCCTTCTCCTTTTTAGAAGCTCAGGTCATGTTGTTTTATGTAGAAACCAGAGCTACAGTCCATCTGATCTTCTTTCCCCTGCGTTTAGCTCGTCTAGTGTCTTCCTTGACAAACTTTCTGCTTTGTCTATCTGACATGGTCCATTTAAGAAGGTGAAACCAGCCGTCTTGTGTTTAAAGGAGCGTGAGATTATCACAGTCTCCTCTCCTTTTCTTCTCTCCCCCCGTCTTTTACTGTCTCCACTCCACTCCTGTCCTCTTCTGTTTCCTTTACTCTCTCTCTCCCCCCGTCTTTTACTGTCTCCACTCCACTCCTGTCCTCTTCTTGCTCTTTACTCTCTCTCTCCCCGGCTTTTTACTGTCTCCACCCGCTCCTGTCCTCTTCTGTTTCCTTTACTCTCTCTCTCCTCCCGTCTTTTTACTGTCTCCACTCCGCCTCCTGTCCTCTTCGTTTCTTTACTTTCTCTCTCCCTGCCTTTACTGTCTCCACTCCACTCCTGTCCTCTTCTGTTTCCTTTACTCTCTCTCTCCCCCGTCTTTTACTGTCTCCACCCGCTCCTGTCCTCTTCTGTTTCCTTTACTCTCTCTCTCTCCTCCGTCTCTTTTACTGTCTCCACTCCGCCTCCTGTCCTCTTCTGTTCTCTTTACTCTCTCTTCCCCCTTTTACTGTCTCCACTCCACTCCTGTCCTCTTCTGTTTCCTTTACCTCTCTCTCCCCCGTCTTTCACTGTCTCCACTCCGCTCCTGTCCTCTTCTGTTTCCTTTACTCTCTCCTCCCGTCTTTTACTGTCTCCACCCACTCCTGTCCTCTTCTGTTTCCTTTACTCTCTCTTCCAACCCGTCTTTTACTGTCTCCACTCCGCTCCTGTCCTCTTCTGTTTCCTTTACTCTCTCTCTCCTCCCGCCTTTTTACTGTCTCCACTCCGGCCCTGTCGTCTTCTGTTTCCTTTACTCTCTCTCTCCTCCCCTTTTACTGTCTCCACCCGCTCCTGTCCTCTTCTGTTTCCTTTACTCTCTCTCCCCCTCTTTTACTGTCTCCACTCCGCTCCTGTCCTCTTTGTTTCCTTTACTCTCTCTCCTCCGCTTTTACTGTCTCCACCTCGGCTCCTGTCCTCTTCTGTTTCCTTTACTCTCTCTCTCCCCCTGTTTTTACTGTCTCCAATCCTGTCCTCTTCTGTTTCCTTTACTCTCTCTCTCCTCCCTCTTTTACTGTCTCCACCCACTCCTGTCCTCTTCTGTTTCCTCTTACTCTCTCTCCTCCCGTTTTTTACTGTCTCCACTCCACTCCTGTCCTCTTCTGTTTCCTTTACTCTCTCTCCTCCCCTTTTTACTGTCTCCACTCCGCCTGTCCTCTTCTGTTTCCTTTACTCTCTCTCTCCCCGTCTTTTACTGTCTCCACTCCACTCCTGTCCTCTTCTCTTTCCTTTACTCTCTCTCTCTCCTCCGTCTTTTACTGTCTCCACTCCACTCCTGTCCTCTTCTGTTTTTTCTACTCTCTCTCCTCCCGTTTTTACTGTCTCCACCTCGCCCTGTCCTCTTCTGTTTCCTTTACCTCTCTCTCCCCGGCTTTTTACTGTCTCCACTCCACTCCTGTCCTCTTCTGTTTCCTTTACTCTCTCTCTCCCCCCGTCTTTTACTGTCTCCACTCCGCTCCTGTCCTCTTCTGTTTCCTTTACTCTCTCTCTCCTCCCGTCTTTTACTGTCTCCACTCCACTCCTGTCCTCTTCTGTTTCCTTTACTCTCTCTCTCCCCCGTCTTTTACTGTCTCCACTCCGCTCCTGTCCTCTTCTGTTTCCTTTACTCTCTCTCTCCT
Organism: Ameiurus melas; assembly: GCA_012411365.1. NCBI lineage: Eukaryota > Metazoa > Chordata > Actinopteri > Siluriformes > Ictaluridae > Ameiurus > Ameiurus melas. The sequence continues at coordinate 20,991,464 of CM022766.1, read as the reverse complement.
CCCGTCTTTTACTGTCTCCACTCCCTGTCCTCTTCTGTTTCCTTTACTCTCTCTCTCCTCCCGTCTTTTACTGTCTCCACCGCTCCTGTCCTCTTCTGTTTCCTTTACCTCTCTCTCCCCCGCTCTTTACTGTCTCCACTCCGCTCCTGTCCTCTTCTGTTTCCTCTTACTCTCTCTCCTCCTGCTTTTTACTGTCTCCACCTACTCCTGTCCTCTTCTGTTTCCTTCACTCTCTCTTCCCCCTGTCTTTTACTGTCTCCACTCCACCCCTGTCCTCTTCTGTTTCCTTTACTCTCTCTCCTCCTGCCTTTTTACTGTCTCCACTCCACTCCTGTCCTCTTCTGTTTCCTTTACTCTCTCTCTCCTCCCGTCTTTTACTGTCTCCACTCCACTCCTGTCCTCTTCTGTTTCCTTTACTCTCTCTCTCCTCCCGTCTTTTACTGTCTCCACTCCGCTCCTGTCCTCTTCTGTTTCCTTTACTCTCTCTCTCCCCCCGTCTTTTACTGTCTCCACTCCACTCCTGTCCTCTTCTGTTTCCTTTACTCTCTCTCTCCTCCCGTCTTTTACTGTCTCCACTCCGACTCCTGTCCTCTTCTGTTTCCTTTACTCCTCTCTCTCCCGCTCTTTTACTGTCTCCACTCCGCTCCTGTCCTCTTCTTTTTCTTTTACTCTCTCTCCCCCGCCTTTTACTGTCTCCACTCCGCTCCTGTCCTCTTCTGTTTCCTTTACTCTCTCTCTCCCCGTCTTTTTACTGTCTCCACTCCACCCTGTCCTCTTCTGTTTCCTTTACTCTCTCTCCCCCGTCTTTTACTGTCTCCACTCCACTCCTGTCCTCTTCTGTTTCCTTTACTCTCTCTCTCCCCCCGTCTTTTACTGTCTCCACTCCACTCCTGTCCTCTTCTGTTTCCTTTACTCTCTCTCTCCCCCGTCTTTTACTGTCTCCACTCCACTCCTGTCCTCTTCTGTTTTCCTTTACTCTCTCTCCCCCGTTTTTTACTGTCTCCACCCACCCTGTCCTCTTCTGTTTCCTTTACTCTCTCTCTCCTCCCGTCTTTTACTGTCTCCACTCCACTCCTGTCCTCTTCTGTTTCCTTTACTCTCTCTCTCCCCCCGTCTTTTACTGTCTCCACTCCACTCCTGTCCTCTTCTGTTTCCTTTACTCTCTCTCTCTCTCCTTACTCTCTCTCTCCTCTTGTTTCCTTTACTCTCTCTCTCCTCTTCTGTTTCCTTTACTCTCTCTCTCTCTCCTTACTGTCTCTCTCTCCTCTTCTATTTCCTTTACTCTCTCTCTCCTTACTCTCTTTCTCCTCTTGTTTCCTTTACTCTCTCTCTCCTCTTCTGTTTCCTTTACTCTCTCTCTCCTCTTCTGTTTCCTTTACACACACTCTCTCTCTCTCTCCCTCTCCCTCTCGCTCTCTCTCTCCTCTTCTGTTTCCTTTATTTCCATTACTGTTTCCTGTTATCTCTCCACTCACCTGTGTCCTCGCTGGTCTCATGTACTTTGTCTTCACCTTCCTTGTCCATTTACTGTTACTCCTCCTTTTTTGTTTCCACTCACCCATCATCTTGTTTCCTTGACTGTTTCCTCTGCTCCCCTGTTTGCTTGAATATTTCCTTTACTGTTTCTTTTACACTTTCCTTTTTTCCTGTCACTGTTTCCTTTAGTGTTTCCTCTACTCTCCCGTCTCCTTTACCATCTCTTTTACCGTCTCCTTTACTTTACTGCTGCCGTTACGTTTCCGTTTCTCCTCCTCTCATCTCCTGTTTTTTTTTTTTTATTATTATTGTGTGTTTTCCGTTTTCCTCTTTCTTTCCTCCCATGTTGTTTCCTCTCCTCACCATTCATCATCTCCTTTCCTCATCATTCATTTCCTTTCCTCCTCACTCTTGTTTCCTTTCCTTTTCTCTTCACTCGTTTCATTTGATCTGCCCCGATGTATCCTCTCCTTTTGTCCAACTCTTTCCCCTTATTTTCTCTCTTTCCTCATATTCTTTTTTTCATGTCTCGCCTCTTCTTTCCTGTTTTGGTTCCTCTGCTTTCCTCTTTCTCTGGTTTCCTCTCTTCTCCTTTTTCTTCTCGTCTGTTTTTTTTTTGTTTTGTTTTTTGAGACTGTCCTGTTTCTTCTTCTCACCTGTTTCTTATTATCTCATTTCCTTCCCTGCACTCTTCTTTCATCTCTCCTCTTCTGTTTACTGTGTTGGAGATCACTAACGGTCCCTATCGAGATCCCTAACTTCAGACCTCGCTTGATTTGTGGTGTTGGATGCACACATGATACGAGAGGTAGAGGGAAAGCGTCAGTGTTGTAGACTGTCTCTAATCAACATGTCTCTCTCTCTTTCAGGGCGGCGTTTGCTAAGGAGTCCGAGGTGCTGACGGGGAACCTGGGAGACAAGCTGATTCCTCAGAACGAGATTCTTCGGGATGTCAGTGACCTGAAGGCTCTGGCTAACCTGCAAGAGAGCATGGAGTGGCTGGCTGTTTGCCTCAAAGGCTTCTTCTCCAGCCTGCCCCAAAGCTCCAGTAAGTGTGTGTGTGAGGGGGATTATAATGTTGGTGGTCGTCTGTACAGTAATTACTACACTCCACGTTGCACATTTCCTCTCAGAGATCACTCTGCTTCGACTTCCATCACTGTGTCTTTCTACTGTCCCAGAAAATACTAAATTAACTGTTTTTTTTTTTTTTTTTTTTTTTTTTTAAATAAATCTATTGTTATTTTCTCTCTTTTTTATGATGGGGGGGGCAAACAGTGCTCCAGAGAGCCTTGCTCCAGAAGTAGATAAAAATTCAATAAGAGCAGCGTGGAGGACGTGGCATAATTATCATTAATTCTGCGCACTGCCAGTAATGGAGTGTTTTATCATGGCGGGACAGCCTCAGTATTGTTCATTATTTAGTGTTTGCAGAGCTGATGGGACCGTCGGCGACGGGAAAAACCCTTATCTTTCCCCTTCTAAAGCCCCCTTCCGCACCCCTCCCACCCAGCCGCACTCCTTACCCAAATTGGATTTTATATTACAGAGCCAGTCAGGTATGAACAAGTCATTTTCTCGCCTCCTTGTCTTGCAGCTTCATACACGCTCGCCAGTGTAATGTGGGCGAGATTAAGGAGCTTCTCCATGCTCACTTTGGAGTGCAGCGAATGGGGAAAGACTTCTTTTCCTCTCAGGTGACCTTGAAGGAGCGAAAGATGGAATGAAACACGGGAGAGATAGGCAGAGAGCAGCTCTCGCCGAGGAGAGATATTATTGGACCACCCGAGTGGCGGCATTCGGTCACCTGTAGCCTGCTCAGCTGTCTGCGTGTCTTTTTGTTCAGTAAGAATGGCAATTTGGAAGAAAAGCCACTTCTTCTCCATGACATCTCTCACATTCAGAGCTGTTCTTACAGACAAAGATTTGTTTCTTACGCATTAACTCGTTGAATGGAAAAGGCACAATTAAATAAAAAGATTTTTTAACCAAAATATGTATATGAATATACATGAAATAGCCAACACTACTGAAATAGAGGGACATTGAGCAATATAGTTAGCACAGCAGGGTGTAAACCTCAAGCTTCCGCAGGATAACGATACGATATGACTCGATTCATAAGAAAATGATTCAATCTGCTACGATACGATATGACTCGATTCATAAGAAAACGATTCAATCTGCTACGATACGATATGACTCGATTCATAAGAAAACGATTCAATCTGCTACGATGCGATATGACTCGATTCATAAGAAAACGATTCAATCTGCTACGATACGATATGACTCGATTCATAAGAAAACGATTCAATCTGCTACGATGCGATATGACTCGATTCATAAGAAAACGATTCAATCTGCTACGATACGATATGACTCGATTCATAAGAAAACGATTCAATCTGCTACGATGCGATATGCTCGATTCATAAGAAAACGATTCAATCTGCTAACGAGCACGATATGACTCGATTCATAAGAAAAACGATTCAATCTGCTACGATGCGATATGACTTCGATTCATAAGAAAACGATTCAATCTGCTACGATACGATATGACTCGATTCATAAGAAAACGATTCAATCTGCTACGATACGATATGACTCGATTCATAAGAAAACGATTCAATCTGCTACGATACGATATGACTCGATTTGTAAGAAAACGATTCAATCTGCTACGATATATGACTCGATTCGTAAGGCACCGAGCAATATTTGATTGTATCGTTGAATCTGTTAAAATATGATATCTGGAGTGATTAGGGGCTGTCTGGGCTGTCTGGGTGGTGAAACAGAAACATATAAACACAGAATACAGATTTTAATTGTGTGAATTCGTCCCTAATGAGCGACGCGGAGGTGACCGTGACGAGGAAAATCTCCCTGAGACGACATGACTCAAAAGGGAAGCCATCTTCATCTGGTTCATAAAGCAATGATTCCATGTGTAACAAAATGATGGAAATAAGAATGATCTATAACTTCTGTAAAGAGCCTGTAGGGCTACTTCACTTAAAATGCTAATAACGTTGACTGTGAATGACATTTAGAAGTCGAGTTAGCATCAGGGAGACGAATTAATGCTAGCTTTTGTGTGTGTGTGTGTGTGTGTGTGTGTGTGTGAGAGAGAGACACACCAGCAGACTTTCTCTTGCTTTCCCCTCCCTATTCGCAGACTTTAAGGGTCCTGAGCGTTAGCGGTGCACCTTAATTAAGACTAGCTCGTGTTTTGTATGCGTCTCTGGAGACCCGTTTTATAAGAGTAAACAAATGCAGCGCGCTGCAGCTCTGTAGCCTTTAGTGCTGTGTAAAGAAATTGGAGGTCAAGTAATGTGCATCTTGTACTGCCTTCAGTGCTATATTAAGATAATATATGCACACACAAACACACACACACACACACACACAAAGAGATGCACACTTTGTCTTAACCTTAAATGATTGCCTCACTCACTTCTCTTGTTTTTCATTTTTTTTTTTAAATAACATATTTTTTCTTCCTTCCTGGTCGTTCCCGAGGGCCGAGTCGCTGAGCTGTAGCCATGGAGGCACAGAGCGAAGGTCAGAGGTCATGAGCCAGCAGTGCTGTGCTCTCCTTATGCAGATGTTAGTGCTGTTACTGCAGATGAATAATCAACACACTCCGATGAGCTCATGCATAATGCATGAGTCTCTCTCTCTCTCTCCCTCTCTCTCTCTCTCTCTCTCTCTCTCTCCGTGTCTCGTTCTTTTGCTTTCTTTCGCTCTTGCTGTGGGATTAGCACCAGTTCAGGCTGCAGAGGTCAGAATTATTTTATGTTTGATGGAACGTTTTGCTGATTTCGTGATCTAAGAGTTAAAGCGTCGTCTTTAGTTCTTTAGGGGCTTTGTGCTTCTTAAAGCACTCTGGCTAGTCTCCAAGCCCCCCGAGCTCTGTGCCGTTTAACCGGAGAGTTCAGTACGTTTGGTGGAGCGTGAAAGCTCTTTTTGAGTCCAGGACCGGACCAGAGAACTGATCCATGGTCCTTTTTGAAAATGGTGCGAACCCTGGTGTGGTCCACAAGCTAAACGCATGCCGAGTAACCCGATTCTTTCATCTCGTCACATCACTTTCCGTTTCGAGTTCCCTGATGGTCGGGAGAGGGTCCGCATGGTCAGTGAAGGAGGTGGAACACCTTGTTGATACGACCCCCTCTTGTGATACCTTCGCCACTTCCCTGTGGAGGGTTTCTGTTGATGTCACTGACTTGTTTCGTGGGTTTTTTCTTCACAGCTCTCACGATGTTTCTGTCATCAGCTGCTGTTGTTTCCTTGGCCGATCCATTCGGTGTCTGCCGTTCAATACGCCAGTGTCGTCTTTCTTTTTCAGGAGATTCCAAATTATTGCCTTGGCTTTGTCCAGTGTTTGTGATCCGTCCTTCCTCAGCTTCAGAATGCCCTACTTTTCTCCCATGGACAGCTCTTTAGTCTCCGTGCCGGCTTATCTTTTTTAAACAACAAATGCAGTATTCTCAGGTGAAACCGAAAGTGAAAACCAAGAGTAGATGTTCAGAGCTATTTATTGTTTAAACAATCAGTCACCTGGGTAACAATGTTAAACACCCCCACCCCCACCCTCACCCCACCCCTGATCAAGTCCAGAATCGGTGCTGTATGCAGTCTTTGTATAAGTGTGAAAAAGTTTCTCTGTTTGAAAAGCCTGCAAAAAGCAACCCCCCCTTCGTCTAACCCTCGTCTAACGTTCAGGACGCAAGTCTGACTGAGTGCCAATGCAGCAGTGGAAGTAATTAGTGCTTTAAGATTAAGATAAACTCTAAGACCAGTGATTGGTTCTTCTCCAACATGTAACGCTTGCTATAAACAAGCTCTCTCTCTCTCTCTCTCTCTCTCTCTCTCTCTCTCTTCTATATATATATATATATATATATATATATATATATATATATATATATATATATATATATATATATATATATATATATAAGTTTCAGTGCCAACTTTAAACAGATCCTCATCGACATTTCGGAAGGCAGAGAGATATTTATAAGCGGGTTATATCGCATCATGGAGAATTTCAGAACGCACCTGTCACTTGTTTAACACTCTGCTGCTCTCTTTACGAGGGTCTTCCTTCCCGCAGATGGCACAGACAGACGCTCCGGCACGATACGATTTCAAAACAAATGAATAAACTCAGACAAATAAACCCAGACAAAAAAAATATATATGTATTTTTAAAAAGTGGCATACAGAAAAAGCATTGAACTCAAAGTGTAGGGAAAAAGAGTGACTCTTACTGTACGTGTACGTGCCAGTCTGGAGGGAGATGGCGGTGCGTTCGCTGCTCCAAATTGGCGGCTCCATGCGGCGCAGGCTTGATCGCATCATCAAAGTGGGACGTTCTTTGAGGGAGAAAAAGGGGTGCTTCCATCACTCTGTGATCTCCCAGCAGGATGCACACACACACACACACACACACACACACACAGGGTTTCAACAGAGCGAATATGTCCACACACATGCCTGTTAACACACATGACTGTATCAGTATATGATGATGATGATGGATCAGAGAATGCTTTTCATGCCAAGATTTGAGATACAAGCTGCTTGCTAGCCAAAAACACACACACACACACACACACACACACACACACACACACACAGAGACGAAACTGCAGCTTAATGCGCGTGTTCACACTTCCAAACTTAAACCATATAACCCACATTTCAGGGTTAATTGCAGATTGCTTTTGCATCCAATTAGTTGTTTTTGGTTGTTTTTTTTTTTTTGCTTAAGGCGGCGTGTTACGTGGCTGCAATCCAGAACTGTGAACTATAATAACCAGAACAGACATGGCCGTCCTCACTATGTTTATCTTCTGTTTTCTCGATCTAATTACAGTAAAACATGCGCACGTTTTACTTTTCCGTTTTAAATCCGAAAGATATCGCATAGTATTACTTACATCAGGGCATAAAACGGGTACATTTTCATCCGAACTGATTTCTACTCTGAAAATCGTGCCTAGTTTATAATACAACCCCAGTGTACAAAACAATGTAGATACGTGTAAATAAAAACCGAACGCAACCATGTGCAAATCTCATAAATCTCAACCTACCATGCATGTCTTTGGACTGGGGGAGGAAACCGGAGTACCCAGAGGAAACCCCCGCAGCACGGGGAGAACATGCAAACTCCACACACACATGGCCGGGTGAACCCCGGACCCTGGAGGTGTGAGGCGAACGTGCTAACCACTAAGCCACCGTGCACTCTAGCTGCCCTAGAACTTGCTTTTTAATGCACGGCGTGGAGGCAAAGAACCTGCGTTAAAATGGCGTACTGCACACCTAGATTATTCCGCTTATACCACGGCAGCGATGAGTTCAAGCCGTCATTGATGTTCGCAGCACAAAATGGGGCTGAAAAGATAGTTATTTTATATACACGATTGGGTGACATTTATTTGAATGAATGATAGTAAATAGTTATTAGAGAGAGATTATTTCTCTTTTGTTAGTTACCCCCAAATCCCCCTACGCTACAGCCTGAGCGTCGCCAAAAACAAAAGGATGCTATAGCGAGGTTATAAGCGGACTCTCATAAAGCCTGCTGTCTGTTCAGGACTCGGAGGTTGTTCCCACATGAGCCAAGGATGAGCGATTATATGTAATCACACATACGATATTTGCTTTTCATCACTCGTGTTTTTAATCCCGCGCGTCCAATAGTGCCTTATCTGTCTTCAGTTTGCTTGAAGAGGAGCTCCTTAATTAACTTGGCGAAGGAGCAAACACGCAAAGTCCAACGTCTGTGCGCGTCTGTAGTGACGAGAAACCCGTCGAGACATTTCTTATGGACAACGAATAGTTGTAGTCGTATAAAAAATTACTAGCACTAGTGCTGGGAACCACACCCACACACACACACACACACACACTCCTGCAGTCATTTCCATTCGGACCCGCCCACAACAGTTTCTAACAATCTCAGCATGTTTAATATTTAAATATCGAGGCAATTAAACAACTTAAAACAATGATTTTAATTGTGATTAAATTGAAAGAAAACCTTTTTTTTAAATTATTATTATTATTATTATTATTAAGTAGCATGTGGGCTCTTTTCTCATTTGGTCAAACTGTAATGGCATAATATGGAATTTTCTTTCTGGATGAATTGATCCAAACAAGGCTACGGTCAGGGTCACAGCAAGGTCAAATCTTTCTGCAGTAGGTTCTTTCTGTATTCAGTCGTATACTTGAACAGTGCTTTCAGTAAGATTTATGGGGGGAAAAAAAAGGTCTATAATGGTTAAGGGTTTGGAGTTGAATACGATTTTAATTATTTTTCTTTAACAATTTTTACTCATGTACACAAAGCCCCACCCCCAAAACGTACGGTTGCTCAGGTACGTTGATGACCAGAGGCTCATCAAAGTACAAACAATGTTCCGAAGGTTTCGTAATACACGTTTTCTGAGACAATGGCTTAAACGGTTTCCTACATGATTCGCACTGCTAAGAAATGGAAAATCTTGACCGTTGTAACTTGAAGGATTTTTCTGGCGTACAAATGAGTAACAAGAAGGAGTAGACTCGTCTGCGAAAGAGTTCATACGGCTGTCGCGTTCATCTCCAGACTCCGTCGCGGGTCCTCTTCGAGCTGTGACGATCTGCAACCCGCGGGCGGCTCAGGAAGCGCTCTTTCACCCGTTCACTCCGCCACGCTGGAAAGATCTGGTTTCCGTTTTATTCAGCGTTAAAGACGAGCGCATGGGGAATTACTTTGGGATTTAAAAGAATCTGACCCACACACACCTGTACACTTTATATAAAGTGATATCAAAGTCTTGTGCAGTATACTGAAGAATTGGTTTCATTTAACATCTGCTTTGCAATTTATTTATTTTTTTTTTTTTTTTTTGTGTTGTCGCCTGATCTAAAATTACCGCACCCCATACCACTGAGCCGTGGGTGCAACTACTGATTTTAAAGCCCTGGTATAGATTTCTTGGTCTTAGTTTTGTATTGTGCTCAATGCGTCAATCATTACCTAAAAACAAAACAAAAAAAACTTAATCTCAGCTCCATCTCACCCGTGCAGGTAAACGTGTGTCTGCTAAATGTGCTATGGATGCTGTGTGTGAGACCTTCAAAAGAACGTCGGAGAGACGCTGCGAATGGGTTCAGCTGGTCAAGGCCCATCACTATGCTTTCTGTCTCATTGATCTACCCCACACACACACACACACACACACACACACACACACATCTATTAGTAGTCACTCCGCATCCGAGTGCATCCCTGTGACTCATTGACTAAAATGGCGCTTAGGTGATGTGTGGTGCCAAAGTCTCTCTACCTCTGATCTTCTGTGGTGTAATTTATGCCCATCGATTTACACACACACACACACTTTGTGGTGCAGAATGCCCCGTTATCCATCCCTGTCTGGCACTTTTTTAAAAGAAAAGGAATCAATTTCTGAAATGTATGCAGTATTTTGAAGCCTAGAGTCTGAGAGAATTTGCGTGTGTGTGTGTGTGTGTGTGTGTAGGTGCGTCCCCAGGCTCGGACACACAGGCGAGCAGCGAGAGCGCTCGCAATCGGGAGCACATCCTGCAGACTCTTTCAGACCTTGCCAGATCTTTCCAGGACATCGCTGACCGCTGCCTGCTCGTGCTGCACCTGGAGGTCAGGTAGGTTCAGGTTCCATTGAATTTAGGTTGTTAATTAAGGATGTCCTCCTAAAAGTTCAGCACGGTGTGCCGCATTAATGCATAAGGCACGTCCAATCCAATGAAGAAGCTAAAAACAGGAATATATTCTCACCGTCCACTCTTATTAGGAACACCTGTACACCTGCTCGTTCATGCAGATCATGTGGCAGCTGCACAATGCGTAAAGTCCTGCAGGTACAGGTCAAGAGCTTCAGTTCATGTTCACATCAAACATCAGAATGAAGAGAACGTGCGATCTCTGTGACTTTAACCGTGTCGTGGTTGGTGGTACCAGATGGGCTGGATTGAGAGTTTCAGAAACTGCTTGGTCTCTTGGCTGGCAGAAGTGGAACCTGATCCTGAACCTGGTCTTCTGCTGTCGTTGCTCATCCATCTCAGGGGTTGATGTTTGGTACGTTCCGAGATGCTTTTCTGCTCAGCACGGTTGTAAAGAGGGTTCGAGTTACTATCAACTTCCTGGCAGCTCAGACCACAGTCTGGCCGTTTTCCTCTGACCTCAGACCTGTCACTCCCTCAGTGTTTTTTGTTTTTCATACCATTCTGTGTAAACTCTAGAGAACGTTTGTGTGAAAATCCCAGAAGATCAGCCGTTTCTGAACTACTCAAACCAGCCCATCTGGTACCAACAACCATCCCTGCCACGGTTAAAGTCACAGAGAGACCTGTATCTGCATAAATGTACAGGTGTTCCTATTAAAATGGACGGTGAGTGTATTTCTAGCTTCTAGTGGTTTTCTCTTTGCGGTTGCCTCGTGTGACTACGAGATAACTCCATCCCGAAACGCATTAAATAAGTTTACACTGTATTCAAATACGTGTGTGTTTAGCGATTCTGAACCGAATTTATTTATTCGTTTCCTTTTTTTTTTTTTTTTGATGCGATATTTTCATCGTTTCTGTGAGGAGCCGGCGGTTGTGTGTCGCGCAGTTGCAGTGGCATTTTAAAAATGGCGAAATAATTTCCAAGATCTCACGCATGAGTGACAAAAGGTCAGGTTTCGCCGTTAGCGCCTACGAAACAAAACAGAACGGCAAGAGCTTCTTTTCTCGCCGGACATTTTCCAGCGGCGTCCATCGCCGCATTAATGACGGATACGGTGCAGAAGTAGTGGAGATGTTCATGCAGAACGTCAAAGTCGAGCCTGGAGATGACGAGCGGTGGTGTTAGCGTGACCGTTTGAGCAGCTTGAGCAGCGCGTACAGAAGATGCAGAGGTGAGAGGGCTGGACAGGCGTAAAAGATCTCATTCGGTAGAAGAAGCAGCACGGGCTCCTCAATCAGGAGGGCATTCTGGGTGATGGAGGAAACCACCGGATTTCTATAAACGTGCTCTGTTGTATTGGTAAAATCGCTTTACGTGTAAAATCAAATCGAGTAATGCTAACCGAACCCCTGCTAGCTTTTGCATTTAAAAAAAAAAAAAGAATAAATGTTCCTTTTGTTGCACATTTACACCCAACTCTGTTTACTACCCCCCCTTCCAAGTCCTGATAATGATTAGCTTACACGCTTCTCTTTGATGGTTCGGAAACAATAACTCCCTGCTCTCGTGTCACACGTTATTGACTTTTCCTATCAAGCAAATTTCCCTTGACGGTGCTCGGGAGTAAATTAAGCCAGGGGAGGAGAAGATGGAGGCTTCATGGTTTGGTGGCAGGGTGGCAGCACTCATAGCTTTTTAATGGCGCCGGAGACTCGGGGTGTTTTTACGCGAGGCCGATGAAGGTGTAGCCCAGAGGCGGCCATTACGGACATATCTTTATCTCGGTCAGGACAGCACAAGTCGAGCGGGAAAAGCGCACGCTCTCATCTGCTAGGTTGTTTTGTTTGAGATGAACTCTGTATTTGTAGGCAGGAAGCGATGACGCAACATCCTCCTCTGTCCTACATATCCCATAATCCTGTGCATGAGCAGCATGGCGCGGAAAACTGCGATGTGTACAAATGAAATGTTTTGGCCATTGCTTTGATATCTTGCCGAGATGTCTCGTCCTGTAAGAGAAACGGTTGGAGAACATGTAACGTG
>CM022766.1:20929223-20974223 GCA_012411365.1 Ameiurus melas | reverse complement strand
GAACACGCTGGAGAATCAAGACCGTCGCAACCAATTGACGTCACTACCCAGAACGCGTTGCCACGTTAACGGGCGGCGTAAAAGTGCAAGGATGTTTGTTTGTTTATTTTTTTAAACTGATATCTAGAGTGTTTTAGTATTTATATGGCGGACGTTAATCTAATAAGCCATACAAATCTTCATAGTCGGGGTTCCCTTTAATAGCTTAAAATGACCTTGGACACGGTGCGGAGAGAGCAAGATGCAAAGAGGAAACTGTTACACACACACACACACACACACACACACACACACACACACGCACGCATTACTATATTTGTGAGGACCTTCCATTAATATAATTGCTACACCTAAACCTAACCTTAACCTATTTATTTATTTATTATATATATGTATGTATATATATATATTTTTTTATTTTTTTTTTATTTTTTTTTAAATAAAAGCAGCCAAATCACCACAAGGTCAAAACTCAGGTCAGATATCCCTATTACTGTAGGTCCCCATCAAAGATATAAAAACATATACACATTTATATATAGAGACACACACACACACACACACACACACACACGCCATCTGCTCTGAGCCTAATAGAGTCCTGTTGGTGCATCTGTAATGTCAATTCAGGTGAGAGGCTGTGTGTGTGTGTGTCTGTGTGTGTGTGTGTGTGTGTGTTGGTGTGTGTGTGCTTCCCGTTTGTTCTCCGCTCTGCTGCATCTAATTTCCAAAACTGCAGGTGGACCAGAGCTAGGATGGCTAGATCAAAGATAGACAGCGAGAAAATAGCGAGAGAAAGAGAGAGAGCGAGAGGAGAGGGGGGGAATCGATGGAATGAACTGTGTCTCCTCATTTTGTGCAGCTCTCAGAAGCTCTACGGTTTGTTTATAAACACACACACACACACACACACACACACACACAAACACACTTCTCACACCAATGTAGCTGGTTCTGGTTTCCTGACTGGAAGGCCAGTGTTGGATGATATGGAGGAGGGGTGGGAGAAAAAGCAGTGTTGCTCCTCTGCTCTCCTCACGTGTGGATCGATGAGGAAGAGGAGAGTCCTTCCTCAGAAGAGGCGAGGCGAGGCGTTCTGTCTGAAGCCTGCATGCCGCATTATCAGCTCTCCACTCTCACCACACTACATTACCATTCTGTTGGTAGCAGCACTTTTCTTTTTTATTCTTTCTCTTTTTTTTTTTTATTCCCCCGCAGACTTGCCCCTGCAGTGTGTGTGTGTGTGTGAGAGAGAGAGAGAGAGAGATGTGCTGTGTTTGCTGCCTGGAGGATGCAGGCTTTATCGGGTTGCTTTGTGGGCTCCTTTCCGGAGGTTGCACAGCTCCAGCGTGAAGCTGCACACGTGGTTCTCCGGGGATCTGAGGAGTGTGAGAGAATGCGATCGCGCCGTTGGGTTAACTGAGGATACGTGTGATGAGATCAGATTGGAAACTATGGAAACAAACAAGCAAACAAAAAAGCTCCCAGACTGCCCTGTGTAAGGAATTAACCACTCGGGATGTGCAGTTATAGGAAATTAATCAATCACAGGGTGGTAGTGAGATACGGCTCGAACCAAAGCTGATCCTTCTCCTATAACCGCATGTGTTTTATTCCTCTTATACCACCTGGGTTTGCCAATGATTACAAACAAGTCCCTGCGAATGAGCTGTTACTATAGAAACCATACCAATAGCCAATCAGATTTGAGAATTTAACAGCATAGCAATTACCAGCATTTTTTTTTATTTCAACACGAATGTTAGCCGTGTAAACTTTTATATTATATATAACGAACAGTAGGGGTGTAAACTTTTGCACTCAGTTTAGGAACTATTTTATGATGTACTTCTTTATAATGTATAGTAGACCATCTGGGAACCTTTGGGATTTGGGACACAGTGATGCTAATATCGGATACTGTTCAGGACGTATAATAGGTGAATTGGGACGCAGCATCAGAACTTCAAAATTAAGCACTAGCTCTATTTTTTTTTTTTCATTGTCACGTGAGATTAATGGTTGTGTAAAAGGAGTACCATGTTTATCTTGATGTAGAGATTAATGTTCTCTTTTCGCTCGTTACGTGACATCTCAGTATGTCCCAGTGCTTGCGTACTCTTTTCCTGCTACACACTCAAGTACAAGTGTGTACTACTACTTCACAAAAAAGAGTGCATACTTTTAGTGCATAGTATAAATTGGGATTTATTTCTGTCTCATCCTCAGAGATTTATGGTTAAAAGTGTAGTGGAGTGTGTGGTTGTGAATATAAGAAAGTGTGAGAGAGAAAGGGTGTGTGTGAGTGTGAATATAAGAGAGAGTGGATGAGAGAGAGGGTGTGTGTGAGTGTGAATATAAGAGAGAGTGTGGATGAGAGAGGGTGTGTGAGTGAATATAAGAGAGTGTGGATGAGAGAGAGGGTGTGTGTGAGTGTGAATATAAGAGAGTGTGGATGAGAGAGAGGGTGTGTGAGTGTGAATATAAGAGAGAGTGGATGAGAGAGAGGGTGTGTGAGTGTGAATATAAGAGAGAGTGTGGATGAGAGAGAGGGTGTGTGAGTGTGAATGTAAGAGAGAGAGTGGATGAGAGAGAGGGTGTGTGAGTGAATATAAGAGAGTGTGGATGAGAGAGAGGGTGTGTGAGTGAATATAAGAGTGTGGATGAGAGAGAGGGTGTGTGAGTGAATATAAGAGAGTGTGGATGAGAGAGAGGGTGTGTGAGTGTGATATAAGAGAGGTGGATAGAGAGAGGGTGTGGAGTGTGAATATAAGAGAGTGTGGATGAGAGAGAGGGTGTGTGAGTGTGAATATAAGAGAGAGTGTGGATGAGAGAGAGGGTGTGTGAGTGTGAATGTAAGAGAGAGTGTGGATGAGAGAGAGGGTGTGTGAGTGAATATAAGAGAGTGTGGATGAGAGAGAGGGTGTGTGAGTGAATATAAGAGTGTGGATGAGAGAGAGGGTGTGTGAGTGTGAATATAAGAGAGAGTGTGGATGAGAGAGAAGGTGTGTGTGAGTGTGAATATAAGAGAGAGTGTGGATGAGAGAGAGGGTGTGTGAGTGTGAATATAAGAGAGAGTGTGGATGAGAGAGAGGGTGTGTGAGTGTGAATATAAGAGAGAGTGTGGATGAGAGAGAGGGTGTGTAAGTGTGAATATAAGAGAGTGTGGATGAGAGAGAGGGTGTGTGAGTGTGAATATAAGAGAGAGTGTGGATGAGAGAGAGGGTGTGTGAGTGAATATAAGAGAGTGTGGATGAGAGAGAGGGTGTGTGTGAGTGTGAATATAAGAGAGTGTGGATGAGAGAGAGGGTGTGTGAGTGTGAATATAAGAGAGTGTGGATGAGAGAGAGGGTGTGAGTGTGAATATAAGAGAGTGTGGATGAGAGAGAGGTGTGTGTGAGTGTGAATATAAGAGAGTGTGGATGAGAGAGAGGGTGTGTGTGAGTGTGAATATAAGAGAGTGTGGATGAGAGAGAGGGTGTGTGAGTGTGAATATAAGAGAGTGTGGATGAGAGAGAGGGTGTGTGAGTGTGAATATAAGAGAGTGTGGATGAGAGAGAGTGTGAGTGTGAATATAAGAGAGTGTGGATGAGAGAGAGGGTGTGTGAGTGTGAATATAAGAGAGTGTGGATGAGAGAGAGGGTGTGTGAGTGTGAATATAAGAGAGTGTGGATGAGAGAGGGGGTGTGAGTGTGAATATAAGAGAGAGTGGATGAGAGAGAGGGTGTGTGAGTGTGAATATAAGAGAGTGTGGATGAGAGAGAGGGGGTGTGTGAGTGTGAATATAAGAGAGTGTGGATGAGAGAGAGGGTGTGTGAGTGAATATAAGAGAGTGTGGATGAGAGAGAGGGTGTGTGAGTGTGAGTATAAGAGAGTGTGGATGAGAGAGAGGGTGTGTGAGTGTGAATATAAGAGAGTGTGGATGAGAGAGAGGGTGTGTGAGTGTGAATATAAGAGAGTGTGGATGAGAGAGAGGGTGTGTGAGTGTGAATATAAGAGAGTGTGGATGAGAGAGAGGGTGTGTGAGTGTGAATATAAGAGAGAGTGGATGAGAGAGAGGGTGTGTGTGAGTGTGAATATAAGAGAGTGTGGATGAGAGAGAGGGTGTGTGAGTGTGAATATAAGAGAGTGTGGATGAGAGAGAGGGTGTGTGAGTGTGAATATAAGAGAGAGTGGATGAGAGAGAGAGGGTGTGTGAGTGTGAATATAAGAGAGAGTGGATGAGAGAGAGGGTGTGTGAGTGTGAATATAAGAGAGAGTGTGGATGAGAGAGAGGTGTGTGAGTGTGAATATAAGAGAGTGTGGATGAGAGAGAGGGGTGTGTGTGAGTGTGAATATAAGAGAGTGGGAGAGAGAGAGGGTGTGAGTGTGAATATAAGAGAGTGTGGATGAGAGAGGGGTGTGAGTGTGAATATAAGAGAGTGTGGATGAGAGAGAGGGTGTGTGAGTGTGAATATAAGAGAGTGGATGAGAGAGGGTGTGTGAGTGTGAATATAAGAGAGTGTGGATGAGAGAGAGGGTGTGAGTGTGAATATAAGAGAGTGTGGATGAGAGAGAGTGTTGTGTGAGTGTGAATATAAGAGAGAGTGGATGAGAGAGAGGGGGGGGTGTGGAGTGTGAATATAAGAGAGAGTGGATGAGAGAGAGGGTGTGTGAGTGTGAATATAAGAGAGAGTGGATGAGAGAGAGGGTGTGTGTGAGTGTGAATATAAGAGAGAGTGGATGAGAGAGAGGGTGTGTGAGTGTGAATATAAGAGAGTGTGGATGAGAGAAAGTGTGTGTGTGCGTGCGTGCGTGTGTGCGTGCGTGTGTGTGTGTGTGTGTGTGTGTGTGTGTGTGTGTGTGTGAGTGTGTGTGAGAGTGAGTGTTGCACACCTCTTCCTTTCACTTCTCAGCAGTAGGTGTGTTTATCCCAGCTTGCTGTGACGTCATTCCTGTGACTGACAGGCAGTACGATCCTGAACCAGAAGGCGATGAGGAATGAGGAAGCTTTTGGGGAAATGAAACAAAACTGTGTTTATTTTCTTTGTCAGGATGACGGTCTTTACACAACCACCGCTCCTCAGCACCACCTGATAACCACAACAACCAAACACCAGCTGTGTCTGACAGCACTGTGGGGTGGGGGTGGGGGGTGTCTGTTGTGTGTGTGTGTGTGTGTGTGTTTCAGCCGAGTTACTTGTGTTTTTTCCTTGTCTTCACTGCAGTGATGCTGACTGTGACACATTCTCTCTCTCTCTCTCCTCTCCCTCCTCCTCTCTCTCTCTCTCTCTCTCCTCCTCTCTCTCTCTCTCTCTCTCTCTCTCTCTCCTCCTCTCTCTCTCTCTCTTCTCTCTCTCTCCTCCCTCCTCTTCTCCTTCCTCCTCTCTCTCCTCTCTCTCTCTCTCTCCTCTCTCCTCCTCTCTCTCTCCCTCCTCCTCTCTCTCCTCCTCTCTCTCCCTTCTCTTCCTCCTCCTCTCTCTCTCTCCTCCTCCTCTCTCTCTTCCTCTCTCTCTCTCTCTCCTCCTCCCTCTCTCTCTCCTCCTCCTCTCTCTCTCTCTCCTCCTCTCTCTTTCTTTCTCTCTCTCCTCCTCCTCTCTCTCCTCTTCTCTCTCTCTCTCTCCTCCTCCTCTTTTTCTCTCCTTCCTCTCTCTCTCCTCCTCCCTCCCTCTCTCTCTCCCTCCTCTTCTCTCCTTCTTCTCTCTCTCTCTCTCTCTCTCCTCCTCTCTCTCTCCTCCTCTCTCTCCTCCTCTCCTCCTCTCTCTCTCTCCCTCTCTCTCCTCTCTCTCCCTCCTCCTCTCTCTCTCTCCCTCCTCTCCTCTCTCTCTCCTCCCTCTCTCTCTCCCTCCTCCTCTCTCTCTCTCCTCCTTCTCTCTCTCTCCTCCTCTCTCTCTCTCCCTCTTCTCTCTCTCTCTCTCTCTCTCCTCCTCCCTCTCTCTCTCTCTCCCTCCCTCCTCTCTCTCTTTCTCTCTCTCTCTCTCCTTCCTCCCTCTCTCTCTCCTCTCTCTCTCTCTCTCTCTCTCTCCTCTTTCTCTCTCTCTCTCTCTCTCTTCTCTCTCTCTCTCTTCCTCTCTCTCCTCTCTCTCTCCTCTCTCTCTCCATACCTCTCTCACTCTCTCTCTCTCTCCCTCCTCCCTCTCTCTCTCTCACTCTCTCTCTCCTCCTCCTCTCTCTCCTCTTCTCTCTCTCTCTCTCTCTCTCACCAGCATCTTTAAAAATAAAAAGAGCCGTTCGACGGATTTGTTTAAATCTTAAAACCCGGACCTCCCAGTGAAGGAGTGTCTCTCTGATAAAAGCAGAGCTCTCCTTCACAACGTTTCCCCGTTAACAGGAAGGCAGACCCCAAGCCAAGGGAGGCGGCGTGAAGGGAAACACGCGTTCGCATTTGTTACCGCGGTGACAAGCGTGTGCGTTGTGCTTGATGGAGATGATCACTCAGATCGTCCATCTCTGCCTCGCGCCTCTTCCTTAGCCCCTCGTCATCCCTCCTCCCGGACGGTTCACTAATGTGTTGTTGCGAATGCGCTGACGGAGCCTCGGACCCCTTAATGGCTTTAATATAGTGCATGCTGGGAATTAGAGGAAATGAATTGTGCTGATTCTGGTCCTTTCCGTCGTTCCCATCACATAATCGTACATCTCCACACGTCCTGCATCATCAATTTGCCCAACACTCCTCCTGTATACAAGGCTGCGCGTGCACACACACACGGGCTAATTAAAGCTTAATGGAACACAGAGAGCATGCGTGCAGGTGTCAGGACAAAGCGTGTACTCTTGAGTGTGTGTGTGTGTAGCGCTGGTTGTTCGTTATCATTATTATCTGCTCGTAATGGGACGCGGGGTGGATGGGGAAGCACAGAGGGTTAAAAAGCCACAGAGATCGAATCTGCTTAACAACTCACTGCTGCTCCGGTAAATGATTTTAAAGTAGTTGGTAAATGAAGTGCGTTAGTGCTGGTGGAGAACCCCACCAACACCACGGTGCACGTGGAACAACACTCACACAACACTATCACGTGTGTGAATGAGAGAGTGAGTATAAAAGAGTGTGAGTGTGTATGCGAGAGAGTGAGAGTGTATCTTAGAGTGTGTGTGAGGGAGAGAGAGAGAGGGTCTGAGTGAGAGGGTGTGAGAGAGAGAGTGTGTGTGAGAGAGAGTGTGTCAGAGAGTGTAAGTGAGAGTGTGTGAGAAACAGAGTGTCTGTGGGACAGTAAGCAGGGAGTTGTGTGTGAGAGAGTGTAAGTGAGGGAGTGGGAGTGTGTTGTGGTGTGTGAGAGAGTGTGTGAAGTGTGGAGTGTGTGTGAGAGAGAGAGAGAGAGAGTGTGTGTGAAGAGTGTGAAAAAGAGAGTGTGTGTGGAGAGAGAGAGGAGAAAAAGGAGAGTGGTGTGTAAGAGGAGTGAGAGGAAAGTAGAGAGTGTGTGCGAGAGAGTGTAGATGCGTAGAGTGAGTGTGTGTAAAAGAGTTAGGTGAGAGTGAGTGTGTGCAGTGAGAGAGTGGATAAAAGGAGAGAGTGTGTGGAAAGAGAGCAAAAAGTGAGAGTGTGTGTGCGAGAGAGTGTGTATGTGTGAGGAGAGTAGAGTGAGTGAAGGAGAGAGTGCGAGAGTGTGGAAGAGAGAGAGAGAGAGGAGTGTGTGTGTGCAAGGAGAGAGTTGTGGGCGAGAGAAGGGGGAGAGTGTGTGTTGAGAGAGAGGAGAGAGGAGTGAGAGAGAGAGAGTGAGAGAGAGAGAGAGTGTGTGTAGAGAGGTAAAAGTAGAGAGAGGAGAGAGAGGGGTGTGTAAGGAGAGAGAGGTGAAAGGAGAGATGTGTGTGTCAGGAGAGAGTGTGGGAGGAGGTGTGAGAGAGAGTATGTGGAAAAAAGAGGAGAGTGTGTAGGCAGAGTTGTGAGAGAGAGTGTGTGAGCAAAAAGAGAGTGGGGGGTGGGAGGTGAGAGAGAGAGGGGGGGGGGGGGGGAGAGAGAGGGGGGGGAGAGAGAGAGGGGGGGGAGAGAGGGGGGAGAGAGAGGGGGGGTGAGTAGGTAAAACAGAGAGAGTGAGAGGAAAGCAGAGAGAGAGAGTGTGCAGAGAGAGGAGAGAGGAGAGAGTGTGAGAGAGAGAGAGAGAGAGAGTGTGTGTGTGAGAGAGTGTGAGAGAAAGTGTGTGTGTGTGTGTGTGTAGAGAGAGATAAAATGTAGAGAGAGAGATAGAGAGAGAGAGAAGGAAGGAGGTAAAAGAGAGGAAAGTGTGAGTGGAGAGAGTAAAAAGTAGAGGGGGAAAAATGAGAGATGCAAGAGTGAGAGAAGAGTGGGGGGTTAAAAGTATGAGAGAGAGAGAGAGAGAGAGTTTTGAGCAAAAAGTGAGGAGTGAGTGAGTGAGAGAGAGAGGGTGAAGAGAGAGAGAGAGAGGGGTAGAGAGAGAGAGTGTGTGAGAGAGAGAGTGTGTGTGTAAGTGAGGGAGGGAGTGTGTGTGTGTGTGTGAGAGAGAGTGCATGTGTCTGTGCTTTCCATTTTATCTCTGCTGTGCTGAGTTTGTGTGTGTGTGTGTGTGTGTGTGTGTGTGTTACAGAATTACTAGTGTCTTCACAAATGTCAGTTTTAGTGAATAGTGAGTATGTGACTGTGTGTGTGTGTGTGTGTGTGTGTGTGTGGTGTTCTACTTCCTGTAGAACACATTGTCATCAGTTCCGGATTGAGTGTGACTGAATGAACTCCAGTGAAGCGTACTTGTCGTTGTCTCTCCTCACCATGGGATCCGAGTACAGTGTGAATAAAAGAGGTGTTTATTACTATGAAAGGAAGGACGCTCTGATGTTGGGGGTCGGGGGGTAGTTGTGGATCTGTGTGTGTGTGTGTGTGAAAACCCACCAGAACACACACTCCTGATTCGGTGGCATCCCTAATACATATAGATAACCAACGTTAAATACACTAATGTTAACTCTGTCGAACCTACGCCGTTAGATTTTATTTCACCTTAACGAACTCGAAACATTCTCCGTGTACATCGACTGCTGTCTTTCACACATGAACATCGAGACCAGAGAATAGTGTACATTTAATTAACCACTCTACTGACCACTGTACTAACCAGCACACTAACCATTGTACTAACCAGCGCACTAACCACTGTACTGACCAGCATACTAACCAGCATACTAACCAGCGCACTAACCAGCATACTAACCACTGTACTGACCAGCATACTAACCACTGTACTGACCAGCATACTAACCATTTTACTAACCAGCATACTAACCATTTTACTAACCAGCATACTAACCATTTTACTAACCAGCACACTAACCACTGTACTAACCAGTGCACTAATCACTGTACTAACCAGCATACTAACCAGCATACTAACCAGCGCACTAACCAGCATACTGACCAGCATACTAACCACTGTACTGACCAGCATACTAACCATTTTACTAACCAGCATACTAACCATTTTACTAACCAGCACACTAACCACTGTACTAACCAGTGCACTAATCACTGTACTAACCAGCATACTAACCAGCATACTAACCAGCGCACTAACCAGCATACTGACCAGCATACTAACCACTGTACTGACCAGCATACTAACCATTTTACTAACCAGCATACTAACCATTTTACTAACCAGCATACTAACCATTTTACTAACCAGCACACTAACCACTGTACTAACCAGTGCACTAATCACTGTACTAACCAGCATACTAACCACTGTACTAACCAGTATACTAACCACTGTACTAACCAGCACACTAACCACTGTACTAACAAGCATACTAACCACTGTACTGACCAGCATACTAACCATTTTACTAACCAGCGCACTAACCAGCGCACTAACCACTCTACTGACCAGCGTACTAACCACTGTACTAACCAGCGCACTAACCAGCATACTAACCACTGTACTGACCAGCATACTAACCATTTTAGTAGCCACTGTACTGACCAGCGTACTAACCACTGTACTGACCAGTATACTAACCATTTTACTGACCAGCGCACTAACCAGCGCACTAACCACTCTACTGACCAGTGTACTAACCACTGTACTGACCAGCGCACTAACCATTGTACTAACCAGCATACTAACCACTGTACTGACCAGCATACTAACCATTTTAGTAACCACTGTACTAACCAGCGTACTAACCACTGTACTGACCAGTATACTAACCATTTTACTAACCAGCGCACTAACCAGCGCACTAACCACTCTACTGACCAGCGTACTAACCACTGTACTAACCAGTGCACTAACCATTGTACTAACCAGCATACTAACCACTGTACTGACCAGCATTCTAACCATTTTAGTAACCACTGTACTGACCAGCGTACTAACCACTGTACTGACCAGTATACTAACCAGCATACTAACCACCGCACTAACCATTTTACTAACCAGCGCACTAACCACTGTACTGACCACTGTACTAATCAGTCCCTCCAGGGTTTCATGATCGCAGACATAAACGCAAAATCATGCAAACTCCGCAACCCTCGGAGGACCTTGCGAATTCCTCAAAATGACATCATCTCAACGCACGTTCAGCCAAAGCCCTCTTCGATTCACGTGCGTCGAACACGAGTACATCCAACCGACATCACTGTGAAAGAGCGTGCAGAACAATTTCGTGCTATTGCGATTTCGGCGATTCGAGTAGTTTTCCCAAAAAACTCCCAGTTGCGTCGCGGGTTTTGAAAAAATCCGCCATAAAACCTTGATCTCCGCGAGATCCTGTACGAATGCGTATAAGCAAAATGCGTAAAGGTCAGCAGTCGTGGTTAGATTTGACGACGTCTTTTTCTAAATATCATCAGGTCTCCAGTCCCCAGTCCTTGTTTTCTTTTATTAAAAGTATCAAACACTCTTACAGCGTCATCGCAATTTCAAAAACAATGTCTAGTTTGATGTGCGACGGGCCCAACACGCCATTTTTGGCTAACACGCAGGTCTGGCGTCGTCCTCCTGCCTCCTGCCTCCTGCCTTGACTTTGAAGGTCAGCGTGGCTACATAGGGACGAAAGTCTGGATTAAGGAAGCTGAGGTGAGCGGCGGCGTTAAAACCTACTTGGCAGCTCATTGAGAGTGCAGTCACAACGCTGAATACCAGAGAGAGAGAGAGAGCGAGCACGTGTGTGTGTGTGTGTGTGTGTGTGTGTGTGTGTGTGTGTGTGTGTGTGTGTGTGATAAAGGTTAGAGGGGCAGAGATTCCTGCTGGCTCAGTGTTTTTTCTCTGGGCTTTGCTGGTCCTTGGTGAGCAGCAGCACTCTGAGCTCCTGAGGAAAAAGAGAGATGAAGGAGAGACGACACTCGGGTGCTCTGATGAGCTCAGGGACGTCCTCGATGTTTGAGCTCTTATCGCACTAGTTGTGATTGTGCTACCACTGCAGAAATACAAGTAAAGTGTGTGTGTGTGTGTGTGTAAGTGGTGAGTGCTTACCTTGACTTTACCTAGTTATGAATGCATTTGCTTTTCCCCTGCTGGTACAAGTCACATGTTGCATCATTATCTGTAATAGATTATGCTGGTTTGTCCCCAAAAAGTCCAAGAAGATGAATATAATTCAAAAGTAAGTGGTGTTTGGTGGGGGTTGGGGGGGTGGGGGGCATCTACCTAGCAACTGATGCAATGAGTAGAGATGTTCTGCAGCACTTCTGCCCCCTAACCGCTGAACAGCGCTATTACATCTCTCAGATTAATAGCGATCTTAATCAGCTTTATTTGCGAGACGTTAAATCTAAAATGAAAGCACATGCAAAGTAATAAATACAAACTGATAGTACAGGTGAGGGTTAAAAAAAAATGATATCAGAATGCAGGTGAACTGAATGTGAGGGTTTCTCTGTTTTTCTGTCTCTCTCTCTCCCTGATTTTGGTCTTGGCGACGGTGTATTTTTTCGGAATATCGTTCATTACATTCGCATTTATTCATTTAGCAGAAGCTTTTATCCAAAGCGACTTACAAATGAGGAAATACAAGCAAAGCGCTATCTCAAGCGGAGAACAGTACAAGTTGTGCTACTGTACAAGATCTTTTAATTGAGTTCTAGAGAAGCAAAGTGCGCAGAGTAGACGTGTAAGAGCCAGAGTAGGTTGTTTTTGTTTTTTTTAAGGAATACGTGGGGGTTGGCAGGTTAGGGGTTAGTTGCGTGTTCATGGAAGAGGTGGGTCTTTAGATGTTTTTTGAAGATAGTGACAGAATCTTTGGTCTGGATTGAGGTTGGAAGTTCATTCCACCACTGAGGGACAGTTAGTGTGAAGGTTCTGGAAAGGGATCTTGAGCCACGCTGTGTAGGCACTACTAAGCGTCGGTTGTTAATCGATTGCATATCATGTGAGGGAACGTACGCCTTCAGAAGAGAGTTAGGAGAGGTTAGGGTGGTGCTGTTCCCAACAAGGTCTCATATGTGAGCATCAAGGTCTTGAATTTGATGCGGGCGGCTACAGGAAGCCAGTGCAGGGAGATGAAGAGGGGTGGGACATGGGTTCTCTTGGGCTGGTTGAAGACGAGACGTGCCGCTGCATTCTGAATCATCTGAAGGGGTTTGATGGAGCTGGCTGGGACACCTGAGAGGAGAGTAGTGCGTTGCAGTAGTCCAGTTTTGATATGACGAGAGCCTGGACTAGTAGCTGTATAGCCTGTTCTGTGAGATAGGGTCATTATTTGAGTCTTTTTTGGGTTAACTGACAGAGCCCATGTCTGACCGAAGGTGTGCAGGAGGTCTAGATGCTGCTGTAGACCTTCTTTAGCGGGTGATGGCAGCACCAGATCATCTGCAAGCAGGAGGCATTTTACCTGAGTGTCTAGTAGAATGGGACCATCTAATAGAGTAAGACCGGGTGCTACAGAATCTTCCAGAGCTCTGGCTAGTTCATTGATGTACATGTTTAATAGGGTGGGACTCAAGCTACAGCCCTGCCTCACCCCATAACTCTGAGATATGCAATATTGGATCATTTCCCATCAATGAATAAACAAATAATTTGCGGTTTAAATTGGTGACAAACACAGATTTCCTCTTAGTAGATTTGCAGCGGTGGTCTGATACTCCTTCCATTTCAAAATGATCGCTTGCACAGTGCTCCTTGGGATGTTTAAAGCTTGGGAAATCTTTTTGTATCCAAATCCGGCTTTAAACTTCTCCACAACAGTATTACGGACCTGCCTGGTGTGTTCCTTGGTCTTCATGATGCTCTCTGCGCTTTCAACAGAACCCTGAGACTATCACAGAGCAGGTGCATTTATACAGAGACTTGATTACACACAGGTGGATTCTATTTATCACCATCAGTCATTTAGGACAACATTGGATCATTCAGAGATCCTCGCTGAACCTTGGAGTGAGTTTGCTGCACTGAAAGTAAAAGGCGGGTAATATGAACTTGCACGCACCACTTTTCAGTTTTTTATTTGCAAAAAGTTTAAAATATCCAATAGATTTCGTTCCACTTCACAATTGTGTCCCACTTGTTGGTGATTCTTCACAAAAAAATACAATTTTATATCTTTATGTTTGAAGCCTGAAATGTGGCAAAAGGTTGAAAAGTTCAAGGGGGCCGAATACTTTCGCAAGGCACTGTACATGCACAAAAAGAGAAGGATATATATACATATATAATGTATGTGAGATAGATATATATATATTAGGGTGTGTGTGTGCTTGTGACATGGTCGCTCACTGTCCCTCACCTGGGGGCAGGTGTATACTGTGCTGCTAGAGTGCAGCTCTCTCTGTGCTCCACCAGTAGGTGGGGCAGTTTGTCGGGTCTGAGAGGCAGCTGAATTTTGGGATGATATAGTTGATTTTGGTGAAGAATTCGGTTCAGCTCTGAATAAAAGGAAGTTCAGCTCTGTCTCTATTTTATTTCGCGTGCATTGCTGGCACAGTGTCTTCTCTTGGGGCAGGACTGTCTGTGTCTCCATGGACACGCCGTGCTCGCTGAGTCTGTACTTCATCAAGGTGCGTTTCTGTTTTGGGTCGGTCACCGTGCTCAGATAATCTGTCATGCTGTACTGTCTGTTTAGGGCCAGATAACGCTGCATTTTACTCTGGAGTTTCGTTTGGGTTTCCAAACAGCTCAAATAGTTTACTTTCCGTGTTTGGGTCATTTTAATTGGATTTGCAAAATTCTTCTGTTCCTGAGTCTTTACTGTGGTGGTGTGTTGGTGTGTGATGGTGTTGGTGTGCGGTGGTGTGTTGATGGTGTGGGGTGGTGGTATGTTTGTGTATATTTACATTTATTCACTTGGCAGACGCTTTTATCCAAAGCGACTTACAAATAAGCAAAGCGATTGTTGGTGTGCGGTGGTGTGTTGGTGTGTTGATGATGTGTTGGTGGTGGTATGTTAGTGTGTGGTGGTGGTGGTGTGTTGGTGTGTTGATGGTGTGGGGTGGTGGTATGTTTGTGTACGGTGGTGGTGTGTTGGTGTGCGGTGGTGGTGATGTGTTGGTTGGGGTGGTGGTATTGTGTGGTGTGTTGGGGTGTTGGTGTTTGTGTGTGCGGTGGTGTGTTGGTGGTGGTATGTTTGTGTGCGGTGGTGGTGTGTTGGGTGATGGTGTGTTGGTGGTGGTATGTTTGTGTGTCGTGATGTGTTGGTTGCGTGGTGGTGGTGTGGGGTGGTTGTTGGTATTGTTGGTGGTGTGTGTTGCGGTGGTGGTGATGTGTTGTGTGTGGTGGTGGGGGGTGGTGGTGTGTTAGTGTGTGGTGGTGGTGTGTTGGTGTTATGGTGTGGGGTGGTGGTATTGTGTGTGGTGGTGTGGTGGGGGTTGTTGGTGTGTGGGTGTGGTGTGTGTGTGTATGGTTGGTGTGTGTGGTATGTTTGTGTGCGGTGGTGGTTGTTTTTCTGTTGTTGCAGTCCAATAATATAGACACTTTTCTTTTTGTGCATTAATTATTTGGTTGGGTCGGATTCTGTGGGTGAAGGTGTCCGTGTCCTGAAAAAGCATAAGAATGCTTTTTCACTGATGATTTGGAATGAAAGAGATGTGGGTCACTCAGTGTGAGATGTTTCCTTTCTCAGTGTGGATTAATAGAGGGTGCAGGCCTAATTCTGCCCTGCCCGCATGGTTCGGTGTGTTCCGCTGTACCGTGAGGATGCCTTTAGAAACATCTGTATGCAGTGCTTCAATTGGATTTTTGTCCCATTTTTCTAAATCATGATTCAGGAGATTCTCTTCCCTGCCACATCATGCCATTGGTTGTGTAACTGGCACCTGGGAAATTTTCGAGCCAATTTCTAATGGGCATTTGAAATTGGATAGATTTTTTTTTTAACAGCGTAGAAAACCCTTCTTGCTTTTCAGTTCTTTCACAGCCATTCGCACAGTTTCCATTCGCACTGAATTTCAGTCCGAGGTATGTGTAGCTTGTGGCATGATCGATTTTGGTCATACTAAGAGTGGGAAACTGTATCTCTTAATCTGGGGCTTTTCTCAAATGTTAGAACTTTTGTTTTAGTTGGGTTTATGGTCAGGGCCCGGGTCTGACAGAACCTGTGCAGGAAGTCTAGGTTCTGCTGTAGACCCTCTGGTCTGTCTCTCTCTCTCTCTCTGTTTCTCTCTCTTTTTCTCCTCCCTTTCTCTCTCTCTCTCTCTCTCTTTATCCCCCTCTCTCACTGTCTCTCTCTCTGTCTGTTTCCAGGCAGTACTATGAGATGCTGTACAACACAGCAGACGAGTTGTTGAACCTGGTGGTGGATCAGGGCGTGCGTTACAGCGAGCTGGAGTATATCAACGCTCTGAGCCTCCTGCACCGCAGCCAGACAGGCGTGGGAGACCTGAGCGTCCAGAACACACGCCTGCAGCGCCTCAAAGAGATCATCTGCGAGCAGGCCGCCATCAAACAGGCCACCAAGGACAAGAAGATCACCACCGTGTAAACACGAGCGCACACACAAAACGCATACCTGCAAAAACCTGTATCTGCCAAGTCGCTTTTTCACTTAATGGGCAACACTAGAAGATGAAAAAAAGCATTGCGCACATGTTGTTTATATATATTTACACACACACACACACACACACACACACACACAAAGACATTTAATGAAATAATCCCTCGGAGCCTGTCTCACAAACCGTGGCTTCACCTCGTGGAATAATCTGGACGCGTGACTCGAGGACACAGTCATCTCATTTTCCTATAATTTAAAAGCACTGCTCTCGGTTATATGGCGCCTTACACACACACACACACACACACACACACACACACACATCAGGCCGTGTCCACAATCACACCAGGCAGATTAGAGCACTGGAATTATTATCTGAGAGTCCCTGCGATGTGTTTTGTTCTCTTAGGAAGGGAAAGGCATTCTTTTATTCTGCATTTCTTTGCGTTTCTTTAACACTGCCGTTTATTTAGAAGAAAGGATGATTGATCGTATGTGGTGTCTTTAGAACTTGGGCTCGGTGAGGTGTGTGTGTGTGAGAGAGAGAGAGAGAGAGAGATCTCCAGCCTCCAACTGCAGCTATTAAAGCATTAATTCGCCTCTTTTTTTCCTTAAAAGTCTTACTCACTTAGTCTCTCACTCACTCACTCGCTCACTCACTCGCTCACTCGCTCTCTCATTCACACACACGGAGAGCCACAAATCATTCATTCTTTCTGCCCCATGGTGTTTTTAGTTCATTAGCTCGGAAGAAAAGTGCTTAACAAGAGAGGGAGAAAGAAAGGCCTGTCGATAGAGAAACACGGGAAGCAGGCATCGGCGTTCCCTGAAGCCAGCGCGGCGATACATCATTATGACTCGGTGTCAGGAATCAATAACGGCCTACGGGGGCCGCCGAACGTGTTAACGCGGAGAAAACGTCTTTAATATTCCGACTTCATTTGAATGATCGCGTGCATATGGAGAGGAAGCGATGGGGAGGTTGCAGAAATGTCGCAGGAGCGGAGCCCTGTGGAGTGAAGCTGGTTTTCTGAGTGCTAGTGACATCCTGATGCGTTTCAGCTCAACATCGTAGTTTCAGGCGTTTTTTTTTGTTTTTGTTTTTTTTGTGTTTTTTTTTTTAACGTTAATCACCGGAATGCCCAGAAACTCCATTATATATTTTGTATGCTTTTGAGAAATCATGTTTTATCCGTGGCGTGGGTTTTCACTGTCCTTATCGTCGATGTCGTTCACACGGCTATGTAAAACGATTAGTTACTGATTTCTTTTGCTTCGGATGTGTCTCACGTCCATCACCGTTACTATTCGACGTACCGACGTGGAACGAGATTTCTCTCGTTTTCATTTCAATTCTGTACATCATCAAATCTGAAATAAATAAATAAACTCGACTCCTTTTTTTCTGTGTTATTTCATTACGGTTCAGATAACACCATGTTTTTTTTTTTATATATATATATACACAGGTTAAAGGGTTTTTAGATTTTCTCTAGGGACCGCACTATAGGGATGGCCGCTAAAGGTATAAGAAGAATACACGATAAATCAGCTCCTGTGCTGGCGTAAAAAAAAAAGATGAACATAAGCGCTGTTATGTTCCACTAACACGTACACTTTACTAAACACGCCTAGCCTGTTGGTGCACTTTGTAGATATTCCGTTATAAAGACTACAGCTTATCTTTTTCCTTGTACAGCGTGGGTTAATCGTCCTCTTCTTTGTCGGGGTGTAGGCCGGATCATTTTTAGTTTTTACCACAGACGATGAAGTGTTTAAAAACCTAAACCACTCGTATTAGTGGCGCACACGCTACCAAGTCAGGGTCAGTGATAATGGACGACCATTTCAGTAATGGCCAGATATACAGTATGTGTGCATATTGTCGGGTAAAGAAGAGGTAGAGCAGCTTAGAGGGTAAGGCACTGAATAAAATTACACAACAAAGCATAAAGTGCATTAAGATAAATAAGATTTATAAATAAAAGACTAAACGAACAGCAATGAGGTAGCGTCCCAGTGTCTTAAACTAACCAACTAGGCAGGTTTTCAGTCTCAACATATATATATATATATAATATAATATAAAAGGAAATTTAAATTCAAGATCAGTTTAAAAGCTTCTGAAAAAGAACGAACTAAAAAGGTACTAATGACCTGAGAGTCCTGCTCAGCTTTTATTGCTTAAGCATATCGGACAGATACAGTACTCTGGCCCTAAACCATGTACTGATTGATGGACTAGTACCTAGAAGTCAATTCTGTAACAAGCAGAGAGCCAGTGTACTGAATTAAGAAGCAGGATGATGTGATCCATTTTGTAGTTAGTAGTTTATTCCTTAGCAAGGCAGTATGGTATGGTGTGTAATGTGTAGTTGATCAAAATGGCCCATGAGTCTATATGGCACTGCTGGACAGTTTCATTTAACACCAGTACGAGGTAAGTACGATTGGAAAAAACAAAACAAAAGTGCTCTGAAGAAATGCCGATCTTTAATTGATCGTATTGTACATATTACAGCTTTATGTCTCTTACCGATCAATAAAAGCACAATATATGACCAGGATTCAACACGCAGTCAGACTTAGCTGCAGTACTGGGGTATTTATTGTTTCAGAGGAGGTTGGTTGCTTATCAAACATCGTGTGTTTCCATTAAATACTGTGATCATTTTAAAGAGTAAAATTCATTCTAATGTACTCTATTAATTCTATATTTTCCACAACAGCAAAGAGTTAAAATTGTATTTAAAACGCTATATGTCCAAAGGTTTGTGGACACCTGACCAAAACACTCATGTGTTTGTTGAACATCCCATGCTGATTTGCTGATTTAATAACCTCCAGTCATTAGATTTTTACAATTTAGTGAGATCAAGCACTGATGTTGGATGAGGAGGCTCCAGTTCCAGTTCATCCCAGATGGGTTGAGGTCAGGGCTTTTTGCAGGACACTCGAGTTCTTCCAGTCCAACCTTAACACACCATGTCTTCATGGAGCTCGCTTTGTGCACAGGTACATCGTCATGCTGGAACAGGTTTGAACCTCTGCGTTCCAGTGAAGGAAAATTGTATATAATGCTACAGCATACAAAGACATTGTTTACAATTGTGTGTTTCCAACTTTGTGGCAAGAGATTGGGGAAGAACCACATGCTCAGGTGTCCATCCATTTTGGTTAGAGGTATCATAAAGTGGAAGAAGTTGGAGACTAACCAGAGGGTTCAATGCTCTCATAAATAAAGGTACCACACTGGACTATTTATATTTGACCTGAAACTGTAAATATAGTGTTCTTTTTGGAAATAATTTAAGGTACACAACGGAACCTTAAGGATCTCAGATATACATTAAATCTAAACCACATGCACTGTCCTAGGTAGTCACTATAAGAAGTCATTCATTATAAGTTGAATTTTCAGTTGAATTTGATTAAACTACTTGAAGCATTCGTTGTGTCAAAGTATTTCAATTGCTTCTGTTTGATTTGTTCATTGCAAACAGCTGAAAGTCTACATTTTGACAATAAACCTGATTTACAATGGGGGTTCATTCATTTTGATTGCAACTTGCAACCTTTAGCTTTACAATCTTGATGTCTTTTTTTTTTTGGAGTATAATTTTAAATAAAGTGATCAGTTTAGAAAGTGTGATTGTCATTTCAGTGGCTTTCTCTTTAGGCTATGCTTCAGTGAAAAAGAAATCCACTCCCAACAATAACCGAGGCTAGTAACGTGGACTGATGCGTCTACACAGGATCCAGGTGTAAGGCACGTCTGCAGGAGATCCAAAGGACGGTAAGTAAATGAAATGGGTCAGATAGACAGACCTGATGTGAAGGATCTCAAGAACTATCTTGGTGCATATTTAGCAGTAAGACCATTTAACCAAGCTAAACCCTGTGGGATATAGATCCAGCGATTAGCTCTGCAGCTAATGAAGACAAATCCCAGCCAGAATGCACATTAGCTCAATATAACTAGATTGTCTTGGTACTTTGCTGGGAAATCAACAGGATTCTGATCCAGCAGAGTGCTCAAGACCAAGACTGGGAATGAACCAACTGTCGAACTCGTTATGATCCCAACGTACTGCCTAAGATAATCAAACTGTTTCATATAAGAAGAGTCAGCAGGTTATTTATTATGCAACCCTGCTTATATAAGATCACCATCTGCCATTTTATCTGAGCATAATTTAAGGGAAATGATTTCTAATTTCTGGGTTATTCCGTTAATTATGTGTGCACATACATGCACTTTATTACGAACACTATACTAATACAGGGAAGGGCCTCCGTTTGTACAATGGATGTTGGAAATATTCCTGTGAGATTCTTGTCCCATGTTGACATGAATGAATTCCTGCAGACTTTGTCAGGTGCGCTTTCACGCTGTGAATCTCTACCACATCCTGAAGGTGTTCTATTGGATTCAAGCAAAGATGGATCGGTGTTAACGGGCCCAAAGTGTGCCAAGAAAACATTCTCCACACCATCACACCATCTCCATCAGCCTGGACTGTTGACACAAGGTAGCTTGGGTCCAGGGATTCATGCTGTTACTCATGCCAAATACTGACTCTAACATCTGTGTGCTTCAGAAGATATCTAGATTCATCAGATCACGCTACGCTTTCTGTTCTTGGCCGACAGAAGTGGAACCCAACGTGGTCTTCTACTGTTGTAGCCCATCCCCCTCAAAGATCAACGTATTGTCCATTTTGAGATGCTTTTCTGTTCACTACACTTGTACAGAGTGGTTATCTGAGTTACCGTAGCCTTTCTGTCAGCTCAAACCAGTCCGGCTATCCATTCTTTTCTTCTTTTTTTTTTTTTGACGGTTGTTGTGAACTGCACTCCAGTTGCACTGCTGCCACACAATTGGCTGATTAGATACTTGCAGGAATGTGTAGATGTACAGGTGTTCCTAATAAAGTAATATCTGTTTAATCTGTATCACATTCATTTCATCTTGATTTTAAATAGTGGATAATCATTTTTGCTATTTAATTCAAATTCTTCTAAACTGCTTATTATGATTGTTGCACATTTCCAATAATATGAATATAAGGCGGACAGACTGTGTTCTGTGAGCAGGTAGACAGTGATCGGGGATTGTTCACTGTGCTTAGCGCCGCCTCTGGCAGTCTTCTGGTTAGGAATAAATCACCAACTTATTAGGCTTCGTGTTAAAATCACTACACTAAATCACCACTTTATTTGACATACTTGGCTGAGATGCTGTGTTTCTACTGACCTAAATGTGGTCACATTCCTTAAGCCAGCTAACATTGGCTTTATCAATTTATCCATAGCACCATTAGTGGTGCTAAGCACATCTTCTATACCACTTATCCTACACAGTCGAAGGGAACCTGGAGCCTATCCCAGGGACCATCGGGCACAAGGCGGGGTACACCCTGGACAGGGTGTCAGTCCATCGCAGGGCACAATCACATACACACCCATTCATACGCTACAGACACTTTGGGTATGCCAATCAGCCTACCATGCATGTCTTTGTACTTTGACCCTCGCAGCACGGCGAGATTTTTGTGTTTTATGCTTAATTTTTTAATCCATCTACTATTATTACTGAAGCATACTCCAAACTGAAAGAAAGGGAATATGTGGTTAGTCAGATTTAAGAGAAAATATGGACAGTTTATCCATCCATCCATCCATCTTCTACCGCTTACTCCTTCTTCAGGGTCGCGGGGGAACCTGGAGCCTATCCCAGGGAGCATCGGGCACAAGTACAGTTTATATTAAAAAAAAAAAAATATCTCATCAAAATATGATTATATTGCTTAATTTAATTGAAACAAGTATCTAATCTACTAGTTTGAATTACGTAGAGTAAGCGTGATCCAATCTCATGGGGGTGTTGGTGTACACCACTTTATGGCAACAGTGTTCCCTAATAGCTGTGATAGACTGGATGTGTGTTTATGTACAGTACAATACATGTCGCGAGCGCGCGCGCGCTCACCGCCTCACCTCACGCCTCTCGGCACGGTTACTAAGCAACGGCGTCGCGTGTAACCTTGAGTCTCTCTCGGTCTCTCGATTAGCATTAGCGCTAGCGTCCATTTCTTGTCAGAACCGCGCTTTTAGTGGTGGAAAAAACGTATTTATTTATTTAGAAGAAGAAGAAGAAGAAGAAGTAGAAATAGACCAAGTTTAATAAAGAAAATGTCTGATTCGGTTCAGCAGGCGTGTAATGATGTTTTAACCCGCGAGACCACCGGAAATCCCCCTGAGGCACGGGGTCGAGCCGACAGAAACACAACAGTGGATGCAGGAAGTGCTCGGGCTGAGGAGAAAGGGCGGGAAAAGGAGCTACAACACATAGAGGTACAACACGTGGAGGTACAACAGTTCACACAGTTCTACTTTTAGATGAGGTCTGTAGTATTTACAGTAAAGTTTCTGCAGCCTGGCTCTTACTACATTACTGAATTCTGACCTGCACTCCATCAGTAAATATTTACTGCTTACTGACTGATTTAAATGTTTATTAGTATTATTATTATTAGTAGTAGTAATAGTAGTAGTAGTAATAGTAGTAGTAGTAGTAGTAGTAGTAGTATATTTGTACTACTTCCACCACTATACCCCCACCTTTACCATCACCACTATTATTACTACCGCAACTACCGCCACAACTACCACCACCACCACCACCACTACTACTACTACTACCACCACAACTACTACCACTACTACTACTACTACCACCACCACCACTATTATTACTACTGCTACTACCACAACTACTACTACTACCACCACAACTACTACCACTACTACTACTACTACCACCACCACTATTATTACTACTGCTACTACCACAACTACTACTATTATTACTACTGCTACTACCACAACTACTACTACTACCACCACAACTACTACCACTACTACTACTACTACCACCACCACTATTATTACTACTGCTACTACCACAACTACTACTACTACCACCACAACTACTACCACTACTACTACTACTACCACCACCACTATTATTACTACTGCTACTACCACAACTACTACTACTACCACAACTACCACCACAACTATTACTACCACCACCACCACAACTACTACTACTACTACCACCACCACTATTATTACTACTGCTACTACCACAACTACTACTACTACCACAACTACCACCACAACTATTACTACTACCACCACTACTACTACCACAACTACCACCACAACTATTACTACTACTACTATCAACACAACTACCACCACCACTATTACTACTTCTACTACCACCACTGCTACCAACACAACTACTACTAATACTACTATCTACTACCACCACAACTACTAATACTTTCTACTACCACCACCACTACCACTACTACTACTAACCCAACCACTGCTACCACCACAACTACTACTACCATCACAACCACAACTACTACTACTACCAACCACTACTACTACTACTACTACTACTATCTACCACCACAATTACTACTACGTTCTTCTACCACCACAACTACTACTACTACCACCACGACTACTACTACTTTCTACTACCACCACACCTACTACTACTGTTACTATTACCACAACTGCCACCACTACCACCACCACCACTACTACTACCAACACAACTACCACCACAACTACCAACTCTACTACTACTATTACCACCACAACTACTACTACTTTCTACTACCACCACTGCTAATTTCTGCTACCACCACTACTAATGTCTACTACCACCACCACTACTACCTTCACTATTCATTTCTATTACCAATACTACTACTACTACTACTACCTCCACTAGTTATTTCTACTACCACTACTAGTGTTAGTGTAAGGTTGATGCAGCTTGGCACTAACTAGATTACTGAAGTAGGTAAATATTTACTGCATTGTTTGATTTAAATGTTATGTTTGTTATTATTATTATTATTATTATTATTATTATTATTATTATTTATTTAATTTTTTTTTTTTTGTAGAAGTAGTAGTAGAATATTTCTACTACTACCACTACTACTGTTACAAATAATAATGTGTGTGTGTGTGTGTGTGTGTATATATATATATATATATATATATATATATATATATATATATATGTGTGTGTGTGTGTGTGTGTATATATATATATACACAGGGCCATGATGGTTTGGATTTTTTTTCACCTTTAATAATAAACACCTTCATTTACAAATTGCATTTTGTGTTTACTTGTGTTGTCCTTGACTATTGTTTAAATTGGTTTGATGTTCCGAAACACTTAAGTGTGACAAACATGCAAAGGAACAGGAAATGAGGAAGGGGGCAAACACTTTTTCACACCACTGTATATGTATATGTATGTTTATGTATATATACATATATACATTTCTTTTTGGAATGAAGGATGGTGAACTGACAGAAGAAGACGTGTCTAAACATCTCTCCAATCTGGGACGCTCTGCTACAGGACTACAGCATGTCTACCTGTCTCTCTCTCTACCTGTGAGACACACACACGCTTTAATTATATCATATCACTGTTTATCTTTTAATCGACTTTAAACCTTGTTTTAAAATAATCAAGACTGTATTTAAACTGTTACCTAATCCATGATTAAACTCATTGAAATTTTAGTTAGGGATTCATAGTGAAGCTGAAATCGTATCGGCTGCGTAATAAACAGACTGTGGAAAATGTTCCCCAGAAAAATAGCTCCTAAAAGGGAAGGTTTTATGCTAGCATTCACTTAAAAGAAAAAGAAAAACGTTCATTTTAGGAGTGGAGTTGTTTCTGTTTTATTTATTCAGGTGCATCATGGTGGATTGTCAGAATGAACCCCATGGCAAGGTTTCAATTAGCGCTAAGATAAGATTTGAATCAGATGTTATGGTTTTATTCATTTGTTCTGTCACATATAAAATTACATGGAGCACTCAATTTAAATAGTTTATTGTGGTCTGGATCCGGAGTACTATCCCTGGCAGGTTTTTAGGAGGTGGGAGGAAACCAGAGAACCTGGAGTAAATCTATGTGAACCTCCACACAGTCAGTAACATGAGCTCAGGATTGAACCGGGGCTCGGACGCTACCCACTGCACCACCATCCCTCTTCTTAAGTGGAGCAACACAACTCAAAATAAAATAACCATTGTAGAGTCAGAGGCGACATTAAAAAAAAAAAAAAAAACCATTCACTGCTGTAAAAGTGCTAGCATGGGCGAACATGAACCTTAGCCTTGGCATTGTGATTTAATGTTTATTTTAGAATGAGAGCTTTTTCACACAAACACGCCGTTTCATTCAGAAATCCATCACAGATGAAAGTAGAAGACAAATCTGTAAAAATTTTAATTTGTACTATCAAAAAAAATATGAGCAAAGAAGGCTGTGAAAAATTGTCTTTATTGTTTAATTCACAAAACCCCCCTGCTCTTATGGATATCAAACAATTGCAAACACAACACAGATTTATTAAAAAAAAATAAAAAATTGTTGTTAAATAAAGATGTGCAACAATTTCGGGCTTTGACGAGGCCATTCCATAACCCTCCATTTCTTCTTTCTGAGCCATTCCTTGGTGGATTTGCTCGTGTGCTTAGGGTCATTATCCTGTTGAAAAGTCCACCTTCGGTTCAAACTTCAACTTTTGGACAGATGGACTCACATTATCTTCAAGCACTCTTTGATATGATGCAGAATTCATAGTTGAATCAATGAATGCAAGCTGTCCAGTCCGCTGTCCAGTCCCTGAGGCGGCAGAGCAACCCCAAACCATAACATTTCCACCACCGCGCTTCATACTTGGTATGAGGTGCTTTGCGTCTTGAAAAGGCTTTTTCCTGGCACGCCTCCCATGCAGCTTAAATTTGTGCAATCTCTTTCTGATTTTAGAAGCATGCACTGTGACACCAACAGTTGCAAGACTTACTAGCAGATCCTGTGATTAAATTTTGGGGTTCTTGAAGACTTCTTTTTGCATCAGACGATCTGATCTTGGGCTGAATTTGCTGGGACGGCCAGTCCTGGGTAAATTGGCAGTCGTTTGAAATCTGCGCCATTTGTAGATGATTTTCCTTACAGTGGAATGATTCATTTCAAATAATATGGAGATCTTTTTAAATCCCTTTCCAGACTCATAGGTATCCACAACCTGTTTTTTTTCTGAAGGACTTACAGACCTCTTTAGATCTTGGCATGATGACCCCACACACCTCAATAACAAAGGAACCACCAGACACTAGATATGAGAGGGGTATAAATAGGATCGGTTCCACCTGCACTCCCTAAGCAGGTTCTAATCACTGGCATCCAATCTCAAACACCAGATTCTAATTTTATGGATTTGAAACTATGATAAATGTAGGGGTGTACTTATTTTTCCATGTGACTGATCTGTTTTTTATTTTTTGTTCATTTAAATTGTGAAAATTACTAGTGGTGGTGAAAATTACATTAGGGAAAAGCTTTTGTCTTCACATAACGCTGCTGGGGCTTTGTTCCTTTTGAAATTTCTTTGTGAATTGTTTTTTTAGGGGAAACGCTTGAAAAATGTGTCCATCTTGTCCAATTACATCCATCTTCAAAAACTCGAACTCCCCAACAACAAAATAAAAGGTACAAATCTTTTTATTTTATTTATCTATCTATCTATCTATCTTTTTACACTGATGATAAAAATGGAACTTTTTACACATGTATTAATCTTTTGTCAGGCAGGTGATTTATATCCTCAGGATAAATGTCCTTGCCCTTGCAAACCTGGATTTAAAAAAAAAAAAAAAAAAAAAGGCACAGTGTGTAACCATTGTTAATCCATCCCTCTCCTGCGCTTTCAGTGTTTTAATGTTTTGTGACTGGTAGATTTATCCTGCGTGAGCCAAATGCCGTATCTTATCGTCCTCGATGCTTCCCACAACGAAATCTCCGACTTCTTTGGATTCCAACCGCCTAAAAATCTCAAGGTGAGACCTTAGATTAGTCAGGAGAAGAAACTTTTTTTTGAGAAATGCCAGTTCTTATATGAGTTCAAGGTTGTTGTGTCATAAAAGTTTTTGAACATGTAGAGTTTCATATCTTTTAGAACAAATTTAGGACTTTAATCCTCAGTGTGCTCAATGAATGTGCAGGTGTACAGGTGTTCCCCTAATGAAGTAAATGGCGAGTACGTACGTATGTTTACGTCCTGCCTGTCCCTCAATAGCGTCATCCAGAGCTGATTTTTCTTTCTAGATTATTTCTGATAAAATAAGAAGACATTTTTCTTAATTCATTTGCTTACTTAGACAATGTAACAATTAACGTGAACTCATTATTTTAACCTTTCACTGGCATTTGCACTAATATGAGGTGTAAAATGGCGGTATTAAATTACATAAAGATGTTAAAATTGGCCATGTAATAAATCAACATCTTCAATCCTTTCTGCAGGAAGTGGATTTCTCTCACAACCACATTTCTTCAATGAAGGATTTGTCAGCCTATACGTCTCTTCGCAAGCTAATTCTAGACTGTATCCTTTTATTTTGAGTCTTAGTTGCTTCTCACTTCATCATTACTGTCTCGTTTTCGAATACAGTACCACTCTGAAGAATTGTCCTCATGCCAGAGACAGTTGCACCAATAAATCCGGTTATAGCAAGTTGTTATAACATTCTCCATATATTCTGCTGCTCTATTAGTAGCCATATGTTCCTTACGAAACCATTCAGTAGTATAAAATTTACATATCTTTAATAAAGTAAATATCATGCACCATTTTTAATACTTGCATTGATTCCTGTAATATATAGTTTTAAAAGAGTCATTTTAAAAATAAACTTTTGCTCTTTTTACATTCTTTTATTTGAATTGTTTCAAGATCTATTCATTTAATATGAGTTAACTCAACTCAGTAGTTTGGTAAAAACCATGGATAGGTATATAGTAGGTATATAGTTGAAGCATTGTGTTAGAAATGTCTTCGACTGACAACATTAGCAACAACAACAAAACCTTTTGCGGATGTATTTAGAGTGGATTAGGGTTGTAGGTAAAATATACCATGTTCAAAAAAGCATAGTGTGTTCAGACTTACACACCTCTTTTTTTTTTTTTTCCAGTGCTATCAAGACCACCACTGCACAGGGTTTGAAGGATAAGCTGACCCAGCACTCATGTGTTACATTTATGACCCAGTTTGTGTTGACATTTGAAAGAAATACTATTAAAGAGAACTTAATATAAATTAATTATTATATTAAGTGTTTTTTAAAAAAAAAGTTATTTTAAGCCCAAAACGTACATTTCAGCATGACATATTTTAGTTACATCATTTAGTTACATCTGTTAGACTGGACTTAACACGGCTCCTTACTTGAGGTGATATCACGTGGTAAAAATACACACGTTGGATAAAGTACGTTCGCAACTGCACACCTAACGAAGGTCTCTGTCTGCACAGATATTTCCTCCTTCAGGATGAGGAGGTCACCAGGCTGATGCAGAGAAACTGGACACAGTCGATTTCGCTTCGTCCGCAGAAAGCTTCTGTGCCATGACAAATCGCAGAAAATAGTCATAAAAGTGACGAGAAACAAATTAGCATAGGAGATTAAAGTAATTTTGTTATTTTAATATTTCTTTGTGAAAGAAAATATATGTGGCTTCGCAGAAGCTCTGGTACATTCTCCAGACACTTCTGCCTGAAAACACATGCAGCAGAGGACTGACATAATAAATGTGAGCACCAGTCTTCCTCCAGTGGAAATGATGCATGAATGAATACCAGGCATGAACCCGGCCTCTGTCCCGACTGTTAAAACTGCGTAAAACTACTACCCCCTGAAACAGTGTCATCACTCAGTATAAATCATTCTCTCCAGTTGTTACCTTGATCAAGTTCCTCACTGCCTAGATAACCCTATTAGCGAAATCCGAGGGCTGGAGAAGTGCAGCAGCCTGACTCACCTCAGCATGGAGCACAACAAGATCTTGCGTATCAGTGGCCTCAGAAATCTTCCACTCCGACAGCTCTGCCTGGTAATGTCTGTTCTCTCTACAGGTCCCTGATTCAAACTTAAAGAGCCCGGACTCCGTCTGCCTGCAGTCGGAGTTGGTATGGACCCTATATCATGAAAAGATGATCTAGAAAATAGCATTGAATGTGGTGTTTGTGGGACTTCAGTTAAACAGGTTTTAACTGAAGATTCACACTACATTAGTTGGACGGTCTCATAATCGGCAAGATGGACGCTAGAGTCGTCAACAAGGTCATCTGCAAGGTCACGTAAACAAACCACACAGTTAATTTGAGTAAATAAAGCCACACAGTAAGCACATGATCGTAGGGTGTATAATTACACAATGGTCCGCTTTTCTCATTTCAGTCATTCTAACTATTTCACTGTGTGTAGTTTAGTCAAAGTGAAAGGCCAGTATTTGTAGGCCATGACCAAAATGTTCAAATTGGCAGCGTTTCAGATCTTGAATAGCTTATTGCTGTGCAGTTGAGCACAATGAGTTAGAAATGAAATGCCAGCCTGAGAGCAGTAAATAATATCTTGCCAAGCTTGCACG
Organism: Ameiurus melas; assembly: GCA_012411365.1. Lineage (NCBI taxonomy): Eukaryota > Metazoa > Chordata > Actinopteri > Siluriformes > Ictaluridae > Ameiurus > Ameiurus melas. Next base: position 20,944,807 of record CM022766.1, on the reverse strand, counting down.
GCTATTTAAGCCACTGTGTGAAATACAGTCTGTTGTGAGAGCTTATACTGTGTTAAAGCGATGATATTGTTTAGGAACAGCCAAAATGATATCACTGTATACCTTCAAATGACCAGTGTATACATCTTTTTTTTTCTCCATTCTTTGGTTCCTGAAATAATTCAGTCATAATTTTAAGTTCTTCTAGTTCTATTTTAGACACTTTGTTGGACCGTAAGATTAACAGCAAGCTTAAAAAGTGGATTTCCACACTGAAAGGTAGGATTCATATCGAGTGGAAGTGATTTTAATACAAAGCACCAACAGCGTAAGTGTGTAAGCTAGCCTTCTGATATGTTCTTTTCAGTTTTGCAAGCCAGACATACAGTATAGCTTCGGTTTGAGAGTGTACTGCTTTTTTGTCACTAGACATAGCCATAGTGTCACAGGAAGAGGCAGTGTGACTGATATTTCAGACGGTTCACTGCGTCACGCTGTTCAAACCTTCGTTTTCCCATCGAAACTGGACACCTCCTCTGCTTCTTATTTGTTCCGCGCTCACTTCACTGTCTCCGTGTCCACTGTTTCAGAAAGACTATCCCACTCTGTGTATTTCAGTTCATGATGCAGCTCTACACACCGTTTCGCTTTTGATACAGCTGACAGCAGTGTTGTATTTTGGGACTTTTTTATGTTGAAAAGTGAGAAAATGGAGCCTCACGTTGAAGCCCACCATATGGCATGCTGATGTGCCCCCGGACCCTCCGCCACTTCTCTGAAGGGTGTTTTTGGTGTCCTTACTCAAAGTGATCCTTCATCGTCGTGCCCTCTGCCTTCCGTTTCCCCTTCGGGGCACAGCTGCTGGTGTGAGCGAGTCTGGACTGCATTCAATAGCACAAACACACACACAGTGACACGCTGAACCTCTTGGCCTCTGTGCTACAGTGAAACACTGAGCAGCGTGCTCCTGTCAGGTAACTTCTCTCTCACCTCATCACACCCTGGCACCGGTGCATCCGCGCTGCCTTGTGGTCAGTGTCTACCCCACTATCTGCACTTCTCTGCCAGGCAGGGCTCGTGAAGGGTAGGGCATAAGGGCTGCTTTTGGCAAAATGGCTCAGAGCTGCCATAGGTGGGCTGGGGACTGGGATGACAGGAGGAGAGAGGGTCATTGACAGGTTTGGAAAGCCCCGGAATTACTAGCATGTCGTACCAGCTGTTCACTGGATATGATACAGGAAACGCTAACAATTCACCCTGGCATTGTCTGAAGAACTGGGAACACTTTCCTGAAGGTCAGTGTGCAGAAGGGTACACGGCACCTATATAACCCCTTCACGAGAACTGACCTACTTAAACATACAGCAGAAAAATTGAGTTGAGCTAAGAAGACACTTGTCAAATGTGCTTTTGTGTCATTTCACCCAAGACAATGTCATGACATAAGCTAATGTCTCCAAAAGTCCCATCCCACAGATGCTGGATTAGATTGAGATCTGGGGAATTTGGAGGCTGAGCCAACATTTTCCTCAAACCATTCCTGAACAGTTTTTGCAGTGTGGCAGGACGCATTATCCTGCTGAAAAAGGCCAATGCTGTTAGAGTACACCATTGCCATGGCGGGGGGTACTTGGTCTGCAACAATGTTTAGGTAGGTAATATGTGTCAAAGTAACGTCTACATGAATGCCAGGACCCAAGGTTTCCCAGCAGAACATTACCCAGAGCATCACACTGCCTCCGCCGGCTTGCTTTCTTCCCATAGTGCATCCTGGTGACATCTCTTCCACAGGTAAGCGACACACGCACCGGCTGTCCACATAATATTTAAAAAAAGACCATGCCATCAGACCATGCCACCTTTTTTCATTGTTCCATGGTCCAGTTCTGATGCTCACGTGCCCAATGTAGGTGCTTTCGGTGATGGACGGGGGGTCAGCATGGGCATTCTGACCGGTCTGCAGCTACGCAACCAAATACGCAGCAAGCTGAATTATACAGCAAATTCTAAAGGAAAAAATCAGGACATCTGTGCATGAACTGAATCTGAAGAGAAAGTGGGTCATACAGCAAGACAACGATCCTAAACACACAAGTCGTTCTATCAAAGAACGTTTAAAGAGGAATACAGTGAATGTTCTGGAATGGTTAAGTCAAAGTCCTGACTTTAATCCAATAGAAATGTTGTAGAAGGACCTGAAGCAAGCAGTTTATGTGAGGACACCCACCAACATCCCAGAGTTGAAGCTGTTCTGTACTGAGGAACGGGATAAAACTCCTCCAACCGTTCTACAGGACTGATCAACAGTTACCCCAAACATTTAGTTACAGTTATTACTGCACCAGGGGGTCACACCAGATACTGAAAGCAAACGTTCACATACTTACTCACAGATATATAATATTGGATCATTTCCCTCAATAAATAAATGACCAAGTATAATATTTTTATCTAATTTGTTTAATCAGGTTCTCTTTATCTACTTGTATGACTTTCAGGTCCCATTTATGCAGAAATATAGAAAATTCTAAAGGGTTCACAAACTTTCACACACCGCTGTACACTATATATTACTGTGTTTTGGTTGATTTTGCCCTGGATTGTTTTGATGTTACATGATGCACCTACTTCTATCTGCACCAAACTAGTACACTGTACATATAATCATATATTTATTCCATGCTAGTTTTTAGACCCCACCTTGATTTGAGGTAATCCTTTCTATGTACAGAAGGGGAATCTTATAAAGAGGATCGAGAATTTACAAACACTCCGGAGTCTGCAAATCCTGGACTTGTCTTCTAACAGAATTCAAAGCCTGTCTGGTCTTCAGGACCTCCATCTCCTGGGAAACATCAATCTTGAAAGCAATATGGTAATTAGGTTTGAAATGAAAATTATCTTCTAATTGCATTTGTGTGGCTGTGAGTTACCTGATAAAAAAAAGAGCTTTCATGTGTTTTTTTTTAAACTAAATGTTAGATTGGTGAGATCAAAGAGTGTACGTATGTGCAATACCTTCTGCTACTGAGAGAACTGAATTTCAAGAGAAACCCAATACAAGTAAGTTCTATTCTTTCTTGATGCACAACTGCGACTCAGATGAGGTCGTCCACAAAAAGTCAGTGGTCTGATAATGAGGGGATGAGTCAGAAAAGCAAGTCTCCAAAGGTGTAGCTTTTCATGATGCTACCACCACCATGCTTCACTGTGGTCATGGTGTTCTCAGGGTGATGAGCATTGTTGTGTTTTCACCAAACTCGGAGCTTTGTTCCAAAGTCAAAATGCTCTGTCGGACCAGAGAACCCTTTCCCACATGTTCTCTGAGTCTTCAACATGTCGGTTTGGAATTGTGGAGCTACGATTGTCCTTCTCTCATCCGAGCAGTGGATCTATTCCGACCTTTTGTCTCTTGGTTGCATCTCCGATTAATCCCCTTATTATCAGGCCACTGACTTTTTGCCTCATCCATAAAATGGAAAATAAGTATCATAGAACCACTGTTAGTACAACTGTGTATTGTGCTTGTATAAATGTATCAGGCACAATGATGTTGCTGAAGTATTTTTATGTGCTATGTATTCTGACTTCCTGCTTTATTCGACACACCTACCATGTTGGGCTTTATAAGTGTACAGTTAGAGATTACAGCTCATTTTTTGTTTCTAAATCGTCCTCTAGTCCTTCATCGGTTTTAGTTTTACTGGTCATTTAAATACTCATTTTAATTCTTGTCTGCTGCAGGAACAACCTGACTACAGACTGGCAGTGATCTTCATTCTCAATCACCTTACTGTTATGGATGAGAGGCCTGTGACTGTTGAGGAAAAGGTCATACCAGATACATAATATATCTATATCCTCCCATAATGTTCGTGTTCTTAGATTGATCATATTGGTCAGGTGACTAATATTGACAGTTGATCGAGTGCTTTAAAATGCTTTGCCGAAATGCAATTTTACCAAGTTTAAGATTGAGATTATAGACCCCTGAGGGATACAGTGATCAGCCGCACGTCCTGGTTGCAAAAATATAGCAGGATCCCTATTTATTGTCTAAAATGTCACGTTATACAATACATGTTGCATGTCAGAATTGAAACGCGTCCTCTTTTACCGCAAACTATCAAATCAGAGCTTCCCAAGCCAACCAGGCAATTAGGGGAGAGAGTTGTTCCAAAGGGCTCCGTCTTTGCAGCGATGAATTCGTCTCAGCTAATTAGCTAACGATCATATCAGTGAAGTAGGCAACTACGAATTTAACAGGCTTGGCTTGTTAGTTAGCTAAGATGCCTAGTTTCATCGCACGGGATGTTTTTTTGTCTTTCGCACCGTTCTGTGTAAACTCTAGAAACATCCTAGGAGATCAGCTGTTTCCGAAATACTCAAACCAGCCCATCTGGCACCAACAACCGTCACACATAGTGTCACATAGATCACACGTTTTCTTCATCCTGGTGCTTGATGTGAACATTCACTGAAGCTCTTGACTTATATCTACATGATTGTATGCATTGTGCCGCTTCCACATGATTGGCTGATTGGATAACTGCATAAATGAGCAAGTAAGCATACAGTCGTTCCTATTAAAATGGACGGTGAGTGTATATGGCATATGAATTGCAGGCTTAGGCCACCACTTAGCATCATTTTACAACTGACATGATGCCAGGCCACCAAATAAGCACACCCTGTCTGTTAGTGCTAGTACATAATAATAAATGGGTAACGTTTTAGCTAATGTCAGTACGATTTCTAAATGGATTCTTCAGTCAGATTATAAGCAAGTAGCGTCACACTGCTAGGCTATTTGGGCCTTTTTGCAACCAAGTTATGTGTATTATATCTGTTTTTGTTTACAAACACCAAATGGGTTGATAAGGTTCCTTTATACCTTAAAATCTATGGGAAATAATGAACAGGGATGTCTGTAAACGATTATGGGTTGTTTTGCTTGGCTCATGGCTTTTGGTTAGTCTCTATTTCTTGATTTTAGGTTTCGGCTGTCAACAAGTACGATCCGTCTCTAGAGGTGGTGGCAGCCAGAGATCACATGACCCACATGATGTACCAGCACATGCAGCCGCAAGGCATCTTTGAAAGGTATTCTTGGCTGAATTAATTTTAAAACCACTCTTTTCTATGGCTTCAAAAAGACCATCTCTCGTTACGTTTGGCGAAGAGTCTTCTTCCTCCATCTTTATGCTCAGTGGGATATTTACATTTCAGATTTTCCATTTTTTCCTTAAAAAGATGTAAAATGCTTACAGGTACAGTACACCACAGCAGTTAAAAAACAGAGCACTATCTGTGTGATATTTATGAGGGCAAATCCCCCGCACCCCCAAAAAAACAAAGCAAAACAAAACACAACTGGAATTCATGACAGGGGTCAATAAAGATAATGGAGCCATGGTTTTTTTCAAAACCAGAAAACACTACAACTAGGAACAACATGGGACTAGAGAAACACGGCTCGGAATTTATATTAACGATCAACGAGACTTTGAAACGAAACACACCAGGGTATTAGTAGGCAAACTAATCATGGACTAAACACAGAATAGGTGCAGACATTTGGGAATTAAGCCAATGACGGGAGGAGACAGAATTAAAATTGCCATGGGAACCAGGACACAATGGGGGATCTGTGACTACTATGGGGAGAGACTGTACAGAACTCTAGTCTCAAAGTGTCTTGATCTGTGTGGGGAAATTGTGTGAAATATATTTAGTTTAAAATGAAGAAACCTACTTTAAAGTTGTACTGAATTACATCTGTTTAATGTCAGCACCCTGCCCAGTCTGGACACGCCATACCCCATGCTGGTCCTGATAGGGCCACAGGCATGTGGAAAGAGGGAACTGGCCCATAAGCTGTGCCATGAATATAGTGAATACTTTGGTTATGGGTAAGTTCTTGTTGTCTATGGATGTTTTACATCTGCCTGCCTGCTTTAAAAATATTTCACACAGCCTATGAGAAACGATATTACAATTAGGAATCATATATGCTGTGTCTGTTGTAGGACTTGCCACACCACCAGGGGGCCCTACTTTGGGGAGGAACATGGCCGTGACTACCACTTTGTCCAGAATGAAGAATTTCAAAACATGATTTGTATGGTACGTCTCGAATTTGGAGCTTGAGTCAGAATATTTCAGACAGTTAGTATACTGTCCTTATTACAACCCCAATTCCAAAAAAGTTGGGACGCTGTGTTAAATGTAAATAAATGTAAGTAAAAACAGAACGCAATGATTTGCAAATCTCATAGACCCATATGTTATTCACACTAGAACATAGTAAACATGTCAAATGTTTAAACTGAAGAAATGTACCATTTTAAGGGAAAAAAATAAGGTAATTTTGAATTGATGGCCGTGACATGTCTCAAAAAAGTTGGGACGGGGGAAACAAAAAGCTGGAAAAATAGGTGTTACTAAGAAGAAACAGCTGGAGGAACATTTTGCAACTAATTAGGTTAATTGGCAACAGGTCAGTAAGATGATTGGGTATGAAAGGAATATAAGAAGTAATAAGAAATATAAAAGAAGTAAAGATTGGATGGTAATCTGGATGGAAGGGTATGTTGCTCTAAAACATATAGAGGTAGCTAAGTAATAAATAATGTTCTGTGACATCCCTGTTTGATTAATACTAAGTAGAATATGCAATCAGTATCGATGAGTACATGTGCTCATACTCAGTCTGAAAAATGACATTAATGCATCGCTAGTTTAAAATATTGATCTTTGATGTTGTTCAACTGTAATGTTGTTGTGAGGCTAGAACGAGACAGCGGCGTTCATGCCTGCTTTGAACTGTCGTCGTAAAAGTGATGACTTGCTAAACGTTTGAATGAGATGACGGGCGGAACGTCGTACATGATCTGTTTCTCCGGCCTTTCGGCAACGTAAAGCTTTGCCTGTCAAAGCCTCCTTTTGTAAAGTCCAGCGGGTTTGATAAATAGAGGTCGCAGGTCGATTTAGTGCTGCGCTCCTTTGAAGTGTGATCGTAAGCATCTGTAACAAAGACAGAGGAGAAAATCTCAGGTGAGTATCACAGACCAGCCTGGCCTCGTATCGCTCAGGCACAGATGTGCGCGCAGCCAGCTGGCATTCAGCAAATTAATCTCAATCGGAAACTCTCCCGAGCTCAGCTAATGCTCGTTTCAGGGTCTGTTAAAGTGAAATAATAAAAAGGATTAGCATACGGTTGTAATCCGTATTTATGTTTTAATGCCAAATCATCCGGAGAATGAGAATGAACCTCCTAAGCATTGTCCTCTCTCATAAAAAAATGAATAATAATAATAAAAAAAAAGATAAGGTTTCACAGTCCGATTGTTCACCAGATCCAGATGCTTGTCGACGGGGTCAGAGGTTAGCGGTGTGAAAATGTGTTCAGGGCTTCTTCCATTCGAACATCCGAGACATGATCTGTTTAGCAGATGAATTTGAGGCATAAAGCATGCTTACAGTGTTTTAGAGTCTGACCCCGTTTCTCTTTTAGGGTAAATTTGTGCAGACGATGCAGTATGGAGGGCATTGGTACGGCTTGTCTCGAGAGGCCATCGAGAGCATGGCCAGGGAGGGGCTCGCCTGCTGTGTTCATATGGAGCTGGAGGTACGGTACGGGTTAGACGGCAGGACTGTGTTCATTTTGCTGGTGTTTCTCTTAGAGACTGCGTCTGCTTAGGAAAACATACTACCGTTTCCATGGTAGACGCATATCTGTGCGAAATCAAACACACCTGTAGTCACACGTGAGAAGTAGACACACCATGAAGACAAGAACAATACGCTGTATGTTTTTTATTGACGCTCATTGATTTATTGACGGTTTTGGTTTTGGGCTTCTTTTCATGAAGCCTATGAAGTTTGTGTGAAGTTGGTAATGTGTTCTTGTAAGCATTTTTATAATAATAAAGTGATATAATATGCTATGCTATGACCAATCAGATTCGAGAATTCAAAAGCACCGTGGGATACTTTCTTCATAGCTGTTCGTTATAATAAAACCATGCGCTACTTTAATATTTATTAATGATAATAAAAACATTATCATCATCATCATCATCATCCTCAGCTGGACACTCGAACTGTCGATCCAAATCTCACTAGAGAATGAGAGTAACTTGCTGTTAAGCCCCGCCCATCCGTGAGATTTGTGCCAGAATGTCGAACGTAAACTTGCGGTAAACAAAAACTCTGGCAGCGCATTCATCAGCCATGATTGGTCAAAATGAAGCTTAGAAAACTGCTAAGAAAGACTGAGTTTAGAAAGACTAAATTTCTGAGTTCGCTGTTTTCAGTTTATTTTTGCTCGTTTCTTGAAAAGTTACATTCAGTAGGGTTCATTTTTTTTCAGCATAAATTTAGATTGTAAGACTTTTAGTTGTGTCTCCACTTCCTGTTCACAGGGCGCGTTTAGTCTGAAAACCTCACACTTCGAACCCAGATACGTCCTGCTGATCCCGACTAGAACCGAAGACTACATTTCACACATGAAGGTCCGAGGCTTCTACACTGAGGGCCAGATAGAGAATGCCGTGTCACGGATCGACTTCTACGCCAAAATCAACAGAGAGCGGCCCGGCTTCTTTGACAGCGTGATCGTCTGTGGTGGGGATCGTTACTGTTCGAAATTTGAATTGGTATTACATTCATAAGGAATGTGTATTCGCATAATTAACCCTCTTACCCCATCAGGCCGAAAAACCGGCTTGCCCGTCTTTGATCTATTCCCGTAAGAACGATACACCGGCTTGGTCGTCTATGCCAAATCCCCGGCATTACCGGTATACCGGCATTACTCTGCTATGATTCCTGACTTATTTAATTATTATTTTATGGCCGGGAAGGTTGACGACGTCACGACGTGATTACGTTATTACGCCGTCATTACGATGAAGATGATCCAAGCGTGAATGTTGTTGATAAACTTAGTTAACTAAAAATGCCAAAGCGAAAAGCTAATCGTGTTCCAGCTAAAGTTACACCTACAGTGAACACAGGTACATCTAAAACAGTGAAAAAAAGAAAACATGCACAGTTACACAGGCGAGAGCGAGGATTCTAGATAGTGACAGCAGTGAAAGTTCAGGCGATGTTGAAACCGGAACTGATAGTGACGCAAACTCTCCTGATTCAGACCCTGATCCGTCTTCATCTTCAGCATCAACCAGTGCGACTGACACTGCAGGGGTTTGGAGTCATAACCTGACCATTTCAGTGCATTCGTGAAAACACTAGCTGCTGCTCTGATTATCACCAGAAACTTGACTTTTGGCGCTAAAATGAATTTATTCAAAGGCATTGACCACACTGATGCTGGTTTGGTACTTCTAAATGATTAGAAGGATTTTAGCGAGCATTTTTCGTCATTTCTCTAGTTAAGAATTGTGCTCTGAGTTTAGTAAAAACACTGAACTGCCAAAGTAATATTACACAAATACATTATTATACGTTGTTTCAAGGCCTAAAAATGTTCAAATTAAAATGTTGATTTTGGGGCCAATTTTGGTCCAGGAACTCAGGGTTGGCGAGCTGTTTCTCTGGGGAATATAGGGGTGTGGGACATAATACTGTGGGAACTTCGGGGTAAGAGGGTTAAATGCGTGCAACCGTACTGTCAGAGTGTGGTTCTCTTGGATTCTCAGAGTCACTGAACAAGAAGTTGTTCCCATACAAAAGACTTTCAGTAAAGCAGCTTCTTCTATGTCACTTTCTGCCTTCTAATGAAGCTGTTTATGTATGCGCTATATATATATATATATATATATATGTGTATATGTATGTGTGTGTGTATATGTATATATATATATATATATATATATATATGTGTGTGTGTGTGTGTGTATATATGTATGTGTATATATATACATTTTTTTATTAGATGATCGCAAAGAGGCTTACAGTGCTCTGAGGCAGCTTATAAAAGAGTACCTGGGTCTGGAGGAGCAGGAAAAGGAAGCTGGGCGGAGCAGCAGAGTTACACCCCTCAATGCCACCACAGGTAAAATTCAGCGAGTTCAATCTTTTTTTTTTTTTTCTCCTTTCAGTACTCTTAGTCGTGTTCCTCAAACCGTTCCTGAACAGTTTTTGCAGTGTGGCAGGGAGCATTATCCTGCTGAAAGAGACCACTGATATTAGGGAACACTGTTGCCATGGAGGGGTGTACTTGGTTTAGGTAGGTAGGACGTGTCAAAGTAACGTCTACATGAATGCCAGGACCCAAGGTTTCCCAGCAGAACATTACCCAGAGCATCACACTGCCTCCGCCGGCTTTCTTCCCATAGTGCGTCCTGGTGCACCATCTTCCCTAGGTAAGTGACGCACCTGCACCGGCCGTGCACATGATGTAAAAGAAAAGGGGATTCATCAGACCAGGCCACCTTCTTCCACTGCCCCATGGTCTAGTTCTGATGCTCACGTGCCCACTGTAGGTCTTTCACCGGTGGATAGGAGGTCAGCATGGGCACTCTGACCGGTCTGCGGCTACGCAGCCAGCTGTGATGCACTGTGTTCTTACAGCTTTCCGTCACAGCCAGTATTAACTTTTTCAGCAATTTGTGCTATAGTAGCTCTTCTGAGCCTTCTGCACCCTTGACCTTGTCTCCGGTTCACCGGATGTTCTCCTTGGACCACTTTTGGTAGGTACTAACCACTGCATGTCGGGAACACCACAGAAGTCTTAGAGATACTCTGACCCAGTCGTCTAGCCATCACAATCTGTCCCTTGTCAAAGTCTCTCAGATCCTTACGCTTGCCCATTTTTCCTGCTTCCAACACATCAACTTCGAGACCTGACTGTTCACGTGCTGCCTAATAAATATATCCCACCTCTCTACAGGTGCCACTGTAAGAAGTTAATCAATGTTATTCACGTCATCTGTCAGTGCTTTTAATGTTATGGCTGTATATCGGTGTATATAACGAACAACAAGCACTTTTTACTTTATGGTTTGATTTGATGTTGTGGAACGTCCGATACGCTGTGGTATACGTTTATTAAATTCTTACGTTCATTTAGCAGACATTATGGAAGCTACATTTTCTCTGTATAAGAAGCTGATCCATCCTAAATCTCTTTCCAAAGTTAAAAGGAAACCAGCATTAACAGCTGGTTCAATAATTAATCGCAGCAATGTTTCTACAAAAAACTCACTCATAGGTTAGTTTTCCAGATGTTGTTTTCCTTTTTTTGATCTTGTAAATGAATGTGTGTGTGTGTGTGTGTGTGTCTCTCAGATGAGGGTGGTGGGTCTACAGCAGCCAAGAAGCTAGACACCATCCCCACAGATGCCTTCAGCCAAAATTACTACGGCAAAGTCCAAGCCAGGCAGAAAACCTCAGCAGTGAGTGAGAGAGAATAAACAAAAGTAAAAGAAAAGTGATGAATGAGTACATGCTGCAAAAAGAGAAATGCTTTGGAAATCAGGATATCTGGATACATTTTCAGTGCTTGAAGGGATTGGCTCTCTGCGCGTGTGTTGTAGGAACTGGCTTCTATCCATAGGAGACAGCAGATGGTTCGAGAAGCCCTGGTGGGTAAGATTCCCAGGGCCTACACACAGCTCTTTAAAAGGTACAGTCTTACAGTAGAAAATGTAAATAGTGGCTCATTCTGTCATAACCTGGCATTAACATGTTTAAGCATTGGTGGATAACTGGGACAAGACACGTGATATTTCTGTGCATACAGGGGTGTGTGTGTGTGTGTGTGTGTGTGTGTGGTGCCATGCAGAGGACTGGTGTCTTGTCCAGTGTTCCAAGGAAAGGCTCTGGATTCGAGGAACAGAGCATCTACGGAAATAAACAAGCTGTTAAAGACACTTTCTATATTCTATTTTCCATTTTGTTTCCTGAAGTTATTTTATTTGACGCTAACGTAGCCGGTACCATTACCAACTTTTCCGAGATTTACCGCATACATTTTGCTACACTTCAATTTCCCAACATACGCTACTTGTCAAAACGCATACACACACTCATTTTTTATTTTTATTTTATTTTTCCAAAGCTATCCACAAAACTTTGACCATATAGTGCATCTTTAATAATGGTGGGGTGTGATTTCCGTCCAAACGAGGATCCTCTGACCTGACTTGACTTCATGGGCCACTTGGGGTTCCCCTAAGGGAACGCAATTTGTGTGATTAATCATGGACGTATGTATTTACACCACCGGTCAAAAGTTTTTGGACACCTGACTGAAATGTTTCTTATGAACTTAAATACCTTTTGATCTGAAGGTGTATGATTAAATGTTTGAAATTGGTGTTTTATTTATATATATATATATATATATATATATATATATATATATATATATATATATATATATATATATATATATATATATCGTTCCAACATATTCATTTCTTTCATTAGAAAACTAACATTTTATTAACAAAAAAAATTATTTTTTAAACGGACGGCTCTGAGCGAAATATATTTCCGAAAAGCAGCCGATAAGAGTCCGGCATCGGTGTGAACTCCTATAATACTGTTTAAAAAGAATCTCAGGGAAATCGGGTGAGAAAACGCAAAGAATACATTTCTGGAAATTCTAGGCGAAAAGCATGTTTACTTTGAAGATGATAAAATACTCAATTATTTAGATTTATTTAAGGTTTTTTTTTTTATCACAACATAATTCCCATAGTTCCATTTGTGTTCCTCCAGAGTTTTGATGACTTTATTTTTATTCTAAAATGTGGGGGGAAAATGTAAAATAAAGAGTGAGTGTGTGTAAATTTTTGAGCGGTAGTGTATACACAAATTCATTACAAAAAGTTACATATTGTAAAAAGTTTCAGTGCGCTAACGGTCTGCCGATACGAACCCTGTTTGGGGACGCCATGCTTTTTATCTCGGTACACTCGCCTGTTTTGTCTCTCAGTGTGCGGTGTCTCTCGCATTTGTCTCAACGTTTTTGCACCTTTAAAGTGCAATAAAACATCGTCAGTGATCACGGGTCCAAAGCGAAGTGCTTCTGAAAGTGCTCCCAAGATTCAAAAGAAAGTGAAGACCTTACAAGAAGAGGTTGAAGTATTAGGTATGCTCCGTACGACGAAGTCAGCCGCTGCAGTTGCCCGCCATTACGGCGTCTGCTGTAGTACAGTGTATTGTTTGACTTCTTTTGTGTGTTAAACATGGAGCCTGGAGATATTTGCACTGAAAGTAATGAGGATTTTCTGCAACGTGACGGGAAATTTCCAAATAAATATCCATATAGCAATATTAAATATTAAAAATGATTTTTACATAACGTTATGGGGATGGATCAATCAAGACAGCATGAATAATTTAGTGTGCTGTCCCAAATGATTTTTTGTTTGTGTGTTTGCATCTTGCAGATATGTTCATACAGCTCCATCTTTACTGACGCCTCATTCTCAGTCTGCTGACCATAACGAGGACAGCAGGTACACAGCACACAGTATGACCCGATGACCTCTAACCTGTGACCTTCCCTCATCCTGTTTACGTCCAAAGCTTTAGATTTAGAGTATATTTTTAATACTTACCCACCCACATGATTAAAAAATAAATAAATAAATAATTCTGCAATTCTCGGTTATGTTGCACCTGTTTTTATTCATACGAGCTTAGAGTCGTAATCTGCAGAGCTGAGGTAACGTGCTAGCTCTTTAAAGTGGGATTGTGGTGTTTGGGGGGGGTTTGGGGGGTAGATAAGACGAGGGCAGGGATGGAATATGTCTGAAATATACATAAATGCAAATTTATAGCTCTCGATGTTTTTGTTGCTCTTCAGGGTTCGTTCGCAAAAGCCGAGAACTCACAGATACACGTGTGAAATACGCCTAGCTCCAAGATATTTAAACACGTGCTAATTTAGTCTGTTAAGATTTGTCCTGGGAGTCCTAATGAGTTGCCGAAGCGGCATGCTGCAACTTTTGTTTCTTTTCGTTACAGGGGAAAAAAATATAGCCACGAGGCCACAGAGGGTTCCTTACACACTGCAGGGGGGCGAAAACGTCCCCCTAATGAATACATGGAGACTCCTTGTTTAGTTAAAGCAGATAGATCAAATTTATAGCAGTCTACAAATGAGTACAATACATTCTCATTTCCCCCTTCGTTCTCTGTTTCAGCTCAGAGGAATCCCGCTCCAGTTCTGGCCTGTCCATGCACAGCTCAGCAGGGGTACTGTCTATGGGAAGCCCAGCTGATGGCTTGGATGCAGGGTCAGAGCCAAAGGTGGAGCCTCTAGATGTCTCCTTGTTGGAGCAAAACCTGGAAACACTCAAAGGCAAGGACCACACTTAGCTCTCCGAAGTTTAGTACCAATGACATTAGGTTATTTTTTATAGGTACAGAGGAATTAAATGAACTTCCTGACAGTGTTTCATCTTTTCGGAGAACATGTTACTGACACTCACAGTATCAGGTCCAGCCATTTCTCAGGGCTCTTTCTGTTTCATCATTGTCAGTAATGTGTTTCTCTCTGACCTAAACAAAGTTTCAAACTTACTGTGAGTAAATGAGCTTTCTGGAGTAAGATAAAGTTGCTGGATTATTGGTTATGAGCTGGGAAGAATCTTACATAATATTGAAGGAATCAGAGTTTTGGGTGTGCTATTATAAAAACAATTAGAATAATAATAAAAACCTCACCCTAAAGTTGACTGTTTTAGTATAACCACACATCACTATAAGAGAGGTATTTTATTTCTCTTAGTCCACAGCAATTTGTCAACAATTACAAATCTTTATTTATTAATGAACAACAAAAGTATGTTCAATGTCACGGAAACTCCATGAAATAAATTTGTTACATTACAGCAGCTATAAACAGTCTTTCCCTCACCATTTTCTCTTTATTTCTCTCTCTCTCTCTCTCTCTCTCTCTCTCTCTCTCTCTCTCTCTCTCTCTCTCTCTCTCTCTCTCTCTCTCTCTGTCGCTCTCTCTCTCTCTCTCTCGCTCTCGCTCTGCATCTCTCTCCCTCTCTCTGTCTATATCTGCCTCTCTCTCTCTGTCTCTCTCTGTCTCTCTCTCGCTCTGCATCTCTCTCCCTCCCTCTCTCTGTCTATATCTGCCTCTCTCTCTGTCTCTCTCCCTCTCTCTGTCTATATCTGCCTCTCTCTGTCTCTCTCTGTCTCTCTCTCGCTCTGCATCTCTCTCCCTCTCTCTGTCTATATCTGCCTCTCTCTCTGTCTCTCTCCCTCTCTCTGTCTATATCTGCCTCTCTCTCTCTCTCTCTCTCTCTCTCTGCATCTCTCTCCCTCTCTCTGTCTATATCTGCCTCTCTCTCCCTCTCTTTGTCTATATCTGCCTCTCTCTCTCTCTGTCTCTCTCCCTCTCTCTGTCTATCTCTGCCTCTCTCTCTCGCTCTGTCTCTCTCTCGCTCTGCATCGCTCTCTCTCTCTCCCTCTCTGTCTGTCTCTCTCTCTCGCTCTGTATCTCTCTCTCTCTCTGTGTCTCTCTCTCTCTGTCTTTCGCTCTGCATCACTCTCTCTCCCTCTTTCTGTCTATCTCTGTCTCTCTCTCTCGCTCTGTATCGCTCTCTCTCTCACTCTGTCTCTCTCTCGCTCTGTATCTCTTTCTCTCTGTGTCTCTCTCTCACTCTACA
>CM022766.1:20899223-20926723 GCA_012411365.1 Ameiurus melas | reverse complement strand
TTATCACAAATCTGGTTTTTACTTTGTCATTATGGGGAATGAAGTATAGATTGGTGGGTGTGTGTGTGTGTGGGGGGGGGGGGGGGACTATAATTTAAATTAAATTTAGTATAAGGCTGCAACAAGACCAAATGGGAACATATCCAAGCATGCTTCAATTCTCCAACGTTTTAGATTTATGATTAAAGATAGCACAATACTGCTTTTTCTTTATAGATACTGATGCTGAAACCTTGAGCATCAGCTGATATCGATACCTGATATTTTGTTCTTTACAATTTGTAAAAAGAATTTTTTTTAACAAAGTTGCAGTTTAAAAAAATAATAATTATACTAAAATATAAAGAGTAAACATAATAAATTAAATCCTAACAAAAACATATAATCCTGCCTCTTTGTACGTGAAAATAATGATTTTTTTCCAAATCCAATTCTAGACTTTGTCATTTGTTACGAGATCGGATCAAATTCATCCACCATTTCTTCCTCCCCTTGGTATAAACCCGATACTGATTCCGGGTAACATACCTCTATTTATCTCTATTTATTAATTTATTTTAATTTAACATTTATTTATGTAGTATATTCGAAACAAAAAACTCTTATAACACTCTTATAACAGCACTATGACACGATTAAGAATAATTTCATTTTTAATAGATAAATAAAATCTGATAATGAGACTAACAGCACAACAAGTCGTTTCGTGATGATAGGGCGCTATAACTTATTCAGGAATTCAGGACTCGCTGATGCATGTGTTTTATAAGGACGTAAATAATATGTAAACTCTATTGTGTTTTAGTTTGCAGCGATTCAGATAGATATATATATATCGCTGGTGTATCTATCAACTTGGCGATAGATGAAATGTGTTAAAAGCGTGCTGCTTGGCAGACGTTCACTGGAATGTAGATGCAGTATTTCTGAGAGTGTTTGTGTATGTGTGAGAGAGCTTGCACACACTCACACACTTGGCCATCTGTCAGTGTCATAGCCTCGAACCAGCAGATGTTATAATGGTCTTATAATTCACAGGCAGTTTCAGACAAGACAGGCCAACAATGCAGGAGAATGCAGCTCGCAGGCATTACCTTCCTAACGTCAATCTTCAGCCCTCGTGTTAAACACCTCAGCAGGGGGCATTACAGGCCACGTGTTCCCATAAGAAGCCAATACAAAACATATGTGTTGTGAGCAGCATTTAGTGTGAGGTAATTCAAGTAAATAGTATGGCCGTGGATCAGGTGGTAGAGCGGGTTGTCCACTAATCGTAGGGTTGGTGGTTCGATTCCCGGCCCGGGTGACTCCACATGCCGAAGTGTCCTTGGGCAAGACACTGAACCACAAGTTGCTCCCGATGGCAAATTAGTGCCTTGTGTGGCAGCTCTGCTACCATTGGTGTGTGAGTGTGTGTGTGAATGGGTGAATGAGACCCAGTGTAAAGCGCTTTGGATAAAAGCGCTATATAAGTGCACATTTACCATTTACATTTATGGAAGGGGTGTATTTATTTAGAATCGCACTATCCGGTGTCACCCAGATGAGGACGGGTTCCCTTTAGAGTCTGGTTCCTCTTGAGGTTTCTTCCTCGTGGCGTCTCAGGGAGTTTTTCATCGCCACCGTCACCACCGGCTCACTCATCAGGGATAAATTTATCAATGTCAAATTGATATCCTGATTGTATGCGTTTCTGTAAACCTGCTTTGAGACCATTTTCATTGTTAAAAGAATATAAAACTCCTCCAAGCCGATCTTCAGGACTGATCAACAGTTACCCCAAACGTTTAGTTACAGTTATTACTGCACCAGGGGGTCACACCAGATACTGAAAGCAAACGTTCACAGACTTTTGCCACTCACAGATGTGTAATATTGGATAATTTCCCTCAATAAATAAATGACCAAGTATAATATTTACATCTCATTTATCTAATTGGGTTCTCTTCATCTACTTGTAGGATCTGTGTGAAACTCTGATGATGATTTAGGTCACGTTTATGCAGAAATATGGAAATGTCACAAACTTTCAAGCACCACTGTAGATATCTGTGATGAGTGATATTTTATATATGCTTATATAGTCCGTGTTGTAGTATTAACCAACTAATTTGTCTGAATGTTGAGCAGCCATATTGATTTTGATGTCAGTTGCTGAACTCGGGGTTACGGAGACTGAAGTCGAGGGTTTTATTTTTCCTAGTCGGAGGTCGGAAAATTACGAGTTACGACCTTCAGTCGAATGCAGTGTTAACCCTTGCTTCATCTCTATCAAAGTTTCAACTTTCATGCTAATACCGGCGTCAACACCATCTCGTTAATCGCTACGGAGCCACGACGTAACTCTGCCATAACTCAGCATCACATAGCTGCATTGCATTCTGGGACTTTGTGTCTTGACTTGGATTTCTCATCAATATGACTTTGAAGGTCACTGGAAAATGCAGAGCGGGAAAAGAAGCTCTTGCTCTTTTGTTTTCAGGAGCTAACAGCGAAACCTGATGGTGCTCCCTTATGTTCGATGTCTTTGGAATGTCTTTGGTAATTTCCCAGCGTGATGTCATATACAATTACAACAGACTGCAAAAGTCTTATCTTTCTAAAATGATACAGTGGAGCATCGAACATAAATACTTCCCTCATTCACACGCTCAAGCACAGCGATGTTTACTTCATCTCTATCACGTCTGAGCCAGGCCGATGTGTATCTGAGAGCTTGTACCTTGTTCACTCTATGTATAAGTTTCAGAGGATTCGTTACAGTGTTTAATTTTCTAAGAGCGCTCCGCTTGTATGAATACGTTGCCTTAAGCCAGATTATTTGCATAGAATTAATTAAAACACTGAACAGCTCTGGATCTCTGGGGCCTGTAAATTAGATACTATATTATTTATTGCCATAGTTTCTCCAAATATATATATATATATATACCTGCTCATTCATATTTCGTTTCGAGATGAATTTATTTGTGTAGCGTGTTTAACAGCGGACGTTGTCTCAAAGCAGCTTTACAGAAATATATAAACACAGGATGGAGATTTGAAGTGTGTGAATTTATCCCTATTCAGCGAGACGGTGGTGAGGAAAAACTCCCTGAGATGAAACGAGGAAGAAACCTTGAGAGGAACCAGACTCAGAAGGGATCCCGTCCTCATCTGGGGAACGACGGATAGTGTGAAAGTAAAAGAAAGTGCATTATGGTTTTTATATGAAGTCTGTTTGTTGAACTAGTCCACTGTTCACTAAAGGAGACCTGAGTGTAAAACTGTACATGGTAATTGTAGTCCTAAGACCATCGCAGCAACCACAACGAGAATGTCCATGTGGAATTGAGGTCCAAAACCATTTCCATGGTTCTTCAAGCGGTACCGTGAGTCAGCAATCTTCAGGCTGCACTGCTTGGGATCGTCGTCAGTGGCAGAATGTAGCCTCCAGTTGATGAGAACTCCATCCAGAGTTGGGCAAGTATTATGTGAAGGTAGAGCCATGCTTTACATGTATGTCTGTTTGGTTCATCTTGGTTTAGTTTATTGATTTATAAAGCACATTTAAAAACAACAGATGTTGAAACCAAAGTGCTGTACAAGAAATCCATCCATCCATCCATTTTCTATACCACTATGGAGCCTGGAGCCTATCCCAGGGAGCATCGGGCACAAGGCGGGGTACACCCTGGACAAGGAGCTAATCCTGTGTAGAAGAAATATAAAACAGAAATACAACGAATTAAAAGACTAGACAAAAACCAAAAAAGGGACGAGTGAAAAATGTACACCCTCAATTAAAACATAAAGAATACAAATAGGTCTTCGAAGCGACCTTCTTTAAGCATAGAAACGTAAGGAGCAGATCTAATGTGGAGAGGAATAGACAACATGTGGTCCTCTCCTGATGAAGTGCATCCAGACGAATTACCTGTCAGACGTGGCGGTGAATTGCTTTTCCTTTTTCCGATTTTAAGTCAAGAATGCCGTGTTGAAGTTGTGTGGGTGTTGTGGCTCGTTTAATTAAACGAATCACTTTGAATAATGAGGCGTTAATGGAATGTAACTGCGGCGGTTAATATACGGTACATGTTGAGCACTAGCTAGTCTCCGTGATGCGCTCTGCAGACAGAAATCTGCACATCACAGAGAACGACGACGAATGGTAGAGAACGTAAAGCACCCACATTAAGGGAAACGCTCGGATGTTTGATATTGATGCGTATTGAATAGACTGTGACTGTTATCGCCAGTGTAATAATGAGCATATCTACATTTGTATAATAAAGGTCTAAGCTACGGTTCATCAGACGCACTGATGGAATCTCTATCGGTCTGATCCTTCCTTATTTTTTTATTCTTAATACGTTCCTTTTCTTTTCTATAAAAGTGAAAGGGGTTATGATTTCTGGTATTTGAAAATACATGTATTTTGAATCAGTAGTGCAGGGTATAGCTGTGTTGGATGTTCTCCGCATGTCCATGTGGGTTTTCTCCAGGTTCTCCAGTTTCTTCCCACCTCCCAAAAACATGCCCCTGTCCCAAGGTGTGTCACATGACCCACCGATACATCTTTACTGTACAGCTTCGGTCTGGTAGACGTACTGTGTATATTCCTTGATTTCGAAAACATTGAAAGACATATTTGTATTATGTATAATTCTTTACGTTGAACGAGCCGTATGTATGTTTTATAGGTTGTGACTTTGTACAATTTGGCTCAGGGTGGTTTAGTGGTTGGCATGTTCACCTCACACCTCCAGGGTTGGGCGATCAAATCCCATTTCTGCCCTGTGTGTGCATGGAGATTGCATGTTCTCCCCGTGCTTCGGGAGTTTCTTCCGGGAAATCCGATTTCCTCCCTCAGTCCAAAGACACACGTTGTAGGCTGATTGTTGTGTCCAAATTGTCCGTAGTGTGTGAATGTGTACGATTGTGCCCTGTGATGAGTTTTCCCCAATGATATGTTTTAAGATTAGCTTTAAAAGTGGAGACTGTTGGGGCCAGCCTCACTAACAGTGGTAGACTATTCCATAGTTTAGGGGCAACAACTGCAAAGGCCCAATCCCCCCAGCCTTGCTCTAGGGACAGCCAGGAGCATGTAGTCTGCCAACCTAAGGGACCTCGATGGGACATGTGATGTTTTAGGTCAGACTTACTGTAAGTGTAATCGTTAGCTAACATCAAGAAAATGGCTTCTCTGGTCAGTCAGAGTGAAGGTAGAAGCTAATTTCAGCACTGGATACTGGCAGAGCACGACTTTGCATAACGAGCATGCTTAAACCTTAGAGAAGGACATGTCAGGACCCCTGAGGTTGGAGACCTGAGCTGGCTTGCCGGTGTGTAAAGCCTTTGATGCCTGGTATGCAAAGACAAGAGTTTTGAGTTTGATTCTTGCTCCAACAGGAAGCCAGCGGTGTGACCTGAGTAGGAGGGTTCACACGTGAGAACTTCACGACACTGTTAAACAGTTGAGCACCAGGACACTGAATTTTCTGTAGAGGAAATGTCCGATATGAAAAGAGAAACCAATAAAGGAAAAAGTTTGAGTGGGGAATTCTGGATATAACCAGAGCTTGTATTATAGGTTGAGCAGGTTTTTTTTATTTGGTCAGAAATACAGCATGTTCATCTGATGATATGAAGAACGCTTCAGGATCTGGGAATTGATATGAAATCATCATGGTGATAGGTCAACCAACAGATCTGATCACTGAGCTTAATAATTTAGAAGTGGACCAAGAACGGACCCCTGAGGGACTCCCACCTTAAGGATGTGAGGTTACAGTTTTCTAAGCTTCGGTTTTCGCTGACCGTGGTTTATAAAATATTCTGCCAGAGCTTTCAAACTTTCGCCATTCTGGCACAAATCGCATGTATGGGCGGGGCTTAACAATGAGTTACTCTCATTGGCTAGTGAGATTTGGATCGACAGTTTGAATGTCCAGCTGAGGATAATGATGATGATGATGATGACGCTCTGTGCGTCAAACCTCAAATATTAATTACGAACGAATATACTGACTAAGTAAGTCATTTCCACTACAAAGTACAAACACTATAACGACACGGAGAACAGCGTCAAGAACTCTCTCTCCAAAATACACACCACTGAAGTCTTTACTTCCTGGACACTCGAGCGGCCGATCCAAATCTCACTAGCCAATGAGAGTAAAGCGCTGTTAAGCCCCGCCCATACGCAAACTTTCAAAGCACACTCCTAAACCATGATTAGCGAAAACTGTTAGCAAAGAACATCTGGTTTGTGTGTTTTTTTCAGTCAGTGCTTACTGGTGCATAGTGTCAGGGTTTATATGAAAAAGAACGTAACACATATTGAGTCAGCTGTGATATTAAAATAATAATAATAATAATTAAAAAAATAAACCCTTCTGGTTTTGACCACGCCCACTTTGTGCTTAAATCCGAATGCAGCTACAGATCTGAATATTTGGAGCACTAAACAGATACAGATGCAGTCTAGCACTTAATCTGATTTACCTCACTGACCTCGTATCTCATCTCAGTTTCTCTAATCTTCTACTTGCATCCTCCTGGCCCCCCCTTTTTTTTTTTCAATCTCAGCCCTTTAATTTGTTTCTATCCTTGAACACCTGGCTATAGTATTGACACCCACATCACATGATCATGCTTTAATCATGATCATCACTTCCTCCTGATTTGTCAAGGTTGGACTGGTTTCCCGCCCGTCGATGTCCAGCCTGCGATATAAAGGGTGTGAAATGTACTAATGATTATCCTGTTATTTCTTTAAGGTTAGCTATAATGTACCGTGATTTGTAGTTACGTCCTTTTTTTTTTTTTTTAAATTCCTTCTTTCACTGGATCTTTGTCTCATTGTCTCACATTCCCCTGCAGGGCCTGATGGCAGCCTTCCTAAAGCTCATACTGCGCTCTGCATATGAAATGAGGCCAAGAGTGTATTTGAAAGCCATGCGAACTGAGAGGAATGTTCTGCAGCTTCCAGGGTGTGTGGCAGGAATAAAACCAGACGATATGGCAAGGTCGAAGGGGCGCTTGGACATGTGAGTGCTTTTTGCAGGTGCGGTGAGAAACCATATGGAGATCATGTCGTACCCCGTGTTCAGGATTTAGCTGATTCCTACCTGCCCTCTTTGTTTTAATGGAAAACACATTTACAAACCAGAGCTACTGTCTGTGTGTATGTGTGTGTGTGTGTGTGTGTGTGTGTGTGTGCGGTGTGTGTGTCTGTGTGTGCATGTATCTGTGTGTGTGTTTGTGTGTGTGCATGCATGTGCATGTGGGTATGTGGCTGGGTGTGTGAGGGTGTGTGTATGTGTGTGAGGGTGTCTATTTCTCTCTTTTTCTTGCTTTCTCTCTGTATCTGTCTCTCATTATATCTCTCTGTCTTGTTCTCTGTCTTTCTTTATCTCTGTCTTGCCCTCTGTTCTCTCTCTCTCTCTCTTCTCTCTCTCTCTCTCTCTCTCTGTCTTTCTCTCTCACTCCCTTTATCTGTTATGCAGTTTCTCTGTCTCTCTCCATCTTTATTCCTCTGTTTGTCTCTCATATTGCTCTGTCTTGCCCTCTCTCTCTCTCTCTCTCTCACTCTCTCTCTCTCTCTCTCTCTAGCTTCAACTCAGTCTGTATCTCTGTCTACCTCTCTCTCTGTTTCTCTCTCCCTTTCTCTATTATCTTTGTCTGTCTGTCTGTCGGTCTGTCTCTCTCACTCCCTTTCTCTGTTATGCTCTTTCACTGTCTCTCTCCATCTTTATTCTTCTGTCTGTTTCGCATATTGCTCTCTCTCTCTCTCTAGCTCTTTCTCTGTTTGGCTATCTGTCTTCTCTCTCTCTCTCTCTCTCTCTCTCTCTCTCTCTCTCTCTCTCTCTCCTTCTCTGTTATGCTCTATTTCTTTATCTCTCCTCTATTCCACTGTCTGTCTTTCTGTCTTTTTTCCTCTGTCTGTCTCTCTCTCTGTGTTTCTCTCCCCCTTTCTCTATTTTGCTCCTTTTCTGTCTCTCTCCATCCGTATTCCTCTGTCTGTCTCTCATCTCTCTCTCTCTCTCTCTCTCTCTCTCTCTCTCTCTCTCTCTCTCTCTCTTGCTTTAGGGAAAGCTGGGACTTGTTCCTGCTTGTGGTCAGAGAATGAGTGCACTGCATTCCTTCTCTAATCAAACTGCATATTCTTCTCATAGTTAATAAGCCAAAAGTCAGGACAGCTCATATGCTTTTACACCGGCGATTAATCAAAGCAACAGTCCGTGTGTGTGTGTGTGTGTGTGTGTGTGTGTGAGAGAGAACACAGCAGTATAGGATTTATACATATAGTACAGACAGAGCAACAGCTGTGGCGGTGTAGCTGAGGTGATGGATGTGTGAATGGATGTGTTTTACAGGTTGACATTCTCTCCTACGCCTCTTTGTGCTCCGTCAGTCAGATAGTGCCTGCTCTCTTTTCTGACATTCCTTCAATTCAAAAGCTTTTTCACCTCACGCTAAAAAAAAAAAAAAAATCTTTCTAGGACATGACCAAGTGAGGTGTGTTTCTTCCTTTCTGTTATTTAACAGACGTCAGTGATCACAGTTGAACGAGCACGTCATCGCGTAGGGACCTAACCGAATACGGATGTAATTATTTCAGAATGAACAGATCATGTGTTCCATGCAGGTGTGCTAATGTTTTGGAGATCTCCATACGGACGAGATTTACACTGAAACGAATGAAGCATCGGATCAGTTGTGCATTAATACACCACGGATTAAAAAAAAAAAAAGTTTCACACTGAAAAAACCAAAAAAAACAAAAAAAACAAAAAAACGTGTGTATGTTTTATATGTTGTGACTTTGCACATTTGGGCCCAGGGTGGTTTAGTGGTTAGCATGTTCACCTCACACCTCCAGGCTCCGGGGTTCGATTCCCTCCTCTGCCCTGTGTCTGGAGTTTGTTCTTCCCGTGCTGCGGGGGTGTCCTCCCCCAGTCCAAAGACATGCATGGTAAGCTGATTGGCATGTCCAAAGTGTCCGTAGTGTATGAATGGGTGTGAGTGTGCCCTGCGATGGACGGGCACTCCGCCCCATAATTGAGGCATTATGCCCGATGCTCCCTGGGATAGGCTCCAGGTTGCCCGTGACCCTGTAAGATAAGTGGTATAGAAGATGGAGGGATGGATGGATGGACAACATTTGAGAGAAAGAAAAAAAAAACTATAAATACATACAAGAAGTTGATCAGATCCTCCAGATCCAATTGGATTTTTTTGATCCAGTGTTTGTTTGGTTTTTTTTTACTAACTTCCTGATCAGAGTCACTGTGGTTTAAATAAAGCCACTAATTTCTTAATATTTGAGGAAATACGTTTACAAACAAAAATAATACCTATGTGAATCCCACCCATGTCTGTCTAGATCAGACCACTTACCTGGAGTGATGAAGCTGAGGCTGAGGAACTGTCAGAGCCAGATTTCATACAGACCTTTCTGTGGAGATATAGTGGTAGGGATTTTATTAACTCGATTCATTTCTTTTCCATTTTTAATTGTAGTTCATGCCCAATTTAGATTTAGGTTTAAATACAGATACAGACATTTGGAGCGTTAAATACACGGACACGGATATACCTCTAATATCATGCCATTATTCCCCACACCAATCTGTGATCCCTCTAAAGAGTCACACACTCATTTAGGTCATGCTTACATAAGAGGTGTATACAAAAGTTTAGACACCCCTTGCCAAACCACATATTTGGTTTATGTGCACATTGATCCCCTCACAATCCATCATGAAGTACTTCAATAAACACAAAGCTGAAGCTTTTGTTACGTCCCTCACACTTCACACTGTTTTGAACATCAACATCTTAAGCATGGTGTCCAAGCAAGATGGCCCAAAAATATCTCAGACCTAGACGTGTTCTGCAAGGAAGAGTGGGGTTTTAATCGATTAAACCAGTATAGATAGACTCCTGGCTGGCTGCGGAAAGTGCTCGCAAGCTGTGATGTCTGCCAAAGAGGATGTTACAAAGTCCTGACTTAGTAGGGTGTCCAAACTTTTGCACACACCATGCACAATTACTTTTGCATACAAAAACTTTTGCATACAGCTGTGTTTACTGAGTTGTGCTTCCAGGTTTTCTGTGAATGAATGAATAATATGATTAAACAGTTCTGCACAGTTCTGCTGTGTTGTTTGTTGTGTGTGTGTGTGTGTGTGTGTGTGTGTGTGTGTGATGATGATGCTCTTGGCTCAGTTTGGGCTTTTTGTTGTGGCTTTGGCATGGAGACTGTGCCCTGAGCACTCACATGTTGATGGTGGATGTGTTTCAGAATCCAGATCTCCCAGGGGCCACAGAGTACCGGAGAGAAACAATCTGCCAGGTGTGCCAGGATAACACACACACACACACACACACACACACACACACACACACACACCACACACACACACGCATAATAACAAGTCTCACTTTCTAGTTCTCTTTAACGTGTGAAATCGTTTGGTTATACTTTGCCATGCAAAAAATATAAATACAAATAATCCATTTATTTTTAGGACGTACACCCATCAGCCTTAATATTAAAACCTCCTGCTTAATATTGTGTAGGTCCCCCTTGTGCGTTCTGACTCCTTTCTATCATAGTCATGAACTTTTTCAGCAATTCTTTTTTTCAGAACTTTGTGCTACAGTAGCTCATCTGTGGGATCGGACCAGACGGGCTAGCCTTCGCTCCCCACACACATCGATGAGCCTTGGGCACCCAGGACCCTGTTGGCTTCCTTGGACCATTTTTGGTAGGTGCTAACCTGTGCATACCGGGAACACCACACATGACCTGTAGTTGTGGAGATGCTCCGACCCAGCCGTCTAGCCATCACTTGTCGAAGTCGTTCAGATTCTTACGTTGCCCATTTTTCCTGCTTCCAACACGTCAACCTCGTGAACTGACTGTTTACTTCCTGCGTAATAAATACGTCCCACCTCTTGACAAATAATCAGCGTTATTCTCATCACCTGTCAGTGGTTTTAATGTTATGGCTGATCGGTGTAAATAATAGAGATGCAGAATACTGGGACATCATCCTACGGTTTAAAACATGGACTGTATCAAGATTATCGAGGATATAAATAACAGCGCCTTCTTAATGTATGATCGCTGCCAATGATTGCGCTTATTAATGATTGTCCTTAGTCATGAAGGCTTCGTTGAGATGCAGTCCTGCATCGATGGTAGTCACAACGGGTTTGGTTGCTTAGCATGTAAAAAAGCAACAGGCTGATGTATAAACACCACACACACACACACACACACACACACACACGTATTCACAGGCCAATCTTTAAATGTTTACATAGCATGAAATTCTACATTTTACCCAAGAGCCAACATGTACAGCTGCGTTATTTAAACACGGCATTAGGATCTGGTTCGAGCCGAGTTGAAGAAGAACCAGAATAATATCTGACTCATATCCGACGTGATAGGGCCAGCAGAGCAAAGAAAATGAATGTATAATTAAGAATGCTGTGTTGCATTAAAACGACACATCATAAAATTAGATCGTTTTTTTTTTGTTCCCCCCTCCGAGAGGTCAGAGAGTCACGACTCTGAATGATTATGAGCACAATCTCGCAAGCAGGATATTAACCTTTTTCAAACCTACAATAAGGCCTTTCTGCTTTTGCATATCTGTGTAATTTGCACGGTTGTGTAACCAGGATAAAAAGTAGTCTCGAAGATAATGTAACCCCGCATGGTGAGCTAGATCGCTAGTTCGGTGCGTTAATACAGACCAAATGAAACAAGTTTAGGATCCTCTTCTAACAAAGTTTCCTGGCATATCGTCTTTACGCTCTCAGTAAAAGAAGTTAAGTCGTTGTCTAACACTTCAGCTATGAGCTAAGGCTAGCGTCTTTGTTTTCTCGGCGTATGTTTAACCACCAGGTGAATGTGTCTGAGTGTTATGACATCTCTGTGTTGCGCTTTTTCTAGTTTTTGTCGGGTTTTTCCACATACTTTGTGTGTTCCTTCCTGATTCTGAAAAGATCATCAGTGCATTGTAATTTAATCCGCCTAGTAAAGGATATGTGTAAGTTTGAAATATTGCCACGTACCAAATGAAAATGTGTTGCGGCAGTTCGTTATAATGAGATTCCTGACCCAGATACTCTTCTGGCCTGTGGGTCAAATCTCCAGAGAGAAAAGACCCAAAGGAAATGAAGTTTTACCCAGAAAGATGGTTTATTATTATTATTATTATTATTATTAGTATTATTATTATCTAACTTTACATGGCAGAATTACCTAATTATTTTATAATGGTGTCAATAACAGCTCCTGTTTCTGTATTATTTTTTTTTAAGATTAATCCTAAGTCCAACTTTAAGTTGATTTAGCTGCCAGTTATACGTAGCTCAATATTAATAGTAAGTGCTGTTGAATTCTTGATTCTGATTGGTCAGATTATCTTGATTCATTTTCTATAACAGCAGCTCTGACAGTTTTGAACAGCTGCAAATCACCGGTTTGTATGAATGCTTTTGTTCGAATACGTTATACGTTATACATTATACGCCATTTGTAAGACGCTTTTGGATAAAAGCGTCTGCTAAGTGAATAAATGTAAAATGTAAATATTAATGCTTTTGTTTGAATACGTAATATTTTTATTGGAAGAGATGGCACATTGGAAAGAGAAACAAACAAACAAACAAACTTTAGTACACTGAGACTCACAAGTGTAAAAGGAAAAAAAAAAAGTTATAGA
Source organism: Ameiurus melas (assembly GCA_012411365.1). Taxonomy (NCBI): domain Eukaryota; kingdom Metazoa; phylum Chordata; class Actinopteri; order Siluriformes; family Ictaluridae; genus Ameiurus; species Ameiurus melas. Next base: position 20,913,992 of record CM022766.1, on the reverse strand, counting down.
AATTGTTTTGTCCTGGGCAGCTCTGCCATTATCCCCTCTTGGCAGAATAAACACAGTAAAAATGAATATTCTCCCAAAATTCCGCTACCTCTTTCGGTCCATCCCTTTGTTTTTACCAAAGTCTTTCTTTAAGAATATAGACAAATTAATCTCGTCTTTCATATGGGCAGGAAAAACTCCAAAGGTTTCAAAATTTTCACTTCAGCGGAGTCGACTGAGTGGTGGCCTCGCATTGCCCAAATTCATGTATTATTATTGGGCAGCTAATATTCAGAAACTGGTGCTGTGGGTGCAGGCCCCCTCTCTTCCATGGTGCCACTTAGAAGCACAGTCTTGCATTTCAACCTCCCTCCCTGCTCTGGTGTTCTCCTCCCTTCCCATAGCCCTTTCACAATATACAGATAATCCAGTAGTATGTACCTCTCTAAAGATTTTCTATCAATTTCGTCGTCATTTTAAATCTCTCTCGGCCTCCACCATGGCACCTATATGTAATAGCCATCTCTTTCCCCCCTCCTTTATGGATTCCAAATTCTCTCTTTGGGAAAAGAAGGGTCTGAAATGCCTTGAGGATCTTTTCATTAATAACGTGTTTGCAAACTTTTCTGAATTATCCTCATCATTCAGCCTGCCTCCGTCTCACCTTTTCCGTTTCTTTCAAATTAGGCACTGTGTCCTCCTCCTATTCGTTGGTTTTCCTCCCTTACCTACAAAGTCTGCATGGGAAGAGGTGTTCAAGCTGAATCCTCATCAAAGGGGCATTATTTCACAGATATATGCAACGATCTGGTCACAGGACGATTCTTACAATATCAAAACTGTAAGTGCTTGGGAAGAAGAATTGGGCCTGGAGCTTGAGGATGATTACTGGGGCAGAGCGTTAGATAATATACGGACCACCATGTCCTGTGCTAGACTTAGTTTTATACAGTTTAAAGTGGTCCATAGAGTTCACTTCTCTAGGAGTAGATTGTCTAAAATATATCCCAATGTCCCTGACATGTGTGAGAAATGCAAACTTTCACCCTGTAACCTGAGTCATAGGTTTGCACTCTGTCCCAACCTACAGACCTTTTGGAACTCTTTTTTCGGGACTATGTCCGACATTCTTAAAATCAAATTGGATCTTTGTTCTTTAATCGCCATCTTTGGTGTTTCATCTCAGTGTCAGCCTCTGAACCATAAACAAGCTAGTGTTGTGGCCTTTGCATCGTTGCTTGCTCGGCGTAGAATATTGTTGTCTTGGACCTCTCCGCAACCCCCCTCTATATCAGTTTGGCTCAGAGATTTAATGTTCTTTTTGAAGCTGGAAAAAATCAAGTACAACATCAGAGGTAGGGGTGACTCATTTTCAGGAAAATGGCAACAATTTAGTACTTATTTCAATGATTTACGCACCCTGGAGGTAGATTGAGGAGAGGTAGACAGTGAACACTAACTGTCTTACCCTCTTTCTGTTATTTAATTATAATTTTTTTGTATTATTATTATAAAAAAAAAATTAATTTATTTTTTATTTTATTTTATTTATTTTTTTAAATTTTATTTTACTTTTGATTGTTTTATTTATTATTTTATTTATTTATTTATTTATTTATTTTCTTTCTCCCCCCTTTCTTTTGGTTTTGGCTGTGGTTGTTTTGTGGGGGTTGTTGTGTGGAGGTTGTGTTATAATGTTAAAAATGCAAATTTCCAATAAAAATTCTATGGCAAAAAAAAAAAGAAATTGTTTTGTCCATCTCAGTGACTCAACAAATTGGGAGCCAAACTCGTTTTTTTTGTTGTTTTTTTTTGTACAGGTTAGAACACACATTCATACGTCCATACATACCCAAAAGAAACAAAAAGAAAAATAATAATAAAAAAGAAATGATTTTTAAAAATAAAGAAATAATACTAAATAAATAAAATAAAAACATAAACTAATTCAAAGAAATAAAATGGAGGGGGGGGGAATTCCCTCAATCAGAAAGCGAAGATGGCAGAGATTTGAAGATGGTTTGAATACGTAATATTAAAGCTTTTGTTCGAATACGTAATATTAACATCGCAAACACATCACACACGACACTGTCGCCAAACTGAGAGCCAAAGTTAGGAGGGATGACTTTGTGTGTGTCTATAAAGAAACGGCAATCATGTGGAGAATGTTTTTGTAAATAAAGTTAGTTAGCTAAAAAAAGTGTTCATTTCGTCTGTGTACGTGTGACTTTTGGGACACCATGTAATTGCAATAAATCGTGATTCTCTCTCTCTCTCTCTCTCTCTCTCTCTCTCTCTCTCTCTCTCGAAACACAGATGAGCATAGACTCCTTTGTCCTGAAGACTTTCCTGTGCTTACAAAGCGCTTACGACCGAGGATCCCTCTATAAATGTTACTTAAATGTCTCCACATCAACGATTATAATTTTTTTACTTTGTTAAACAACATGCTTTTAAATCTGTTTATTATTATTTATTATTATTAGAAACAATCAAGCAATATTAATAAAGCATAACAACGGGCGCATTCACATAAACGTGTAATATGTTACAGTCAGAACTACCTGTGCTGTTATATGGAAAACAATGCACACCTTCTGACCAATCAGATTCGAGCATTCAATCATACTGTGGTATAATAGAAAAATAATCCAGTTGTGTGTGGTCAAAGAATCTGTTTCATCCCACCAGCCTGTTGTTGATTATTTTCCTGTAAACAGTACATCATCACGTGTCTAATTCCTGACATGGTCCACCTTGACAAACTGAGACTTCGCCATTGCACTGATGTCGTTAATATGCACACTTATTCATACTTAATGAGACTTCATCACCAGTGGATAAGACCGATCGATATGGCGATTCATAAACAGGACACGTGCTCCATTCGGGATTCACATTCAGATTCAGCGCTGCATAACTGCATGATGAGGTGACTTCCTGCAAGCTGTGGATCTTTTATTATTTATAGAAGTCCATAAAGTGACAGACTAGTAATAAAAAAAGTAAAATGTGGAGTGTGATATTAGCGATACACTTTACTGTACTCAAGGGAACATTTGTACTGAAAAAGAAAAGAAGAGCTTTTAGAGAGTAGAGAAGGTCACTGGGTGTGAAAATAGTTCGAAAGGGAGTTGATGTATTTAAGCCGAGTAAAAGGAGTCCAGGGCCAAACTACCTGTTAAAACAAGCCATTCATACCTTAAGATGGGAATGTCTATTATACATGCACTTGTTTTTCTAACTCCACATCATCCCTGCTTCTGAACAGCCTAATACATGGCAGAGAGAGTGAGAGAGAGAGAGAGAGAGAGAGAGAGAGAGTGAGAGAGAGAGAGAGAGAGAGAGAGAGAGAGAGAGCTGTTTCCAGTCTTTGCAAATGTGCTGATCCCAGTGTGCAAGATTTCTTCCTTTCTTTCTTTTTTTTTTTCTTTTTTCCTTCACATTAAACTTGAATTTAATCAAAGCACACTTTAACAACAGAATGGATGGCTTTGGGGACTCCGAGGCAGTAAAAAGAATAATTAGCGGGTGGTTTATAAGGGCATGCCCTATTCACATTTCCAGGATGATTAGTCATTATCAGCTTTATTCCAGAGTCAATAATTTTATAATGGTGTCATTAACAGCTGCTGTTTTTCTTTTTTTTCTTCTTCTTTCTTTTCCTTTTTATTTTTTTTTGAAGGATTATATCCGAGCCTAGCATTAAACATTAAGTTTAGCTGCTTATTATATTCTGATCCCCTGCAGTTCATCATTCAATGTGCTGATCTTTTGCATAACCTAAAAAGTGGATATTTTACTACAGCCTTTTTTTTTTTTTTTTTTTAAAACGTTTCCACTCGCTTATATTGTTAGAATATAATGTTTAAAAAGTGTTGAAAAGGTAACAGTTACCTTTTCCTGCTTAGCTATTAGGAACATAGTCTATGGCTATAAAGGAGACAATAAATATAAATAATATCAATTTGAAGTGGTTGTTTTGTTTCATAGTGGCGTTTCACGTGAACAGTGTTGACCTTTTTTTTTTTTTAAACAAGCCATTTTTTTATTTCAGTTTGCTAATCAGATCAGACAAGGTAAATATCATTAATCCTTAATAAATATTAGAATGGAAATCGTTCTGAATACTGTCTGTGAAAAATATAGCTAAAATAACTAACCTAAATGGATGAAATCTCATGAGAAAGTCAAACAGGTTTCAAACAGTGAGGGTAAAGTTGTTGGATTTTATTACTTGTGTAGTCTTAAGGGTTAAAAATGTTTAACAGCAGAGAAGACGAGTGGTGTCCGCTGATTAAATGCAGTCTTTCTGTGCACTGTGAAGACAGAAAACCCAGATATTCACAACGTTTGTCATGAATGACAAGACGATTCTTCATGAAATTTGGGGGTTTAAAATTCAATTAAGGTGCTTTATTTTAGGGTTTTGGTAATTTTTGACCCTAAGGACAAGGGGAGTATACATAATGTCAAGGATAAGAATACCATCATAGGAAAAAGTACGCGTGTTAGCCACACCCCTAACACAAACTTTAACCATTCTATCCTTGTATACGATTCGATTTGTGCAAATAGTTACAAATCTGTCAGTGTCAGACCACGCTGCTTGTCTCTGAGTGTAGTCATGGGATTATTGTTGCTCTTCTGGGGGTTTTTCTAGTGTTGCCACCTTTAAAATACCAAAACCGGACACGCCTCTGCCCCAACACACATTTACAGTAAGACTCACCTCTAATATTTCTCCCAGCTGTACGTTGTGTTGGACCTTTCAGCTTTTAGCGATGGTTTGTTCTTCAGGAGAGAAAGACGCTAATAGAAGTCTGAAATGAAATGAAATGCAGATTTCTGTCTTGGCAAGCCCCTGTGACATTTTTATTTCCTTTTACTTCATTTTGTGGATTTCTTCCTTGGCTATTTTTGCACTTCTTCATTTTAGATACACACTGAGACTTGTGGATCTCTATGACTACGTTTACATGGACAGCAGTAATCTAATTATCGACCTTGTTCTGAATAAGACGTATAATATTGTGATTAAGGTGTTTACATGAGTCGCTTTTAGAATACTCCTTTCATGTTCCCATGTTACATGTTATAGAACATAGATGGATTAACGACACACGTCATTACGTCCCCACGCCACGCCGTCCGACGTCCCTCCAGAATTTCCCGTATCGACATACAGTTGGTCTTCGTTATGGTACCGTGTACAGTTTTGGGTGGTTTTATTTTTAATTTTACGAACGCTTCAAGAGCGGTTAATCATTGGTCATGCTATACGTGCAAACAGACGACTGCTTGAAGCCGTGGGCTGCGTCCCAAACCGCATACGGTACTTACCGTCTATATAGTAGCTGAGATGCATGTATTTACCTACTATATAGTAGGTAAATACGCCGTTTCAGTCGCAGCCGTGTTCTCTTGTTTACCATCAAACGGGTGAGCGCTGCTGTGTATGTATGTGTCCTGTCGCACAACGCGGTGAAAACTCCTACAAGGTGTGTACATGTCTGTAATACACGTCGATAATGCGACTAAAACAGGAATACTCCACACGTCTTAATTCAATTCGTGTTTACTGAGAGTATGATTTTTTTAATTTAAGGAAAATAAAAATTTTTTTTTTATTTTTTTTTTTTTTAGAGAATAGCTTGGTTTGTTTTTTTTGTGATTTTGGGGTTATTATTTTTTTTTTTTTTTTTTTTTTTTTTTTAGGGGCTTAATCGGGTTAACATCGGATTATTGTTGTCCATGTAAACATGCTGTATGATTGACCATTGCTTTAAAAAACAAACAAAAAACAATTATGACTAAATGACACAGTTATTGTACATTAGAAAACATGACAAAAAAAAAGACATTTAAAACATAATATCAGGGGACACAGCTTGAAAACTGGACTGTTCGGGTGAAAACAGGATGGATGGCAACCCTCTGACCTCTGTGAATATTAAAAAGAAATGGCATTCAGGCAATATCTCCCTTTTCAAATCAGTACACATCGTCGCAAAAGGAAGAAAAAGCACAAAAGATTTCTCAAACACACTTTGCCTCTATCAATGCCATGTCCTCCAGCTACACCGTTCACCGTTCCCAGAGATGAAGCCAACTTCCTGCCTATCTACAAACCACACATCCAGCAGGATTTATGACCTTTCTGGCAGCCTGTGGAGCTACTAACCTAGAAGCCATGCAACATGAAAGAGGGACTCTGCAATGCCTAGCAGGCTTCCACACACCTGTGGGCCAGTCTGATCTGTCTTCATCTTATAACCTCACCAGCCGTCTTCTCTCTGCCTGACCGTTCACTCGTCTCTCGCCTACACTAACTAACGGGCTTAAAATCCAACACAGCGTACCGTTTATATTGCTAAACCCTCAGCTGATGTGTTCGAGTTTGCTTTGGGTTGAGTGTGGTTTGTTTCCGGAGACAGTGTTTGGGACACTGCATGCATACAGCAGAATTGATCTGCAACAGACTGTTTTATCTTTCCTCTCCCTCATCAAGGGATCTGACCTTTTATACGGTCTGTCCAGATGATTGAAAGTCTTTAAACTGGTCGATTTCTACAGTCATGTTTTCAAAATGCTGGAGCATGCTTGATTTTTCCATTGTATGTGGACTCAAGAACATTTGGTAGAGATTTATAGTCACCTAGTTTTGCAGCTAGTTCGTTTATTGAAGTTTTATCGAGCCTGCAGTGTTTAATATGTTCTCTCAGTGAAGGTGACGTGCTGCATGCTGTTACATAGTGACATGCTTTCATGGTGTTGTTACATAGTGACGTGCTTCACATTGTTGTTACATAGCAATATGCTGCACGTCGTTGTTACATAGCGATGTGCTGCACACTGTTGTTACATAGCGACGTGTTACACGCTGTTGTTACATAGCGACGTGCTGCACGGTGTTGTTACATAGCGACGTGCTGCACGGTGTTCTTACATAGCGACGTGCTGCACGGTGTTGTTACATAGCGACGTGCTGCACGGTGTTGTTACATAGCGACGTGCTGCACGGTGTTGTTACATAGCGACGTGCTGCACGGTGTTGTTACATAGCGACGTGCTGCACGGTGTTGTTACATAGCGACGTGCTGCACGGTGTTGTTACATAGCGACGTGCTGCACGGTGTTGTTACATAGCGACGTGCTGCACGGTGTTGTTACATAGCGACGTGCTGCACGGTGTTGTTACATAGCGACGTGCTGCACGGTGTTGTTACATAGTGACGTGCTGCACGGTGTTCTTACATAGCGACGTGCTGCACGGTGTTGTTACGTAGCGATGTGCTTCACGGTGTTGTTATGTAGCGACGTGCTGCGCAGTGTTCTTACACAGCGACGTGCTGCACGGTGTTGTTGCATAGCGACATGCAGCACGTCGTTTTTACATAGCGATGTGCCAAAATGATGTGACATTAATTAAATGTTATTAATCTTAAATGTTGAACTGATCATACACCTTAACCTTTCTAGAAAATGCTAGAATTTCACTTTCCAAAAGTTGTTTTTTTCTCATCCACTTGATTCCTTGACACTGCTAGATACTCTGTTCCTGAGTGTCCTGTGTGTGTCCCGGGGTCGGGACAGTTTTTATTTTTTTTTCTTCTTCTCCCAGGTCAGGTCTCTATCTGTGACCTGGGCTCGCTGAGTTATGGTGTGTCATGAGTGACAGCTGGAAACCACCAATAAACCTTCTCTACATTCCAGTGATGGGCTGTTAAAGTTGACCTCGGGTAACACACTCACTTTTTAAACAGTCAGGCCCTGATGTGCTAAAGGTTTGAGAGTGTGACTACACATGCCAACTTGATAACACCAGCAACGAACTGTGAAAACCTTTCACATGAGCAAAATAGCATGCCTTCTCCAGCTTTATGTATATTATAAACAATATAGAAGGAATAAGCGGTTGAAGATGGATGGATGGATGGAAACAATATATCATTTGGGTCAATTTTAATGCAAATAGAGGGCCGTATTAATGCAGATATATTCATGATATCCTTAAATTCCCTTTAGGAACGACAGTTACGTCGTTATATATCACTATAGGCCAAAAAAGTTTCTTAAGACGATGACTTAATATTAGTTCAAATTCATGTCGTTTTATGTTCACACCTCCTCTAACAGCATTTAAAATGAAACGAGACGGAAGATGTTTCCATTCACAACTACACTACTTCATGAACACAACTCGTTTCGCTCTTTTATTTCTTGCGTTCATGTTGCGTTTTAAATTCATCCTTTATCTGGAGTAACATTTGATGCTCACTTTCGCTTGTTGATGGTGTGGTACCCTCAAGGCTACAGCTCTTATACCTTTAGCGTGTAGCGTTTAACTGGAAACGGGCACTTAGTTTTATTCTAAAAGGTAATTAAAGGCACAAAAGGTCAAATTACATACCTTAAATAATGTAAGGGTAAATCTACATTCACAGTACCGTGTAATATACAGTATAATACGCTAAAAGTACAAAAGATGTAGCCGTGAGGGCTCCACTCCTGTGAAAAGTACAGGTTAGTACCCTTATTATTCAGAGAGTGCAATTATATAGGATTATAGTTTGATTCTTGCAGAAGGTATCGACTCACGACCGTTATAAACAGATTCACTCAACTAAAAACCACATTTATTTATTTATTGTTTTATTCGCCTTCTTTACATGTGACTTAACACGTGTGTTACAGTATGTTAAGATATTAATAAATCCCAGCTTCGGTCTTTAAATAAGGTTTGGTGCTGTAATGGTGGTGTATTTGTGTGTTCGGTGTCCAGGTTAAACACACCTTATGCACAAAATAAGCTCTCTGATCTGATCCTTTTGCACTCTCTTGCATGATTAGTAGGCGAAGCTAAACCCCTTAAACTCTAACTGGTCTAGACTTACGTTCTTTACACACCTTAGCTATTAGTTTTACTGTAGTTCCTGAATAATTCACAGCGGATATTGAATAATATTGTTTTGAGGCGGATATGTGGATAAGCCGCGAGTTGAAAAGGTTTAGAGGAAGTTTATGTGACGCTAGGGGAAGCCAGTTGGAGTTTTGGCTTGTGTTAGGTTCAAGTATTTTGAATGAAGTCAGGTTAGATCCTGTCGTGTGTAACGTTCAGCAGTTCATCCATACATCATAATCAGTTTGGGTAGATTGAGATACACGTGCTGAGTTTAAATCAAGCATCCACATCCTAGGGGTGTGTTACACTGGACGGGGTGCAAACCCATTACTGGGCACAATCACACACACATTCGAACCCTGGAGGTGCGAGGCAATTGAATTGAGGCAGTTGAACCTGAATGCCCTGAGATGAGAATGAGACCAAGGCTTTAGCACTGATTGAGATCGATACTTAATAAATCATTTTACCTCTTTTTAAAAAAGAAGGAAAAAAAAAAACATCAAGCATAGCAGACTTCATGTATAAAGTTTTATCGTTTCATGACATATGATTAGCTTTACTGTGCTCATGAAAGTTCTACTGTACAATCAGGCACGGTGTAATGTGGTGGTATGTGGTGGGTGTGTTCCTAACGCAGAAAGTCTCTCAGAGTAAAAACTTTTGCGTTACCATACCGCATTACCACGGTAACTTGCAAGAGGCTGATGCCGAATTTGGCGTTGACATGACAAGGACAAACAATGACAAATTCACCCTGAATGTTCCTGTAACAGCAGACCCCAACGTGTTTTAATCAGAAATTTGTCAACAATTACAAGTTTTATTAATGAAAACCATGGTCCTCAATGTGGGGGCTGTGAGGCATAGCCGGGGGGGTGGGGGGAGGTGGGGTTTCTAATATGTTCACAGTGATGGAAATCCATTATTAACTAAATTGTTATATATGTGAATCACAATTTTAATAATAAAAAAAATCATTTAGCCAAAATAATTAGCCAAAATTGTATTGTACCTGTTTAAATAATGGGCCTAATATTTAATAGTTTGTGCAGTACATTTGGGTTAAAGGGTGTTTTTTTTTAAGTTAAAGGAATCCTTGGCTATGAAAAGAGAAACCCTGAATTTCTTCATTTAAAGTAACTTTTAATCTTGCGCAACGTCTAAAAAAAAAGACCCGTTAGTTCCTGTTCTCACTTACGTTATAGCAGCTATAAGTTCACTCACAAGCCTCTGTCTCTCTCTCTCTCTCTCTCTCTCTTTCTGTGTGTCTCTCTCGCTCTGTCTCTCTCTCTCTTTCTGTGTGTCTCTCTCGCTCTCTCTCTCTCTCTTTCTGTGTCTCTCTCTCTCTCTCTCTCGCTCTGTCTCTCTCTCTCTTTCTGTCTCTCTCTCTCTTTCTGTGTGTCTCTCTCGCTCTGTCTCTCTCTCTCTGTCTCTCTCTCTCTCTGTCTCTCTCTATCTCTCTGTCTCTCTCTCTCTTTCTCTTTCTGTGTGTCTCTCGCTCTGTCTCTCTCTCTCTCTGTCTCTCTCTCTCTCTGTCTCTCTCTCTCTCTGTCTTTTTCACTCTCTCTCTCTTTCTGTGTGTCTCTCTCGCTCTCTCTCTCTGTTTCTCTCTCTCTCGCCATGTTATGGAGAAACTGGAAAACTTTCCCATGGCAGAAAACTTACTGATTGTTACAGAGTAGTGACACTGGAGACTCCTTCCATACAGTAACAGTTCAATAAACATCACCATATCAGGATGTTTTTTATTTATTTATTTTTTATCTCTGTATGTAAAGCATTCCTGTGAATGAGTTGTTACTATAGAAACAATAACGTGTTCATTAATATAAACATCATCAACAGTAGTTGCATTATTGTTTATAACGTTATAACAGTTTACTGAGCAGTAAGTGTTGTGTACTGTGAGTTCCTCTGCTGGACATACGAGCAACAGAAGATACATTCCAGCTCTCTTTACAGCAGAAACGACAAGATAGATGTGTGTGTGTGTGTGTGTGTGTGTGTTTCTTGAAGGAGACAGGGAACGAATCAGTTCCCTCCAGCCCCTGTTGCTTGCTCCTACACCCCCCTCCACCCCTCTCTACACACCCACTTTTCATACTTTCACTCTTTTTACTCTCTTTAGATGGCTCGACCTGTTGCTGCACATCCACACACCCCCTGAGCTTGCTCTCCGAGAGGTGTGCGCTTCATTCATTCACTCATTCATACATATTGACACTTTTTTTCCAAGCGACCTTCATGCTGAGACCCGTGGAGTTGCAGGATTTCCAGCGGACGTTCGTGTGTATATGTCCAGGGGAACTGTGTGTGTGTGTGTGTGTGTGTGTGTGTGTGTGTGTGTGTCTGCTTCAGTGGAACTGTATAGCTGGATGACAGAGGTGAGTTGAGAGAACAGCTGAAATGGAAATGGATGGCAATTTGCATTTATTTTTCTTCCTTTCTATCTTTTTTCACTGTCACTCTGCATTTGTAAGCCACTGCATTTGTGTCACACTGCCATGTTTCTGCCAAACCGCTCTCTTCTTTTGAACACTGGCCAGTTACAAAGTGCCTTAGTGTTGCAGTTACTCTGTAAATTACAGCACTGAGGGCAAATGTTTATATCCCCCTTTATATATATATATATATATATATATATATATATATATATATATATATATATATATATATATATATATTTATAAAATACAACAAATAATATTTCCAAAAATGCTTGGAATTGAACCAAAAAGGAAGCTGTTTTGGTTGTCTCATTGTCCAGGCCTGATTTGAAGTGGTAAGCGTATCTGTCAGGGTTATACAAGACCTATGGGTATTGGTAATAAATCTGATCATGATGAATGTTAGACCTGAGAGGATCCTGAATTTGCTCATAGATTGTGAAAAAGTTTGTTACTTGACAATACAGGAGCATGTATGAGCTAAAAATTGCCTATCAGGTATCATGTCCCTTTTCTCATTTATTTTCTCATTTGTTTCATTCAAAGGGAATGTGTACGTTTATACATGTCCAGTTTTTAAATCCTTAGACGCGTATCATCGTTCATGCCTTTTTTTTTTCTTTAAACCTTCTTTTTTGTTGTTGTTAATTTGTTGTATACATTGTGACCGAGAGTGCAGCAGTAATAGTAACAATGACAGACTTCGCATTGACCGGGTTACGTATGCTAATGTGGCGAAAACATTAAACAGCCATGTCTTTCATTTGAGAACTTTTACTCTGTTGCCAAATAATTTACACTCCTTTTTCACCCCTTTTTCAATTTTTTTTATTTTGGAAGGGACACTCGGTGAATCCGCCAGGCGTTTGACCTTAAGTGCACAAAGCAAAGGCATTTCATCACTTTAATGCTTTTGCTAAGTCACAAACATTGGGGTTAATGGCCGGAGAAAAGGATTTTTTTGGTAACAAGTAACAATGTGCTAATATATGTCTTTTTTTTTTTTTTTTAAATGAATTTAGTAATAGTAGCCTTATCTAGAGATACGGTGTGTGTTTTTTTGTGTGTATATATATATATATATATATACACACACACATATATTTTAATGCCTATATATACACACACTATAGTATATATTCTACTTTAAAAATTCAGGCTCCTGCATGTTTAAGTGTCTGAGTGTGGAAACCAATTTCACACCTACAGGGATAATCCTTTATATAGTAGAGAGATGATGTTATGTAGAACCTGCTGACATTTAGAGACACGGGGAAGATCTGAGAAACCCTGTTTCCACCGAGCCACAGCACACCGTGGGTCAAACTGCACTTCACAGCGTCGGACAGACATCATGAAGCTGTTTCTATCCCTTAAGCGCAGATCACAGCCCAGCCTGTAGAGTAAAACTGCAACATTACTGTGTATAGGATCAGATCTTAAAAAGAAAATACCACTGAAAAAGGCATGTTCGAGCCCAAATAATTGATCCAGAAGGCTGATACGTATACCTTATATTCTACCAATTATCTTCTGCTTTAGGTATCTGTGAGTGAAGTGAGTTGTTCATCCTGGAACGGAGCCAGTTGGATGAGAACATGTGGCTTTACATGCAGGAACAGGACTGACTTTCACTGGTATGTGAACACCGAGTCGCAGTTCTCTGTTGCTACAGTGAAATGCCATGGCAACTTCGGAAAGGCTTAACGCTCTGTAAATCGATGAATGGGAGACGGGAGGACTTAAAAACGGCACTGAGGTCAATCCCAGATCTGACTGTGAGATGAAAATGTATACAGTTGTGTTCACGTCAAAGTATCGGCCATGTTATTTAATAGCTTCTACCTTACTGATATACACACTGCCAGTTTATAAACCTGCAGTTTATGATGTTGTAATAAAACACACAGGGGTGTGCTGTTGTGGAAAAATAATCAACAGCAGAGTTGTGAGATTTACGAATTGACTTATTTATAAAAGCATGCCCCAGGGTTTTTTTTTCTTCATTTCTATTATACGACACAACTTTGACAATGATTACAATATTTTTTATTACTATTAAATAATGACACTTTTATCCGTTTATAGTTATAGTTACAGAACGTCCATGAGTTTCTGCTATCGCTTACAGTATAGCGGCAGTCGTTCCTTCCTTCGTTTTCTCCTCTCTTTTGACGTTATTAAGACAAAACAACACAGCTTGTCATGTTGAAACCAGAGACTGTGTCCATAATTGTCTCGACACGTTTGTACGACAGTTGTAAAAGTTATTTTGATTGATTTGGACCTTTTCTGCTTAGATTTGATCTAGAATGTTCCAATAAAATAATGTCTAAAAATTCGCTTAACATTTAATAATAATAAACATTTCTCAAGTCACTTTTGGTTTAGGGTTGTTTTTTTTTTTTGGAGATTGTTGTTTAATATCCTCCAGCCATCCACATTTCACTCAACCCTTAAGTTTCGACTGAGTCTCGAATGAACAAGTTTGATCTTAAAAGCTAGCTAGATACATAACTAGCTAGCCTTTAGCAATGTCTTTATGGCAAAACTGCAACCATCATGAGTTATTATCAAAGACATGATTAAGTTTGCTAGGTAACTAGAAACGTATATATATATATCCAACAGTTCCTTGGAATTTTTTTTAGCCTGAAATTTTTTTAATAATAATAAAAAAAAAAAACACAACAGCAGTAGTACTATCATCCTGAATTTCTGCCTCTCATTGTCTTCTGCTTTCTGTTTCCTGCCTCACTGAGGCAAATAGATCTGAGGCAAATAGATATCTACAAAGCCTTCAAACTCTTCACTTAATGCTATATATGTGGCAGAGAAGAGCTCTAACACATTTAACAATTTAATCTTAAGATTTTAATAGGTAAAACATTGTAGTACTGTCATTGTTTCATATTAGTATGTACAGTACATTATTTAATATATCCATTGAATCGGAAAAGAAAATACATAATTTACGTAATTTAATCACAAGCTGATGTCTCTCTGTGTCATATATATATATATATATATATATATATATATATATATATATATATATATATATGTGTGTGTGTGTGTGTATGTATATATATATATATGTATATATACAGTGGTGTGAAAAAGTGTTTGCCCCCTTCCTCATTTCCTGTTCCTTTGCATGTTTGTCACACTTAAGTGTTTCGGAACATCAAACCAATTTAAACAATAGTCAAGGACAACACAAGTAAACACAAAATGCAATTTGTAAATGAAGGTGTTTATTATTAAAGGTGAAAAAAATCCAAACCATCATGGCCCCTGTGTGAAAAAGTGATTGCCCCTAAACCTAATAACTGGTTGGGCCACCCTTAGCAGCAACAACTGCAACCAAGCGTTGCTTGCGATAACGTGCAATGAGGCTTTTACACCGTCCTGGAGGAATTTTGGCCCACT
>CM022766.1:20861723-20894223 GCA_012411365.1 Ameiurus melas | reverse complement strand
GCTTGACTGTGGACAGTGTTCTTTCTTCATTCTTCTTCCTCCAGACATACCGCTGATCCATCCAGTTTTCCATCCATCCAGAAAAGTTCCAGTTTTTTTTCATCGCTCCCCAGAACAGAATCCCAAAATTTCTGTGGTTTATTTATATGATTTTGAGGCGACTTTTCTTCTGCTTTTGGGTCAGTAGTGGTGAACGTCTTGGACGTCTGACATGGAAACATTCTGCGTATAGTACGCGCCTTACTGTGATCACTGAAACCTCAGTGCCTGTTGCCACCAAGTCTTGCTGCAGGTCCTTTACAGTCACTCGAGGGTTTTCCCCAACCTGCCTTCTCAGAAATCTGCTTGCAGCCATTGATGGCTTCCTTTTTCTGCCCTGTCCAGGTATTTCATGGCTCAAGCACACCTGGTGCAACTAATGAAGCCCTTGATTAGTCACATCAGATATGCTGGAGACAACACCTGTTTTGCATATTTGTGCTGTTGTGAGGTATTCTATTCAGGGGGTTGAATCATTTTGAGACTGGAGAAATCATTATAAGTTGTATTTTCAGTTGAATTTGGGGAAACCACTAGAAGCATTTGTTGTGTCGAAATATTTAAATTGCTTATGTTTGATTTGTTCGTTGCAAACAGCTGAAAGTCTGTAAACTTTGACAATAAACCTGAATTGCAATGGGGGTCGAATCATTTTGATTGTAACTGTATACGGTCATGATTTCTATAGACGGCTTATGTGTCTATAGTATCAAAATTACGCAGGGACTTCTATACCGAATGCTCCGCTTAAACATGTACACTTTTGGAAGGAGTCTCCAGTCGCAGGAAACTTCTAACTTCAACTTTTGCTAGCTGCCTTTGATAGAAGAGTGCTAGCTAGTACGTGGGAACAATATATTGGTAAAGAACATGTCTCAGTTCTGGACCAAAGTGCGTTTGGAAAAAAAAAAAAAATATATATATATATATACAGTGATTCTCTGCACTGTTTTATCAAACCATAATATCAGATGCATCCAACTCCGCTTCATACACTGTGTACCGAAGTACTACTGAATGATTTTAATCTAATTTAATCTTTCCCGAAGGCACCGTGTGAGTTAATTAAATGTCAGTAATCCCCACACAGTCCTACACGCCAAGTTGTACATGTCACAGTGACTTCTCCTCAACACTGGCAGCTCATATACCACAACTCCGAGCTGTGTTTTGTGGGACGAAGAGTCTGCCTTCACACGTCACCGTTGTATTATACCACCGTCACCTTCAGCACCGGTCCGTCCAGAGATACGAGGCCGATACGCCGCATGCTGCGTTTGTATTTCTTACAGTATATTTGGATGATTAATATTCCGGGCTGTGTTGATGGATGGAGGTAGGAAGGAAGGACATAAGGATACGTGGAAGAAAGATTCTGGATTCATATCATCATGGTGCATCTGCTTTTCACCTGCATGCTCAGACAGTCAGAGACAGATAACATCTGTTTGCTTGAACTGATTTTCCACTTCGTCTGTTCTTAACTCGGCCTCTGGCTGGACCTGTCTGAATCTATAGCGCGGCCTGCAGCGTTATACGCCTGACACCAGATCTTCATATTCAGTACGCATACATTAGTCGCACACTTCTGTAACTTCTTCAAACATGCATCTAAACGTATAGATATTACATCAGCAGTTACCCGAGACTGAGACGTAATGTATTTTTGAGATTGCGTGCTTAATCTAAATGCTAAAGTTGAAAATAGATGTGCCGTGTGCCGTGCCTCCTCAGGAAAGACAGACAATTGTGTGTTTAATGTACCGTACCTTTTGAAGGAAATGCAGATGAGGATTTGTGTTATGGGAGAAGTAGCGAGTGGAGTAGCACTGTAAATATGTAACTCTTCTTCCGGGGTTATGAAATATAAATTCTTTCCAGCCTGGCGCGCCTCTCTGTAATCGTTTCCTGGAATTTTTTCACTGTTGGGATTTTATTAACTTTAGACAAAATCGTATAAATGATCAGTGACTCAGTCCATCTCAAGCTGTCCAATAATTGTAAAGTTGGTCGCTTGACCACTTTTTAATGTTTTTTTGAGGGATTATCTCTATGTATTGGCATTTTAACACCACCTCTTTTTTTTCACTTAGTTTAAACACGACGGCCATCTTTGTGTCATGGCCCGCAACAAAGTTTCGCGATACAGTTGTTTACGGAAACCTCAATATCTCCGTTCAGGTCCTACTGTAGCTCCTTGAAACAAACTGATCTCTTGAGCACATTACAAGGTACATGAACATGCAGTATCTCACAAAAGTGAGTACACCCCTCACATTTTTGTAAACATTTGATTATATCTTTTACTGAGACAACACTGAAGAAATGACACTTTGCTACAATGTAAAGTAGTGATTGTACAGCTTGTGTACACTCAGCCATTAATGTCTAAACCACTGGCAACAAAAGTGAGTACACCCCTAAGTGAAAATGTCCAAATTGGGCCCAATTAGCCATTTTCCCTCCCTGGTGTCATGTGACCTGTTAGTGTTACATGGTCTCAGGTGTGAATGGGGAGCAGGTGTGTTAAATTTGGTGTCATCACTCTCACACTCCCTCATACTGGTCACTGGAAGTTCAACATGCCACCTCATGGCAAAGAACTCTCTGAGGATCTGAAAAAAAGAATTGTTGCTCTACATAAAGATGGCCTACGCTATAAGAAGATTATCAAGACCCTGAGACTGAGCTGCAGCACTGTGGCTAAGACCATACAGTGGTTTAACAGGACAGCTTCCACTCAGAACAGGCCTCGCCATGGTCGACCAAAGAAGTTGAGTGCACGAGCTCAGTGTCATATCCAGAGGTTGTCTTTGGGAAATAGATGTACGAGTGCTGCCAGCATTGCTGCAGAGGTTGAATGTGAGGGGAGTTAGCCTGTCAGTGCTCAGAACATACGCCGCACACTGCATTAAATTGTTCTGCATGGCCGTCATCCCAGAAGGAAGCCTCTTCTAAAGATGATGCACAAGAAAGCCTGCGAACAGTTTGCTGAAGACGAGCAGACTAAGGATATGGATGACTGGAACCATGTCCTGTGGTCTGATGAGACCAAGATAAAATTATTTGGTTCAGATGGTGTTAAGTGTGTGTAGCGGCAACCAGGTGAAGAGTACAAAGACAAGTGTGACTTGCCTACAGTCAAGCATGGTGGTGGGAGTGTCATGGTCTGGGGCTGCTTGAGTGCTGTCGGCACTGGGGAACTACAGTTCATTGAAGGAACCATGAATGCCAACATGTACTGTGACATACTGAAGCAGAGCATGATCCCCTCCCTTCAGAGACTGGGCTACAGGGCAGTATTCCAGCATGGTAACAACCCCAAACACCTTCAAGATGACCACTGCCTCGCTAAAGAATCTGAGGGTGAAGGTGATGGACTAAACTCTATTGAGCATCTGTGGGGCATCCTCAAACAGAAGGTGGAGGAGCACAAGGTCTCTAACATCCACCAGCTCAGTGATGTCGTCATGGAGGAGTGGAAGAGGACTGCACTTCTTTCTTTTTCTCCTAATCCTCCTGTGTAATCTTCTTCCTTTTCTCCTCCTTCTCCTTCGTCTTCTTCCTTTTCTCCTCCTCCTTTTGCTTCTTAGTCATATTCTTCCATATAAAGAACCATTAGTCTGAGCGAGACACTTCAGCATTAACGTTGCTGACTCCCAACTCCAGAGTTCCCAGCTCAATCCTGAACTTGGGTTACTTTTACATATTTTCCCCGTGCATGTGTGCTTTCCAGTTTCCTCCCATATCCCGAGAACATGCCTGTAAGGTGAACTGGCTATTACAAATTTCTCCAGGTGTGTGAAGGTGTGTGTGTGTGTGTGTGTGTGTGTGTGTGTGTGTGCATAATGACTTGTAATGGACTGGTCTGCCATTCAGTGTGTATTCCCAGCTCACACTGAGTGTGTTTTCCAGGATAGGTTCCACATCCAATACAACCCTGAGCAGGATAAAATGCTTACTGCAGATGAGTGAATGAATGAATGAATGTTGAGATTTCTAAACAATATCCTTACAAACTTTGACATATTTGAATTATTATGGGTCTAGGAACTACACCTTTTAAAGACACAAATTAAAAATCAAGACATTTCAAAGCTTCAGAATATGAGTCTTGTTCATAAACATTGTGTTGGGTTGGAATCAAAGGTGTGTGTGTGTGTGTGTGTGTGTGTGTGTGTGTGTGTGTGTGTGTGTGTAATATTTCCCTCCTGTCCCCATCACTCCCCACAACTTGACCAACTCTGTTTAAAATCTTTGAAAGCCGGACTCCTACTTCGGAGACGCACATTTTTCTGAGATCATACTGCCATCTAGTGGTAATGTTGAAAAATACTACAATATAGTATGAATATTATGAAATAAATATCTCTTAAAACACTCTACTGTACTTTTTTTTTTTTTACAAGATCGTTGTCTTGTATCACATTTTGTGTACGGAGCTGTGATTTAAATGATAAAATGACTTGACTTCATAGCTGTCTCTATGAAATTTATTGACGCACGGCTGTGTTTGTTCCCCCTCAGACTGTCGCACAGCCTTGCCGGCGGACATCGTGTTCTTGGTGGACGAGTCGTGGTCAGTGGGTCCTTCCAGCTTTGGCCAGATTAAAGAGTTCATCGCTGAAATTATTCGATCCTTCCAGAGCGGCGTGATCGGACCGGAAGGCGTCCGCTTCGGAGTCACTTTATATGCTGACATTCCAAGGTATTGTGTATAGAATGTAATATTATATAATTATTTAATGTATTTTAACAGCAATATGTGGTTGATGGGATGTAGCTCAGTGGTAGAACGCATGCTTTGGTTGGGATGGTATCTCCAGCGACAGTTTTGAGCCCCAGTGGCCTAAAGGATAAAGCACTGGCCTGCTAAGCCAGGAATTGGGGTTTTGAGTCCCATTTGGGGTATGGGATGAGTAGAGTGGTGCAGTGGAAGCATGTTGGGCCCATAATCCAGGGGTCGATGGATTGAAACCATTTTCTGCTAAATACAGCCTGCTTTATCGTTCAAGCAGTGCTCAGGTTTTCATTGGTTATGGCTCTGGGTTCAGAAGTTCGGGGATTCAATCCACTCCAGGGGCGCAGTTTCATGGCTGACCACAACTTCCTAACAAGCTGGTGTATGCAAACCGAAGAATTTCACTGTGCTGTAATTCATATGTGACAAATAAATCTTGTAAGAATTGGGAATAGTAAATCAGTTTTAGTTCCACTGGCTCTTGAAGGTTCTGTCTTTCAAATTCCTCTTTTTTCATGATAAACTGATATGACCCGAGATTTTGGGTCTGAAGAAGGAATTTGATATTCCCTTGAAGCAGCTGAATTTTTTTTTTCTTCCATTCAAAGCTCAGCCCAAGAATATTCAGAAAGTATGATGCCTCCAAGGCCTTTCTTAGTTATTTGAGAGGGGGGGGAAATCCATAGTCAGCCACTTTGAAATCCTCTACGGTGGCTTTAATAAGGAAAAATGTGCTCAGAATTTGTAACAAGCTTTCTGATGGAGTGGAGTAAAGAAAAGCAACAGACCAGGTGTAGTATAATAGACGTACACGGCTGACTATATATACAGGGGTTCAGTGGGCGGAGTTGGGGACGGGGAGTATTTAATAATTTGATAGAAATGTTAATCATATGGAAATCCTTTCATTTCAGACTGTTGAGGCACTTGTTCAGTATAGTGTATAAACATTTATTATATTATAATTAAAGTAAAATTTGTTATTTTTCCTAGTTTAAAGCATCTATTGTATCATTTATCTATTATTGGAAAAAAATCTAATGAAAATAAGGTCATCATGACACAACATCATATCACATACGATTCCGCTGGTGGTTTATTATGTGTACATCCCTACGTCCAGTGGCTATTGTGTGCTGTTGACCACAAGGGGCACTGTGCAGGGTATTTTATAAACAAGGAAGCGCACCGCCATTTGTTTAGGTTCAGATTTAATTTGATAGTCCTATCATCCGAAGATTGTGACCTCCAAGAGAGCATAAGTGGCCGTGTTCTCTGGGTGAGAGGCGTATTATTTACAGCGTTCTCTACTAATATTGGCACCCTTGGTAAATATGAGCAAAGAAGGCTGTGTCTAACCCTAAGGCTGTATCTTTTGATCTTTTGTTCAAAAAATTCACAAAAATTCTCTGCTCTCATGGATATCAAACAATTGCAAACACAACACAGGTTTATACAAAACATATATTTGTTAAATATAGGTGTGCAACAATTATTGGCACCCCATTAATTCATATGAGTAATAATACATACATTTATATTTACAGGTGCTGGTCATAAAATTAGAATATCATCAAAAAGTTGATTTATTTCAGTATACATTCATTACACAAAGACTGATATATTTCAAGTGTTCATTCCTTTTCATTTTGATGATTATAACTGACAACTATTGAAAAACCCAAAATCAGTATTTCAGAAATTAGAATATTACTTAAGACCAATACAAAAAAAGGATTTTTAGAAATGTTGGCCAACTGAAAAGTACGAACATGAAAAGTATGAACATGTACAGCACTCAATACTTAGTTGGGGCTTCTTTTGCCTGAATTACTGCAGCAATGCGGCGTGGTATATATATGAGGTAACACATAGGCCAAATTCGCTTAGTCATTCATAACGATGGGTAAGATCAAGGAACATAGCTGTGATGTGCAGCAAAACGTTGTTGAGCTTCACAAAATGGGAAGTGGCTATAAGAAAATAAGTGGCTATAAGAGCCGAGTATTTTTGTGAATTTTCTGAGCAAAAAATAAAAAAAAAATGAAACAATAAAAGGGTGCCAATATTAGTGTAAGGCGCTGTATGTTGTTTTTTATATTGTTCTACAGTTATGTTAGGGTGAACTTTTTTCTGGTGCATCACCAGGGAACACTACGATAATAATAATAATGAAGCTATTAATATATTATCAGTAAATTACACCATGGTCTGTCCAAATACTCGATTCTGATTGGCTGGAAGGTGTGCTTTATAACAGTACAATGCACAGGTAGTTCAGTCAGTTTAATCGCCAATCTAAATTAATGTGCTGCCTATACACAGCTGTTACCATAGTAACATACAGTCTAACTCACAGCTTCATTATTAGTAGAGACGTAGCACAGACACAGGTAACTCTCTCTCTCTCTCTCTCTCTAATAACTATTTACTATAATTCATTCAAATAAATGTTATCTTACTTTATCTCTGTGTATGATTTCAAGCAGAATTCTAGATCCAACAACCCTTATGTAAAATAACTAACAAAATCCATCCATTTTCTGTACCGCTTATCAGTACGTCTTGCATTAAACTTGTGGTGTTCAAACCTAGCCGTGGATTATCCCGTACATATTCCACACAGTGCCCCTAGTGGTCATTAGCACACAGTCGCCACTGGATGTAGGAATAATCATGTAAAAAGCCACTACAGATTTGCATGAATGTGATATGAGGTTATGTTGGACAAACAAGGTATCAGGGGCATAACATAATACCACTATATGTATCTGTATCTGTTTAACGCTCCAAATATCCGTGTATCTGTATTTGGGTTTAAACCCAAAATGGGTGTGGTCTAAACCGAAAGGTTCTGTCTGCTACTTATCCTCAGCTACTGTACATCGCTTCAGTTTATAATTGGATAAGTCTCAACTAGAGATGTTTACGGGACTGTTTATGATTTTGTTTGCAACAAATTTAAACCATGTAGCCGAATTTCAACTAAGGATGAACGAATGAGGCCTGTAAATGTATCGTATGTTAACGAACGTAGTCCTTGTCTCCGGACTGCTCTCTCATGCCAGATGCTAAATAGTGGTAAATAGTCTGCACTTATATAGCTCTTTTTAACCTTTGCGGTACTACAAAGCGCTTTACACTGTTTCTAATTCACCCATTCTCTCTCTCACACACACACACACACACACACACCAATGACATCAGAGCTGCCATGCAAGGTTCTAGCTTGCCATCGGGAGCAACTCGGGATTCAGTGTCTTGCCAACCCTACAATTAGTCGACAACCCGCTCTACCACCTGAGTCACCACCGCCCGCCGTGCAACTAAACACCTCCTGCTCATGCAACTTTTTTCTTATGTTCAGTGGGATGCAAACTAGTCCTGATACAATCATCGAGACTCAACCTGATACCCTGTGGGGAAAACAAACAAACAAAGTTCTGTGTCTATCTGTATTTTTATCTGTTACGACACATTCTCTTTCGATTCGGAGTAATCTATTAGTATTTGGCGACAACCTTTTATAAATCTTAAGGTCTGGCAACTCAGTAAACTAATCTAAAAACATATATAACAGATATAGAAACTTGGTCTACTCAGATTTTGACGATATCAGTGTTAATTCTTTGCTGCCACATGAATTTATTCCAAACCTCTGTATACATCTGTGAATTTTATTCCATAAAAGGGAAATGTGCCTGACTGACCACTAAATGAAGTGTATGTTTGGTTAATGTTAATAGTAAAGTCTGATTAATGTTAAGCCAGGGATTATGTTTAGGATACAGTATTAAAGAGAGGACGTGCTGGTGTATTTCTGTTATCAGGATGCGTGTAGCTCTGACGGACTACTCCACCCTGGAAGAGATATTAAACGCGGTGGAGGAGCTGCCGTATGAAGGAGGAAGCAGTCGTACGGGCGTGGCCCTCGAGTTCCTCGTGGAGTCCGTCTTTAGCCCGTCGATTGTCCGGGAGAACACTCCAAAGGTGTGATAATACTGTAGATTTAAAACAAAAAAAACATGCATGCACATTTCTTTTATTTACCTGACCAACTCGCGTTGATACTGACAACCTGCTGGAATGAGCACTTATCAAAGAAATGATCTCCAGCCAGGGAGCTGACATGTGCCACAGCACATTCGGTTTCATATTAAGAGAGTAGCTGTAAGGAATGTTAGGACGTCTCTGCATGGAAACGAGGACTTCATTAGGATTTCAGACCACATACAGCTGCTTGTCCTGCAGAGACAAGCACCTGATGTGCAAATGAGGCAGCAGGCAAAGGACTGGTTTGCTGTAATTAACTGCAGAGATATCGACTTTTATTTAAAATCGGCGCTCTCTCACACACACACACACACACACACACACCGAGGCATAATGTTGTTTGGTGAATTTTATAGTATGAACTCGACCCTCTTCTTCAGGTGAACTTCATAAAAAAGCAGTCGCGCTTTCATAATGACAAATAATCGTTTCTGTCTGAGGCAGGTCTGACACGCTCGAGCTTGTTACGGATTTAATTAGACGACCTGTACATAATATGTTAGAGCTTCGTATTAAGGTCCCCTTAAATAACCTTGTTTACCTGGTTAGGGAAAGGATGTGTGATGATGTTTTATTCCTTTTATACTATAACAGTTTGCCAGCTCAATTTAGCACGTCCTACTTTTTAATCTGTTTATAGTTACACGTAATGTTGTGGGACATCCAAAACCAGTTAGTTCCTGTTAGCACTCATGCTATAGCAGCATTAAAGAGTCTCTCTCTCTCTCTCTCTCTCTCTCTCTCTCTCTCTCGCCAGCCTCTCTTTTCTTCTCTCTTTTGAAGTAAATAAGACTTACGGCGTCAGCTCTTGACTGTTACAGAACGCTGACACTGGAGACTCCTTACACAAAATGCTAAATAAACGTCTCCTTACAGAAAACGTCAACAATTACACACGTTGTTATGGGGCGTCCCGGTGAATTCACAGTTGCTATAGTAACGATAACATATCAGAACGGGCACATTCATGTAAACCTGTGATTTGTTGTTATGGAAAGTTAAGAGACGCCTTCTGACCAATCAGAATTGAGAACTCTGCATTAATGCGGTATAATTAACATTAACACATAGAGTATACATGCATAGTACATAGAGTAACAGGTAGAGTAAAGTAGATATAAATCAACATACTGCACGTTCATAATCAGCTAAATTCTACTCTCAGGGTATAAATATTGGCACCCAATGTATATTTTTCAACAATTAACATATTCATGAAGGCGGTAGTTCATTAAGGTCATCATGCACTTATTTGAACTCTGATGGAATAAACTTTGGTTAATGCAGGAACTATTATTTGGCTTATCATTTAGAATAATTAATTCTGACATCCATTTATTCCTTTACGAAAGCAAAAGTACTTTTGTTTGTTAGTGCAGTAGATAATGTTAATTAAAGGACCCTATTAGAATATTTTCCACATAATAAAGGAAGCTATTATCATTTTTCAGATTGCAGTGCTCATTACTAACGGCAGATCAGATGATGTGATCGATGGACCGGTTAAAGCGATAGCGGAGAGTGACATCTCTCTTTTCGCAGTAGGTAAGCAGCATCACCACTTTACACCACTCCTTCCAGTTCTGGTTAACGTGGGGATTAGTCATGAGATCCATCAATATACTGTACTGTATATCAGCAAATATGGCGGCATTCATGCAGCTTGCGTTTGTCAGCGGTTGGCTTCGCTGCCTCGACTCTTTAACGCTCGGCCCAATCTCGATGCCCAGAGTGTAGAAATAATTGCGGCTCATTAGAGAGAGGCCGGCTAATTGCAGCGATTTCTCACCAGGCGAGTCTCCTTTTCCCCTCTGATGTTCTGACACTCAGACCTTCTAATCAGTCTGGCCCGGGGAGAGCTTGGGTCCATACATCTACACCAGAACACCACACACCCGCACAAACGCTTTTCAGCAGAACGTAACTAACCCGGGCTTGAAAAGTAGCTAGAAGTTGCTGCGTGATGCAATAGGCTGATTTGCATATTCGTAGAATCTCCATCGTTTGCATAACGAATGAAGATGTTCAGAAGAATTACATAGAAATAGATTAGAATAGATTTTTATTTGAATATATATTAGCAATAATAAGGTGTAATTTCTTATGGAAAGAAAGTCGTATTGAGAGAAGAATGGTTTATTCCATTTTTATCTATTTTGTTACTACATATATATATATATATATATATATATATATATAATACATACATTAAATAACATAAATAATTAATTGATACATATATTTTTAAAAAATAGATTCCAATTGATGCATAATCTAAGAAATAACAACAAATGTGTGTGTGTGCGTGTGTGTGTGTGTGTGTGTGTGTGTGTGTTGCTCAGGTGTGAGGAATGCTGATCCGGAGGAGCTGAGGAGGATAGTGAGTGAGCCTCATGAGGAGCACCTGATGCTCAGCCCTGATTCGTCCTATCTAGAGAACCTGCTGCCCAAAATCTCACGCCGTGTGTGTTTCACCGCCTCCGAACCTCCTCGACCTGTTAAACACACTCGTCCGGGTGAGACACGCAGCACAAACGAGAGGAGACACAGCCTGAACTTGGCTTCGCTTGAGTAGAAATGAATCTCGCACCATCTGTTGGCCTGTGTCCATTTTCCTCTCACTGTCTGTCTCTCTCTTTATCACTATTTCTCTCTCTCTCTCTCTCTCTCTCTCTCTCTCTCTCTCTCTCTCTGTGTGTGTGTGGTAGTGACAGAGAAGGTGGTTGGCCCCAGGGACCTGCAGGTCAGTGAGTTGAGCTACAACTCTCTGCAGCTCTCCTGGAGTCAGGCCACTGGAGACGTGACAGGTTACAGGCTGCTGATCGCTCCCGTGTCTCCGAAGGGCCATCTGCTCCCGATAAAACCCCATCAGGTGAGAGCTACACCCAAGCAGAGCCACATGCACACATAAAACATGCTACTGACACACTCTCACCTTTTGTTATTGTCCATATTCATAGTTGGTGGCTGAAGTCATCCAGTCGGGTTTTAAATAAGACAGGATAAAGTTTTATCAATCCCTCATAAAGTTAACGTGTTACTGCAGCGTGATAGGAAAATAGGATATATAAAAATATGTGTAAAGGTAAATAAATGACTTAAGTAGATACAGAAGGGGCTTAACGCTATAGTTCATATGATGATTTGTTTTAAAATGACAGCACAGAAAAATATCCTCTAAAACATGAAGTTGCTGTGAGTCGCCCTGGTGATCAGAAATGCCACAAACGCACATGAGCCTAAACCAGTTCAGGATCTTCTTACACCGTTTGCACCTGAAAGAAGTACAGACAAAGACATGTAATTTTCTAGCACGACTTAACAGAGAGGAGGAAAGGCAGAAATACGCACCCTAAACCTCATCCCTATATCTCAGATTGATTTGAAGGGAGATGTGGGAAATACCAAAGTAACAGGGTTGACCCCGAAGACAGAGTACTCTCTCACCGTCTACGCCGTCTACCCCGGAGTTATCGGAGAATCCTCCACCGTAATCACCGAGACGAGTAAGTATTATTATCACCAAATCACCAATAGCTGTAGGTCTTTATTGTCTTGTTATTCGAAATCAATATGATTCAAATATAGAGTATTAGTATTTTGGGGAATATTTACGGGATTAAAAGCAATAATGATGTCTATAAATAATTATGACGGTACATATTTCTCTAAAACCGGCAGTCCAGAAGTGAACCCTGGCTGTAAACAGTTTCAATCAGATTAACTGACTCACTTTTAATCACTCTAAGTTCTACATATATCTAAAAACAATAATATACTGTACACTGATCAGCCAGAACATTAAAACCACTGACAGGTGACGTGAATAACATCGATTATCCCGTTACTATGGCACCTGTTGAGGGTTGCGGAATATTTATTAGGCAGCACGTGAACAGTCAGGTCTCGAAGTTGATGTGTTGGAAGCAGGAAAAATGGCCAAGTGTAAGGATCTGAGAGACTTTGACAAGGGACAGATTGTGATGGCTAGACGACTGGGTCAGGACTTGTGGGGTGTTCCCGGTGTGCAGTGGGTAGTTCCTACCAACAGTGGTCCAAGGAGGACAACCAGTGTACCGGAGACAGGGTCATGAGCACACGTGGCACACACGTGTACGATTACCACCCTGAAGTCGATTACCTTTCTATACCATAGCTCGTCCTGTTTTATTCCCCTTATGCCACAACAATTTGCCAGTGTTGATCATACATTGTGCTTTTTAGCCATTTATAGTTGTTTAACCTTAAACAAAAAGCAGCTTGTCACTTTACTGGCAGTCTGCAAAATCGTAAACGCATGCATCCGTGGTGGAAAAAGTGCTGACACTGGAGACTCCTTCCTTAAATGTTAAATAAACATCTCGTCACAGGAACTTTTTTATAAGTTTGTTAAATATCGAGACGTTCTTTCAAAATCTGTTTATTATTAGCTTTGGGCTATGTTGATCGTCTGTCGTACCGAACAAGTCTCTGCGAACGAGCTGTTACTATAGAAACGCTAACGCTAACGATTTGCTGCTGCGCTACTGTTAGATAATGAATCGTCACCTGCTGACTAATCAGATTAGAGATTTCGACAGCGCTGTAGTATCTTATAGTTTGATTGTAGTTGATTCACAAGTTGTCCTGCTTGTTTTTCGCAGCTCCTGTACCGCCAGTAGCGAACTTCCGCGTGATCGAGGAGGGACTGTTCTCTTTGCGCTTGGCCTGGACGTCTCCGCTCGGCCACGTGGACATGTACAAAATCTTCATCCCGAGACGTGAGCAGCAGCCATTTCCAATGTTCTCAGTCACCATGTATTCACTTTTACATTTGATAATGATGACACAATTTCATACTAAAGAACAATCACTAACATGCAATTATTATATGAATGAATGAAATCAGGTCTAAACAGTTCTCTGTTTTATTATCCCAGCCGACAGACCCAGGATGATCTACGAGCAGACGCTGCAGGGCGACGCCTCCTCTCATGTGATTGATAGCTTGGAGGAGGATAAGACATACACAGTTAGCATCTACGCGATGTACCCGGAGGGAGCCAGTGAGCCTGTGTCTGTCATCGGGAGAACATGTATGAATTTTGGGGGGTTTTTTGGCTTTCATTTCTGGCCGTATGTGTGTAATCTGATAACCCTTAAACTGTCATGACCCAGCCTTACGTTTTTTTAATAAATACCTTCATTCATGTCATTACTGAATAATTTATACCTTTTATAGATCATAAATTTAAGAACTGCTTTTATGAACATATAAGACGTAAATCACTTCCAGAACCGCGACAATGTTACGCTGTGATCACATCTATGGTGTCCAAAAAGTCTCTATACATAGGGTAAATTAACACTTTTTAGCAGAGAGAGAGAGAGAGAGAGAGAAAGAGAGAGGGAGAGAAAGAGAGAGAGAGAGAGAAAGAGAGAGGGAGAGAGTAAGAGAGTGAGTGAATGAGTTGTGTGAGTCGAGGGTGTGTGTATGTCAGAGAACTCATACAACTGGTAATTCCAAGTTGAACGAATATTTCATTGCATTTCTCCCATAAGCACACTGGATTGCAGCATTACACAGTATACACCATTATCCTGAGTTCTGTTACTCCATTAAGTGTTGCTCCTCCCCCAATCCAAAATGGCCGACGCTGACCGATGCATCATGTCTCTGTCTAATTTCTGTCTAAACTTTCAACACGAAAAGGTCTGATCAAGTAGAATAAGGTCAGACTGTCACAAACATTAGCCGTATAAGACGTATAAATTCTACATTAAGCAGCATTACTATAATAATGAACGATATGCTGTATACAAATGTAAGCAATCTATTACTTTAGACCTAAAATGTTAGTTTTAGTTCTACTTTTACTTCATGCCTGCTAACTTCAGTTAGTTTTTAATATAGTGATTTTTTTTTTAAAAAGAAGAAAAATTTCATTTTCATGCCATTTTTTTGGAATGATAATGCCATCTAATAATTTAAACACGTGATACGAGTAAAGTAACCGTACTTTTCATAGAAGACAAGAGTCCTTTGTTTCTGTTTTACTGCTGAAAGTCCCCCCGAAATTAAGTGAGTATAGCACTTTATGTGCTTGTATCATGTATCGAGATGTTTCTTCATGTACCAATAGATGGCACTATAGTGGTGGATATATCTAATCACACAACTCTTCCTTCTCTGGTGTGTATAAAATAACTCCTCACCATTCACTTAGCATGGTTTTAATCCTGCTCTTACACAAAGGGTCTCAAATTTAATCTGAAGCTCATTTGACACTTTTCCGACTCCAGGTTTATCAGACAGGCGTTGCATAAAGTGGCTATACCTTTTAAAAAATAAATAAATAAATAAATAAGTAAATAACGGATAAATGTGTATCCTTGAGTAGCATGGTCATGGTTTTATTAAAACAATATTAATCTAAACACCACCTGGGCTGTTTTTCAGTTTGTAGCCTACTGGGTTCAAATCTAAACTCGATGAGAGCTGCTCATGTATGATCTATGTATGATCGTATACACTGGGAATGCATGTTGATAATATTGACAGAGATTCACTTTTGATTCTCCACGTCCCTGCTGTTGCTCTGAGATACGCTCATGAAGGTGAAACGCAGTACGTGACCCGGACTAAACCGACAGCATTTCCTAGCCTTTATTCATTAGAAACAAGAACCGTTGGTTCTTAAAATAGTGTCAGTGAGGTCGTGTAGCAAAATCCGAGAACCCGCTTGGTCTACAGAATGTATTTTATGATAATTACTCTCGCCTCTGGTGTGTTGCAGTGAAGCTGCTCCCTGTTCAGCAGCTGTTGGTTGAAAACGCCACTACGGACACGGTGCAGGCTCGCTGGCTCTCGGTGAGAGGAGCAACAGGCTACAGACTCACCTGGGCATCCTCAGGTACTCAAAGGATACATGATTATGTACGTTTCTGTTTCTTTTTCTTCTTCTGATCCTCACCCTCACGTCTGGAGAGAATAATAGCCCCTTCTTTTTAACGTCTAACGGACTTGGAGAGACTTGTAGAGGATTTTGGATCCTCCTCCATGCACAATATTAGATTGATGCACTCTCTTTTTAGAGTCTTCAGCCTGAGACGGTTGGAATGGTCCCACAATCACCAGCTGCAAAACAACCCCAAAGCATTAAGACGCCAGCACCATATTTTAGAACGGGTTTGAGGGATGTTCTTCATATGCAGTCCCTTTTTTATTTGTCGCCGGACATGTAGACAGTGTGCATGACCGTGGAAGAAAAATACAAGCTTGATTCAACTGTTCCAGACTTTTAAAATATTATTAAATATTATTATGGCTCGGATCATGTTTAATCTGAACTGCCTGTGCGTTGATTATATAAATGATTTGAGTTGTGAAGGCCAATAGCCGTCTGTTTTATATTTAAAAACAGCCCTATTAGTTTTCCGTATCGATTGAAATCGATCGTATCGATTTAAAAAGATTATAGCGTTTTCAAAATAAATTTAAGTGACTGAGTATGTTTGTTCTTAAACAATAACACACTTCAGGGCGTGCTGTTATGGAAAAATAATCACCAGCTGGGTGGTGTGACGCCACCCAACATGAAGCGGAGTTCCAGTTACTATGCAAAGTTGATTGTTTTTCTACAACAGTGCATACGCAAGTTTTTTATTCCTCTTTCACGACAGAAAATGTGCCATTTATTTATTCATTTATTTATTTATTTATTAAAGAAAGGCGTGTGGTTTTTTTTTTTTGCATTTATAGTTACAATCAATGCTGTGGAGCATCTGAGTATAGAAGTCGACCGTTCATTTTAGGCTTGACTCTATGAAAAATTTCTTTCCGTGTGTTTCCAGAGGGCCACATCGAGAGCGTCAACCTTGGAGGGAACTATAAGTTCTACATGGTGCAGGGTCTTCATGCCGGAACAGAGTACACTATCAGCATCAACCCTGTGTTTGTGGATGTAGAAGGACCAGTGACGTCCAGCAAGACCAAGACGTGTGAGTGACTAAAAGCTAAAAAGATTGATTGATTTATATTTTTTTAAACGTGTTAGAGTGAATCAGGAATTAGGGCCGCACGGTGGTTCGATTCCGAGCTCGGGTTACTGTCCGTACACTGCTCACGTCTTCGCGGGATTCCTCCGGGTTCTCTGGTTTCCTCTCCACCTCCAAAAAACCAAAGTAGGTAGAAGGCCTCACACTTCACACCTCGTGTTCCTGGGATAGACTCCGGATCCACTGCCACCCTGACCTGGATAAAGTGCTTACTGAAGATGAATGAATGATTGAAGTCATCAGTATTATATATACATATATGTATATATTGCGTGTGTGTGTGTGTGTGTGTGTGTGTGTGTGTCAGTGGAGAGCAGTGCAGTACAGACTCTGAAGGCCACAGTGGTGAGCACCAACAGCGCTTTGACTTCATGGAATGCTGTTTCAGGGGCCACAGGGTACAGGCTGGCCTGGGGTCCCACTGCAGGTAACACACACACACACACACACCTCACAAGCAGATACTGTGTTTTGTTCCCCATCTCTTTATACTTCCTGTACCTTTCATTGTGTTAGCCTTTCATCACTATCGTATTCTTCTCGTCTTCTTCTTTTTCTTCTCAACTGATCTGTTTGTGACATTGTTGAGGCGTTTCTGGGCAAGTTCAATGACTCATGCTGTCATTGTGCTAAAAAGTTTGTGCATGGGCCTACACACACACACACACACACACACACGCAGGCGAGCACGCACGCAGACACACGCACATGAACGCACACGAACGCACGTAATGCAAGGACAGGAAACAAACTATGAGCTGGATGTCACCTTGAATTGCGCTCTGAAAGCAGAGGCTTTGAAAGAGGCTGATGTGCCGTTGGGCTGCACATGAAACGAGCAACCTGTGGACTCGGCGTAATGAAGGGAAGAGCGATGACTCACAGCTACGGGGCTGACACAGAGACGCGTTTAAATCACAGAAGAGAGAAGACGCAGAATTGAAAAGAAAATTGGAGGAGAGATGATGAAAGATTAGAGACGAGTTCCCGTGACGTCGCCTGACTTTTTTTTTTTAATGACTGTGTTTAAATACCAATATGCCTTCATTTGAAGATTTCTCTCTCACTCGCTCTCTCTATCTCTCTCTATTATAGGTCATTTCTCTTTACCGTTCCTATTTGAGTGGTAGTGTGCATAACCCGTGTGTGTGTGTGTGTGTGTGTGTGTTACAGAATTTACTGGAAGAGACCGACCCAGGCAGCTGGCTCTGAATAAGAGCATTACAGAGTATTTACTGAAAAATCTGGTCCATGACACCGAGTATGTGATTTCCCTTTACGTCCTGTTTGGCTCTGTGGTGGGACCAGGCATCACTGCTACTTTCAGGACATGTAAGTCCACGGTGCAGACACACTTATATAGGGATGCACGCACACACACACACACACACACACACACACACACACTGAAAAATAGTCAGAAGAGACGAGTGGTGACAGAATTAATTGTAATTTATGATCACTCAACACCCGGTCGTGGCCAGGACGGACACGCAGCTCTTTAGGCTCCTATTTTCCAACTCTTTCATAATGATATGAAAGTGGATTAGTCAGAGGTAAACAATCAAACACGACATCTCCTTCTCTTTTCTCGTATATCTTACACTGCATCTTATACTGCGTGACACAGAGGGAAGATTTCAGCTCTCGTTAATTACCCACACCTGGACACCTCTCTCTTCTCCTTTCACAAACTCCTCCCTCCTTTCACAAACTCCTCCCTCCTTTCACAAACTCCTCTCTCCTTTCACAAACTCCTCCCTCCTTTCACAAACTCCTCTCTCCTTTCACAAACCCCTCCCTCGTTTCACAAACTCCTCCCTCCTTTCACAAACTCCTCCCTCCTTTCACAAACTCCTCCCTCCTTTCACAAACCTCTCTCCTTTCACAAACTTCCTCAACTCCCCTCCTTTCCACAAACTCCTCTCTCCTCCTTCATTTCACAAACCTCTCCCTCCTTTCACAAACCCTCTCCTCCTTTCACAAACTCCTCCCTCCTTTCACAAACTCCTCTCTCCTTTCACAAACCCCTCCCTCGTTTCACAAACTCCTCCCTCCTTTCACAAACTCCTCCCTCCTTTCACAAACTCCTCCCTCCTTTCAAACTCCTCTCTCGTTTCACAAACTCCTCTCTCATTTCACAAACTCCTCCCTCCTTTCACAAACCCCTCCCTCGTTTCACAAACTCCTCGTTTCACAAACTCCTCCCTCGTTTCACAAACTCCTCTTGTTTCACAAACTCCTCCCTCCTCCTTTCACAAACTCCTCCCTCCTTTCACAAACTCCTCCCTCCTTTCACAAACTCCTCCCTCCTTTCACAAACTCCTCTTGTTTCACAAACTCCTCTCTCGTTTCACAAACTCCTCCCTCCTTTCACAATCTCCTCCTCCTTTCACAAACTCCTCCCTCCTTTCACAATCTCCTCCTCCTTTCACAAACTCCTACCTCCTTTCACAAACTCTTCTCTCATTTCACAAACTCCTCTCTCGTTTCACAAACTCCTCCCTCCTTTCACAAACTCCTACCTCCTTTCACAAACTCCTCTCTCGTTTCACAAACTCCTCCCTCCTTTCACAAACTCCTCCCTCCTTTCACAAACTCCTCCCTCCTTTCATGTCATCACG
Organism: Ameiurus melas; assembly: GCA_012411365.1. NCBI lineage: Eukaryota > Metazoa > Chordata > Actinopteri > Siluriformes > Ictaluridae > Ameiurus > Ameiurus melas. The sequence goes on along the minus strand of CM022766.1, from coordinate 20,874,729 downwards.
ACATGCGTTCAGCCAAAGTCCTCTTTGATTCACGTGCGTCGAACATGAGTACAGCTGAAAGGCCTCGTTTACCAACAAACATCCCTGAGAAAGAGCGTGCAGAACTATTTCATGCGGAAAAGTATTGGTATAGGTGTTTACCTACCATCTTACCTTGTTCGAGGATGCAAGTGAATGTTCAGTTCATTTAGATTTAGATTTAGATTATGGAGCTATATTCCAATACAGCTTCTTATTTATGACGTGCTAGTGTCAATGAATTTCTAAGATATTCTGTTTTCTGTAAGTTTCTATAAGTATTTATGAATACAGATTTATTCTATTTTTTTGTCTGTTCCAAAAAAAAACAAAAAACCCTATGACGCATTCAAACGTTTGTCACCAGTATGGCAAGCTACAAACATGTGCTAGAAAAAAGAAAAGAAAAGGCTGATGGAGAGAAATAACAGTTTTCACCGAAGTGGAAGATATGTTTGTTCTTAGCAGAGATGAGCCAGTGGGACATTTTCAGCCATGAAATAATAGTTTTTAAGCCACCATTATGACACAAAGCTAAATTTGGTAGCCTGACTCACAACCGGAAACAGCTTAAAGTTGGAGAGGTGAAAAAAAGGCCTTCATACACAGAAGGGTGTATTTACTCTGGCAACACAACAGAAACACAGCTGCAAGTGATATTTAGATTTATTATTAATGTTTTTCTTTTGCTTTCAACAATGGTCTTTTTTCACACTATCTATCCAATCTACTCTACAAGTATCGGCACCCTATCGATCTATCTAATCAACTCTACAAGTATCAGCACCCTATCTATCTATCTATCTATCTATCTATCTATCTATCTATCTATCTATCTATCTATCTATCTATCTATCTATCTATCTATCTATCTATCTATCTAATCAACGCTACAAGTATCAGCAATCTATCTATCTATCTATCTATCTATCTATCTATCTATCTATCTATCTATCTATCTATCTATCTATCTATCTATCTATCTATCTATCTATCTATCTATCTATCTATCTATCTATCTAATCAACTCTACAAGTATTGACACTCTATCTATTTATCTGTCTGTCTGTCTGTCTATCTATCCAACTCTTAAAAAAAAAAAGAAAAGAAAAAAAAAGTATAACTCATACTACTTTTTTCCTTAAAAACGGCCCACATTCGGCTTTAAGAGCCCTGATCACAGATGCCATCAATATTAATCTGTGGAATAGCTGCACTTACAGTTTAATAATCAGATACATAAAGGGATTAATCTTACACCTTAGTTAATACTTCTAACTTTACATTACAGTAAACTTGTCTGTCCTGAACACTTTCCAATGCAAAACTTTATAAAACACCATGAGTGTTACAAAGCGCTAACACTAGAGACTCCTTCCCCTAATGTTATATAAATGTCTTCTAAGAAAAAACTCCACATCAAATATTTTTCTTTATTAAACAACAATACTTTTCATTTCAATCCGTTTATTTTATTCTTAGTCTTAGATTATGTGGAGCGTCCGCTGTACAAGTCCCTGTGTATGAGCTGTTATTACAGAAGTGATGTATTACAGCCGGAACCTATCGTTCACGTCTGAGAGAATAACCCCAGCTTCATGTCTCTGCTCTCTTTTTCTGATTATCTGCAGCTCCCCTCGGATATGTGTCAAATTTCAAGGTGATATCCTACAGCAGTTCCTCTATCAATGTGGAGTGGAGCGCCATTGTAGGAGCCACTGAGTATAAACTGACCTGGAGCTCAGGTGAACCCAAAAAACTCTCACCCGCACCACTTGTTGCATGCATGACTGTTTCACCGAATCAGCATCCACTATGCCATGTCACAGGTATACTGCTGTGTGTGTGTGTGTGTGTATGTGTACACTCAGGAGTTTTCAGTATGATGATCGTGTCTGTCACTCTGTCACAATTTCACATCAAAAAGCTCCCACATACACACTCACCGTCCACTTTATTAGGAATACCTGTACACCTGCATATTGGTGCAGTTCTCTAATCAGCAAATGTATGTGTGTATATATATATATTTATATTTACTCTATATCCATATCCACAACCTTATACTGCCATGTACTTTTCTCCCTATGATGGTAAAAATAGTGGTGTGTGTGTGTGTGTGTGTGTATTTTCTCTCGCTCTCAGACGGAGCAAGTGCACAAAGCCGATATATGGACCACAGTGTTTTGCAGCACAGCATCACCAGCCTCCATCCAAACACACTGTACACCATAAGCATCCATGCCCTGTACGGGGACATGGAGGGACCAGAAATCTCTCTCACACAACTGACAGGTACCGACATGTACTTAATAATCAGCACATACAAACCTCAGATGAATAGGTGACACAGTGTTTTATTCCTGTTGTACCAGAGCAATTTACCGATACGTAGATAATTATTTATTAAAGAACGACACGTCATATGTTTAACTGCACTTGTAACTGCATTTGATGCTGTGTTACGTCCGTGAAACGCGTTAATTCCTTTTAGAATGTATTACACTACCATGCTTCGAATGGACAGATGTGCTAGGAGGTCAGCTTGTGGCCTGTACGGAAGATTGAGGTGGACGTATTACACCCCGATCGTGAGCTTTGTAGTCTGTGTGGAACACGCGTAGACGTCTTGGCATATCAGGATGCATATCACTTTTGTGCACATCAGGGCACAGTGAATGAGTGGGTGACAGCTCTTACTTAACAAAGCCATAAGTGGAAATAGCTGATCAGTTAATTGTGGGTTTCACATACAGACAGGAAGGACTGGGACAGGTTCCGCCTGCTGTTTCCACAGAAATGCCCTGATACCAGCTGATTGATTGACACCTCCTGTATTTTTAGTCCCCAAGTTCAAGCTGCAGCTGTCTATGGCAGCATGTATTTTAACTTTTGTTCTCTCTGTGTGTTTCTCTGTGTGTGTGTGTGTGGGACGTCTGTCAGCATTACTGTTATCATCTCATCCTATGCTGATGTGTTGGATGTGCTGCACACTGGGGGGAAAAAAGCGAAGCCGGCTATCCAAGACATTTTTAGTCGCATCTATACTGCGGTATTTTTTAACAAGGCAGTTTATTTGTGAGATTTCCCCCTCCCCCACCCCCCAACCTCGTGAACACATTTATTCAGAATAACTTTTTGTGGACCGGATTTTTATATATATATATATATATATATATATATATATATATATTTTAACAGAAGCATGTGGTTGGTTTGCTGTTAAGTCCATTATTAGAGCTCCCTCCAGCAGACGGTCGTTATTTTTAGCCAACCGGATGAGATGGGTTGTTGCTGTACTTTTTAAAAACTTCTTTAAAATGGGTGTTTTACGTTTGGTAATAGGTGAACTTGTGAACTTAGTGCTTTGTGAACGTGTGTGTAAGACCTCACAAGTCAAATAAGAATGTTGTTATTTTATTCTGATTGAGTAATTGGGTTCATTATGGGAATGATGAGTGATTTGAATAAAAAGAGTGAATAATAATAATAATAATAATAATAATAATAATAATAATAATAATAATAATAGTATGAATGGGTGTGTGAGTGTGTGTGTGATTGTGCCCTGCCCTGTGATGGACTGGCACCCTGTCCAGGGTGTACCCCGCCTTGTGCTCGATGCTCCCTGGGATAGACTCCAGGTTCTCCGTGACCCTGAAGAGAGAGATGGAGATGGAGACATTGACCTTGACATATAATAATAATAATAATAAATGTACAGTATACATGGATGAATTATGCAGTAGAAGTGTTAGACTCACTGTACCAGTCTGTGGTGGGGGTGAAGGAGGAGCTCAGTTTATATACAAACTACATATGCCCCTGTCCTGACCTGTAGTCATGAGCTGTGTGTAGTGACCAAAAGAATATGGTTACCAGTACAGACGATGCTAATGAGAGAGGGTTGCTGGTCTTACTCTCTGCGGTAGGGTGAGGAGCTCAACAGTCCAGAAGAACCTTGGAGTAGAGCTGCTGTTCCTTTGAATCGAAAAGATCCAGTTAAGGAGGTTAGGGCACCTTACAAGGATGACCCCTGGTCAGTGCCTGCTAGAGAAATATCAGGCATGTCTGACAGCACTGAGAGCCCAGGGAAGACACAGGATCTGCTGGAGAGATTATATCTCACAGTTAGCTTAGGACTGCCTGGGGATCCAGCAGGAGGAGCTGGAAATCTGTAACATTAGCAGATAGAGATGTCTGGATTGACCAGAGGTGGGTACGGTGGCTTAGTGGTTAGCATGTTTGTCTCGCATCTCCAGGGTTGGGGGTTCGATTCCTGCCTGCAGATTGTGTGTTTGTGTGTGTGTGGAATTTGCATGTTCTCCCCGTGCTTCGGGGGTTTTCTACGGGTACTCTGGTTTCCTCCGCCAATCCAAAGACATGCATTGTAAGCTGATTGGCATCTCTAAATTGTTGGCAATTTCAGGGTCAAGGGGAGCCTGGAGCCTATACCAGGTGACTTGGGGTGACTTCTATCCCAAGTCACCTGCGAAAGGCTCCAGCTTCACCTTGATCCTGTGTAGGATAATCTGTACAGAAAATGGATGGGTGGATGGATTGACCAAAAACAAGCAACCAGGAAAAGTGTACACAAATAATGAATTAATAAACATGCTGTACAAATATTTTCAGCTTCCTCGATTGATTCAGAGCAGATCGAGACAGTAAGGGAACTGAAGGTGGTTGATATCGGAGTAAACTCTTTCAGCCTGTCCTGGAGGAAAACGCCTGGAGTTACTGGCTACAAAATCAGCTGGAACCCTTTTAATGGTACGTACTTATACCAGACAAAGTTTCTGAGCTAGTGATTAGGTGGTAATGAGTTAAAATCCCAAGGCTGGCAGTTAGTAGTGGGCTTCCCCCCCAAAGTAAGATCTTTAACTTTCAATTGCTCAACTGTAGTCCCGGATAACATCCTGTCCTTTATAACGTTGCATGTCTACCTTCTGTATTAGTCAACGCTTAAGTGTTTCATTGTCCCATTTTCCCAGGTGGAGAAAAGAAGAGTGCGATGGTTTCCTCCTCCATCACGTCATACACCATCAGCGGACTCCCAGCCAGCTCCGCCTACAAGATCCAGGTCTCATCATTAGTGAGGGATCGGGAAGGAAGTTCTGCTACGGTCACGGCCCGGACCTGTGAGTCTGCTTCTTTTACGCGTTTAATTTTTTTATTACAAAGCACATAACAGTTCTGAAGGTGTAGTAACGTTAATCATTTTGACTTTGGTTTTGTTCTACAGTGGACATGCCTAAAGTGAACGGTTTCAGTGCTCTGAACATCACTGATGATAGCACTGCACTGAACTGGACCAGAGTTACAGGAGCTTCCGGGTATCTCCTCTCCTGGAGACACATATCAGGTCTGATCTCTGGATTACGGCTAGGTTTACTATATGATCAGACATCCTTGCTCATTTGATGGTGTTTTACCAGTCACAACCTTAAAGCAACTGAGTCTGTGAGCAAGCTGAAAGGTATACATTCCAGTAGGCATTCATTCGTTCATCTTCAGGAAGTGCTTTATTCTGGTCAGGGGCGTGGTGGATCCGGAGTCTCTCCTGGATCAGCCAAATGATCAAATGTACTGTGTGATGTGTTATTTTATACTATGTCGGATAATATAGTACTTTACTGTGAATATGTTCTACAGTTGTTTACTGTAAATTTTGTGTGCAGTTGATTTATTTGAATGCTCCTTCTTAAGGTGTCAGAATGTTCACTTTATTCAGCGTTGTAGAAGACAGGAAAAGGTCAAACAGGTTCAAACGTTCAAGCTGGTTGCTGTGAGCAGTCGAGGTACAAGTGTCAATGGGAATCAGGAAAACAGCAGATCCAAAACACATAATGTTGACTTCTCGCAGAGCCTGAGGAGGTTTAAAAAGTGAAAACCATCATTCAGAAATGCAATAAATATTAAGAAAAAACAAACAACAGACTACAGAGCGGGGAAACCCTGCTAAAAACCCTTAGAGACAGGTATATATATATATATATATATATATATATATATATATATATATATATATATATATATATATATATATATATATATATATAACACATAAGGGAAGGACCAAATGTAAAACATAACTCACATTAAATTTCTCGCTGGTTTCATAATGAGATCATCATTTTTTCTCTCAGCTCTGTAAAAAATAAATAAAAATAAAATAAAACTCAACAAAAGTTGCATATCCACAAAACTGTTTAATTAAATTAGCAAGAGCTTGACTGGGACCGGTGGTGTAGCAGATAATGTCATTGCCTCACATTGCCAGCATTCCTGGTTTGATTCTGTGCTCAGGTTACTGTCTGTTTGCACTTTGGTATGTTCTCACTTAGGTGTCCTCCAGGTTTTCTGGGTTCCTCAAACCTCCTAAATACATGCTAGTAGGTGTATTGGCTACATTAAATGACCCATGTGTGTGCATGCAGCCTTGTGATAGACACTGATGGCATCCAAGTCAGTGTGTGTTCCTATCTAACACCCAGTGTTTCCGGGGTAGAGTCCGGATCCACCACGAACCTGATCGGGATGAAGTGTTTACTGAACTTAACGAATGACTAGCTAATGTATCTAGCTAATGTTTGTGTAAGGTTTCTGTCTTAATCCCCAAATAATTTGTTACAACATGGCTGTCTTCACGGACTTCGACAGAGCTTAAGAGCACCACTGAAATACTGGGCCCGGGTTTCACATCGTTTAAGATAAAAAACCTGCTATATGGAAGAACTTACATCTTCAACATTCGGCCCCTCTATGGAGAGGTAGAGGGTCCGGTCACGACCATTACCAAACGGATTGGTAAGAGCTGATTTTTTACATTTCTAACGCTGATACATCCACAGTTTGGTATCTTTATTTCTGAGACTGTATAAACGCACTATATATGTTTTATATATATATATATCACCCAGATTATCTTATCTATTGCAACACTCACCAGTCATGTGAGTAATGTAGATGAAGTAGGTTGCATCGGTTGTTTGTAAAGTGGTTGTGGGAGAACATTTGACTGCGTATTGTACACTTGACAATAAGCCGGAAATCCTGACTTGTGTGTGATTCTACAGTGGGTGCCTCCCACCTCGTTCCTGTCCAGCCTGGTACACCGTCCCCCGTTCCGGCCAGCAAAGATTTCAGCATCAACACTACAGCCATCGATAACACCAGCAAGACCACCACCACTACTCAGAGTCCTGCTGCAAAGCCCAACCTGACCGTCACTAAAACCTCCCAATCCGTAACCATGCTCACCACAACAGCTAGAAACCAAACCACTCTCTCCGCTCAGACCCGTCCATCTGGACCTGGTAGTGTTTATACGTCAAGATTCTCACTGACGCAAATACACATCGAACTTTGAGCTACTTAAACTGTTTAATTACTGGGTATGCAAACATGCGTGTAAATGCAAATCTAAGTTAATGTGTTGCTTTTAATCTAAAACTGCTGACGTAATAGCTGTGGAGCAGCTGCACAATTTCCTGCTCAGGATTTTTTTTGGTGCATTTCTGTTCAGTGAACTGTGAGCACTGTGCTTTTTAAAAATGGCACTTTTACAAAATCAGTGGTGGTATGGTTTGGAGAGACGAGGAGTATGAAAATACAAACACTGCTACAGGTTTTTCTCTGAACAGCTCTTTAAAAATCCTTCTTCACCGAGACCCCCTCCTTAATGCCATTAGGTTTGCTGTGATTTCTGAGCAGAAATGAGTTCCTTATGAATTTACCGTGTGTACAGTGAAGTAAAAGGTCTGGGATTCTTTTTTTTAATAAATTAAAAACACTGTAAATCTGTCTCAGTGTGTGGCAGGGTGAAAGCGGACATTGTGTTTCTGGTCGATGAGTCCTGGAGCATCGGATCTAATAACTTTGACAAGCTGAAGGACTTCCTGTTTAGGGTTGTGACTTATTTCCCTGTCATTGGGCCGCAAGGCACACAGGTAAGGTCATGTCAGTGCATGAGTCAAATCAACACGTATGAAGTAAAACATGACAGCATGTGCTGAAATGTCTTTATTCCTCTTATAACACAGCCATTTGACAATTCTAACATTAATATATATATATATATATATATATATATATATATATATATATATATATATATATACATATAGAATGACATATATATATATATATATATATATATATATATATATATATATATATGAGAATCACATATATTATATATATATATATATATATATATATATACATGTAGAATGACATATATATATATATATATATATATATATATATATATATATATATATATATATATATATAGAATGACATGTAATAATAGTCATTTTCTCATATTCTCTTGTTAATATGACAAAAAAAATGACACTGCTGCTTGTTTTCCTCTGTCCTGAAGACTTAAAGGAGCAGTGTGACAACCCTGGTTGATAGGGGAGGAGGCAGGGGATGGAGAGAGTGGAGATGTTCTGATTAATGCATTCCAGTGCTAAGATTTTCGGCACACACAAAACAAAAACAAATAAAATAATATCAATCGCAGTGTCCCAATGTTTGGCTCAATTTCAGTTCAGCTCACTTCAGGTTAGGTCAGATACGGTCAGCGCCTTCACTCTACACTGTCTGCCAACCCTCCGATGAGGAAAAAAAAAAACAAATAGGCTGCTGTAAAAAAAACACATACAGGTGTAGACAATAATTTGTTACCTGCTCATTCTTAGCGAATCCCTCTCAGCTTCACAGTCAGCACTTGACAATACTCCTGCTGCCATATACGCCTCTGAAGGTACGTTCACACATACAGCGACTTGCAGCAGTAAAGTGACCAGAGACCGTTCATGGGAGCTGGGGTGAGGCCTGGGAGCATGGGACCGTTAAAATAGGAGCTGGCGATGTCCGGCGACACGAGCGAGCGTTGGCGACTAGATGTGGAGAAGTTTATGCAAATTTGGAGCGACTTGGTGCAGCAACTACCTGTGGGAGTGAAGACAGTCTGGCACTTGAGCTTTCCCCACAGATAGATGGATTTCTCCAAACATAATGCCACTCGTTTAAACCAAAAAAAATCCTTTTTGGTTTCTTCCGTCCACAAAACATCTTTCCAATAGCCTTCTGGTTTGTCCATGTGATCTTTAGCAAACTGCAGATGAACAGTAATGTTCCTTTTGGAGAGCAGTGGCTTTTTCCTTGCATCCTTGCCAAGCACACCATTTGTTTGTTCAGTGTTCTCCTGATGGTGGACTCATGAACATGAACATTAGCCAATGTGTGAGAGCACTCTAGTTGCTTAGAAATAAGCCTAGCTCCTTTGTGACCTCACAGACTATTAACATGTCTTGCTCTTGGAGTGATCTTTGTTGGTCACCACTCTGGGGAAGGGTAACAATGGTCTTGAATTCCCTCCATTTGTACACAATCTGCCTGACTGTGGATCGGTAGAGTCCAAACTGTGTAGTGATGTATTTGTGACCTTTTCCAGTCTGATGAACATCAACAGCTCTTTTTCCGAGGTTCTCGGAAATCTCCTTTGTTCATACCACTTCCACAAACATGTGTTGAGAAGATCAGTCTCAGATAGATCCCTGTTCTATAAATAAAGCAGGGTGCTCACTCACACCTGATCATCATCTTATTGATTTGAAAACACCTGACTCTAATTTCACCTTCAAACTAACTGCTAATCCTAAAGGTTCACATATTTTTTGCCACTCACAGATATGTAATATTTTTCTTGGGTTCCCTTTGTCTACTTTTAGGACTTCTGATGATGTTTAAGGTCATATTCATGCAGATCGCTGTACATTTAATTTTCTGAAGCAACATGTTTATTATTTCTACTTAGCGTCCACCAAACAAGTTGTTACAATAGAAAGATGCGACAAAGGAGACTCAGGGACATAGTGAGGATCCATTATTACAGACACGATCCAGATACTTAGTCGAAAAATCTATTCCAGGTCCTACATGGGTAAGACAGTGTAACAATTCAATAAGTATAATGGATGCAAGGTCACTGGCAGAGATCGGTACAAATAAAGCAAAGGTAATCCAAAACGAGAGGAATTGAGACACTAAGATTAGCTAGCTGTCCATTAGGTATAAATACTCCCTAAACAGGAAATTAAATGAACAAACAAAGAAGAGTCTCTAGAACTCAGGGGAGGTTACCCTTTGGTGGCATGGTGGAGAACTGTCTGTGATGGAAGTGACAAAAAGATAACATATTAGAATGAGCATATTAATATAAACCAGCTGTACTAATGTCAGATTTGCTGTTATAGAAAATGAAACTGGTTTTGGGATTGGGCATAAAGATGGGACTCGAATGACTCCATTATCTTGTGTTAATCTGATTATATCGGCACAACTGAGTGGTGACTAGAAGTAAAAAAAAAAAAAATCCATTATTGGCATCTAATTACTGCATTAATCTGGATTTGCACTTGTTTTGCTCAGATAGCTGTGGTTCACTACAGTGATCAACCCAGGATCGAGTTCAGCCTGAACACCCATAGAGATCGCAGCTCTGTGCTCAAAGCACTTCGGCAAGTTCACTACGGAGGAGGAAACACCAAAACAGGTAAACATGCGTAAATTAGTAAATTACACTTTAAGAATCCAAATAATATCCAAGATACCTGGAATGTTCATGCTCTGTTGTTTTGCACGTGTAGGTCGAGGGATCGGATATGTCCTTCGGGAGCTGTTTCGCGAGTCTCTGGGGATGAGGCAGAACGCTCCTCATGTACTGGTCCTGGTGACAGATGGGAAAGCCCAGGATGATGTGGAACCTCCCTCCAGAGTAGCACATGTTCTAGGTCAATATCCCGTGCTGTGTGTCATTATAAGATCTCAACCTGCTGGACACTTCTATCCACCACGGCCATCTTATGGAGTGTGTTGTGCTGTATTTGAGTATTTTTAAGAATGTAATCTCAACCATCTTAAAAGAACCATACATATTTTAGCATAATATGCAATGCGTTTTAACGCAAGTGCTCAGTAATGCTATTAAATAAGGGGGTGTCCGAAAAACTTAAATTCGAATCTGTAGATCAAAACCAGGAAGTAGAATGTAATACAGGAAACAAGGCACTGAACGAACAGTACAATAGCACGCTAAGACTTTTTCTGCATCCCAATTCACCTTCTATCCGTCCTAAATAGTATGCGAGATGAGAATTAGTGTGTCCAAAATCCATGGACACTTTTTCAGCTAATATTGCCCAGAATTCCTTTTGCAATGGAGGAGGAGGAGGAGTTTTGTGACGGTTTGCTACACCGAATTCAAAATGTGATATTGAGGGAAAGATTTTGAAACGTGGAAAAATAAATCATGGGAATGGTAAATTAAATGTTTTAAGGAATAATGAATGAAGAGAAGTGCTGCGAGGAGCATGTTTACGCTGACAGTGTGTGTAACTAGGCAACAACGCTCTCTCCCGTTACATGACGTCTTAGTATGCACCAGTACTTGCATACTCTTTTGGTACATACTCTGAAGTATGTACTTTTTCCTCACAAAATGAATACATACTCTTAGTGCATAGTATACAGTAAGTAGATGACGTGGAATGCAGCATTTGTAATGCTACAATAAATCAAGGAGTAACACAGAACAGGTGAACACAATCAGGTCAAACAGACTGTCAAGACTTAAATACAGGTGTACTCCAAAACAGGATGCAAGTGCATGAAGGATATTTAATGATTGAACATAAAATGAAATAATATAGAACTTGAAACTAAGTTTAAACTCGGCAAAACAAAACAAAACATGGATGGCAAGAAATTTGACTCACGAAATGCGAAACAAGAACATGCGAGGAGTGGGGACACAAACTGGAAAAAATACACAGTGTAATAGACACTTGTATAGATGATGCACAAAACCAATGAGTAAGAGGAGAAAGCCCTTTGTCTGAAGGACCTTCATAACACATCCATAAGCATTGCATTAAAACTTCATAAAGATGGAAACATGTAAGTTTTTTTGTGAGAACTTATAAGGTTTTACAACTTATATCCATAATTGGTAGAGTAATTTTTAAACATCCTAACAGTATCTATATATTGTTTTTTTTTTTTTAACTTAATATAAGGATGGAATAATAATTTAAAAAAAATATTCCTATAATAATTGCATCACATGCATGAAGCTCGATTCTATTCCATTTCTATTCATTTAGGTGACATAAATATGAAGTTGTACGTATACATAATGCTTCATAAATGTGTCATAAATACAAATAGTTTGAGGATTTGAGAAGGGAGTGTCATAATAGTTTTTGCATTATACAAAGATTAAGTCATGCTTATGAATGTGTTATGAAGGTCTATGTAGTTATCCTTCAAATCAAATGTTGCCAAGTTTGCTAACACCGGCTCATTTACTTAATTTATTGTGCTTACTTTATTGATTTATTGAACAGAGACAATATACCATACATTAGTCAACATAAGTATTTATAATGTAAATATGTTTAGCAAAAATGGGATCATTTTCTCGTATCCTGGGTTATTTGATGTTTAAAAGTTAAAGAATAAATAGGAGAACAAGAACAAAGAAGAAAAAAATAATCCACAAAACAACATTATAATAGCATGGTTGCATAACACATAAAACGATCACATGAAATATCAAACACGTCGGCTGGAAGTTTGTTTCAGTTGTTTGATCATGTTTGAAAAATTTTACAGACACAGATTTGCACAATAATAACTACAGAATAAAATTTGGAGCATCAACAAGTCTGTGTTTTCTTAATGTGTGTTTTAGGTGTGAGTGTGCTGGCCATTGGTATCGCAAATGCTGACATTCATGAGCTTAAAAAAATAGCTTCACCCGCCACCTACAAGAACGTCTTCTTCGCAACTGACTTTGATGATCTCCCTTCCGTCGAGAGAGAGCTGATCAGCAGCATCTGCAGCGAGGCTCTGATGTCTGAGTTTCAGCACCATAAAGAGGTAATTCGATCATCAGGCAGAGAAGTCTAGG
>CM022766.1:20764223-20856723 GCA_012411365.1 Ameiurus melas | reverse complement strand
GAGTCACAGTAAAGGTTTAATGTTATGCAAGTGGAAAGTTCATGAATCCACAACTAATCGTCCCTGTGTATGTGCGCCATGCAAGATTTCTCACAGCTCTCTCTGACTAACGATTGGGAAGGTAAGAAGGTGAGCAGTCACTCGAACAGAGTTGCAGGACGACCTGAAAGCAGCAGGAACGACATTTTACACAGAGAAAAATAAGCAGTGAACTGCATTGCAATCATCTCCGTTCCTATGCCTCAGGCAAAAAAAAAGAAACACAGAGCTTTTAGACCAGAGGTGGCCAGACTCCGGCCCAAGGTCCAAATGCACCTGTGGGCAGATATTCATTGGTCTGTGGTCAAAACGTTGGTAATTTTTCCTTTTATCCGAGTTAAAACATTTAGCTAAATTACAAGAGCTTGTCTTTCTCTTACCCTCAAATTAAAGCTGTACATCTGCATTCATTATTTCATTTATTTTATTTGATAACTATGATATTTCGTGGTAGACGTCTATAGACGTTTATAGACCTGACTCTACCCTCAGCATCCACTTTAATAGGAACAACTGTACACTTGCTTGTTTATGCAGTCAGCCAATCATGTGGCAGCAGCACAATGCATAAAATCAGACATCAGAATGAAGAAACTGTGTGATCTCTGTAACTTTAACCATGGCATGTTTGTTGGTACCAGATGGACCGGTTTGAGTATTCCATTAACTGTTGATCTCCTGAAATTTTCACACTCAGCAGTCTCTAGAGTTTACACAGAATGGTGCGAAAAACAAAAAACACCAATGAGCATTGGGTCTGCAGGCAGCCATTTTTAGCCTACAGTAGGTAGTGAAGTTTCAACACTGGAGCTTTTACTCACTTGCTCAGCTAATTTGTCAATTTAGGATTTGCCAAGCCCTAAGGTGGAAATGTAGCACCGACTGATCATGAGATTTGATCTGTTTTGCAGGGAGAACCTGGGTATGTAATGGGAAGCATGGATGTTGTCCCGAGTCGTAAAGGAGAACCAGGATCATCTGTACGTTAATTAAAAATGATTCCGCTGTGACGCCACTCTCCACTTTCTCTTGCACATTTCCATATGATTATATTAATACAATCATAGCTTTTGGGAGTTTTATTTTATTTTATTTCTTTTGTACAACAGGGTCCTCAGGGGCCTCCGGGTATATCAGGGGTCTCAGGACCTCCAGGACTCCCAGGGCAGCCTGGATCACCTGGCATTCCCGGCACTTCTATAAAGGTAAATGGTTTAAACCTTAAAAAGTTTGGTCTTTAAAGGTCAACAGTGTTAAAGAAATGAAGACAGGAAGCCACCTGTTTAGCTGTGTATGAGCAAAATCTTTCGAAAATGAAATATTAAAAATATTTATTTATTTATGTATGTCGTTTTATATATAGTTATTTAAAATAATCTTAAAATGAGAAATATGTTCAAGATGGTTTTTGCACTTCATTAGATTGTTATGCATTAAGCTATTTGATAACATCCAAACTACCAGAATAAAATTGTTTAGTAGACTGCATCTGTAATATTTTCTTTTTTGTGTGTGTGTGTGTGTGTGTGTGTGTGAATTATCTTAAAGTTACTGTACATTAGTAAACTGTATATTAGTTTTCCAACAGGGTTAATGCTTTTAAAAACCTGTTTGAATTACCAGCGCATTATGGTCAATGAGGAGAATACAGTATGTAAAATGGATTTTAAACAAATAAAAATCAATAAATAAAATGTGATGCTGTTAATATGAGGGATCATAAAAATCGCATTGTTGTCTATTTAGTCCTGCCCTGAATAATCTATTTCACACGACAGATGTTTACGTAAAGTCCAGAAGACACGATAATAACTGAATTTACACAAATGAACCAGTTCAAAAGTTTACGTACGCTCGATTCCTAATACTGTGCGTCGTTACCTGGATGATCCATGTAGGAGTTGGAGGGAAATGTACATTTTGATGATCAGAATACTATGTTTGAGAAATGTGTTCCTGTTTTCCATGTCTACGTTTACAGGGTGAGACTGGAGAGCCTGGCCTTAAAGTGAGTTCATTTCCCTACAATGTACTCTCATTTAACAATTAGTTTAAAAGTGTTAATTTTAAACGGATTTCCTTTTCTTCAGGGTCCACGTGGGAAGCCAGGACCCAAAGGAGAAAAAGGGGAAGTTGGAGATAATGTTAGTTCTTGCATTTTTTTTTATTTTATCAACGATTCAGAAGCTTTTTATACTCATAGGCGTGCTGTATATAATCCGTGGTTTTCTCGAACTCTACAAGCTTTAACAACAGAACCTCCTGCTTACAATTTAGGAACAATTCTAATGAATTAACTCAACTAAGACGTTTTTGAGGTTAAGCTTAGGTGTACAGGTGCGACTGGCATTCATCTTTTGTTATGTCTTTAATGATATATAAATCAACCACAGTGCTCTTGTTCATTCAAATTTGTACCAGTTTTTGGACATTTGTGGACATCTGACCATCCACTAACCCTAACCCCTAATCCTAACCCATTCCAGATACACCCACATATGGGTGTGATGGTCAGGTGTCCACAAGTTTTCTGTAAGCTTGGACAGTTCCGGCTGCAAGACAAATCAAAAGTTTATACTAATGCACTCATTCTAATACAGGATGTTATCGTTTCTATAGTAACAACACATTCACTGGTCTGTGTAAACAGATTTAGAAAAAGTGTATCATTGTCGATATGGTCATATGGTTTCTGTAAGGAGACACTGCGTAAAATCTTCAGAGAAGCCGAGGGTACCCGTTGCGCAGTTTCTCGATAACAAGCGACTGTACATTTGTTAACCTGATATATTTTTTTTGTTGTATAACTTTAAGAGAGGCAAAAAAAATAAAAGAAAGAGAGGCTGGTGAGGGAACGACTGTTAGTAGCTGCGATAACGTACAGTAAGTGCTGAGGCTCAAGAGATTTGAGGCTTCATATGCCAGAGGTTTATTAACAATATCAAGGTTCACTATCCACAATCACAACCAAAGTGAAACACTAAGAGACGCAGAGAAAATCCTACAGGGGTCAAGCAATGATTAGATATAAAGCTGAAAACTTAAACTGAAATGGTGGCAAGACTTCGCAATGTACATGAATGTGAATTGTCCTTATATAGTCTGTATATAACAGATGTTCTGTATGTGCTGTATCAAGCTAGGGTGTAAACTTGTAAAACCAAAATTATACTGGATTTTTTTTTTATTTTTTTTTGGGTCAAGGGTCAAGCAGGCTTACCTGGATCAATAGGAGTAGATGGAAATCCTGGACTTCCCGGACCGAAAGGTGAAAAAGTGAGTACAAATACTATAGAATAGACGTGATGTTACAGTCCAAATGACAAGCGAGATCAATCCTGAAATACCTTTTGTTTACAATTATTTATTACTAATGTTAAACAGGACTTTTCTTTCTTCCACCTCATTGGTCCATTGTGAAGCAGTTCATTATCTTCTTCTCAGTCCAACTCCTTACTTCACATCAGAGTTGGCGCTTAGACATGATAATGCAGGGTTTTTATTCTGGGTTTATCTGGCTAAAAGAGAGCCCAGGTTTCTGTGAGCATGCTTGTCTGTTATGTAGGGAGAAAATGGCGTTGGAATTCCTGGTGTTCAAGGTCTGCAGGGTTCTCCTGGAGAAAAGGTTTGTATTACACTAATTCCAGGTAAACACCTAATATACTGATGTGTACGTAATGTTGCTTTGAAACTTCTTGCTTTTCTGCTGATTTCAGGGAAATATGGGGCTCCCAGGGCCAGTTGGACCAAAGGTAAACATGTAACCATCAAATCAGTGCCGATATTATGTGGTTGATTCAATAATACTTTGGAAACAAACAAAAAAAAGCTTCGTATGTTCACAGGGTGAGCAAGGAATTCAAGGAGTGACAGGGCCGAGTGGCTTCAGGGTATGTGCAGGAACCATTTTGATCTAAATTAGCATTTTGCATACATTTTTTCTTACAGATTTCCTTCGCTTGTCTTTAGGGAAAAAGAGGTTTGAAAGGGGAGCAAGGAGACAAGGTAATATCCGGAGTCATCCTTTAGCCAAAAAATCATTTTCACCTCCCAGTTCTTGGTAAAATGACAAACAACTTTTTTATTTATTTATTTATAAATTAAATTCGAGAGAAAAATAAAGATGCTGGTAAGAGATCAGCAGTTTATATCTGCTATAACACAAGTGATAACAGGAAATATCTAAACTTGTCTCATGAACAGTTCATAACTGTAACTATAAATGTTTAACGAGCATGATGTGCCATTTGTTAATTAATTACAATTTTGATTATTTCCTTATAACAGTGATTTATTTCTTACTAAAGGCAGTATTCTCATTATTGTGTAATGGACATTGAATATGAACATTGTCCCAAAGAATAATCAGAATAGTCAAATAGTCTCTTTGTTTTGATGTTCTTACTCTTGTTCCATGTTTAAATATTATGTTTTGTACATTAGTAATATATTTTCATGTGAAATCTATGAATGTGTTATTACTTCTGGGACACCCTGTAGGTTAGCAGTTTTGTACGTAGCTACAAATCAGATCAGTATAAATTCTTGGCAATAGGGTTATATAGGAACATATTAGAATGGAGTGACACTAAAGCACTAATACAACTATAATAAATGAATGCTTTCTTAAATATCTGATTAAACCCAAGACTAGAATCTCTGAGGTTTCTGCCAGTGACCTCCAGTGAGAATCTGAAAAGATTATTTACTGTGTAAATGACTGATTTTAACTGAAACTGTCACACATGCT
This sequence comes from Ameiurus melas, assembly GCA_012411365.1. NCBI lineage: Eukaryota > Metazoa > Chordata > Actinopteri > Siluriformes > Ictaluridae > Ameiurus > Ameiurus melas. The sequence goes on along the minus strand of CM022766.1, from coordinate 20,851,934 downwards.
GTCACAGGGTGTGCGTGGAGATATAGGGCCTATGGGACATCAGGGATTAGCAGTAAGTGAACTCTTTACCTATTATTCCTCTTCTCTCCTTGTAGAACTTTTTAATGATGTGCATATTTACTGGTGGAAAAAAAAACTTTCAAGCCTTCACTGTGACAGGAAAGAGCGCAGTAGCGACAAGAAAGAAACCATTATTTACATTAACAATTCTTCTCCTGGTATACTTCAGTACCTTCAGTTGTGGTCAGTCTGGCTTGACGCCTCAGCAGCTTTGGGGCGTTCTTCTGTGCGCGCTAAAGGATCGGTCATGTTTGCTAACATCCGCAAGTAGAGTCAGGTTGACTGCTCATGTAGCGTCCTACAAACTCTCTACGACTCAAGACTCGAACTTTACACTCCTCATGTATACACCGTCCTTGGAGAAGGATGTAACCTTGGGAAGAATTTATGTTAAACTTGAAAATTTGCTTAATTAGATTTTCCTCGGGTGTAGAGATGATGTATAACAAGCTCATTAATGAACCCCTGGAACAAAGGCAGGGAATTGACCAGTCCAAAAGCCATGACTGAACACTCTCTGTGGTTGAGGGTAATTGAGATTTCCACTTCTACTTTCTGGGTACTAATAAGGCTGTCAATGTTTGGGTCTGAAGTAGCATAGATACGGACTCCGCTCTTAATAAGGTCAGTCTTTAAGTGGAACCTTTTCATTTATGGTATTTGGCAGACACCCTTATCCAGAGCCACTTACATTTATCTCGTTCATACATCTGAGCAATTGAGGGTTAAGGGCCTTGCTCAAGAGCCCAACATTGGCAGCTTGGCAGTGCTGGGGTTTGAATTCAAGACCTTCTGAGCAGTAGACCAACATCTTAACCATTGAGTTACCACTGCCCTTATCGAGTTCTCCATAGTCAATCCAGCAGCAAGAGCCTGTGAAAAAAAATCTTTTAGTCCAGAACGCATAATGGATTGTCTTAAGGCATGATCAGGTATGGTTCCATAGCTGCGGTTTCCTTTACGAACAGTGAATAATACCAGGAATGATGCAATGGTGTAACACTAAGCGCAGTCCCAAGGACAATGTGAAACCTGACCCCAGGGTGAGTCTCACTTGACAAAAGTGAATGAAAATGGTAGCAAATATAAACCGAACGGTTTGTATACACATGGAACACTGAGCGTGTGTCTGAAACATGTGTACTTTACATTATAAGTCAGTGTCTCAGATTGCTAACATACGCCAACCTGAAAAAAGTCTACAAATATTTTATTTGTAAATTAACTGTCCACAAACTGCTCCCTCTTCACAGTGATAAAAATGTGCTAAGAGATGGTTTGGGACACATCTGTGACACCTAATAATGTCCCTTTTTAAATTCTTTTGTTTCCTGCAATCATCTCTACAGTAGGTCTGGTCCTCTGGTGCTATTTCAGTTATATAGCACGCTATTAGGAGAGAATGGGTTGGGGCACCCTGGGGAAATTAAAGAAGATGATTAGTGAGGGGAAAGACTTTTCTCCATACCCCTCTCTCTCTCTCTCTCTCTCTCTCTCTCTCTCTCTCTCTCTTTTTTTTTTTTTTTTTTTTTCTTTTTTTTTTTTTTTTTTTTTTTCTTTTTTTTTTTTTTTTTTTTTTTTTTTTTTTTTTTTTTTTTTTTTTTTTTTTTTTTTTTTTTTTTTTTTTTTTTTTTTTTTTTTTTTTTTTTTTTTTTTTTTTTTTTTTTTTTTTTTTTTTTTTTTTTTTTTTTTTTTTTTTTTTTTTTTTTTTTTTTTTTTTTTTTTTTTTTTTTTTTTTTTTTTTTTTTTTTTTTTTTTTTTTTTTTTTTTTTTTTTTTTTTTTTTTTTTTTTTTTTTTTTTTTTTTTTTTTTTTTTTTTTTTTTTTTTTTTTTTTTTTTTTTTTTTTTTTTTTTTTTTTTTTTTTTTTTTTTTTTTTTTTTTTTTTTTTTTTTTTTTTTTTTTTTTTTTCTCTCTCTCTCCTCTCTCTCTTTTCTTTTTTTCCCCTTTTCTTTCTCTCTCGGGTCACTAGTAGATTTAATCCATAGATTTAACTACACTGGATCTGCACTGAATCTGCATGAATTGAAATGCAAAAAAAATTAAATAAATGTAATCGAGGAGGTGTTTTTTGTATCGTTGATTGTCATGATAATTACTATAACTTTAATTATAACTCTGCTGATGGAGATCACCTCTATGCATCAACTTTGAGTCGTTAATATGAAATTCTTCTGACTTTTACTACATATATGACTGGATTAGCTAGCTGTCGTGTCTTCCATTAATAATTACACACCCAGAACGTCTGAGTCAAGAGGAGGCTTTGGTGTAGGAGAGAAGAAGGAGAAAAAAAGTTGAATCTGCATCACATTAAGCCTAAAAAACACCTGAAGCCATTTGCAGTCGTTAAATACTAATCATGTTTAAGAGATCATGCATTCTGTTTGTTCTAAAACTAGGGCCTGCCTGGAGCTGTTGGACCAAAGGGTGAGGAGGTGAATGTCAAAATTTGTTGTAAAAAAATAACCCTTTTTTTGTGACAATCGTTTGTGATTTTTTTCTTTTTTGTGAGTAAAAGATCATGTTAATGTGGATGAGCCTATGACAGCTTTGCACGGTAATAATGTTCTCCTTAACCAGATAGCATGCAAACATCAACGCAATGGCCGTTGTTCATCAAGCTGGATAGAAACAGATGCATGTGTAAATCATTCAAACGAAAAATGTTCGTATCCTACTCGTGCTCCCGAACACTAACTAACGTAAACTTCGCTTTGATCAACTTCAAATCATATCATTTGCATGGATTACTTCACTTCAATATATCTGGAATATTCTGTAGAGTGTAAATTATTTATTATAATTACGTTTACAGTGTTTATCCAGAGCGAATTACAGTATAGAAAAACTTTGGATTCTCTATCAAAAGGACATCCGTGTGTTAGTTCACTAGGTCAGAGTACCATCCAGAACATTTTGTAAAAAAAAAATAAGAAAACAAAATAAAAGACACAGTCAATTTATATTATCGCCATTTATTAAAGAATATAAAAAACAAAGAAAGTGAGCCAACACAATCACATAAATTGAGACTAATATAATTAATCGTTCATTTTATTGTTTAGCACGATAAAATCATTTAGCACTACCTTATTATTATTATTATTATTATTATTATTATTATTATTATTAAAATATTCTTATTGGCATAGAAATGAGTCAAAATAACTAAATTAAAATAACTCCCACTTCTGTTTTTCATACTTTCCCCTGAGTGTTCATTTCATGCTCGCAGCTATCTGTGCACTTGACTTTTTATGGAGTTTTATGGGCGTCGCTAAATGCAAATGAGCTGTGCCAGGAATACGCTTTGCATTTTACGGGTGAACAATATGTATAAAATTCAAAGAAAATCAGCGTTTCTGAATCACTTGAAAATTTTAGTTTGCTTTACCTTACATAAACATTTACACACAACTTTATTAAAAGATAGAAAATCCAGGCCCGATGTGCATCCTTTACATGCATTCTACTTGCTAATTAATAACATATTGTTACAACATTCGATCATGCGGTCTCTCCGTTCACCCTAGAGTACTTCAGTAACTTTAATGTTGATCTCAGCATGTGATTAGAAGGTACAGAGATGGACAGATCAATAACCTGGATTATGTTTCCAGGCTATTTTATATAACTATATGAGAATAATCCCAACTCCTTATTGACTTTCGCAAAACAAACTTTTTCATTTGATACGTGCGTTTAAACGTGACCGGTTTGTGTTGCTGAGGCGCACCTCAATGCTGCATCTTGATCTCATGCTACCGAATCCCACCTCCTGCAACACTACACACACATCATTCGGTCTGGCTGGCTAACAATAGCTATGTTTCCATCCACGTATTTTTATGTGAATTTTGGGATATCGCATTCAAAATAAAACGCTGGATGGAAGCACCAGATGCGAATAAAATCTCCAAAATGCGCATACAAAGCTTATTTATTTAAAAAAATGCGCATGAGCTATGATGGAAACACATTTACCAAATAAATTCCTCGATGCGCATCAAAAAGTCACATGACTTTGCTTCAACAAACCATGTGATTGGATAATTGGCTCAGAAAAGTAAAAATGCCAGAGAGCGAGATGCGACAGTGTCCCCAGAAGTGGCGATTTTGCTCTCTTGAACACATGGGGTGGAACCGCTGCTTTACACGCGAATGTTTAATGCGATATTCCAATTTTTTACATAAGGTATATTCCTAACCTGGATGGAAACTTAGCTAGTACGACGATTTCTGTAACTCCCTTACTAGCAAACACAGTCACCTCATAGTCAGACTTCCTGAGAGAAAATAAAGACATTAGCAAGACTCTAATAACATTATTAGCACGTGATGCGAGGACAGAACACCACAAACAAAACTTTGGCTGATGATTTGCTGTGCTGAATTAGAATCTTATTAATAATCATATTCTTGATTATTTCTTGATTAAGTCTGTATTCATTCTAACTAGCTAACTAGCTTGACATGCGTTGTTATATAGTGTCAGCTATAACTTTTTAGCCTAGTTTGTGTACCGCCAAACAAAACATGGGACTGTTCAGCACACTAGATCTTTAACTTGCCCGATTGACTAGTTAATCATTTATTAATTTTCCTCAAATTCGCCGCATGATATGTTGATAAGTAGTGAAATGGACACCTCAGACTAATATTGGCTAGATGTTTCTGTTCTATCTGGATGTAGTATTTCAATTAAAAGGTAATAGAACCAAATTTCCACCTGTCCTACATGTATGAGGTATAGAAGTGTATTCCGAATATGGCAGAAGTATTGAGAGTTCGTTTTGTTTCACAGGGACAACGCGGAGCACCAGGAGACCCTGCTAAAGGCGTAAATATTATAAAAATCACTTCAGTCACTAATAACACAGACGGTTTACACAATGTTCACTATGAATACACTGATTTGTCACTCGTATAAGAGGTTTTTCGCTCAATACTCAATCTTCTTTTCTTACACAGATACTTGGACCTCCTGGGAAAAAGGGCGCACGGGTAAGGAAGATATCGTTCAAATAAATATTGTTATAACTAACATCACGCACGTTATTTACAATCCTAATAACGAATTCGACTGAGACGCGACTCCTCAAGAGATGATAACGCTTCTGAAGCAAAGGTAGGTCATCTGTAGGAGGCTCCCACACACACTGCGCTAGTTTTTGCTTGAACTTAATCAAACATGGCAGTTACTATTTATTTATTTATTTTTGCCTCTGGGACGCCTTCGTCTATATTGATAGAAGCAAGCCATATGGCCGTCTCTGTGATGATTCATACACTGTTAATAAGTGAAGAGGGGTATTGATGTGAAACTAAAATCTCCCAGAGGTCTGCTTGTCGATGAACATGACTCTCAAGAAAGGCAGCAATTACACTCCATACAGAGTTTAGATCGAGGTCTCAATTCTCTGCAGCGTTCAAGTGTGTGATTTATGATGTTCATTAAAAGTATGACTTGACATGTTGTACACTCAGTGCATGAAGAAGCCTGACAGTAATGTAGCCACACTGGCAGTAATGATGCGATGAGTAAGAGCGCTATACCAGTAACATAACACTGTTGATTCATGCTTCTGGTGCCATTTGTGTCCCACTGTTATTCCATTTTACTAATACACTGATGTGTTTTTCAGACACAACTTAACAATTCAGGCCACAGTTTGGCCTAAGAAGGAAATGTGCAATAATTCTGCGTTAGATTTCTGTACATGATGTCTATTTCCTGTTGTAGCTGCAGCCATATCACTCCAGATCTCTATCTATAACTGTCTTCATCACTAATACGTATTATCCAGGATCTGCATTGTAGGATACGTTACACACAGTGAACACACAGCCTGTAGTTTTAACTGCCTGTCCAGATTACAAAAATATTTAATTCGGCTATTTTTAACTCCTCTTATTATCGTGCCTCTGAAAGCGCTCTTAAAAGAATAAGAAAAAAGAAAAGGCAGAGCCGCTCTGGTATAAAAACCAAACCAAAACACAACACAGCTCTCTCTGTATGTGCCATGTCTGCCACTGTGGCTGAAATGACTCTCACTCACTCGTTTAGTTGTTTACTATATAAACTGGTATATATAGAGCGCTATTTAGGGAGACGGAGGACTGAATTCAGACAGCTCCGTGTGGAGCGAGCGCTCCGGAAACGCATTATCGTAACCGGCTATTAGATAAACAATTCGAATGGTACAAATTGAAACCGCAGAAATACATTAGCATTAAAAAGTATTAAAAGTACCATGTTGACTTATTACAGGGTGTCCCGAAAGTCTCCGTACATAGGGGAAATGAACACTTTTTAAAAGCAAAATGTCTTCCAAATATATATACATATATATATATAGCTTCCGGGAAGCTGTTGCAAGGTTACGATGGATTTTAACCGGAAACATGGCAAACGCATGGCACACAGCACTGTTATTAACTTATTAACGAATTCAGGAAGACTGGAAGCGTCTGAGAAGTGGACGTCCTCGAACATCCACTGACAAAGGCACAACCGACGTGGTGCTGGCAAACATGGTCCCCTACAGTATGGAGACACGCTGTGATTTATAATTATATACGAAGTTGGATGCTCCTGTATCCATCCTGACAAGTAAATCACGTGCTAAAAGGAAATCTCTATGCGTTGCGAGACTTTGTCAGGCATTATGAGAAGTACTGTGCATTGGTTGTATGCTGGGTTTACAATGAACTGTGGGTAATCATATCGTGCATTATACTTAGAATATAATTTGACCACTGTGGAACACTAAAATGGCTGCATCCCAAATCGTGCACTAGGGCTGAGCAATATGATGATATACTACCAATATTGGGATAAATTGTCACAATACATGTCTTAAAAAAAAAAAAATAGCACAGGTATCATTAATATGGAATAGCAGTTATTAGATGATATTAGATATTAAATACAATCAATAAATTACAGGATAAGTTTTGTATCCGCCTTACAGGGGGATATCGGCCCGGTCGGACCTCCTGGGCTTCAGGGAATTAAAGGTGTCCAAGGAGACAAAGGTGAAAAGGTAAAGCCATGTTTGTGTACACAAATTGCTTTGTGTACGCTTTATTCAGGAATGCTTCGACCGTGTGTATTGACTCATCGTTTCTGTGGTTGTTAAAGGGCAGTCCTGGCTTTGGGATTCCTGGACAGCCGGGTCCTAAGGGTGAGACTGGTGAGAGGGTGAGTGTGATTAATAAGAAATACGTGTAAGCTGAATCAGCAGACTGAATTGGTGTAGAAATAAGTTTGTGTGTTTGTGCACAGGGTAATGTTGGATTATCAGGGAAACCTGGACCTAAGGTAAATACATTTTTGTTACCCGTCGGGTTATAAATGACGACATTTAATTATTAATTATTTCAGCTGCTAAACCTGGCCGAGTACGTAGACTCATCAGTCCTGATTTACTGAAGGTCAAACGGGAAAATCACTTCAGAACGACGATTGTGTGAGCAGATGACTCCTATCAGACAAGCAATAGAGTACTTGATTTGCATAATCTTCTACAATTCGTCTCAGTATCTCAAAATAATGCAGTTTCTCAAAATTAGGGGGCCAAGCACCAAATACATCGATGTTCATTGCTTTGTATTAACTGTCTCTAATATTGGATTTTCCACCATTTTAAAGTTTTTCACGTCTTCTCCTATACATGTCCAATCATCATCAAATGTGTATGACAATATAAAAAAAGGAACAAATCAGATTGTGTTTCTTAGAGTTATGATATGCTGCACATATTGTCCAGAATGCACAAATGAATTTGATTGCGAAGTTGCCAAACAGGAAATAAGGACATTTCTTCTTAATGGTAGGATATATTCAGACCACACTCTGTATTCGTAAATCTACTCATAACTTTTGAACTGCTGAACATTGAATCATTCTTCTTGATGAATGGAGATGATAAGGGGTGGTTGGGGGGTGACTGAAAACAGGAAGTGAGGCAATATCTCAGGAACAGCTTGACAAAATTTGGTATATCTCCTTAGGCACAAGAGTTGATGGTTCCAGTGGCTTCTGGGCTTCTAATGGCTGTGGCGAATAAGTTCTTGGCCCCCTTAATTACTGCTTGCACCTATATTAATTTATTATTACTACCGCAGTAAAGTTATTTGCAATTCCGGTGCCAACAGTGTTTAAAGAGCGCATGCATACATGTGTCAAGTTCCAGTTTTACTCGTACAGGAGTCTCTTTAAGATGCAAACTCATCACAGCGTTTGAGAACAATTAGCACCCTCATTTAAATACCCCTCAGATAAATACTTTGCACCTGACTGAATAATCATTCAATTATCATTTACGCACAGCATGCCCACTAAATGCGCGCACACACACACACACACACACACACACACACACACACACACACACACACACACATAATTTAGTCGATTACACACTCCGTTTAGCCTCCTTATTCAGGGTCTTAGTAAATCATTGTCATAGTGTTTTGTGTATCTTACAAGTTTTAAAAAATAGTTTGATCATTCCAAGCCAGGGCACTGACAGAAGTATACTAGAAATAGTCTCATACTGAATAAGTGATTGTTTACGTCTCAAATGTCCATGTGTTTCTTTAGGGCAACGATGGCTTTAAAGGGGAAAAGGGTAACTTGGGTCTCTCAGGAAACCCAGGACCTCCTGGACTAAGAGGTAAAGATGTAAGTAAACCATGGAAGAGGTGTGTATGCTTATGTGTTGGGCATTCTTGGCTGCTGATGATATTTTTTTTAAAGTTTCAACTTGAATTTATTTGAATTTTGCTGGTCAGGATAAAAAAGACTTTCATTTCCACTAGAACTGCCTGATGTGTTTTATAAAAAGGGGGCACGTCTCGCTCTAAGATCGGTGTCTGATTAGAGATTCCAGACCTTGAATAAATCTCCCAAGGTTGTTAGTAAAGTATAATGATTCAGGCCTCAGACAGAATGAACAAAAGTGAAATGTGTTAGAATGTTAATCTGATAGGCATCAGTTTGCTGTAAAACTATACATGTAAATATATATTTTTATAGGGTTTGCCTGGCTCAAAAGGAGACCCTGGACTTCAGGTGAGAGAAAACTTACTTAGACAAGAATGCAAACACAAAATACGCACTCTAATGCATATAAAAATATATAGTTACTCATGCACATCTATATCACATCGATGTACCTGACTCATTCGTATACCTGACTCATGGTGGTGGGTTATTTTTCCACAGGGAGAGCCTGGTTCTTCAGGGCATCCAGGAGAGAAAGGCATGAGGGTAACGTCACACATCTTAAATAAACACAGTTCTTTGCCATCCTGTAGCATAATAATATTCTTCATTCTTAGAAATGAGATTTGTAAGAATGAAACATCTCATATTAAATCCCTTTATACCACTGCACGGTTGAAATTCTCAACTCAGACTTCGTTTTTTGGGGTTTTTTTTTCAGTAATACGACAAGCTAAATATTTTTTTTCATTAAGAAAAAAAAGAGAGGATGATGAGGGAACGATGGTTTATAGCCGCTATAATGTAAGTGATAACAGGAAATCACTGGTCTCTGGAACGTGCGCTGATGAGATGAAGCAGGTGAACTCAACGTTATGCTTATTAGGGCAAATCCAAAATACATAGCGTGGGTCAAGGCACGGGCAGACGAAAATAAACTGCAATAATGCATACTTGTAACAAGCGCAAATCAAAACTGGGAGGTAAAGTACAAGAATCGCGGAAATTAACAAAAACCTGGGAAAACATGTTGCAGGACTTCATCAGCGTGTAGACAGAGAAACAGAAGAATGTGAATACATAAACTAATCAAGGAAGTAACTGAAACCAAGTGAGAACACTACAGGGGCGGAGTCAAGACTCAAATCAAAACATATCCCTCATATACTGTATCTAAAACATGATCTGTGTCTATATACTGTATCTAAAACATGATAAGAACTAAATGCAAAAACACAAACACAGCACTGTTCGCACTGCAAGTCAAGAGACGGAATTCGCGTTGATGATTTACAACATTAAATGTAACATTAAATTGATAAAAAGTACTTCAATGAATGAAAGATTGTTAGCGTTGGCAACTTGCAGTGGTATAAGAGGAATAAAAGATGTGTTTAATTCCTAACTTAATTCATTTCTCTTCAACCTCAGGGACCTCTTGGTCTCCCTGGACAACCAGGAGACCCTGGTGAGAAAGGAGACCATGGGAAAATTGGGCTTCCGGTAAGCATCTGCAGTCTTTTTTAAAGCATATCATTAAATAAGTACTATGAATTATTAGTATTATTCTTAAGTAAATGTTATTATATATAATTATATTATAATAGAGTTAGGAATGTAAGTCTGGCCGTGAAGTTTAAAGGGTTGGTATCAATTTATTAACGATGCTGATTCTTTTCGAAGAGTGCCATTTGTTTATCACGGTTTGTTTACCGCATCGTTTTATTGGATTTGATAGACTGCACTAATTTTGCGTGACGTGGATTTGCACAATTGTAGTTGAAATATCTTGTGTTTGTTCTTCACAGGGTCCCGAAGGTCCGAAAGGAGAGAGAGGCGAGCCAGTATGTCCTGTATTATGATTTTTAGTTATCAGAAGTGTTCTGTTTTGCATTAGAAGCCACATTTGATGTTCCTCTGTTTATCCAGATCAGGTGATAGGTTTACAAAAGCATACGTACAGACAACACACACACACAGTCCACTTTTTTAAAAATGAATTAACCAGCTCGGCTACAAAAAGATTCACGTGCATGTCTAGTAAACATAGTCGTAGTCATATCTTTATTATTATTATTTTTTTAAATGTGTATTTATACACAGTACAGCGCAATAGTCTTAGGCACATGCAACAAAATTCTGTAGAGCAAAGATGCATTCAAATATAATGAAATTAAATGTTTCTACGTTAATAAAAATACTATTAAGAGCAGTAAACAGAAATAAATGAAACAAAGTCGATATTTAATGTGATGATCATTTGCTTAAAAAAATATCAGGTGGAGTTAGTGTAGTTTATAAGGAAATGAGCTGTAAGGTTTATTGAGCATCTTACAGAACCAGATACGGTTCTTCTGGAGACTTTGACTGTCACACTTTCGTCTTATTTTTCCAACAAAACCCAGCAGAATTCATTAATGGTTTTTTTTGTCTGAAAAGTGTCTCTTACCACTTAATACTCTGCTTCCTTTACTTACATACAGTGGTGTGAAAAATTTTTCCCCCCTCCCCTCTTCCCCTTCCCTTTCCTTTTTTTTCACAAAAAAAATTTAAAAAACAAACAAAAAAAAAAAAAAAAAAAAAAAAAAAAAAAAAAAAAAAAAAAAACACTAAAAAAAAAAAAATTTTTTTTATTAAAAAAAAAAAAAAAAAAAAAAACCCCCACCCCCCAAATAACCCAAAAAAACCCCCCCCCACAAAAATAAAACTTCCTTTACCCCCCCCCACCTTCCCCACCCCTAACCCCAACCACCCCACCCCCACCCACACCCACACACAAACAAAAAAACAAAAAAACAAAACACAACAAAAAAAAACCCCCCAAAAAACACCAAAAACACCCACCACAAAAAAAAAAAAAAAAAACCCAAAAACCAAAAAAAAAAAAAAAAATTAAAAAACAATTAAAAAAAAATATAAAAAAATTTAAATACTTAAAAAAATATTTAAAACCCATAAAAAAATAAACAAAAAACAAAAAAAACCCAAACAACAAAAAACCAAAAAAAAACAAAAAAATGCACAATCAACAACAAAAAAAAAAAAAAAAAACCCACAACAAAAAAAAAAACACAAAAACCCCCACAACACCAAAAAAAAACACCCCCCCCCCCCCAACAACATAAAAAAAATAAACCTTACTTCCCCCAAAAAACAAAAACAAAAAAACCCCCAACAACAAAAAAAAAAACAACAACAAAAAAGCAAACAAAAACAAAACAACCAACACCATAACCCCACCTCAAATTTTCATCACACCAAACCTTTTTTTCACACCAAACACATTTAAAAAAACAAAACCAAAAACATAATATATTAAAAAAATATTTTTAACAATTTATAAAAAAATTATATAATTCATTTAAAATAATATTTTTATTTTTATTTTATATAATTTATTTATTATTTTTTTTTTATATTATTTTTTTTTTATTTTATTTTTTTATTATTTTTTTTTTTTAAATTTTTATTTATTTTATTTTTTAAAAAATTATATTAAATTAAATATCAAAAAAAAAAATATATTATATTTATATATAAAAATAAAAAAAAAAAAAAAAAAAAAAAATAATTTTAAAAAAAAAAAAATATTAAAACAACCACAAATATTAACCCAAAAAAAACATACAAAAAACCTTAAAATAAACTAATAAAATAACAAAAAAAATACTTAAATAAATCTTTTAAATAACTAAAAATTTTTTCCTTTAAAAACCAATTTTACTATTTTAAAAAACACCTTAATATTACTCAAACCACAAACACTCCAAAAAATAATTATAAACTAAATTTAATAAATACCTTATTAAACAAAAAACTTTATTTAAAATTTTTATTAATACAACTACCCTTAACTTATTTTTTTTTTAACCTTTAAAAATATTTTTTTCATTTAAAAAAAAACATAATTTTTTTTTATTTTTAAATTTAAATATATTTTTTAAATTATATTTAATTTATATATTTTTATTTTTTAAATTTTATAATATTATTTTTTTTTTTAAAAAAATTTTTTTTTTTTTAAAATAAAAATAAAAAAAAAAAAAAAAAAAAAAAAAATTTTATATAAAAAAATAAATAAAAATAAAAAATTACAAACATTTTTCCGTAACATTTCATTTTGTGCTAGAAAACTAATGTTTGGAAGTCTAAACTGTTTTTGTACTGACTCAATAAAGTAAAAGTATATATAGTAATTACAGCATATAATTCCAAAAAATAGGAGTTAGATTCTCAGCTCATTTATCTCTACAATGCTGAATTCAATTCAGAGCACAATCATGAACCAAAACATCCTAGCGGTCTTCAAAAACCCGGTCGGTCGTTAGAGCAGGCACGTCTGTTGTGTTCTAAAAATAGATCTCTTTTTATTGTCCAAAATAAAATAAAAAAAAGTCATTTCAACATTGAGAAAGTCATTACAACTGGGTATCAGTTAACTCGAGAAGAAGTTAACTAGAGAAGTAATTACTTTTAATTAAATAAAAAGGAATTTAATGAAAAGCTTACAATACACTCTTAGGACCTTTCTAAAGGCTTATCAAGGGTGTTCTGGATAGTCAAGAGTTCTCAGCTTCCTACAAGGGTTCTACATGGAACCCTCTCTGGAAAGAATACCCTCGGTTGAATGGTTAAGTTTCTAGATATAGCTTAGATTTGAAGAATGCTGTTAAGTTCCTTAAGGGCGGGGCGATGTAACCTTAGTTACTGTTTCCACCCCACAGTTGATTATTTATGATCTTTAATGTTGTGAATTCTTTATAGTTCCGGATTTCTTGAGTTAATACTGATGTCTGGTGAAAATTTCATGTGAATAACGTCATCAGAAATATATTTATGTAAAAAGGTTTTTTTGAAGCATCCAATACTTATTTCCCTCCACTGCATAGTCAGGTTTAATGTCATGGAACAGCCACAAAACAAGTTTGTTCTTATAATAGCAGCTATAAAACAGTCATTCCTTCAACAACCTTACTTTGTTGTTTCTCTTACCTTTAATAAGCTGAACAAAAAGATTGTGTAAGGTCGAAAAAATGTAAGTCACAGCTCTGACCGTTTATGTTCTATAAATGTTAAATAAATAACAACACCATGTCAATAATTATACTTTGCTAAATAACCACACTTTATTTAACCGATAATAAGGAACATCTGTCATACAAGTCCATGCAGTGACTGAGCTGTCACTATAGAAACGATAATATATTAGAACTAGCGCACTACTGTCAGAGCTGGTGTTGTAGAAAATGAATCAACATCTTCTGCCCAATCAGATTAGAGAATTTAAATCTCACACACTGATATAAACAGGCATGAGTATGAGTATGTGCATGTGTGTATATTTTGATGAATGATTCTAATAAATGTGAGGTTCATACTGAATGGCTATAACAGTGGTTTGTAAGTAGAAGATACAGCGATCATTGAGTATAATTCTTATTTTCATATTTGCTTTTTTTCTCTAGGGGATACCTGGTCCGTCTGGAAATTATCACGTGAGATTTCAGATTATTTCAAACCATCAGATTATCATACAGTCAGAAATGTTTCATGTTAAGGCTGATTATTGATACATGTTTGTTTATCGCATATTCGGTGCAAAACATTTACTATAGATTTTGCATTCCTTCTACTTATGTGTGTGTTCAAATGTTTGTAAACTTATCGAATGGTTTTCTTCCCTCTTAGTTGTCCATGTCAGACGATATCAGAACCATCAAGGTACACGGCATGTCGTGCACGATTTTATTATGTTCGATTTTCTACACCAATTCGGTTTGTTTTTGTTTCATTTTTTTTGTTGTTGTTGCTAGTTGAGCATGAATTGTAAAAGCAGAAACCTTTATCTGTCACATATACATTACAGCACAGTAAAATTCTTTTCTTCACATGGGTCAGTCATGAGCAGAGGGTCAGCCAGGATACATCGCCCATAGGGCAGATAGGTATAAAGGCATTGCTCAGGGGCCCAACAGTGGATGTTTGTGCAGTGCTGGAACCCCTGACCATCTGGTCAGTAACCCACAGCATTAACCACTGGGTCGCCACTAGATAAAAACTGTAAACATAAACGTAAGTAGATTGACTATAAAAAGTTGTCAGTTTTGAACATGATATTAAACCAGACATCAGTGACGAACCACCGTCGAGCAAGTTTCCACTGCAATATCAACAGTTGAACAAAAGATTGAAGCTACCAGATCAATCAAAAGAGAATAGTTAGACAAGAACTGACATTAAGATCATTAGAAATGTCTAGAAAATCCCAGAATAACCAAAGATCTGAGTGCAGATATAAATGTTTTGCTACAGAAATAACCAGGTAGACTTTACCTGTGGGGCACGGTGGCTTAGTGATTAGGATGTTTGCCTCACACCTCTAGGTCTTGGTTGGAAAGTGCGTGGAGTTTGCATGTTCTCCCTATGCTTCAGGGGTTTCCTCCAGGTATTCTGGTTTCCTCCGCCAGTCCAAAGACATGCGCTGTAGACTGATTGGCATTCCCGAAATGTCCATAGTGTGAGTGTGATTTTGCACAGTGTCCCGAGTTCCCTGGGATAAGCTCCAGGCTCCACCATGACCCTGTGTAGGATAGGTGGTATTAAAAATGGATGGATGGATGGATGGATAGATCGTACCTCACTGATCATTCTTCTGAATCTATTGAATATTAAACTGTATTCTGTCTACTAGAAACGGATGTGGTATGTATTTTATGTGTTTTTAGGGTGAGCCAGGTGAACCGGGCGAGCGTGGGCTGCAAGGAGATACAGGACTACCAGGACCACCAGTAAGAACATGAACACAGAGAATATAATGGTCAATAACAGCACTCTCATTTTCTAACATATACATGTCCCTCTTTCTCCAGGGTCCACCAGGAAAACCTGGACCTTCAGGAGTTATGGATTTTGAAGTGAGTCTTTGACGTGGATTAATCCAATAATTTAGGTGTTTAGTTGGTTCCATATGAACCATAACGGTGAATGTAAATATGCAACACACTCAGCAAGTACTAAATATATGAATATTGTTACATTTAGGGCTGGATATTGATGGGCAGTTTCTTTATGCTGTTCTTGTAATCTTGAAGCATTTAAAAATGCTTGAATTGTGCCGTATAGTGTGTAGTTTATTAGGAACACCTGTATACATGCTCATTCGTGCAGTTATCTAAACAACCAATCATGTGGCAGCAGCGTAATTCATAAAATCATGGAGTTGTACTGTAGGTCAAGAGCATCAGTTAATGTTCACATGAAACATCAGAATGGGGAAAATGTGATCTCAGTGGCATGACTATTAGTGCCAGTGTGAGTATTTCAGTAACTGCTGATCTCCTGGGATTTTCACACACAACAGTCAGTGGAGTTTACACAGAACGGTGCAAAAAACCAACAAAAAACATCCACTGAGCAGCAGTTCTGCAGGCAGAGACGCCTTGTCGATGAGAGAGGGTCAGAGGAGAATGACCAAAATGGTTTGAGCTGACAGAGCGGCTATGGCAAATCAAATAATCACTCTTTACCTTGAGGAGGATGGAATACAACAGCAGAAAACCACTCCTGTCAGCCGAGTACAGGAATTTGAGGCAGTTGAACTGGACATCACCTGGTCTTCAACTGTCTTGAACAGCTTTATGATTTCGTGCGTTGCACTGCTGCGACATGATTGGCTGATCATATACTTGCATGAATGAGCAAGGGTGCTAATAAAGTGACAGGTGAGTGTAGGTTCAAATTTATTTTCTCAGAAGTATAATTGGCTGAAAATTAGCTTTCTTAATATAATGTAGATGTGTTTTAATATCATTTGAGCTTCAGTTGTCAGAACATTGACATAGCTGATTTATTTCATCTTATTTTTTATGTTTAATTCAAATCAAGTGTCCCTACAGGACACATCTTATTTATTTAATTTTTACATGCATTGTATAACACATGCTTCTTTTTTTTTTCTTCTCCTTGCTAAAGGCTACGCTTAAGCCATCAAAAATTATTGAATGTATTACAATCCTGGAGATTTTTTCAAATAATTTTCATTTTAATAATTTTAATTATTTTTTTAAGGGCGAACCTGGGAGGAAAGGGGAACCGGGAGCTGTGAGTAATCATTCTGATGGCAGGAAAGCATGATTCATAGCTTAAATGCGACACTGACATTAAAGGAAATATAAGGTGTATAATTAGGCTTGTAATGAGCTGTTATGTCTGTAGTTAGTGTGACGAATGATGGGAGATTTTTAAGAAGAACAAGAGTTTATACTGTATTCTGTTGATTGTCTTTAATAATATGTATATGAGAAGATATATAAGGTTTTAAACTATTGAACTTTTTTTTGGTTTTGAAAATGCGTGTAAAAGCAGTACCATGATTTTGGATGATTGAGTCCATTTAAGTTTGTTTGTGTGGGTTTTAATAGAAAGGAGAGAAAGGAGATCCTGGGCGAGTTGGAGTTTCCGGCATGCCTGGTTTACCCGGTGTTCCTGTGAGTAAATGTAGTTAAAAAGCAATGTACTATATGTAGTTATCTCAGTATCATAGATTTAGGTCCTATATAATTGTTCTGCATCACAGAAACAATTTTGAATTATGAATATAAGATAAGATTAGATTCTTTTACTGTCATTGCACATTATATTAGCAGCAATCCGATCAACATGCAGTTACGAGATATATATATATATATATATATATATAAAGAAGAAAACCTTTACCAACATTGAGTCTCCAATAAAATAAGGATGTCTTGTTTATCTATTAAGAAATTCTACATGGAAACACAAAATGGTGCATTTCGATTTTTCATTTTAGTACCAATTTTTTCATTTACAGTACAGGAATGTTTCAGCAAAAATATTAATTACTTACTTACAAAGTATAGTCATGACAGGTGAGGTCTAATATATAGTATGTAATGTCTTGGGGTAATTATTATAATAGTCTGATTGTCCATTGTAGAATATTCCCAATGAAAATCATAGGGTTATTAATAGTTTTAATAGTTCATGGATCCCAACTGGAACACAATGTAAACTATGATATTGCTGATGAAATATAATGAGATGAAATATAATAGGGTGTTTATGAGACCATATAGTGATTATATGCCACGTATTTATTAATAGAAGAGGGTTGTTGTTGTTTTTTGGGCTTGTATTACTTGTTAGTTATGTTAGCCTTATAACTCCAGCGCAAAGCTGAAGCCAATTTCAAAATCACGTAATCCAGTTTATATATGGTCCAACAGATTCTACTTTCTTGCAATGTGACTGCTAATACTTGGTGTCAAAAAATGCTAGTTTTTATCTCTGTGCGTCTCGATGTGTAGGGTAAACCTGGTGTAGACGGCAAGCGTGGACTAGCAGGAAAAGATGTAAGAGCTTTAATCACACCTACTTATATACAGTATAAATTTAAAATGTTTAATGCTGAAATCTGCATTTTCTCACTTTTTTAGGGACAACAAGGACTCAGGGGCAGTGATGGGAAAAAGGTTTGCAAAAAAGAACCTGACTCTATTATTATAATTTATAAAAACAATGTAATGTTTAACGCTATGCCATTTGTTATGGTTACAGGGAGAGAAAGGAGAACCTGGTGTTGATGTAAGAATTTAAAAAGCTCCAATAATCTGTATTCAAATATATTAAGATATTTAATTCTGTTCAGATTTAATTTCGGGAACCTGTGTGTCTTCTCAGGGTAAAGACGGGCCAAAGGGAGATGTGGGTCCTCCAGGTTTGCCTGGTCCTCCTGCTGTAGTGTCCGAGGTACAGAACACTTATATACAATTTATTCATTATGGGCTGTATTCAGAATGAGGAATTGAAAATGCGTGCATCGGTCATTATTTAATTAATTTGACCACAAAATAGCAGATTAAAAGCTCCATAAAATAGCTAATATTTCACGCACACACATTACGATTTCATGACCTCGATGTAGTATATTTTGGCTTGTTGTGCACACAATCTATTCTCAGCATCCATAATAAAAAAATCATTAAATAAAATTAAAATATTAATGTTTTGGAAGTGCTATTTTAAAAGCTGTGGAATAATATGAACGGATGCCATTTAGTTAAATCAAACCTAATTTTCAGTGATTAATGTGATCATTACAACTAAGTCTATTTGTGCATTAGTATTTTTGCATGGGGGACTATTAGACCCCTTAGATATACATATCAAAGCTTGCCTTCTGTTCATTCATATAGCATTGTATTAGTCTCTTTTTATTTCTCATTTCAAATAATCTCTTTGATTTGATCTTACATCACATTACATTTGACAGCAAAGTCAAAAACTAGAACCGCCTCCCTCAGTCTGGACAAGGCAAGAATCGTTATCCAGAACAGGCAGAAAATCCCAAAACTGGGAAAATCCAGACTACTAATAACGGCTTGGTGAAACGACTGGAGTGAAGACTGCAGAGCATTTATTTCGAGAGATGCTGAAGTTAACAAAGCTCTTTTATAATTTATGGTGAAGCACGGGTGTTTGTACTCGGTACTCCTTCGAACTCGAGCACTGGCATGGCTGGGAAGTATAGTCCTCGTTCGCCATGTTTGTAGGCAGCACTGTATGCTGAGAACTGCAGCCGCGAGTTCGCCATGGCATAACAGAGCCCCCCCAAAGGGGGGCAAAGGTGCCAATTCCCTCCAAAGCCTCCCTCTTCTCCAGGTTCCCGGTCTATCTGGATGAGCCGCATGGTAGTCTCTGCGCAGATTTGTGTCCAGAATGTCCAGGGATGGGATCCAGCACTGCTCCTCTGGGCCATACCCCTCCCAGTCTACCAGATATTCGAGCTTTCCTCTCCTACGTCTGGAGTTCAGGATGTCACAGACCCGGTAAACTGGGCGGCCGTCAATCTCTAGCGGTTCCAGTAGGGAGTTTTCCGGCACCGCCATGGCCAAGGGGCTTAGTATCACTGGCTTGAGGAGAGAGACATGGAACGACGGGGCGATGCAGCTGTGCTTTGGTAGGTCCAGTGACTTCGTTAATTTGCTTCAGGACTCGGAAGGGGCTGATATATGGTTGGAGCTTTTTGCCCGGGACGGGTGACTTTAGATCTCTTGGGTAAAGCCATACCTTGTCCCCAGGTTGATAATTGGGGTGATCCCATTGTTTGGCAGTGCGGGAGGCCTGCACCAACTGTTGGTGGGCGCGTTCCCAGACCTGTTCACTCCGGCGGAACCACTTATCTACCACTCGTGAGTCAGTGAGGGAAGCCTTCCAGTGGAACAATGGCGGTTGGTAACCCAGGACACACTGAAATGGGGTGAGCTGGGTGGCGGAATGCCGTAGGAGTTTTGTGCATATTCTGCCCACATGGGATGGCCAGTAATGGAATTAGGCACAGGGATTTTGAAAACCGATTTACGATGACCAGTATCACGGTGTTACCTTGTGACTCAAGCAAGTCCATTAGCAAATGCAGAGCCAGGTGGGACCATGGTCGTTCAGGTGTGGGTAGAGATACCAATTTTCTGGCCGGTAGCACACGCTGCATCTTAGACTGAGCGCAAGTGGAGCATGAGGATATGACACACAGTATCTCCCTAGGTATGTGGAGCCACCAATATTTCTCGGCCAGCAGTTGTTAAGTGCATCGAGCTCCCAGATGACCCATTGCTAGTGTTGTGTGGGCCAAGGTGATGAGTTCAAGATGGTACCATTTCAGTACGAGCTGTTTACCGGGAGGACAGGCTGTCGGGATACGTGACCTGGGGATAAGGGCTAAGGCTTGATCTAGGGTCCACTCCATGACATGAACTATACAGGAGGGGGGCAAGATATCACTTTCCTGGTCCACCCGACTTTTGGGGTAGTGGATTCCAGACAGCACATCAGCCTTCGTGTTCTTTGTTCCTGGCCTATAAGACAGAGTAAACTGGAACCTGGAAAAAAACAGGATCCAGCAAGTCTGGTGGGGCATGGGACATTTGGCGGTCCTCAGGTACTTCACTGTCACATGGTTGAGGCCCCGATAATCAATACATGGTCAAAGGCCCCCTCCTTTCTTCTCTATGAAGAAGAACCCAACAGATGCGGGGGACGTGGAGGGTCAAATGTACCCCTGCTGGAGTGCCACCTGAATGTACTCCTCCATGGCCCGATGTTCAGCTTGGGAGAGCGGGTACACATGGCCCCAAGGTGGGCTGGCCCCGGGTAGGAGGTCGATGGCACAGTGTCTGGTATGTCTGGTAGAAACTGTGAGGAATAGGACAATGGTTTTGTGGTGGAGGGCACTAACTTGTATGCTGATTGGCAGCATGCTGTGGGATATTACTCCTCCTCCTATGGGGGAGCCCTCTATGGAATGGATTTCGTGAGGTCAGAGCAGGGGGTGTATGGGGAGGCCGAGATTCTGCGCCGTCCTCTCATCTATGCAGATCTCGGCCGCTCCGGAGTCAGTGAGCGTTGAAAGTGCAAGAGACTGGCCTGAATGTTCTCTAACAACAGGAAAAGCAAATACGTGAGAAGATTGTTACTGGTTTGGACTCACCTGATGGTGACAAGGTTGGCTGTCCGTGCTCCCTTCGGGCGATCGTGGCCTTTCATGGGGTGATGAATGACGTGGGTGCCCTCACCACAATAGAAGCACCGAGACATGCGACGTCGCCTCTCCTTCTCCTCCTCGCGGATCCGGGTACACCCGAGCTGCATGGGTTCGGCTGGCGGGACCGGCTTTGGTGTCAGTGGACTACATATCGCGAGCGGTTTGTACGGCGTAGACGGTCCAGTCGTATTGCTTAGGTCTATGAGGACATCGACTGTTAGCTGCTCGCCCCGACATGCCAATTCTCGAACTAACTCAAGATTTAACCCCTGACATTCCACCCACTCCAGGCAGCGATGGTGCAGAACTCCAGGGTGTATTCTACTGCATCACATGAGCCTTGTGTTATATTCAGGAGTTCTTGGCCGGTCTCCCAGTCAACAGAGGAATGATCAAGGGTGCGTTGGAAACTGGCGAGGAGGTCCGCTAACGATGGTATAACACCACCTCCTCACTCCCACTCCGCTGTAGCCCATGCCAGGGCAGGTCCGGTTAGCAACTCCATGAATTGGGTCAATTTACGGACCTCCGGCATGTCCAAGTGGCTCTCAAAAAACAACGCACATTGTAGCAGGAAGCCCTTGCATCGTTCCGGCTCCCCAGCGTATCTCTCCGGTGTAGGAAGAGGTGGGTAGTGCGCCGCCGGTGTGGCTGGGCATACGTTGGGGCGGCTGGCAGTGGATGCATAGTTGTAGCAGAAGGCATCGCGGTTGGAAATGCGGAATCTTCAGGCGCAAAACTTGCTTGTGTAACTGCGATATCTGGTCCTGCTGCACAGGTTTTGTTCCAGGATGAGCCGTCGCCACTCTAGGGTGTCTGAATACTACCCAGGGTTTAAATTTGCTACATTTTAAACATGAGGTTATCAGCCTCTAGTTCACATCTGGTTTATTTAATTAGGTTGCTGTTGTGTTTTGTCTATAGAGTGCCTCAATAGATGATTTGAAAAAGGCATTTCCATTACCAATGGGACTTCCTGGAGTGACGGTGAGAGCAAATCATTTATGTTAAAATGTGTTAAAAAAATGCAAACCATACAATATATATATAGATAAATTACCCAAAATATAATATGTAGAATACGTATTACATCTTTGGGTCTATCTGACATTCGTAAACAATTTCCATAATTTCTCCTTTCTACATTTGTATGTATGTGTGTATATATAGGGTTCTCCTGGCATGAAGGTAGGATATGATTTATGAATAAATATATAAGTGAAAGATGGGAAGCTACTGTATATATTATTCATTTTGGTCATTTTTGTTAATAGGGAGAAAAAGGAGATCCAGGAGAAAGGGTATATATTGTTTGTTTAAATTAATTATAACAACAACAACAAAATTTTTTATTTTTTTTTCTCCAATAATTGCTGTTTAATAATCTTGCTCAGGGGGACATTGGTTTGCCAGGGAGAGGTGTTGAAATGAAGGTATGCTTTAGATCTGACTTTCACTTTTTTCTCCTTAATTTATGTGTGTATTTTAAGTGTGTTTTAGATAAAGATCAATCAAAACTTACTTTTCAGGACATTGAAGCATTATTTGAATCATTTGGCATTAAGGTAAGCTCCTGATATCAAAAACTCTTGCTACATTTATCACACTTAAAATAAAATTAGTCAAGTTTTCAAGGGTCCATCTTAGGCAAATGGAAAGTAGGACGGTGCATTTCTGCATGCATTGTAGTCTTAACTATAAAACTTATTTTTTCAGCTTTCCCTGCTGAAGGTCTTAATTGATAGGCTACTCCAGGATGGTATGGATGAACTACTGCAGGAAATCAACACCAAGAAAAGAACCAAAGGACAGAGGATAAACCCAGACTCCAACATCATCACTGAATACGCTGTAATGCCGTGTTTTGATTATTTAATCATGTACAGTGCACTATAAAATAGATTTTAATGCTAAATGGCTTATTCACAATCTTATATATAAGGAGTAAAACAGTTAGGGGATTGCTGTTATAGGAAAATAGTCAACGACGGGGTAATGTGATGCGAAGGAGAGTGACGTACCACACAGATGCTTATTATTTTTCTTATACCAGCATGTTTCAATGCGTTTCATTTAGAAACATGCACCGCAGGCAACAAATGCAATAGTTATTTATTAAGAAATGACACATCATACTTTTTAAGCGTTTGTAATTACATTTTAACAGTTAGTTCCTGTAATCACTTTTGCAGCTGTAAATTCCCAGCTGTCATTCCCTCACTTTCTCTCGAATTTAACAAGACAGAAAAACGCATGTCCTTTGTCCTGAAGACCTTCATTCTTATTTTTTTTCGCAAGAAAAAACACCCCAACTTGCTCTGACACTGGAGACTCCTTCAGTAAACATCTCCTTACAGAAAGCATCACAATATCACTGATAATGTTTTCCTTGGTTAAATAACACCACGTTTTTATTTTAATCAATTTATTACGAGTCTAAGAGGATACAGAACGTCTACCATTCTTACGACAAAAATACCACATGAAATATTAAAATTAATAGAATTAATATAAACCTGTGATTTGTGAACTGCACTGGACTGTCAGAGCTGCTTTTATAGAAAATGAATGAATACTTCCCGACCAATCAGAATTGAGAATTAACACACGCTGTGCTATAAATATCATTATAGTTTTTTATAGATTCATACATTAAGCAGAAATGTGAAGGTTATTAAATAACGCAAGTGATCTTTACTTGTAGAACTCAATGAAGTACGAAGTCTCAAGTGAGCCACGGACTGACGGACTCCTGACCGAAGAAGTGGATCTAAATGAACCCTACCCAGTTAAGGAAATAGTTTTTGATGGTGCCTAATGAGGAATATCAAAACTAACAAAAGTTTGCGGTGTAGAATAAATTAGCATAGCTATCCGATGTTGGGTAATGTGACCGAACATTTCTTATTTTTTAGGTTTTACTAAATGAAACAGAAGATAGTGGAACTCTCTGGAACGCCACCGGGTATAATAAAACCGATCTGATCAGAACAGAGAGCAGTATAGAAGTAGAAGAAGAAGGAGAGGCTCTTCTCGAAGCCTTCACAGAAGCACCATCTATTTTCATTACTCAGATTAACACCTCTTCAGACACGGTAAAGCTGTTGCCGTTTTATACAGACGCGTGACAAATTAAAGGAAAAACAAACCCATGGCTCTGTTTTGCTGTAGATTGTGGTTATTTTGTCCCCTTAGAGAGATGCGTCACGTAAAAGTTCTTCTGACTGATCAGGTTTAAACCATGACGATGAAATGTTGCTATCCTGATGGGCGTGGTTTGTTCCAGGATGACTCGCCCCCATCTATAGGCTCATTGTGTGGTTTGATCTAACACCTATGTGAGAGTGACATGTTAGAACATCAACACCAACTGATCTTCATCAATCGTCTGACAATCATTGGGAAATACAGTCTTCAGTTCCAGAGACGTGTAGAATCGATGCTGAGGAACACTGAAGCTGTTCTGGAGGCTCATCATGGCCTGATGCCTTACTTAACACACTTTACCTTGGGTTTTCCTTTCATTTGTGACTTGGCTGAGACAGATATTAAAGTAAAATGGAATTGGGTCCATTTTTGGGATGTTGTTTCCTTGTAAATTTGTGCAAATTTATGTTTGTGTGTGTGTTTGACAGATGGGTACAACAAAAGCAGAGGTAAGTATGGAGGATGTCCTCCACAGTCAGGAGAACGCAGTAAAGAAGATGTCCGGGGAGAAGAAGAAGGGCCGAGAGAGAGGAAAGGTGCAGCATATCCTAAAATTATTGCCAAAATAATAAAATATTTTTCATTGGTTTGTGAAGGTTGTTTAGTATAAATATTAATCCAGATGTTCTGTTATCAGCATAAATATTATATAGTAATACCTATGTGATATCTACACTCTTATAAGAAAAGGGTTCCTTATGAGGATCTCTTATATAAAGGCATTTTAAACAACGTGATAAACATTTACAATGTCTATAACATCCACTTATTTGCATTAAATAGCATATGATTATGACATAACGGTAACGCCACTTAAAAAACTTTAATATACGAGTTCTAAATGAATCTAAATAATTTAACCTGGAGATTTTTCTTTTAAGAGTGTAATATAACGAATCCTAAATCACGGGTTCTCAAATGCAGTTCTCAGGACTGGACTTAAGAACCTCTGCTCTAAAGTAACTGTGGCTTGGCTGTTAAAGGAGAAAGTGATAAACATTTACAGGAATAATCAATATAAAAGTTCATATAAAACCTGGTAATGTAACCTGTCACTAAAATATGACCTACGACGAACACTTGAATAACTCAAACAAAAGGCAGTAATTGGATCTAATTTTATGCGTTTCATGGGTGGTGTTCAGAGTTGTGTTCCTCATACACAGTGAGAACCGAATACCGAATTTGCACACATCAGTGTTCACACCTCAGATGTATAACTACAGACTTAAGTACAGTCTCAGACAGTTGCAGAAAGCAGTTGCAGAAACACTTATCACTCTGAAATTAAAAAAAATAAAAAACTAGAGAGTGCCCTGTGAGACCAATATTAAATATGTAAATATGGCATTATTCATTCATTAATAGTATCATCTATAAGACTACAATTTTTTGATTTTGGATTTTTTTTTGAGCTTGAAAGAGACAGTATCTAAATATGAGAGATATTTCTTACCTGAATTTCCCACCCACTAGCTAACACACTCAGAGTTAAGCCCTATCTACCCTACTCTGCATGCATGAGCTCTCAAGCACCTGTGATTGGCTACTAACAGTGTGATTGATAGGAGATGCTATGCCCCTCCCACCCTGAGAGCACAGCCAGTTTTGTTCTATGGGACTTCTGTCCCCAGGGGTTGGGTTGTCCGGAGTTTGCACGTTCTCCCTGTGCTTTGGGAGTTTCTTCCAGGTACCCCGGTTTCCTCCCCCAGTCCAAAGACGTGCGTAGTAGGCTGATTGGTATTTCCAAAATGTCCGTAGTGTGTGAATGTGTGTGAGATTGTGCCCTGCGATGGGTTGGGACCCCATCCAGGGTGTCCCCTGCCTTGTGCCCAGAGTTCCCTGGGATAACCTTCAGGCTCCCACGACCCTGTGTAGGATAAGCGGTACAGAAAATGGATGAATGGATGGACTTCTGGCCATGCATGGCTTTGAAATGTTGGGACTCAAACTTGCAATCTCTGTGAATCCTTTTTCCGTTCTGCCAAACGGTTTCGCTTTTATGGTCTCTTACTTTCACAATACATCTGAAGTTTGCAGTTGAAAAAATTCCCTCTGCTTTTGTTATCCCTTGATTTTTCTTATGTTTAAAAACACGATCTCCTAGACACTAAAAAAAAATCTCTAAGGTCGGTGAGCCAAATAAAAAAAAAAATCAAATCCAATCAAATTTATTACCCACTTAAGCCAAGTCTGAGTATGTCTAATTTTCCCAGTATATATACTGCTCAAAAAGATAAAGGGAACACTTAAACAGCACAATGTAACTCCAAGTGTTCCCTTTATTTTTTTGAGCAGTATATATTGACGTAACTTCAAACCCAACTCTGAATACAGCCCTTTATTAGAGTCATAATTGTTTGTCCGTAATGATGTACGTATTGCACCATATATATAAATTTATTAAAAAATTTTTTTTTTTTATACATAGTAAATTACATGTTATAACCTTCTGTGATTGTGAAACTCTTAACCAGGGTAAAGGGAATAAAGGACGACATAAACGACAAAGGAAGCGATTGGTAAATGCCCCATTTAAACATGTCATAATCGAACACATTTCTAACATGTCTAAACTCATCTAACACTTATCTAGATAAATAAACTCTTCCCCAATTTAAACATTTCTGTCTAAATGTCTGTTTAAACTACATAAAACATATGTTCAATGTATTCCTTAATTCCTTCCCTAATTTCCCTAATTAGTTCAAAAAGAATTATTACACATTATATAAAAGCAAAAAAAATGATATATTAGAAATAAGAACAAGTAAGAGTTCAGTAATTGAATTGTCTATAATGGCCTGACTAATCTCACAATACACTTTCACATTCTTTGCAAATAGCTGCTGTTTATTAATTCTTTCTAAACAATTCATTTAATTAATGATAAGTTAAAGTTTTATTGATGATCTATGCAATCTGAAACACACCAAACATTCACTAACGTCATGTTTAAAGTACAAATCTTAAATGGTCACTGTTTGTCTTTTATTTGTATATGATTTGATTATTTGGGGGAGAAAAAAAAACAAACAGCAAGTTTACACTCTGTTTTGAAGAAAGTAAAGTGAGGAATAATTCCCTTTTAACACTGAATTGAAAATAGTAAATACACAGAACTAGTCGGTAATTGATTATCTGTGAAGTGCATGAACTGTGACAAATTAATCTTAATCCAAATTTCATACTTAACATTCGGATTTAATTTCAAGTATATATAATACTATCGAGTATATATAATATTATAATATATAAAACAACCTCTTTTTTTAATTAAACTATTTTGTTTTTATCATCATATGCATTATACCAACTCCTGAAAGTAATGTAAAAATGTTTATCCACGTGCTTATAATTGTATAATGTCTCCAAACTAAAGGAGGAGCTCGACCCTGAGAAAGAGGAGGAGCAGGTTGAGGAGGAGATTGATGATGATGGTGATGATGGTGACGAGTATCAGTATGAATACGAGGTTAGTGGTTTTGCTGTCAAATCTGACATAATCTAGGCTTTTAGACACATCTTCACTTCATTTTTATGTCATCGCGCTGAACACACTCAACCCGTCTTTTAAACACCCAGCCAGAAACAATGTTAAGGAAATAATTCACTAATACGTTTAATTGATACCTAATTTGGTAACTAATAAGGCACAGTTTGTAGTTAAGACCAAGTTATAAAGAAGACTTTACATCCATTGAAACAAAACTAAGACTAAAACTGGACATTTATTTTAAAATAAAGGAGACACACACACACACACACACACACACATATATATATATATATATATATATATATATATATATATATATATATATATATATATATATATAAATATAAAATAAAAACCCTGTGACATAGCGAAGGTTTTTTCTGTATCAGAAGAATGATGGTGTACTCTATTAAATGTTAATAACACTATAATGCCAGAGCTATGTACATTTTTTCTTTGTTGGTCTCGATGTTCTATTTTTTGAGTGTGTGTGTGTGTTTGTGTGAGAGAGAGATAAAGATAGTGCTGTGAAAAGGTATTTGCCTGATTTCTTCTGTTTTTGTGTATATCTTATACTCGAAATACAACATAAAACAAATGCAACCTGAGTGAACACACAATACTGTTTTTAATTTTGTTTTTTATTGAAAAAAATTAAAAATTTTGGTGTGGCTGTGGTGGAATTTTGGCCCACTCTTCTTTGCAGAACTGCTTTAGCTCAGCCACACTTTAGAGCACTTACTGCTCGTTTAAGGTCCTGCCACAGCATCTCAATTGGTTCAAGTCAGGAGTTTGACTAGGTAACTCCAAAACTTAAATTTTGCTTTGGTTTTGAGCCATTCAGAGGTGGACTTACTCCTATACATTCGACCAGTGTCTTTCTGCATAATCCAGTTGCACTTGGGTTTCTTACGGACTGAAGACCGGACATTCTCCTATAGGATTTTCTGGTAGAGAGCAGAATTCATGATTTCCTCAATTATTGCGACTTTCCCAAGCCCTGAAACAGTAAAGAATCTCTACACCCTCACACCTCCACCACCATGCTTGACCATAGGTATGATGATGATCTTTTTGTGGAATTCTGTGTTTGGTTTACGCCAGATGTAACGGAACCCCTGTCTTTAAAACGGTTCCACTTTTGACTCATCAGTCCACAGAACATTCTTCTAAAAGGTTTGAGGATCATCAAGGGGCAAAATTCAGATGAGCCTTAATGTTCTTCTGGGTTAGCAGTGGTTTTCACCTCACCACTCTTCCATGGAGCCATATTTTCCCAGTGTCTTTCTGATAGTTGAGTCATGAACAGTGATCTTTATTGATGCAAGAGAGGCCTGTAGGTCCTTTTGATGTTGACCCTGGCACTTTTGTGACTTGATGGATGAGTCATCACTGTGCTCTTGGAGGAATTTTGGAAGGTCAGCCACTTCTGAGAGGGTTCACTACATTGCTGAGTTTCTCCATTTGGAGCTAATGGCTCTCACTGTGATTCTTTGGAGTCTCAGAGCCTTTGAAATAGCTTTGTAACCCTTCCCAGATTGATGTATTTCAATCACCTTCTTCCTCATCATTTCTGGAATTTCTTTCAAATTTTGCCATAGTGTGTTACTTGATAAGACCTTATCAAGTTCTGTTTATGTGTTGATTTGATAGAACAGGGTTTGCAGTAATCAGGCCTGGTTGTGACTAGTCCAGCTGAACCTGATAGATTTGGGGAATTGTTACCCACAGGGGCAAATACATTTTCACACAGTACCATTTGGTATTTTATAACTTCTTTGCTTCAATGAATAACATTATAATTTAAAAACTGTATTTTGTGTTTACTCCGGTTGCCTTTGTTTTATCTTAGATTTTGTGTTCATTTCTGAAACAATGTAGTATGCGATCTATACAAAAACAGGAGAAATCAGGATGGGGCAAATACTTTCTCACAGTACTGTAGAGAGAGAGAGGGGGGGGGGTTGTCTGGAAGTGTAAGAATCTTACAGAACTTTTCTATCATTACAGGATGAGCTCGTTACAGAAGAGACAGTTCTCTCCCATGGGGAGGAGAAAGAGCAGGTAAGAGTAAGACCAGGTGTTTTAACACAGAAGCAATCCAGAGTGTTGATCCTCCATAATGTACTGAGTTAGTGACAGAAAAGGAAGTGGAAGCTCTAACTGCTCATATGATTACAGTTAGCTGTGTATTCACAAAGAAAATCTATCCATCTTTATATCTGTCTGTCTCTCTGTTTGTTTCTCTGTCTGTGCATCAGTCTATCCCTCTATCTATGTCTGTCTGTCCATCCATCAGTCTGTCTGTCTGTCTGTCTGTCTGTCTGTCTATCTATCTATCTATCTATCTATCTATCTATCTATCTATCTATCTATCTATCTATCTATCTATCTATCTATCTATCTATCTATCTATCTATCTATCTATCTATCTATCTATATGTCTGTCTGTCTGTCTCTCTGTCTATCTGTCTGTCTGTCTGTCTGTCTGTCTGTCTGTCTGTCTGTCTGTCTGTCTGTCTCACTGCACTGATGCTGCCACAATAAAACTAAATGTGATTATTTTTATTCCGTCTCTGGAACACGATGTGGACTCCTCCTTATACACATTATACAGAAACTCAGACAGTGTGAATGAATTAGGCTGAGGATTAGTGTTATTATTAGTTTCTGAAAGCCTAGATGACGGAACACTTCATCTTCTCGCATGCTTATGACTTATTAAAAACACATCCAATATAACATTTTCATAAGGTTGTGCATTATTTATACTTTATAAGTTTATAATTATATTTATATTTATTCATCTCAAAGGGCAGTTCGTTTTTAAGAATTTCCTTCAGCAATCACTAATATATTGCTGTTATTAATTAATTAATTAATTATCGGAACACTGCATTTTTTTATACAAATAAAAAAATGCACCTTCATCAGCAAAGCTATAAGCTGAGGTTAACCGTGCTGAATACTGTTCATCTCAGATGATCTACACCGCCACAGAGCCTTTCCCATCGATATCAGCAGTCACGCAGCAGGTACTGACGCTCTCTCTCACTGTCTTTATCATAATCATGTGTGAGAGTGTGAAACTGGAACTAAAGCATGCAGTTTGTGTGTTTTTAAAGCCGAGTGAAAGCACGATATCCTCAGAGCTCGATTTCCAGGCTGCCGAAAAGGTAAGAATAGTGAATATCTTTCTCTTTCATTTGTTGTGAATGAAGCACCTATAGAAAGTCTACATATCCTTTAAGGAGGTTAATTTTGAAATAAAGACATAGCTTTATTTGGATCTTGTTTCAACCAGGTGTTAAGTAAAGAATATATGTGGGGGAAAAATTCCCCATACTAGAAACACTAAATGATTGTGTTGATAGCTAGTCAGAAAGGAATGCTATACTCGGGCCGGTTTCAACACCAGGTCTACACTACATACAGACTTTATGTTGAGGTTATGCAAACGAAGGCAAGCCTAAGACCTATCTTAGTTGAGATAAGGTTTAGTATGCGTAACAATTAACGACTGATAAGCCATTTGTTACTTAGAAAAGCATTTCTGCATTGCGTTACTCATGCCTTAAGCACAGTTTACACAACTGAGGCTTTGCTGCCCCCATTATTTATTGTTGTATTGCACCACGTAAATGCATTTCTAAGTGACGCTCCAAACATGTGCAGGTTATACACAGCAACATTTTTGCATAAGTGTAGGCATAGTTAAAAGCAAATACAACTGAGCCTTAAGAAAGAAAAACCTTTTTAGAAAGGACATAGATGGTTAGTTTTAGCACATTTGCCTCGCAGCTCCAGCGTTGGGGGTTCGAATCCCACCTCCGCCTTGTGTGCACAGAGCTTGCATGTTCTCGCCGTGCTCCGAGGGTTTCCTCCGGGTAATCCGGTTTCCTCCACCAGTCACCAAAGACACATGTTGTAGGATGATTGGCTTTTCCAAATTGTCCGTAGTGGAAATGATCTGTCCTGGTCTTGGTTCTGTCACTACATATAGACGCCCTTGACAGGGTTCTTTCAGGAACTCTGTGAAAGCCAGGAGAGCGTTTGCTTATCTGGGCTTTTCAGGAAAAAGAGACCTGCGGTGATAGAAAATAAAATCTGAAAGGAAGTCGGACTATAATGCATCATAAGGTAATAGTGTTTAAGGAGTACGTAGGCTTTCTATAGACTGCATTAGTTCAGGAAACGGTGCTGCATCTGATTTGGCTGACGAGGCATGAGGCTTTAGCATGAACTAATATCTTGTCTTTGGAACGGCATTCGTCTCATTTTTCATTTTTGTTGCTTGCTTGGTAAAAATGATATTTCACCCTATAACAAAATCTCGCTCAGCAGTTAGAGTTTCAGTCGAAACACATTAATCCACATTAACTCCCAAAAGTACGCAGCTTTCTGCATACTTTATATATCTTTTATTTTTATATATATATATATATATATATATATATATATATATATATATATATATATATATATATATATATATATATATATATATATATATATATCGCCTGTCTTGCTTTAAACCTCTGAGAATTTCACCAGTGTGAACATTAACACAACATAAAACAAACATAAAAAGGAAACACACTAGACCTAAATGCACCATATTAAAAATAATATAAAACCGTTTGTAAAGTGCTATGAGTGGAACTTCCCAGCATGCATTTGGCACATGGCAAATCAGTTCATGGCTATGGCACGCAGATTGCAGCTACACATCAGCTACACATCAGCTCCACAGCTGGCTTAGCTTCATTTAATCGGTTCTCTCTTTGGATTCTTAACACAGGAGATCACCTAAACTGTTAGAGGGACACTGTGTGTGTGTGTGTGTGTATGTGTGTGTGTGTGTGTGTCTGTGTGTAAAACTGGGAAGCGTTAAAGCAGGCGAAGATCTGACGGGCCAGAATTCGTCGCACAGTGATGATGTCATTCACGTCCACGTCCTTCACGTCCAGAGTGGAGTTTTTTTTTTTTAAATAAAATTGAGATTTATATGTACAGTCGAAAAGAATCTGGAAACAAACCAGCTCTAGTTTGACCATTTTTGCTATTAGTGTTGTGCATTATAATTTATTTACTGACACAAATGCCGCACTTTCATTATCACTTCATTGTAAAAATTCGTATCAGCTTCAATGGCAACATTTTTGACGACATTTCATTTTCCTCACTGGTTTATTTATTGAAAATACATTAGGGGGGGAGAAAAAGTTTGTTGGAATCTGTTCACTGTGTTGTTGTTTGCTTTAGTCATGCTAACAAAAACGATGGAAGTGTATTCCTTTTCATGGATGTTTTCACTGGTGAAATTCGATTCATTTGCTTCTTTTTTTTTTATTCTCTTCATGCATGTGTGTCAGTAAATTTGTTCAGTTTTCCTAAACACGTCTTGGTGTCTTTATTTATTTATTTATTTATTTATTTATTTGTGTGTGTGTTTCTAATCCTCCACTAACCTTTTTTTTTTTAACAATTAGAAACACTTTACAATAACACTACACGGTATAATCATGCACTAAGACCTATTAACACTATTAATACCTATTAATACTTACTTAAATATGAACTAATAATGAGGTAAGGCATGTACTAATCACGGACCATTGAGGAGTTAACCTTAAAATACGACGTGCGTCTTGTGAATTCATACGTGAATAACGACCACATGAAGCACATGTTTGTAGGTTAATGTATTAATTAACATGTAGGGATAAACTCAATCAAATTTCACCCTTGTGGGTGAAAACGAGCCATTCCCCGGGCCCTAGATACCCAGAGCATCTCCTACTACTACAGTGGGATTTGAAGAGAAGGAGATGGAGAATGATGCAAAACAGCTTGAGATGAAATGATTGGTGTTTATTATTATTATTGAGTATTTCTATGTTTGATAAGTAGGATCAATATAAATTATGAAAGTAATCCAGTGATGTTTGTGATGCATGTAGCAAATTATATGAACTATTTGAAGTTATAATAATAATAATAATAATTCCTTAGATTTATATAACGCTTTACATAGTATGCGTTTTTGTTATTGTGTAGCATCCACCTGGAGGATGTGACGGCAGCCATAGTGCTCTAGAACCCCCACCACACACCATCAATTAGTGGAGAGGAGAGTGTGATGTAGTCAATTCAGGGATGGGGATTATTAGGCTTCATGATAGGGGCCAATGGGGGAATTTCACCATAAATGTCCTGGGATTTTTAATAACCACAGAGAGTCAGGACCTCGGTTTAACGTCTCATCCCAAAACTATATTACGTTTTAAATGCTTTATGTTGTTCTTGATCATGATTGGTTCACTCTCAGTATCATCACAATGAGGAGTTTCATGCAGGGAGGAACTTTTCTTCCATTTCCCCAAACACACAAAGTTCCTCACTGTTTCCTATACATTTATCACATTATCTCAACAGATTAAAAAAAGTATGTTGTGTTTAACAAAGAAAAATCATCGCTGTGACATTTTATGGAAGGAATCTCAGGTGCCAGCTAGTGTTAATATTGTTAATGAAAAGTATGGCCAAAAACATTCATTGACGACCGTTTTTACCCACACCAGAATGATGTGATGCAACCAGATGCGAAACGTGTTATTTTTGTATAAATATTACACTACATGTGTGTTTCTCTATTGAGTGTGCCAGAGGTGTTGCTGGAGGCACGTAGTCCTCCACAATTAACTGTAGCTTAAAGATCCCATGAAACCAAAATGGAAGTATTGAGGATTTTAGTATGAATATGTTAGCCTTGAGGCTATCTATATGCTAGTGTACTCCAAAACAATGCTAAAATTCATATTCGAAGATGTATGTGTAGCCAGCATGGGGGCATGCTGGATTTTTGGTGGGGGGAGAGTGTAGGCACCTCCCAAAAATGTAGTTGAATAAATGGTGTGCTTGCTGCATTTTTGGGTGGATTAATTTGAGACTACATTTCCCATGGTCCTTTGTTTTTGAATACGTTGAAATTTGTTTCCATTGGAGTAGTTCAAGCCAATGGGTTGCCTGTTTAATTAAACTCCTAGCCAATCAGAGGTCACCTTTGTTGGGGAGGGGAAAGAGGGAAAAAAGGAAAGGAGGGGGAGAGGTAGCGAAGAGGAGAGGGAGAAACACGCGGGAGGAGAGCGGGGGAAAAAGAAAAAAAAAGAACCGGGTTTTAACGCAGAGGTGATGTTTGTAGACTAAACTTCTATTAAAGTAGTGGCACAAATATCATTTTATTCAGCGAAAGCAAAGCAACTATCCGCTCGGTAAATTTGTGAACTGTAAGGTGAAGTGCTAGCTTAGCTGTGTTTGTTTGTTTTGCACTAGCTTGGGAAAAACAAACAAACGCAGCTAAGCTAGCACTTTTAGTTTAGTCTACAAACATCACCATTTATTCAACTACATTTTTGGGAGGTGCCTACATATGCATTCAAACATACCACCGATACGAATCAACAATTTCGATGACATCATTCTGCACTTCAGCTTCTCATCAGATTTTCTGTCCAATCAAATGCTCTCTGGAATCTAATGGGTCCCGCCCCCAACATTTTAAAAATACATGGTACTAACTGTCGAGTACGGCTTAGCCCAGGCTATGAGGTAAACTAACTGCTATTGGTTGTTTAAAAAGGGGGAGGAGCCACTCAATATGTCCCGCCCTGATTTCCTGTTTCAGTGAAAATTACGTTAATCAATTAAGTTATCAAATTCCGATCGACAAAACCATGGACAAGTCCCGCCCACCCAAATATTCTCTTTTCACTGGTTGTGGAAGTAAAATGCTTTTGAATTCCTGGTTCATTTTGTCTTTAAGTAAGTTTCAAATTCTGTTCTAAAGAGATTAATATGAATACCATCAAAATATTTTTTACATCTGTGAAATAGCTAGTTCCTGTAATCATTTACATTATAGCTGCTCGTCCCCTCGCCAGCCTTTCTTTTTTCTCTTTTGATGTTAATAAGGCAAAACATGAAGATTGTCATGTTACTGAGAAACCAAATGCAAAGTGTAACTTCCCCTGTGCTGAAGACTTCCCATGTGGAGGAAAGCGTACTGACTGTTACAAAGAGGTGACGCTGGAGACTCTGTCCATAAATCTCCTTACACAAAACTACCACATCAACGATGATGTACTCATTTTTCATTACTATAGAAATGAAAACGTATTAGACAGAGCGCATTAATATAAACATATTGTGCCGTTATAGAAAATTAACCTACACCTTCTGACCAATCAGATTCCAGTGTTCAACAGTATATTGTCTGATATTGATCATCATGAAGGGTTTATGTAGGTTTTTAATTTAACTGAAATTTTACAAAAATCATTGTAGCGAAGATTAAAAGGCTCAAGCAGGATATACGGTGGTCTGGTGAAGAGAGTTTGTCTTTGTGTGGATGTTTTCAGGGGGTCTTGTCCAGTTCTGATTCACATGGAGCAATGCCTAAAGTGAAGAGGAGCGCCCCCTCACCTGATTATGAGGTAATACAGCCTGTGTTTTGGTGACACTATTAGATGACTCATAGCTCACGATATAAAATAAAACATAGTTATATAAAAAGCAACATGTAGTTTATTATAAACCTCTTCCTCCTCACATTTCCTTTTTTTTGCAGCCCTCAAATAGTGCAAGAAAGAAAAAGAAACAAAAGGTAAGGGTGTTTGTTTCCTCCTGATGAATAAATAAACAAGGATTTTATCACCCCATGTTACTGTTACCATTTTCTTCATTCTCATTTTAGAAAAAGAAGCCGAAATACGAGGAGCCAGGAACTGAGGCCGAAATATTCAAAGAAACAGATCTTGAAGCTAAAGCAGAAAGAGAAGCGGAGAGGCAGGCTGAAAGAGAGCGAGAGGTGACAGAGTGGGACGTGGAGGATGAAGAGGAACGAAGAATATGGGCCGAACCAGAGCGTGAGCAGAGCTCAGGGGAAAGAGATGAGGAGAGGAGCAGTGAGAATGAGAATGAGGACTGGGACTGGGATGAAGCGAGAGAGAGAGACAGGATGGAGATGGAGAGGGAGAGGATGGAGCTAGAACACGAGAGAGAGGAGGAGTCGGAAAGGGAGGCAGCCGTGGCAAGAGAGCGCGAGAGGGAGAGAGAGATGGAGCGAAAGGATGTAGTGGAAAGACAGAGGATGCAGTGGGAGATGATGGAGAGGGAGAGGATGGGGGAGTTGGGCAGAGAGGAAGACATGAGGGCCCATATCTCTCAGTATGAACTTCTGAAGGTAGGACT
Source organism: Ameiurus melas (assembly GCA_012411365.1). Lineage (NCBI taxonomy): Eukaryota > Metazoa > Chordata > Actinopteri > Siluriformes > Ictaluridae > Ameiurus > Ameiurus melas. Next base: position 20,814,622 of record CM022766.1, on the reverse strand, counting down.
TTCATCACACAGGTCATGTGATGAGCAGTACACCAAAATACATTCATAAAATAAATAAAACTCATTAAATGACCTTAAATCATTTACAGTATAATATGATACAGTATCAGTATTTAATGTGAATCATTATTTTCTTCTAAAGGGACCTCCAGGTGAAAATGGTCTACCAGGACCCAAGGTGATTACGAATCTCCCCTTCACTCATATCTCATAGTAATATGTTTCTTGTTTCCTTATTTAGTTCAATCCCACCCACATGTATGACATCATCCACCCCCCGTTTGCCATGTTGGGAAATTATTACTGTCAATCAAACTGGGCGGGCAGAACAGCAGCCTCACTCCATTAGCTTTGATGTCCTCAGTGTGCTATTTTTATTTTATCACGACCGGGAGCGTTTAATCTGAATATTTATAATTCCCTCACTCTCTAATTTTCCATTGCTGATAGCAAACAAAGTTCTTGAGAAACTTTTTTTATTACATTTATATAGCACTTTTCTAGACATTCAAATCTGAATGTTTCTGAATGATTTCTATATGCTTTACATAGTATGGGGGTAGGGATGTCTCCTTAACCACCACTAGTGTGTATGATGATGCGACGGCAGCCATAGTGCTCCAGAACCCCCACCACACACCAGCTATTAGTGGGGAGGAGAGAGTGATGTAGCCAATTCAAAGATGGAGATTATTAGGGGGCCGTGATAGAGAAGGGGCAATGGGGGAATTTCGCCAGGACACCGGGGTTATACCCCTACTCTTTCACAAGAAGTAATCCGAAAGATGGTGCTGTTTTTACAGTATAGAGTCCCCGTCACTATTCTGGGGCATTAGGCTCCACATGGACCACAGGGGGTGAGCACCCCCTGCTGGCCTCACTAATACCACTTCCAGGAAAAGCCTTAGTTTTCCCCCAGGTCGTCTCCCATCCTGGTACTGGCCAGGCTCAATGGGAAACCAGGCGAGAACGGCAGGGAGATACGGCTCTGGAAGTTTCTGTCTGTTTTCCTTCTAATTAACATCTTAATCTCAGATGGTTTACTATCCTTACTATGATAAATGCATATATTTCCGTTTAAATTTACCATTGTACATTATAATTTTAGTAGCAGTAATAATTCAATAATAAGAAGAAGAGAAAGTGTTTTTTGTATATAAGAAGCAGCTAGAATTAATGTGTTTCTGTTGCCTTTTGTGTTTGTACAGGGTGAGATTGGGGAAAAAGGACAAAAGGTGATTTTATTTTAAACCTGATAATAGAAAACAGCTTCTCAACTTCTATCGGGTCAAATGTTTCAGATCTTTGATTGAAATGTTGATGTGTTCTTCAAGGGTGAGCCTGGAATAGGACACCGTGGTCCTGTTGGTCAAGCTGGTCCACCTGGCCAAAAGGTAATGTGTAGTCTTTCATGTCACTGGGTTGTTACCCTCAATAATATAAGTTTTATAACTTCAGCACGTTATTTATTCTTCACCTGGGAAAGCTAGTATAGTGAATTGGAAATTTCCATACTCACAAAAAATCTAACTTATAATAAGGTTCTGATGATGAGCTGGGTCGTGTAGAATATCACTGTTGTGAAGCACACCACTCTCAATTCCAAGACAAGGGTTGATGCCAAGTCAAGATTGAGACCAAAAACCATCAAATCTTTTTTGGACGCCAAGTATTTGCTTCATTCGTGCATTGCACCAATGTTTAGGCTTTGTTCTAGAAGAAGGAACGACTTCTTTCAGACTTTGAGCATATAAAACGAAAAGACAACGCAAACATCATTTTTTTTGTTCAAGGCCGAGACCATATTTTGAGAAACAAACGCCCAAGATCAAGACAAATCCAAATCCAAATGCCAATAAGTCCCAGTCAAGTCCAAGTCAATACAGAAAGCATCATGAGACCGAACTTGTCTTAAGTACTAGTATAGAATATTATTGTTTTTAAAATTAATTAAAAACAAATTCCTTCATGTTCAAGCCTTGAGCTCCTACCTTGAAGAGGGCCTCTATAAGTGAGCTTATTTTTGTAAATGCAGGTGCTCCAGAGACAGAGAAATGTTATGACCTTGTGCACCCAATCCCAGGTGGTTGAATACTTTCCTGGCACAGGTGAAACCATTATCAAGAAGGTGGTTTGCCCAAGACGAGGCTCAGCTTTTGTACTCCAGCTATTGTTGACCGTTGCAAATTTTCCAAATGTTTGACATGTTTATGGGCAGTGGTGGCTCAGTGGTTGAAGGTTCTTGGTTACTGATCCGTAGATTGAGGCTTCAAGCCCTAGCACTGTCATGCTGCCACTGTTGGGACCTTGAGCGTGTTCCAATGGCTGACTGTGCATTCTGACACCAACTTCTTAACAAGCAGGGATATGCAAAGAAGGAATTTCACTGTGCTATAATGTATATTTGACAAATAAAAACTTCTTTCATTAAAGGAAGAGTTTACTGTAGCTGGAGAAGTGGAGCCTGGAATGGGAAAATTTCAGGCAGTATGCGTGAACCTTTAATAAAACCCATCACAGATTAAAAGAGGAGAAAATCTACAATCTACCATCAGTTTGATTGGCTGCATCATCAGTATGGACAGCATTAAACTCTTTGGTCTTCAAAACTCCTTGAATTAAGTTTTAGTCCAGAGGTTTCCAACCCTGGTCCTGCATTGAGAATTCACTGTCCTGCACATTTTCTAACAAAACACACCTACTTTAACCACTTTGAATAAATGTGTTTCCCAAAGTTGCATCCTTGAGATTACCACCCCAGTGACAATCAATAGTGCAGGTTTTTTTTTTGTTTTGTTTTGTTTTTTGTTAGTTTTTTGTTTTCTGAGTGTACCGCTGTGTTTACTCTGGTTTCTGCTGCATGATGTTACTCCAGGGTGAGCCTGGAGAACCAGGACCTCCAGGAGCACAAGGCATCCAGGGCATCCGGGGCAACCCTGGGATCCCAGGAACACTGGGCCAAAGAGGTTGCGAGACCCTGCGAGAAGTAAGTGTCCTCTTTTTGTCCTAAAGAGAAAAATTAAATTTTAACTTGACTTGAAAGATACATATTTTTATTTATTATCTAAATAATTACCAATATAATTATAAAATTACTATCCTCTTATAAAGTATATCAAGCTAGAGGATCCTAGATCTTGGGTTTGTGCTCGTGTACTGCCGTCTTCAGTTCAGAGCTCCTGGACCACCAGATGCAAAACAACCCGAAGAGCATCAATGATTCATGTATATTTTAGAGTTGGTTTTAGGACTTTTCCTTGTATGCAGTCCCCAGCATGTGATTCAGTTGTCTCAGTAAGGTTTTGGGCCATTTTTTATTTTATTTTTTGCAAATGGTGGTCTAAAGATTAATGATGCCATGAATTCGGCCTAGTTTTAGCCAAAAACCAGGTTCCTTCTGTAAGGATGTTAAGACTTAGTCACGTATGGATCTCCAAACATACAAACAAATCAACAATCGACCACTGTTTTGCCATTTCAACTGCCATTTCCGTTCCCTGATTTGAACCTGGTTGAAAACCAGTGGTCTGAACTGAAGATGGCATTAAACTCACGTAAGAAGGAGAAGTGTCTACGATCCTCGACAGTGATCTCCAAGCTTGTGGGGTTGTGCTCTGTAAAAGCTTCTTTCATGTAACACTTCCATACACCTTTTTGTTATGGGCAGGGCGTCTTATAGTTGATTTTTAAACTCGACAAGTCCAAGAATTCAACAAAATTCTGAAACTGTGATCTTTGGGGTCTTCTTTGCCTCCTTCACCCTCCTCCTCCTTACTGTCCACTGAAGTGGAATGTAGGCTGTGAGATGTTCTTGTATCAAAAGGTCACTTCTTGAGAAAATCGGCCATCTGTTATCTGTTACCAGGGTGACAGCATCCCGGGGGAGCCAGGCGACAGGGGCGTGGCTGGACTTCCAGGCCGGAGGGTAATGTGGGATGGGGTGGGAAAAAGAGATTCATATGAACAGTGTTATAGAGTTCTGTAGCACAGAAAGTTTTGTACTGATTTCATGTGCATTTTAATTCATTATTGTTCAAAATAATTTTATTTTTAATTGCAGGGTGCCAAGGGCACTGGGGGGGTCAGAGGGCCACCAGGACTCATGGTAAAATGACATCAAATGTGATGCAGTGCATTCATTTGTGAACTTTGATGTCTATAATTAAGGCATTTATGAATACTTGTGCTTTTGTTTATGAATCCTTAAGTTCTAAAACTTATTTTAGACATATAGAAAATGAATTCCAACAAAAGATTGTATGGATGTTTTCATTATCCTAGGGTCCTAAAGGCTTCACTGGAATAAAAGGAGAAAAGGTGAGATGACTTTAAATTTGACAAATCACAAAGTTAATCTTAGAAGGAAATCTTTATTCAGTTCGAGGAGTTGATTAAGGGCTTTAAGATGCTTTAGACATGCTGTTCAAAATGCCTCTCAATGCTCAAAATGGCTGTCAGTGTCATGTGCTAATCTTCAACAATAGTTATTTAAAATCTCTCTTTAACAGGGTGATAAAGGTCTACCAGGCAACCGAGGCGAGAAAGTAAGAGCTATGTTCCTGAAAATCACATAATGATGGTCATGTACTACCTGGACTGCAGGGTTTTTTTCTTCTTTCTCTTTTTTTGTGCACAGGGGAGTCCTCTGTCTATGCCTGGGCCTCGTGGATATAAAGGCATAAAAGGAGCAGCGGTATGAAAATTGGAGGAAATCTGTCCTTTGTGGGGAGGTGGTGTTCTAAGAAAATAATCACCGATGGGGTGGTGTGATGCGGCCGGACACAAAGCAGATTTACTGTCACTGCCCGAAAGCTGAACACAGCCATTTTTTAAAAAGCAATTACAATTGTTTTATTTGTTAAAGAATTACCGTAAATGTAAAAGAATACTTCTTATCCTTTTATAGTGTCATTAAATGTTGTGGAATTTTATCTCTGAGACATTTTATCTAACTCACTCCTTCATCAGCCTCTTTTTTTTAAAATATATTTTGTTGATTTTATATTTTAAAATAAAAACATGTTACTGAGAAACCACAGAGAGAACTCACCTTTACAGCTTTACCTCCAACTGTCACAGCTCCGTCAGATCAGGACTCCAGATCCCAGAATGCAACGTGCACCTCGCACACACGCATGCGCTCTAAGTCCCCGGAGTTCTGATCTGAGACACCTGCTGCCAATCACACACACACTCACACACGCACCCACACCACTAGTATTTAGGGAATCACTTGCCACAGAGTCATCGCGAAGTATACGCTTAGCGACCTTGCTTCTCTGCGATACCAAGCCCTTCTACTTTGATTGACTTCCTAGTTTACCTCGACTCTTACTTACGGTTTTCGACTACGTTCCTGTCTCGCCCAGTTTATCTTGTTCGCCCGATCCCTGAACCTTGCACGTCTCACGTTTCACGCTGCCTATTGCCTCATAACTCCGCGTCGCTCTTTCTGCTTTCCACTCCCGATGTGCCGTTTCCACAACCGGTGACAGAATACACGACTAATGGACACAGGAGACAACCGCCCACAAGATTAGTGGCAGATCAACCCCCAATTACACGCAGGTAGCCCAGTTAAACCAAGCCGCGCTACCTCCCGCGACCACGCCCACCGCTTACCAACTCCTCCATCTCCGAGAAATACGATGGGGATCCTCGCGTTGTCGAGGATTTCTTCTCCAGTGTTCCCTGTTTTTCTCCACCTACCCGACCTATCGGACGAGAGGAAAATCATTCACTTCATGGAGCTCCTTACCGGGAGAGCTCTACTATGGGCCACTGCGGAATGGGAGGGGAACAATATCACCACTATGACCAAGTGATTGCACGTTTTCGCACCGTGTTCGATTATTCTCCAGACAACCGAGAGACAGGGAGGAGTTACTATCCATGGTCCAGGGTCCACGAGCGTGGGAGATTATGCTCTGGAATTTCGTACGGTCGCCGGGGTGGAATAGCCCGCTAACAATATTTAGACATGGCTAAATGAACAATAAGACTCGGTAACAATGAGTCATCGTGATTGACTTATTAAGCCATCCGTCTGGACCGTCTTCTACGGAATCGCAGGCCAATACGAACCGAGGCAGAGAGGTCCTCGAGAGCCCTGAGGAGCCCATGCAGTTGGGACAAACACGCATAGCCCACAAGAACGTGAGCGACGGGAGCATCTCTGTTTACTGCGCGCGAGGGACCACATTATACCACAGTGCCCTCGCCGACCGCGTAAACCTCGTCAGGAAGGTTCCGGTTTAGACACTACACCGCCTATACCTATCCCCCTATATAACCAGGGTGCTTGATCATTCCCATTGTCTCGGAATACTCTAAGTTTCTTGTATTTTAGATGCACTAATTGACTCCGGCGCGGCAGGGAACTTCATTGACCAGGAAACAGGCGTCTACACACCCCCCTCCCTTCCTAAACACATTTGAACACACATATTACGGAGAAATCCCAAACTCCCCCAACTATAAACAAACACACCCACAAAATAGAAACAAAAAAAGCTAGTGCCCCCAAATAATTGTGATTATAAACACCTCCTCTGGGGAAGTTTATCCTTTATCGTACAACGGCGGAAAACAAAAACTCACAGGTAGCCCCATTAACCACACGCGGGTTTTCTCGTGGAGAGAAGTACGCCCATTATTACTCGAGAAGGTTGTGTGAGTACATACCTTACTACACTGTGGAACAGTTAACTATATCACCATGATTTACGCGACACCTTATTGATTAGGGGGAGAATGGAAAACAGTTAGCACGCTCTCCGGCCATTATGAATATCTGGTTATGCCGTATGGGCTTTCAAACGCGCCCTAGTATCCAGTGTTTAATCAACGATGTGCTGCGTGACATGCTGGGCCGATACGTCATTGCCTACATAGATGACATTCTCACCTACTCCAACTCCTTGGAGGACCATATCATCCACGTTCGTTCGGTTCTACAACGGTTACTACAGAACCAGTTATATGTCAAAGCCGAAAAGTGTGAGTTCCATAAGACCTCCATCGTTCTGTGGGGTACGTAATCAGCCCAGAGGGAGTTCCATGGACCAAGTTACGGTAACGGCCTGGTGGTATGCCCACCACCGTTAAGGAGCTGCACTCTTGGGTTCGCCCACTTTTACAGAAGATTATCGGAACTAGTACCACCGCACCCTCACAGCATGCTTAGGGAAAACCCAAGCGCCTAGCCTGAACTCCAAGGCTCAATCCGCCGAACACTTAAGAAGCCTTCACCACTGCCCCACCCAAACACCGGATCCTGCCCGTCCATCATTGTGGAGGTGGACGATGTCAAACGGTGGAGCAGTTCTCCCCAATGGAGAAAGACCAAACCCACCAGTAGCATTCTTCTCTCGGAAGCTCAATCCGCTAAACTTATGACGGGATCGAGAACTATAGATTGGAGGTGGAGGCATTGAAGCGAACACCCCATTATAAACATAAAATTGGAGTATATACAACAAATACAAATTGCCGTTCTTCACAGATTCGACTTTACTCTGTCCTACCGCCAGGAACAAGGCAGACGACCACCTAACGATGATCAGAAAATACATCATCAAACCGTTGTATAACGTTAGAGTGGATTGAATCAGAGATTAGAGGAAGGCCTCAAAATCAGTCAACTGTTCTCAAATATTTTAAAAAAATTATCACTTGGACAACTGGGTACAGGGCACCGGGACAGACATCCACTCTCCAAACGGTGGCCAGAAAAAATAGAGCAGTAGGCCTTATGGTTAGACCGGAAACACGGACGTTTTAACCCACATTTTACTATTCACAAAACACCATCTTTGTGGACGTTTCTCCAAATCTGTGGTCTCCCTTCCTCTCCCAGCCCCAACTCGTTCCAGCACGTCTTCCGATACTTCGCATACCTGAGAAATTTTGCAACCGAGGCCACAGTTCACGTCACGGTATGGTCAAACTTTATGACTAAGTTAGGGGTTACTGTTAATCTCACTCTGGCTACCATCCTCAAGCCAGCGGACAGGTAGAAAGAGTCAACCAGGAACTAGGCTCCTCCTACCTTTCGCCCATAACCGGAAGATTGGAACCAGTTTTGCCATGGGCTGAGTATGCCCAGAATTCCCTGCGGCACTCAGCCACCAACTCCCCCTTCCAGTGTGTGCTCGGTTACCAACCACCATTGTCCCTGGAACGCCTCACCCACTAGCCCCCGGGTTCAAGCGAGGAGCAGGTCTGGGCAGCTACCACCAACCCTACGGACCGTCTCCGAGATCTACAAGAGCAGAGCCGATCGCATCCGTGACACCCAACTACCAGCGGGATAGAGTGTGGCTATCAGAACCTTAAGCAAACCCACGGCTGCAAGAAACTAACCCCAGGTACACGGGCCCATTTCGGATTCTCAAGCAGATTAATGAAGTCACTTATCGCCTGAAACTTCCAGACTATAGCCATCTCCCCATCCTTCCACGTGTCTAGACTCAAGCCAGTGGTGGATGGCCCGCACACGGAGGTCCCCCTGAACTTCCACCTGCACCACTCGAGATTGAGGGACAACCGTGCACTCGTCAGGAGAATTCTCAAGTCCCGACGGAGACAGGGGCAAGTTGGAGTATCTGGTCGAGTGGGAGGGGTACGGGCCTGAAGAGATGCTGGGTCCCCCGGCAGGACATTCTGATCCCGATTGACCAAGGACTTTCACCACCATTAACTCAGCCCTCGGCACGGGAGGCAAAGAGGACTCCCCGGAGTGAGCCCTTGGGGTTCTGTACACCCGTCAGATCAGGACTCCAGACCAAATGCACAACGCACCACACACACATGCGCTCTAAGTCCCCGGAGTTCTGATCTGGGACACCTGCTGCCAATCACACACACACTCACACACGCACCCACACCACTAGTATTTAGGGAATCACTTGCCACAGAGTCATCGCTGGTATACGCTTAGCGACCTTGCATCTCTGCGATACCAAGCCCTTCTACTTTGATTGACTTCCTAGTTTACCTCGACTCTTACTTACGGTTTTCGACTACGTCTCTGTCTCGCCCAGTTTATCTTGTTCGCCCGATCGCCTGAACCTTGCACGTCTCACGTTTCACGCTGCCTATTGCCTCATAGCTCCGCGTCGCTCTTTCTGCTTTCCGCTCCCGCGATTGTGCTGTTTCCACACCCGGTGACACCGACTGTTACCGAACACTGACACTGGAGACTCCTTCCATAACCGTTAACGATATAGAAGAAATATCTCCTCACAGAAAACTTCACCAAAACAATGAGTATATATTTTTCAATGTTAAATATCATCATGATTTTTCCCCCTTCTATTTGTTATTAGGTTTAAATCATGTTGAGCTTCCGCCATACGGGTCCCTGATCTGTTACTATGGCAACGATAACATATTAGAATGAGTGCATTAATATGAACCTGTGATTGCAGCTGCACTACTGTCAGAGCTGCTGTTATTGAAGGTTAATCAGCAGCCACTGACCAATCAGAACAGAGAATTCAGCAACTCCTGGACTGCAGTCTGTGGTATAAAAATGTTTCTTTTTCTCGATATAAGGGAGAACAAGGATCTCCAGGATTCGATGGCGATAAAGGGGAGAAAGGAGAGGATGGACCTCCAGGGGTGAAGGTGGGGTGCTTTAGATGAACTTTAGTCCATGGTGCATCAAACCAGCTGGATGCCCTGTTGCGTGGCCATTTCTCTGATTATTTCATGTGGTGATACTGTTATAGTCTTGTTTTTATCTGCATGCCTGCATGAGTAAATTCCACATTGAGTACCACGGAGTGAACTGAACATTTCTGACTGAATTACTAAGACTAATTAAAGGGGTATAAGATGATGTAGCACACATTTACAATACATTCGTGGAGATAGAGTTTATGAAGCACAGTTTGCTTTCCACTGGCTTCACCCTGTGGTACCCTTAATGACTTGCTTTAATGAATTCTCAAGGTGATTTGTACCTGTGTAACTATAATGCAGGGTTTGAAGGGAGAAGCTGGAGTCAAAGGAAGTATGGGGCCCTTTGGAGCACGAGGGCCTGTGGGACAAAAGGTCAGATTCAAAGCTGTTTACATATGAATAGCTTTAGAAAGGTTTTTTTGTTTTTGTTTTTGAACAAATCGGTCATTAGTTGTTGACTAAACAGCATGCACTTACCTACACTGGTTTACATTTTTGCATGAATCTTATTGCTGTTTGTCATTTGCTACACTATTTGGTCAATTATAAGACATAATATTTAACCTAAACTTAATTTTGTTGTCATCTTATTTACAGGGAGAAGCAGGAGAACCAGGCACCAATGGAGAAGCAGTAAATTATAATATACGATCATTTTAAAGATGCAGTAACAAGATTTCATGCATATTGAACAGCAGTCTCCATAATTTTATGCTTTATGTGAACCAATTGGACTGTCGTAGGGTCGTCATGGAGAGAATGGACTGCAGGGTGAAAAAGGTGACAAGGGAGACATGGGAGTGCCAGGACAAAAGGGTGAACAGGTATTAATAATAATAAAAACAAACTTTATATAAAATTACACCGAGTGTATTTTAGGACAAGATGCTTTGGGCTCTGCAGACCTCTGGTCCAAAGTTTGAGGAAACCTTCTGAGCAATGGTGGGGCTGTGGCGCAATTGGTAGAGTGGGTTGTCCGCTAATCGTAGGGTTGGCGGTTCGATTCCCGGCCCGGGTGAACATGCCGAAGTGTCCTTGGGCAAGACACTGAACCCCAAGTTACTCCCGATGGCAAGCTAGCACCTTGCATGGCAGCTCTGCTACCATTGGTGTGTGAGTGTGTGTGTGAATGGGTGAATGCTTTGGACAAAAGCGCTATATAAGTGCACATTTACCAATGATTTTGATTTGAATCATTTACCAATGATTTTGATTTTCACTTATCATAAACAAGACAAGACAAGCTGTGAAGGAGATGTTTAGAGATGAACAAAGTAATGCTGTTTTGGGAACAGCATGCCAATCACCCGACCCTAACCCAATCGAGATGGATCTTAAAACTCAAAATAGTGTCCGATCTTTGACTGTTTATATAATGTGTTTGAAACAGCTGCTAAAGGAGGTCTTTTAAATTCTCTGAGTAATGGTCGCACATTATTGTTCTACCAGCAAACCGGCCTCACCTTTACTAGTCTAGCGTCGAAATGCTTAATTTCCTGTCTCTAGACAAAAAAAATATATATTCAAAGCATGAACTAAAATATGCTTTGGAGTTACAAAAAAAGTATTTAGACTGAAGCTTGTGACCTTTAATTTCTGTCTTTCAACTATGGAAAGGTGAAAAAACACCCCCTCAATTTGGAATTCTTACTTGGAAAGTCTGCGAGGTCTTCTCAACCCCTAACTCCCTAACGCTCCCTAACTCCATAATATAACCCTGATTTGTCTCTAGTGATAAAATAAACGGAAAGACTGATTAAATAAATGGAGAAACGTAATGAGTACAGATGCTTCTAGACAGATGTTCTGCATAATCCAATTAAGCAATAAACAATCAACCACGCTCTGTAGTGTGTAAAAATGGTGAGCAGTTTGGAATGACCTCAATTTTGGATGAAGATGACAAGAGGAAAAGATCGAAATGACTTTTGGAAGAGGGTTCGTTATTGGAGCATGAGTTCCACTCACAAAGATGAGGAACTGGCTCATAGTTTAATAGGAACAGTGACACATGTGACATCTGTAGTTAGATGTATGGCAAAGACATCAGGAAGTAGGGTTGAGTGTAAAAGTTTGCAAAACACACACACACTTTTAAATGGAAAATTATAAATCTGTTGGATCTAGTGGATGAATATTTGTCCTGCAACAAGATAACAATTGAAAAATCAACAGAAGAATCATTTTAAATGAATCAAGGTTGGCCTGTCCCATAAACGTGACTTTCAGATGATGTATGAGATTTTGAGTTCTAACAAACATGATAATGAAAACAGGTGCCACGAATTTCCCATCCGTTCATTAAGCCCACGTGCCTCTTCATGTATTTGTGAAGTCTTGTGTCTTTACATCGTTAAGTCCTGAGCCATCTTTCTTTGTTCTCATGTTTTCCCAAATCAGTTCTTCCTGGATAAGACCCTCACCTGTTTTCCATATGTTGTGATTATGGGTAGTCTGTCTTTGTTTATACCTCTGTCATGGACTTTGACGATGATTATTGCATTTCCTAAATGAACACCATGCTGATTTCACACATAGGGTTGAAAATTAAATATATATATATATATATATATATTATTTAAAAATTTTACAGGGAGAGAAAGGAGAGCTTGGATTACAAGGAGACAAAGGTAACAACGGAGAACAGGTAAAGATCTAACCTGAACCATTTGGTTTATTATTTATATATTGTACATATGTATTTTTATTTATTTATTTTGCTTATTTTTGTTTACACCTTAAGGGTTTCCGAGGCATGCCAGGAAGGATGGGCCTCCCAGGAATAGACGGGGAACCGGTATTTATTTTATATCACTGGATACACTTCATGTTATTGCAGAACTGAAATGCTATAACGTTTTACCACCCTTCTCACTTAGTCATGTGATTAGACTCATATATTACCGATGAATGTCCATTTAAATTTTAAATACAGGGTAGTATCGGAGACCCTGGGGCACCGGGCATTCCTGGACTAAACGGACTCCCGGGACGAAAAGTGAGTCTTTCACGGAAAGACATCATTCGCACTAACTCTGCATGCTCACTGCAGTATGTTATTTGTTGTAATTGTTTAGGGAGAAAAGGGTGATGGAGGTCTACATGGACTTTATGGTGAACCAGGGAAAAGGGGAGAGAAGGTCAGTTTCCTTTGTTTTATCTGCTCTAATCATAGGCCCTGATTTACTAAGATCTCATCAAAACTTCCATGATTGTGCTTCAAGTAAAGCTGGTCTAAAATGCAATATGAATACAATTTTTTTTAACCGTTCTTTATGAGTGAAGTCTAAAGAAAACACCGGCCCTGTGAATGCAGAGTTGTGTACACATGACAAATTTCTACTATTGTCACGTTTGGCGAATGGAGGCCGAAGCAATCGCAGATTTTTTAAATATTTATTTTAAACACACAAATAACGAAACAAAGACACTAGGACAACTGGGCATAACACTGTGGCAAGAAACAAACACGGAGACAGAAGTGACGTGAGTCTACAACAACGAAAGACCCCGAAAGAGTGCAGACAAAGACTATATATACACATTGGTGCTAATTAACAAAAACGTGAGTCAGGTGCATGTGGTCAGGTGGTGTAGTGCAGTGGCTGATGGGACTTGAAGTCCCGGGTTTCCGGATACGTGACAGATCCCCCCTCCAATGGGCGCTACTCCTGGAGCGCCCAAAATCAAAGGGCCCCCCTCCGGGGGTCCCGGCCCTCCGAGCCAAAAGTCCCCAGCAGGACCAGGAGGCCGAGCAGCTTCCACCATGGCACAAGGAAGCGGGGGGAAGTCCTTGGCAAAGCATGAAAGAGGGGCGACGTCCCCCACGGGACAGGAGAGCGGAGCATGCCTCACCGCGAGGTTCAAGGGGGGAGCGAAGTACCTGACGAGGCGAAGTACCTGACGGGGGAGCGAGGGTCTCCCGCGAGGCGCACGGGGAGCGAGGTTCTCCGCGAGGCTCACGGGGAGCGAGGTTTTCCGCCAGGCTCACGGGGGAGCGAGGTTCTCCCGCGAGGCTCACGGGGAGCGAGGTTCTCCCGCGAGGCTCACGGGGGAGCGAGGTCCGCAGGCTCACGGGGGAGCGAGGTTCTCCCAGGCCAGGAGAGGAGCGAGGTTCTCCCGAGGCCCAAGGGAGGGAACGACGTCTCCGCGAGCATGAGGGGGGAACGGAGACCTCCGTGGAGCAGGAAGGGGAGCGACCCACTGAGCGCGCGAGCAGGAAAGGAGCGACGTCTTCAGCAGAACGTGGAGGCAAAGTGACGTCCTCAGCGCAGCAGGATGGCAGAGAGACGACCGAGCTGAGCAGGAAGGCCGAGCGACGACCTCAGCCGAGCAGGAAGGCCGAGCGACGTCCACAGCCGAGCAGGAAGGCCGAGCGACGTCCCCAGCCGAGCAGGAAGGCCGAGCGACGTCCACAGCCGAGCAGGGATGCTGAGCGGCGTCCACAGCCGGGCAGGGATGCTGAGCGGCGTCCACAGCTGAACAGGACGGCTGAGCGACCTTAAGGTAGCTGAACAGCGGGGAGTCCCTGAGGTCAGCGAACATAGGTGAATTCATGAGTCCGCACGGAGCTGGAGCGTCCTCACACACATAGCGGGGCGGCGGAGAGACCTCCTTCACAGGACTCACCGGCTGCGCGACTCTGAGGTAGCTGAACAGCGGGGAATCCTTGAGGTCCGCGAACAGAGGTGAATTCATGAGTCCGCACGGAGCTGGAGCGTCCTCACACACATAGCGGGGCGGCGGAGAGACGTCCTGCACAGGACTCACCGGCTGCGCGACTCTGAGGTAGCTGAACAGCGGGGAATCCTTGAGGTCCGCGAACAGAAGGGAATCCATGAGACCCATCGGGGAGGGAGGGTGGGAGCAAACTGCTGTATCCGGAAAAAAAATAAATAAAAAATCTACTGCTTCGTAGTCACGGTCTTTCGTTCTGTCACGTTTGGCGAATGGAGGCCGAAGCAATCGCAGATTTTTAAAATATTTATTTTAAACACACAAATAACGAAACAAAGACACTAGGAAACTGGGCATAACACTGTGGCAAGAAACAAACACGGAGACAGAAGTGACGTGAGTCTACAACAACGAAAGACCCCGAAAGAGTGCAGACAAAGACTATATATACACATTGGTGCTAATTAACAAAAACGTGAGTCAGGTGCATGTGGTCAGGTGGTGTAGTGCAGTGGCTGATGGGACTTGAAGTCCCGGGTTTCCGGATACGTGACAACTATGAATCCAGCTTTACACTTGTATCACACTGAAAAATTGCATCAACTTGTTACAGGTGAAGAAATGATTTGTTATGTATATAAATAATATATTATTATAATATATTTATCAATAACAATTTTTTTGTTTTTTAATTTCAAAAACAAGTTGATGCAATGTTTTTATCCAAGTTCTTTAGAATTATGTAAGTTGTTTGTATATAATGTTTTTATCAAAGTTTTTTTTTTTTTTTTTTGAGTGCAATAAGATCTAATTATAACAATCAATCGTACACTGCACAAATCTGGCCTTTATGGAAGAGTGGCAAGAAGAAAGCCATTTCTCAACGTTTAGTGTGACGTTTGGTGTGACGTTTGGTGTGTCTCCCAGGTGGCTTGTGGCAAACTTTAGACAAGACTTTTTATGGATATCTTTGAGAAATGGTTTTCTCCATGCCACTCTTCCATAAAGGCCAGATTTGTGCAGTGTACGACTGATTGTTGTCCTATAGACAACCTCACCTCAGCTGTAGTTCTCTGCAGTTCATCCAGAGTGATCATGGGCCTCTTGGCTGCATCTCTGATCAGTCTTCTCCTTGTCTGAGCTGAAAGTTTAGAGGGAGGCCAGGTCTTGGTAGATTTGCAGTGGTCTGATACTCCCCATTTCAAAATGATCGCTTGCACAGTGCTCCTTGGGATGTTTAAAGCTTAGGAAATCTTTTGTATCCAAATCCGTCTTTAAACTTCACCACAAGAGTATATGGACCTGCCTGGTGTGTTCCTTGGCTTCATGATGCTCTCTGCGCTTTCAACAGAACCCTGAGACTATCACAGAGCAGGTGCATTTATACAGAACTGATTCACACAGGTGGATTCTATTTATCACACAGTCATTTAGGACAACATTGATCATTCAGAGATCCTCGCTGAACTCTGGAGTGAGTTTGCTGCACTGAAAGTAAAGAGGCCGAATATTTCACATCAAAAAGTTGAAAATATCCAATAGATTTCGTTCCACTTCACAATTGTGTCCCACTTGTTGGTGATTCTTCACAAAAAATTACAATTTTATATCTTTATGTTTGAAGCCTGAAATGTGGCAAAAGGTTGAAAAGTTCAAGGGGGCCAAATACTTTCGCAAGGCACTATATATATATATCAGATTAAGACTACCACTGTTTTAATGAATTTTACATAAATTACATTTATTTTTATTTACCCTATTTACTGTGTCGTTGGTGCTTTTTCTTTAAATCAGTACCCTACGAGTCATGTATGAGATGTCTATGCTCCTCTACAGGGACCTCCAGGTTTTCCGGGATTCACAGGTTTTAAAGGATCTCCAGGTGCACCGGGAACCACCGGAGCTCCTGGCCGACCTGGTCCAGTTGGACCTAAAGGAGAAGTTGGACCTAAGGTATTGATGTGCCTAGGATAGGATACTGCACAATTCAACTGTATTGTATGTATAGAAATGGTCAAATGACCATGGATGTAATGATGACTTGGATGGTGCTTGAATTGTGTTTTAGATCATCGATTGAAGTATGTTAAAGGAGCTGTATGTAATGCTTCAAAGTGTTTCTAGACCTATAACAACCATATTATTTTAAAGATACCTAAGAAAAACTGGTTTTTAATATCTCCTGGTTTGTTTAAGTGGTTGAACTGGTTCAGGCTTTGGGCTTCTCATCTGTAAATCTCTTTGGAAAGAAGCGTCAACAATTGAGTAAATTTAAAATGCTTGATTTATAGTTTTCTGGCCCAGAAACGAGCTCCGCCCCCAGCCTGCATAACAATTAGCTACTGCTCCCTTTAAGTTTTTTTTTTTTTTTTTTTAAGCAACACATAAGGTATGTACTGTGAAAAGAAGTGGTGTATTTGGCTGAGGCTTGCAGAGGCAGTAGAGTCATCTCAACATTAAATCTGCTCAATGTCACGTTTCATCACTTTTCTCAGGGAGAAAGAGGAAGGAGAGGCAGAGGGAAGCCTTGTCAGAGAGGCCTCCCGGGAATTCCTGGACAAAGAGGCTTGGATGTAAGAGTTCTATAAGCTTGTCATCTGTTATGCAACGAGACGTCTTGAGTACACAGCAAAACACGTGTATTTTATGATCTGTATTTGTGTTAAGGGTGAGACGGGGCTGGAAGGACGGAAAGGGGAGAAAGGTGTTCCGGGGCTTACAGTGAGTTATGGTCCCTGTTTTCAATTACGGCTGTAAAGTGTGTAAAGGATTTTATTTTTATTGGAGTATTATCATCTTTTAATCTTAATCTCATAGGTAGAGGAGGTGAAGGAACTGGTGACCAAAGAAGTAGTGGAAAAGTGTGGTGAGTCAATGAGAATCATTTTATAAGGAATATAATACTTGGGGTGTGCTGTTATAGAAAAATAATCAATGACAGGGTAGTGTGAAGCAGCCCACTGCAACCAGAGTTACTGTTCACATGTTACAATCAAAATAAGAAAGAAAAGAAAGAAGGATACATATTTTTTTCTTTATAAATAGTTACATTTAATGTTGTGGAATGTCCGCAAAACAAGCTAGTTCCCGTTCTAACTTACATTATAGCAGCTATAAACAGTCGTTCCCTCCCTTTCTTTCTTTCTTTCTTAAAGTTAAAGAAAAAAATGCAGCTTGGGATGTAATTTCCTCTGTCCTGAAGGTGTCTGAAAACTTAATTTCCTTCCATAAATGTTGAATCATCACCTATCAGTGATTTCTTTTTATTTCCGTCATATGGAGTGTCTGCTGTACAATTCCTTGTGTTAGTTTTTACTATAGAAACAATAGCATATCAGACCGCATATCAAAAAATCAAAAAAATTAATAAATAAAAAAACCCATGTCATTTGCAGCTGCACTACTATCAGAGCTGCTTTTATAGAAATTTATCAGCACTTTCTGACCAATCAGATTTGAGAATTCAACAACGTTGTGTTATAAGCAGTATTAAAATAAAGTTGTATTGAATAGTCCTAAAATGGTACACATTTTGTCATAAATAAAGAATATCTACAATTGAATCTACTATTTAAAAGCACCTCAATTTTACAGGAAAACTGTAACGCTCTGAGCAACATGCATGACACTAATTTACACCTGGTTTTGGGCGGTGGGCAAAATCACATATAAACATGACTACACCCAATCACTTAAAGTTTAATACATCAAATTAAATATGCAATCAACCACAATTCTCATTTTTCACCCAGTTTCTGTACTGGCTGCTCACTTTTAGCACAATCCTCCTATACAGTATGTGCAAATGTACTGTATATGACAGAGAGAAATGCACTTTGCATGCTGCTGTGTGTGCACAGTACATAAACTGTGTGATTAACTCATATGCCAAGTTCATACATAACACCCAAACTCTTTTTACATTATGTCTTATGGGTGAAAGAAAAGCGTCATTTTCTTCTAACGACGCGCAAACATTTGCACTCAGACGTATCTATAGTAAAGATGTACCTAATAAAGTGGCCACTAAGTATGTGGTCAAGCATGTGGGTGTGTGGGTGGCTCGTTGGTGTGTATTTGTGCTTTCCTCTATACAGTTATGTGCTCTGAATCTCCTGCTGTTGTAGTATGAGGACCCCACGGGTTCCACCATCTGTTATGTTCCACAGTGTTCTCAGTGGAACAGACTGCTGAACTCACCGGCTTCAGGAGTCATTCACAAACGACCTCAAAAGAGAAAAAAAAAATCCCATTAATACAAATGAAACATGTGACGCTGTGTTTTATCATTAAAAGAGTCTGAAATGAGAATGAGGTTCTAACAACGTCCAGCTCCTCTAACAAACCCAGTGTGATGACATTCCTGTCTTCTGTTCGATCAAGGGATAGAGCAAGCGTACCGTCGTGTGATGAACACCAAAGATCCAGAAGGAGAGAGTGTTCTGAAAGAGGACGAGGTAACGGAGGAGTCTCCTCTCGCTCACATGGATGAGGAGAGAGAGGAGCAAACCACTGTGTCACCCGATGTTTCACAAACCGAGCCAAACTTAGTGCATGACAATATCACAGGTGAGCATTCTGGTAATCTGTGTAGCCATTCCATGCTTTTGGGTTTTCATAACACATTCATAAGCAGTAAATAAAGCAATGCTGGAAGATTTTCAAAGACTCATTTAAAGTTATGAGGTAACTATTAGAGGTTTCATGTAGGATAACCTCATCTTTAGATGAAAGAGACTTTCTCAGATTGTTTGTATGTTACTGTTATTTTTCTTCGTAACTTGCAAGTTACCTGTTTCCTTGTACTATCATTGTCTTCAGGAAGCTTTGAGACATCCGTTAAAAAGTTTTTATCACATTCTTATTCATTTAGGTGTCACAAATTGCCCCTTTCAGTGTGTGGCACGTTTTCGGAGCAGAGAGTGTTGCTTATGCTTTCATTCTTCATGTGCTTTTGGTTGTTTGGAAACCCCAAAAGATCCCCTTTATGTTGCCCCTGCAGTAAATAAAGGGTTATAAATTGCCCTTTAGGGTGCCATTATAGTGGAGAAAACATGATGCCCTAATGGCTGCCCTTCAAATGGAAAAAAAATACAATCAAACATGCTAGAAAACGAGATGCCTGGGGGCCCTTCAATTGGAGAAAATGAGATGTGTAGGGAAGAGATGTAGTCTTCCCTACACATGAAAAAATGAGATGAAGTGCCCTATAGTTTTCCCTACACATGAGAGAATAAGATGACGTGCCCTGTAGGCTTTCCTACACATGAGAGAATAAGAGGACATGTCTTAAAGACTTTACAACATGATGAAGTGTCCTATAGTCTCACCTACATGGGAGAGAATGAGATGAAATACCCTATAGTCTCCCTTAAATTTGAGAAAATGAAATTAAGTACCCTATAGTCTTCCCTACATGTGAGAGAATAAGATGAAGTGACCTATGGGCTTTCCTACACATGAGAGAATAAGTGGACATGTCCTACAGGCTTCACAACATGATGAAGTGCCCTATAGTCACCCCTACATGCGAGATAATGAGATGAAGTACCCTATAGTCTCCCCTACATGTAAGAAAACAAGATGATGTGCCCTATAGTCTCCCCTACATGCGAGATAATGAGATGAAGTACCCTATAGTCTCCCTTAAATGTGAAAAATGAGTTGAAGTGAACCTATAGTGTCCCCTACATGTGAGAGAATGAGATGGTGTGCCCTATAGTCTCCCCTCCATGTGATAAAATGACATGTAAGATGGCTTCTACGGTCTCTGTGCGAAAAATCTGCCCTAGGGTGCCTCTATAGTACGAAAAACATACCTTAATGCCCCCCAGGTGCCCTTTTAATTTTTTTTTCTGCCCCTCAGACGGTTTGTGTCCAGCCCTGGTTTTCACTCTAATAAAACACATGCTGAGCATACACACTTGCACTCTATCTCTTTGTATGTTTCACTGACATTTTCATTTCATTACCTTTCTGTCATATTTCTAGGTAAATTATTATTTCCTTCATCACTTACTTTTTGTCATGAACCATCATTTATTGTCACAAGTTTTTAACACTTTCATTAAGAAGTCACTTTCATTTTCGTGTGTAAGGTAAACAAGTATCTGATAGAAGCATACTGTTCTCTCGGATTCAAACATGATGATGTCACACCTGAACTCACACACACGACCTCGGTCACCTCAAAACCATCAAAAGGAAAGCTGAAAAGAAAAAGAAATTCAGCAGTTTTGTTCTTCATAGTAAATTCACCGCATAGACTAAGGATAGTTATGACAATATGTTTACAGAAGCTTTAACCATTCATTTCTTGTTTTTTCATTTTCTAGTCTAATCATCTAGAAAATGTTCATGCTGTGCTCTTCCATTAATGTCCCAGGGAAGCGGTGATAGAGCCGGGATGTAGAGTTTCTGCATGGATCAGTGAATAACCAACCCTGGGGCTTGGCAGTGGCAAATCAGTCTTACGATCAAACTGGCTTTCATTAAACCGAGATTTAACAGTAATTGTGCTGCGAAGTAATGCTCCCAGCCTGTGTTTATTTATGATATTCTAATGACAAAAATCAGAAATGAAATTAAAGTTTGTTAAATGCTTTCCAAAACACACTACCGGTCAAAAGTCGACTGAAATGTTTCTCGTGATCTTAAAAAGCTTTTGATCTAAAGGTGTGTGATTAAACGTGTGAAATCGGTGTTGTAGACAAAATTAGAATCGTGCCAACATATTAATTTCTTTCATTAGAAAACTAACATTTTATTTACAAAAAAAAATAAATATTTTAAACGGAAGACTCGGCGCGAAATATTCCGAAAAGCAGCCAATAAGAGTCCAGCGTAGGTGGGAACTCCTTTAATACTGGTTAAAAAGCATCTCAGGGAAATTCCTTGAGAAATCGGTCGAGAAAACGCCAAGAATACATTTCTGGAAATTCTAGGTGCAAAGGGCGTCTACAGTGCATCGGGAAAGTATTCACAGCGCTTCATTTTTCCCACATTTTGTTATGTTACAGCCTTATTCCAAAACGGATTACATTCATTATTTTCCTCAAAATTCTACAAACAATACCCCATAATGACAACGTGAAAGAAGTTTGTTTGAAATCTTTGCAAATTTATTAAAAATAAAAAACAATAAAAGCACATGTACAGAAGTATTCACAGCCTTTGATCAGTACTTTGTTGAAGCACCTTTGGCACCAATTACAGCCTCAAGTCTTTTTGAGTTTGATGCTACGAGCTTGGCACACCTATTTTTGGACAGTTTCTCCCATTCTTCTTTCCAGGATCTCTCACGCTCCATCAGGTTGGATGGGGAGCGTCGGTGCACAGCCATTTTCAGGTCCCCCCAGAGATGTTCAATCGGGTTCAAGATAGTATTGGCCAGGTGATGAGTGGTGCTTGGTTTCCTCCAGACATGATGCTTGCCATTCAGGCCAAAGAGTTCAATCTTTGTTCAATTTTTGGTCTTAGAGTCCTTCAGGTGCCTTTTGGCAAACTCCAGGTGGGTTGTCATGTGCCTTTTACCGAGGAGTGGCTTCCATATGGCCACTCTACCATACAGGCCTGATTGGTGGAGTTCTGCAGAGATGGTTGTTCTTCTGGAAGGTTCTCCTCTCTCCACAGAGACATGCTGGAGCTCTGTCAGAGTGACCATCAGGTTTTGGTCAACTCCCTGACTAAGGCCCTTCTCCCCCGATCGCTCAGTTTAGCTGGGCGGCCAGCTCTAGGAAGAGTCCTGCTGGTTCCAAACTTCTTCCATTTAAGGATGATGGAGGCCACTATGCTCATTGGCACCTTCAATGCTGCAGAAATGTTTCTGTACCCTTCCCCAGATCTGTGCCTCGATACAATCCTGTCTCGGAGGTCTCCAGACAATTCCTTGGACTTCATGTCTTGGTTTGTGCACTGACGTGCATTGTTAACTGTGGGACAGGTATAGACAGTATATAGTACAGGTCCGGGACACCTGTATAGACACGTGTGTGCCTTTCCAAATCATGTCTAATCAACTTAATTTATCTCAAGTGGACTCCAGTCGAGTTGTAGAAACATCTCAAGGATGATCAGTGGAAACAGGATGCACCTGAGTTCAATTTTGAGTGTCAGGGGAAAGGCTGTGAATACTTATGTAAATGTGCTTTTTAAATTTTATTTACATTTTTTTTTAATAAATTTGCAAAGATTTCAACAAACTTTTTTCATGATGTCATAACGGGGTATTGTTTGTAGAATTTTGAGGAAAATAATGAATTTAATCCATTTTGGAATAAGTAGCATAACAAAATGTAGAGAAAGTGAAGCGCTGTGAATACTTTCTGGATGCACTGTATTTTGAAGATGATAAAATATTCAATTATTTTGATTAATTTTGGGGTTTTTATCACAACATAATTCCCATAGTTCTCTTTGAGTTATTCCAGAGTTTTGATGACTTTATTATTATTCTAAAATGTGGGGGGTGGGGATGAGTGTGTGTAAACATTTGACTGGTAGTGGATATATACCAAGAGACATGAGGAATGGGGGATGAAGAAGAAGTTACAAGACAACTTGTTTTGCTGCATTTGTTGAATCCTGTTGAGCCTTGCCATTATTAATATATGAAGGAAGGTAGCTTGTGTCAGTGTTTAAATGTCGCACACACACACACACACACACAGTACTGGCATTTAAAAAGATGGCCTTTTGATCATTAGAGTGTAAAAAGGCCTCTGTGAACACTTTAATCCTTCAGTTGAGAAAATGGAACCACTCAGCTGTACCATTGTACAAGTGATTAATATGTTGATAATAAAATTGTGTTTACCTCACAGGAGCTGAAACCCAAGAGAGAAAGCAGACTCAGAGAGATCGAAGACATGCCCTCAAGGTGACATTAGGTAAAAAAGTGGTGGTGACATGTTATCCATTACATCAAGTAAAGGCATTTTATTATGTCTATATGTTGTGAATAGGTCAGATGAGAAGCGTAGAGTTAAAGCTGAACAGGTCATAAAGGTACGGTGTATAAGTGGTATGTGTTCATTTATGTTATGAGTTTTTTTTTTTAAGTTTTGTAATTTAAGGATCTTGAATAATCCATTCAATTTTGCAATGGTTCTTCATTATTCAAAATCCGATTGGTCAAAAAAAAAAAAAAAAAAAAGCTTTGTTTCTCTTCTGAGTTTATGATTTAAACAACATGATCATTTTCAGGGATCTCTCATGCAAAAGTAATTGGACACTGCTGTACACCAAATTGCAGGCATATTTTACCTGTTAGGATGCTGTGTACTACTACTACTAATATTGACACTATTGCTACTACTACTACTACTACTACTACTGCTACTATTACTGCTACTACTACTGCTGCTGCTACTACTACTACTACTACTACTGCTACTATTACTGCTACTACTACTGCTACTGCTACTACTAGCAGCAACAACAGCAACGCTGCTTGCTAGCTGCTGCTGCTGCTGGCAACTGCTGCCAGCAACAACAGCTGCTGTTAACCGCTGCTGCTGCTTGCTGCTGCTGTAGCTGCTAGCAACACTGCTGTTGCTTGCGCTGCTGCTATAGCTGCTGCTTAGCAGCAACTGCTGCTCGCTGCTGCTGCTAGCAACAGCAGCAACACTGCTGCTGCACTGCTGCTGCTGCTGCTCAGCTGCTGCTTGCTTAGCTGCTGCTGTAACTGCTTGCTGCCACGCTGCTGCTGCTAGCAGCTGCTGCTGCTGCTGCTGCTGCTGCTGCTGCTGGCTGCTGCTGCTGTAACAGCAACAGCTGCTGCTGCTGCTGTAGCTGCTACTGCGCGCTGCTGGGCCGCTTGCGCAGCTGCTGCTGCTTAACACTGCTACTTAACTGCTGCTGCTGCTACTACTGCTTGGCAGCTGCTGCTGCTGCTGCTGCTGCTACTGCGCAGCTGCTTGTTAGCAACTTGCTGCTGGCAGCAGCTGCTGCTGCTGCTACGGCTGCTGTTGCCAACGCTGCTAGCAACGCTGCTGCTGCTGCTGCTGCTGCTGGCTGCTGTTGCTGCTGCTGCGCTGCGCAACATGGCTGCTGCAGCTTAACTTGGCTGCTGCTGCTGCTGCTGCTGCGCGCTGCTGCTTGGCAGCTGCTGCTGCTGCTTGCTGCTGTAGCAACGTTGCTGCTGCTGCTGCTGCTGGCAACTGCTGCTGCTGCTGCTGCTGCTAGCAGCGCGCTGCTGCTGCTGCTGCTACTGCTGCTGCTGCTGCTGCCAACGCTGCTACTGCACCGCTGCTGCTGCTGCTGCTGCTACTGCTGCTGCTGCTTGGCTGCTGCTGCTGCTGCTGCTGCTGCTGCTTAGCTGCTGCTGCTGCTGCTGCTGCTGCTGCTGCTGCTGCTGCGCAGCAGCTGCTGCTACTGCCGCTCGCTGCTGCTGCTGCTGCTGCTGCTGCTGCTGCTGCTGCTGTGCTGCTGCTGCTGCTGCTAGCAGCTGCTGCTGCTGCTTAGCTGCTGCTGCAGCAACACTGCTGCTGCACTGCTGCTGCTGCTGCTGCTACTGCTGCTTAGCTGCGCTGCTGCTTGCTTAGCTGCTGGCAACAGCTGCTGCTATGCTGCTGCTGCTGCTGCTGCTGCCCAACATGCTGCTACTGCTGCTGCTGCTGCTGCTGCTACTACTGCTGCTGCTGCTGCTGCACTGCTACTGCTGCTTAGCACCGCTGCTGCTATAGCTTAACAACAGCTGCTGCTGCTGCACAACCGCTGTTGCTGCTGCTGCTACTGCTGCTGCTGCTACTGCTGCTATACTGCTGCTACTATTACTGCTGCTACTACTGCTGCTACTGCTACGCTGCTACTGCTGCTACTACTACTGCGCTGCTGCTGCTTAGCTGCTACTGTTGTACCACTGCTGCTGCTGCTGTTGCTGCTGTAACTACTGCTATAACTGCTGCTTAACCGCAACGTACTGCTGTAGCAACACTGCTACTGCTGCTACTGCTGCTGCTTGCTGCTACTGCTGCTGCTGGCAACGCTGCTGCTGCTAGCAACACTGCTGCTGCTGCTGCTGCTACTGCTGCGCTTACGCTGCTGCTAACCGCTGCTGCTGCTAGCAACGTACTACTGTCGCTGCTGCTAGCTGCTGCTGCTGCTACTTTCCACTGCTGCTTAACTGCTGCTGCTGCTGCTGCTGCTACTACTGCTGCTACTAGCGCGCTACTGCTGCTGCTACTGCCTGCTGCTGCTGCTGCTACTGCTACTGCTACTGCTGCTACTGCTACTGCTATACTACTATTACTTGCTACTGCTGCTTCGCTGCTAGCTACTGCTATACACGCTGCTGGTACTGCTGCTTTACTACTGCTGCTGCTACTGCTTTGCTACTACTCACTGCTTTACTACTGCTGCTGCTGCAACTTACGCTACTGCTGCTACTACTACTGCTGTTGCTACTACTGCTGCTGCTACTGCTACTGCTGCTGCTGCTACTGCTGCTTACTGCTGGCTACTACTGCTTTACTACTACTGCTGCTATTACTACTTAACAGCTACTACTACTGCTGACTGCTACTGCTGCTACTGCTGCTGCTACTGCTGCTACTGCTACTACTGCTATACTGCTGCTACTACTGCTGCTACTGCTACTACTGCTGTACTGCTGCTGCTGCTGCTACTGCTACTACTGCTACTGCTGCTACTATAGCTGCTGCTACTGCTGCTGCTGCTAGCACGCAGCACCGCTGCAACTGGCAACACTGCTGCTGCTGCTATACTGCTACTGCTACTGCTGGCACACTACTGCTGCCTACACCACCCCCCCCGCTGCTAGCAACGCTGTTGCTATGCTTGCGCTGCTGCTACTTAGCTGCTACTACTGCTGCTGCTGCTGCTGCTACTGCTGCTGCTGCTACTGCTAGCTGCTGCTGCTGCTACTGCTACTGCTACTACTGCTACTGCCGGCATCTCTGCTGCTATCGCAACAGGTGCGCTGCTATGCTACTGCTACTGTAGCAGCTGTTGCTATAACTTGCTGCTACTGCAACTGCTGCTACTTTGCTGCTGCTGCTGCTGCTACTGCTGCTGCCGCTGCTACTTGCTGCTGCTACGCAACAGCTGCTGCTACTGCTGCTACTGCTGCTGCTGCTTAGCTACTGCTGCTACTGCTACTACTGCTAGTTGCTACTACTGCTGCTGCTGCTACTAGCTGCCACTGCTACTGCTGCTGCTAACCACTGCTGCTACTACTGCTACTTAGCTGCTGCTACTGCTGCTAGCTGCTGCTGCTACTGCTGCTGCTACTGCTGTAGCAGCAACACTTGCTGCTTTAGCTCTGCTGCTACTACTGCTACTGCTACTACACTACTGCTACTACTGCTATACGCTACTACTGCTACTACTGCTGCTACTACTACTGCTGCTACTACTACTGCTGCTACTACTATGCTGCTTCTGCTACTTGCTGCTGCTGCTACTACTGCTACTACTTGCTGCTATTACTACGCTTAACACTGCTACTACTTCACTACTACTGCTACTGCTACCACTGCTGCTACTACTACTGCTGCTATTACTACTACTACTATTGCTGCTATTACTGCTACTGCTGCTACTACTACTGCTACTACTACTAGCTGCTACTGCTGTTACTACTTCCATGCTGCTACTACTACTACTGCTACTGCTACTGCTACTACTACTGCTGCTATTGCTGCTACTACTTGCTGCTATACTACTACTGCCACTACACTGCTAACACTGCTGCTACTACTGCTATACTGCTGCTGCTTAACGCTTGCTGCTGCTGCTGCTGCTACTGCGCAACACTGCTGCTACACTGCTACTACTACTGCTACCGCATACTGCTACTGCTGCTTAGCCTGCTGCTGCTGCTACTGCTACTACTACTACTGCTACTGCTACTGCTTTGCTACTGTTGCTACTACTGCTGCTACTGTTACTGCTATATACTGCTACTACTACTACTTAACACTTAGCTACTACTGCTGCTACTACTGCTGCTGCTGTTGCTACTACTTGTTACTGCTACTGCTATGATTTGCTACTGCTACTACTACTACTGTGCTACTACTGCTGCTGCTACTTGCTACTGCTGCTACTACTACTGCTACTGCACTACTACTGTAGCTGTACTACTACTGCTACTACTACTACTGCTGCTACTGTACTACTACTACTGTGCTACTACTGCTACTGCTGCTACTGCTGCTACTATATACGACACTGCTGCTACTGCCAACCGCTGTTACTGCTACTGCTGCTGCTACTGCTACTGCACTGCTGCTGCGCTGCTGCACTGCTGCTGCTGCGCTGCTACTGCTGCTACTGCTGCTACTGCTTTAACTGCTGCTACTGCTACTGCTGCTACTGGCTACTGCTACTTTACTGTTACTGCTGCTTGCTGTTACTACACTGCTGCTGTACTGCTACTAGCTACTACTGCTACTTGCTGCTACTGCTACTACTACTGTAACTACTACTGCTACTACTACTACTGCTGCTGCTACTGCTGCTGCTACTGCCACTACTACTACTGTAACAGCTGCTACTGCTACTGCTACTAACCACTGCGCTTGCCTTCATACTACTACTACTACTGCTGCTACTGCTACTACTACTACTGCTGCTACTATGTACTACTACTACTGCACTGCTGCTATTGCTACTACTACTCTGGCTACTACTACTGCTGCTGCTACTGACGCTGCTACTACTACTGCTGCTGCTGTAGCACTGTTACTACTGCTGCTGCTGCTTAGCGCATTGCTACTGCCACTGCTACTGCTGTAACACTGCTTGCTAGCTACTGCTGCTACATTGGCTACTGCTTAACGCTGCTACTACTACTACTACTGCAGCAACTACTGCTACTGCTAACGCACCATGGTTGGTGCTGCTATGTGCTTAACTACTACTACTGCCAGCAGCTGCTGCTGCTACTATGACTACTGCTGCTACTGCCAGCTGCTGCTACTACTATTGCTGCTGGCTGCACTGCTGCTACTGTACCAGCTGTGCTTACTACTACTGCTACTGGCGCTACTACTGCTATTTGGCCCCGCAACGCTTTACTGCTGCTACTACTGCTACGCTGCGCTACTTAACGCTACTGCTACTACTACTACTACTGCTGCACACTACTACTGCTACTGCTTACCCGCAATTTTACAGCGAACTGTACTACTACTACTACTACTTAACACTACTACTACTGCTGCTGCTGCTACTACTGCTACTGCTGCTGCTACTACTACTGCTGCTATTACTACTACTACTACTGCTACTACTACTACTACTGCTGCTATTACTACTACTACTACTGCTACTAGTACTGCTACTACTGCTACTACTACTACTGCTACTGCTACTAATATTGATACTACTATTAATACTACTGCTACTGCTACTACCGCTACTACTACTACTACTGCTACTACTACTACTACTACTACTAATATTGATACTACTGATACTACTATTAATACTACTACAACTGCTACTGCTACTACTGCTACTGCTACTAATATTGATACTACTATTAATACTACTGCTACTGCTACTACCGCTACTACTACTATTGCTACTACTGCTGCTACTACTACTGCTGCTGCTACTACTACTACTACTACTCCACTCGTACTACCCCTAGTAGTAGTAGTAGTAGTAGTAGTAATAGTGTTAATACTAGTAATAATTATATTAATACTAGTATTATTAGTAGCAGTATTAGTACTAATAATATAGTACTATTACTACTCCTACTGTAAATACTACCACTATTATTTCTATCACTGCTTCTAATATTACTACGAATATTATTACTACAATTACTACAACTACTACTATCACTGTTAATACTACTGTTGGTACTACTACCACTGCTAATATTATTCTTAATAATAATAATAATAATAATAATATTGCTACTATTATTACTACTAATACTAATCCCACAAATTTTACCATTGCTGCTACTTCTACTACTACTCCACATGACAAAATGCACCTAATAATGTAATGTATTGTTGATGTCCTGTTCAGCGTCTGCCCCAGAGGTCTGTCTTGACCCGATGTCCGAGGGCCACTGCTCCGAGTACGTGTTACTCTGGTATTTCCACCCGAGCTCTGGAGTGTGCCGGCCCTTCATCTACAGCGGCTGTGGAGGAAGCAGAAACCGATTCAGTACGAAACATGACTGTCAGACTTACTGCAGCCTGGGGCAGAGAGGTAACACAACCAATACACAGAAATAGAGCAAATATAGTGTAGTCAGATTTCTTAAATAATTAGTGTAATATGCAGGTTTGCTTTGCCTTTGCCTTTTAAAGTGTGTGTTGTTTACTCAGATCCTAGGTCCTGATGACAGCTGATGGGGAACAACTCTAGCGGCCATTTTGTCCAGTGATCAATGTTGGTATTTTGTATATTTTGTTACTTTTTTTACTTGTTAGTTATTTACTTGTTAGTGTGACTTTACTGTCCTTGCTGTATATGATTCGTCTTTATCCATTTGGGATTGTCTTGAATGTATTTAATTTCTCGTCTGCTGAACACTGTACATCATATTTGCATACTAAGAGCCATACGTTGTTGCACTGTGATATCTGTATGCAATTATTGCTATGTTTACTAAACGTTTATTGCACCATTTCAGTACATTCATACATGGTTTAAATTACACGGCCACTATGATCAACACTGTGTGGTCATTTTGCAATAACCGCTCTGTTTATTTAGATATTAACAAATGGCTTCATAGAGGCACTATTGAGATATTATGCTGTTTATTGTGTGCGTGTGTGAGCATAAATGCGTGGGTTTATGTCGTGACCTCTCACACACATGCTTTCATACAGTTCTATGAGCTTCATCCCGCGTATAAACGCTGCCATATTGGCTTCGCTTCAACTCAATTTGTTGAGTCGTGTCTGGAGAGAGTCTCCTGGGGCCAGACAGAGAATCCTCAAAGAACTGGGTGTTTTTACTGTGTGTGTGTGTGTGTGTGTGTGTGTGTAACAATAGGCTATGGCTATCCTAATTTCTCTCATTAGTTTCAAACACTTCTCTAGCCTGAGGTTCTTCTACGAGATGTAAGGTGGAAATTCCCAGTCCCCTCCTTACTTTTAAAAATCATTTGTAATCTAATATGATTTCACCATGTGTTTTCCCATTTCTCTTCAGTACATTTTGTCCATGCAGTGTGGGCCAGCACTCCAGATGAAGGCATAACAGGAAGAACAAATCATTGAGGACAGATAATGTGTTCTAGGGGATCCTCGGGCTGAATACGACCACGAGAGAGAGAGAGAGAGAGAGAGAGAGAGAGAGGGAGTGAGAAACAAAACATTTGTCATATTCCACCAATTGCTTTATCAATGGATTGTGCACCTAGAAGATGAATGTAACTCGGCGTAAAAGTTGCCTTTTGTGATCCAAACAGAACTCACAATCCTACGTTTTACTATGACACAACACACAATCCTACGTTTTACTATGACACATACAGTGGGAGGGAAATAAGTATTGGATGCGTCAACATTTTTTTCATTAAATATATTTCCTATGAGGCTATTTACATGAAATGTTCACCAGACATCAGTATTAACTCAAGACATCTACACATATAAAGAATTCACAACATTAAAGTCCATAAATAAAGTTCCAGTGCATCCGGAAAGTATTCACAGCACTTCACTTTTTCCACATTTTGTTATGCGACAACCTTATTCCAAAATGGATTCAATTCAATTATTTTCCTCAAAAATCTACAAACAATACCCCATAATGACAGCGTGAAAGACGTTTGATTGAAATCTTTGCAAATTTATTAAAAATAAAAAAACAAGAAAAAAAAGCACATGTACATAAGTATTCACAGCCTTTGCCATGACACTTAAAATTGAGCTCAGGTGCATCCTGTTTCCACTGATCATCCTTGAGATGTTTCTACAACATTATTGGAGTCCACCTGTGATAAATTCAGTTGACAGGATTGTATCGAGGCACAGATCTGGGTAAGGGTACAGAAACATTTCTGCAGCATTGAAGGTCCCAATGAGCACAATGGCCTCCATCATCCGTAAATGGAAGAAGTCTGGAACCAGCAGGACTCTTCCTAGAGCTGGCCGCCTGGCTAAACTGGGCGATCGGGGGAGAAGGGCCTTAGTCAGGGAGTTGACCAAAAACCAGATGGTCACTAACAGAGCTCCAGTGTGTCTCTGTGGAGAGGAGAAGTTTCCAAAAGAACAACCATCTCTGCAGAACTCCACCAATCAGGCCTGTATGGTAGAGTGGCCAGATGGAAGCCACTCCTCAGTAAAAGGCACATGACAACCCACCTGGAGTTTACCAAAAGGCTCCTGAAGGACTCTCAGACCAAAGATTGAACAAAGATTGAACTCTTTGGCCTGAATGGCAAGCGTCATGTCTGGAGGAAACCAGGCACCACTCATCACCTGGCCAATACCATCCCTACAGTGAAGCATGGTGGTGGCAGCATCATGCTGTGGGGATGTTTTCAGAGGCAGGAACTGGAACACTAGTCAGGATCGAGGGAAAGGTGAATGCAGCAATGTACAGAGACATCCTTGATGAAAACCTGCTCCAGAGCGCTCTGGACCTCAGACTGGGGCGAAGGTTCATCTTCCAACAGGACAATGACCCTAAGCACACAGCCAAGATAACGAAGGAGTGGCTACAGGACAACTCTGTGAATGTCCTTGAGTGGCCCAGCCAGAACCCAGACTTGAACCCGATTGAACATCTCTGGGGGGACCTGAAAATGGTTGTGCACTGACGCTCCCCATCCAACCTGATGGAGCGTGAGAGATCCTGGAAAGAAGAATGGGAGAAACTGCCCAAAAATAGGTGTGCCAAGCTTGTAGCATCATACTCATTCGCTTATTTGTAAGTCGCTTTGGATAAAAGCATCTGCCATGTGAATAAATGTAATGTAAATGTACTCAAAAAGACTTGAGGCTGTAATTGTTGCCAAAGGTGCTTCAACAAAATATTGAGCAAAGGCTGTGAATACTTATGTAAATGGGCTTCTTTTGTTTTTTATTTTTAATAAATTTGCAAAGATTTGAAAGCCCTTTACCAGGAGATTCATGAGAAGAATCTGCTGCCATCCACCAGGATGATGAAGCTGAGATGTGGGTGGACCTTCCAGCAGAACAACAATCCAAAGCTTACAGCAAAGGAAACTCTCAATTGGTTTCAGAGAAAATAAATCAAGGTGTTAGAATGGCCCAGTCAATCACCTGACTCGAATCCAATTGAACAAGATTTAAAGACGATATGTCTTTAAGAATGGACCAAAATCACACCTGAAGACTGCGGCCCATTAATTTCTTCGTACAGGAAGCGTCTTGAAGCTTTCATTACAAACAAAGACTTCTACACTAAGTATTAAATAAATTTCACTTATCATGTTCAATACTTTTTTCCCCCCGTGTCATTCCACTTTATTTCACATAACCTCATTTATGGACCTTAATGTTGTGAATTCTTTGTATGTGCAGATATCTTGAGTTAATACTGATGTCTGGTGAAAATTTCATGTGAACAACCTCATTGGAAATATATTTACTGAAAAAAATGTTGACGTGTTCAATACTTATTTCCCCCACTGTATAGAGACAAATGTATGGAGACAAAGAGAACATGCCCAACTCAACACAGACAGTAAACTCAGGATCGATACACACACCCTGCAACTATGAGGCATGAACAGAATCACCATCGAAGCACCTCTAAAAAGCCCTCAAGCCAAAATTAATAGATAAAATGAATAAAACATGCAATGGGTGATATTTCTGCTTAAAAACATGGACACATGGATATGCTGTAAATGTTTAAAGCTTTTTTGAATTGTGTAAATCTTTCTGGAAATACACCGTATATAAGCATTCGCTGAGGAGAATAACCTTCTTGGACACACTTGTAGAGGATCTTGATCGACTCCTCCATACAGAACTCCTTTATAATCTAAAATTTGTGCATGTGAATGCCTTTTGGGTCTCGCAACCACTATCTTGTTGAAGGAGCCATCAACAGATCACATTTAACCTCCTGGCAGAGGCATCCAGCTATTAGGTGAAAATATCTTGATTTTCTAGCAGAATTCATGGCATTAATCTTTTCAAATGTGCCAAGACAATCCCAAATCATGTGTTTGAGGACTTTTTCTCATTTGCAGTGCTATGTTTTCTTGGCAAGCATGCAGACGCTATGCATTATATACAGTATTCTATATAAAACGCTGAAGTTGAATGTAAGTACTAAAACTAAAGTGCGATTTTAATGGTGGGTTGTTTTTTTTTTAGTTGTGTAGACAGCACCCAGCTAAATGAGAATTGTAGAGTAGAGTTGTGAACAGTTTGATCGAACATCGACCATACACTGACTTGTCATGCCCATGGGTGATCATTAAAGCAGCCTTCTGACCCTAACCAGTCTTCTTTCGGATGTGCTTTAATGACAAAACCCCATCATTGCTGTTCATGCTGATGGACTACAAAGCAAATAACTCTTAGAGGTTATAAATGATTAGACTGTACCTAACCTTGAGTATTCCATAATGCCACTTCTTTTAGAGTATTCCTTGTTTCTATTATTAAATATAAAGGATTTATTGGTGTTTTTATTGATAGCAACACATTGGTAAAGTAATGAAAAATGAAAGAAAAACATGGTCTAATAATAAATCTAATAGTCTACGTTTCTTTATAAACACATATCCTTAAGACGTTCACCTTAGGTTTAAGTCATATGCTGTGATGTCACGATAAACTAGGGGGCGTCGTTTACTTGTGACATGGATTCACCATTTGTGTCAACAAATGAAATGTCTCCACCCGTGTTCTGTCATTGATTTGTTACTTGATTGTGTTCACCTGTTCTTTAATTAGTCCTTGATTAGTATGTTGTGTGTACCCTGTTGTGTCAAAGGCTGCGTCCAAATATCCCTACTACCCTACTATACAGTAGACGAAAAGCAGACTGCCGAAAGAGTAGTATGTCCAAATTCTCAGTATTTACCTAACAGTAGGTGAGAAATATCCGGATGACTTCCTGCTTCCGCTGAGATTCTGCAGTATGGAAGCAATGCACACCGAGCTATCCCATAAGGCAACGGGACTGGCGTGGAGAGCTGTGAAAAATGAATCAAAAAAGGTGGAAGGCAGTGTGTTGGCTCTTTTTAAGTTGTAGATCACATGACAATGCCAACATGGCGGATGCAGTACGCCAGGATTGTATTCACATTATACACATGTACCGTCCGTATCAGCGGCCGAGCTATAGGTACGGAATCGAATGCAGTAGGACACAGTTTGCCATTTCAGACACAGCCAAGCTCTTACCAAAGATCTTTCTTTGTACTTCCTGTGACCTTTGCTATGGACTCTGATTTTGATTCTTGGATTTGCCCTAAATAAAACTACTAACGTGTTCATGCACTTGTGTCCTACCACACGCTCTCCTCACAGCATGTTCCAATTTGGTTAATAAGCTGTCAAACTGCATCATTCTGCTTGTTTTTTCTGCACCAGCTATTAAGAGAACAGAGTGTGTGTGTGTGTGTGTATATATATATATATATATATATATATATATATATATATATATATATATATATATATATATAAATAAATAAATAAGGTCTAATAAATGTTTGGTTTTCGGGCACAGATAGTGCTGACAGAAAAACTGGATGAAACTTATCAACTGTAAGGTCTTCAAATCTGTTTCTGTTACAGTGAAGTACTGATAAAAAATGTCTTTGATGTATTTGTCTTAAAGCTTGATTCATTGCGAAACTGCTCCACATATGGCTGTGAGTTTGTAGAGAACAGTGTTCACACTGATGTTCGGCTGGTTTTAATTTTAGCTAACTTTTTTTAGGGTTTTTTTTTTTCACTCCCTCACAACCTTGTGTAGGATAAGCAGTATGGAAAATGGATAGATGGATAGATGGAAATGTTATTTGTCTATCTTCTTCCGGCAAGTAAGTACTTTACCACAGAGCGTTTTTCTGATTATTTCACGGATTTCAGCAGCTCTTATCACAGAAGGAGGTTGACCAAAAAAGACGTCACAGCAGGAATTATAGTTTGCTAGAATTGCCCTTTTTAAATATCAAATTTATTCAAAAAAAATTTAATAAACACTTTTCTGGCCACTTCACCAGAAATCACATGCCTAATACATGTTTCCATCGTAGACCACGGCTCAGGTCTACCTTTACTGGATGGACATGGTTTTGCTTCCTAATTTTTTTTTAAATCAAGAAAGAAACAAGTGAGCAAAGTCACTTTAGAGGTTGTTAGTGATGTGTTAAATTAATTCCCCAAACTAAAATGTCACCATGCTCACTGTATCGGTTAGTGACTCATTTTTGCTGTAAAAAGACTAAAAGTATGGCGAACGTTGCCACAATAAAACTAATAACGGTAATTTTTACAAAAAAAAGTAGTTTTTGCATGGTTTCAAGCCAAGCAGTTTATCATTTTAATCCTTAAGTCACATGATTTGCCAAATAGTTTGTTTATTTCCATTTAAAAGTCAATAAAGTTAGTAATGCATTGTTAAAATACATATTAAGTTATATTTTGTTGTAATTACATTTGCAGTAGGCTTTTTTCCCGCTGGCATCTTCTTCCATTTTCTCCAGGATTTATATTTTTACACTGGATTCTCTTCTGTGCATTCAAAACATTTGCCTTTCCTGACCTCACTGACCACTTCACACATCTTTCACATGTAGTGGAGTGGACTTTTCACATGTTGTACCCATGCATTTATTTGTATGTGATTTTTTTTTTTTTTTACACCTAGGGGCGCATGGTGGCTTAGTGGTTAGCATATTCTCCTCACACCTCCAGGGTCGGGGGTTCGATTTCCACCGTGGTCCTGTGTGTGCAGAGTTTGCATGTTCTCCCTGTGCTGCGGGGGTTTCCTCCGGGTACTCTGGTTTCCTCCCCCAGTCTAAAGACATGCATGGTAGTCTGATTGGCGTGTCTAAAGTGTCCGTAGTGTATGAATGGGTGTATGAATGGGTGTGTGAGTGTGTATGTGATTATGCGATGGATTGGCACCCTGTCCAAGGTGTACGCCACCCTGTGCGCCATGCTCCCTGGGATAAGCTCCAGGTTCCTCGTGACCCAGTAAGGATATACGGTATAGAAAATGGATGGATGAATGGATTTTTTTGCACCTGATTACTTTATTTTATCATGTAGCATATTTGATTTTATTTCCACACGTGACGGGTGTGTGAGTTTATTTTTCAGATGTGATTTTCCTCACATTAGTAATTTTTTTTTCACGTGATCACGTGCAGTATTGGAATGTAACTATGTAAATTTCGTACATTTACTCAAGTACTGTAGTGTACTTAATTACACATTTGAGGTACTTCTACGTTACTTGAATGTTTCCATTTTATGCAACTTTATACTTCTACTCCACTATACAGTATCACAGAGGCACATGTTGTACTTTTTACTCCACTACATTTGCCTGACAGCTTTTAGTTACTTAGTTACTTTTCAGATTACAATTTTTCATACCATTCTTGTCCAGGGAAAACTGCGTATCTCTAAATGTGATGATTGTGATAAACTGAAGGATGAAGTGTTACTTTATGGTTTGAGAAAACTGTCCTACTTCTTAATCGAAATAAACTAATTAAAGTTTAAAGCTGGAAAATGCACTGTCACAAAACTGACTTTTTAGAGATAGGTAGTTCAGACAGGACAGCGGCGCTGCAAACATATGACGATCCTATAGAATAGGATGCATTGCTGTAGATTAAACTAAAAAAAGTATATAAAGTAGTGAAAATGAGCTCAACCATAAACATCTACAGCAGTGAAATGCAATATAAGAATTAAACGTATGAGTAATATGAATCCAAAAACATCACATATAGAATAGTAAAACACTTACAGGGACCATTTACTGCACAGTGAGTGTGTTTACTATTGATACTTTTAAATACACTTTGCTGATAATGCTTAGATACTTTCACTTAAGTAAGCTTTTAAATGCAGGACTTTTACTCGTAGTGGAGTATTTTTATAGTGTGGTATTAGTACTTTTACATAAGTAAAGGATCTGATTGCTTCTTCCATCACTGATCACATGTTTACTTGAGTTCACTTTCAGGCCATAACATGTTGTCATGCACTATCACATGTTTTTCTTCTACTTTATATATTTCTCACATAAACACATGTGGAAAAACATGGTGGCGTAAAATGTCGACATTCTAACATGTAGAACTCATTTAAAGGACAGCATGTGACAATCAAAAGGGCTGCACTGTAAAATCAATTCAGTATCAGATTAAGACAATAAAAATTAAGAAATCCAATAGTTTAAATAAAAGGGTAGAGAGACAGCAAAGACAAAGAGTGTCATTAACAAGACCAAAACAAACAGATTGCCAGACAGATAGATAAACAGACAGATAGATAAACAGACAGACAGATAGATTGACAGATAGATGTCGTGATTAGATTTAGATAGATAGATAGATAGATAGATAGATAGATAGATAGATAGATAGATAGATAGATAGATAGATAGATAGATAGATAGATAGATAGATAGATAGATAGATCAAAACTCTTAAAGAACTACCTAAGATTGCTTACAATGCAGTGTCGACTTGTGATTAAGCTGTGAGATGAGAAGGAAGAGAATCTAGCATGCGTTACATGCTAGATGTAGTAATTAGATTTAATTTGATTTGATACATAGATAGATAGGTAGATGTAGTGATTATATATTAGTTATGTATTGTTACGTATATATATATATATATATATATATATATATATATATATATATATATATATATATATATATATATATATATATATATATATGTATTGCCAGAGCCATATCACACTGCAGCTCTCGCCTGGTTTGCCTTGTAGGGGTATAACCCCGGTGTCCTGGTGAAATTCCCCCACTGACCCTTCTCTATCACGGCCCCCTAATAATCCCCATCTCTGAATGGACTACATCATTCTCTCCTCTCCACTAATAGCTGGTGTGTGGTGGGGGTTCTGGAGCACTATATCTGCTGTCGCAGTTCGGTGGTGGTTGAGGAAATAATCCCCCTCCAAACTATGCACAGCACTTTAAGTGTCTAGAAAAGCGCTATATAACTAACTAATTAACTGGACAGATAGATCACTTTATTCATCCCAGAAGGAATTTCACCTATTACAGCAGCACAGATACTTAGAAGTATACTCCAATTCATTTAACATTATAAATAAATGATAAACACAATAACAATAAATATTACAGTAGGATGTGGGATTACAGTGGGGTGTAAACAGTTTAGCTACAGCAGCAGACTTGATTAGAATTAAATTGGCAAAACATCGTCATGAGTGTAATGAACGAGTCCAAACCTGTTCGGAGGGGAAGTGAGAGAAAGTTTATGAACCGTGCCCATCCCTGAACATTTTGCTGAGTATTTACAGCAATTCTTTGACGTGTGACGTTACTGCTGGTGTAATTGGGCTGTGTGTTAAGTGACACCCCGCCGCGTGGACGCTCCGTCCATACGCCATCTGCTTTAGTTTGAGTTGAGGAGGCGCGCTGTGCGCATTAGCCAATGCAACTTTGTCCTGCGTGCAACTCTGAGTTAGTGGCTTCACGGCACTTCTTCTCGATTCACTCGGGTGCTGTTTTGCAGCTGATCACATTTTGGAGCAGTGTCCTTATCCAGCGCAGCAGGTACCTTTAATATCTACGTTGTGCGTTTGGCACGGAAAAGCCGTGTCACTATTTAAGTTCAGGACAGACAGATGCGCAGCAGTTTGGCATTTTCCTGATTGCCTGTACTCTGTGTTACTGATTAAGGTAATACACTATGATATTTATATCCTGTAGTTTACTTTTCTTTCTATTTTACAGGATTTTAGACAACAGGTAAGATTATAATTACATGGTCGTGGCCAGTTTTAGGAGTCCTCATAGATCCACTCAGCTGTACTGTAAATCCCCAGTGCTGTATTTTAAAAAGCAAGAACTAAACGTGCGTCTTTCCGCCCGACAGGAGAGAAGAAGATGCAGCCGATGAGGACTCTTCTCGTCGTTCTGGCCGTGCTCTGCACTCCGGTCTCCAGCCTGTGTTTGCGCGCGTACGACAGCGACTCGGGCTTCCTGTGCGACGGCGAGCTGCTTCCCAGCGCGAACGCTGACGAGGAGCGAGTCGTGAACGCGCCGTACGACAGCGAGGAGTCGTCCGAGGAGTCGCGGGAGAGGCGGACTTTACCCGGATCCAGCTACAAGTTTCTGAGTCACACCTTGCTCAGGAGCAAGATGTACGGCAACGGTGCGAGGAGTGACCGGCGCAGCAGGGTGACTCTGTCCCTGGACGTGCCCACCAACCTGATGAACGCGCTCTTCGACATCGCCAGAGCCAAAAACCTGCGCGCCAAAGCTGCGCACAACGCGCGCCTCATGGCGCAGATCGGCAAGAGGAGGTGAACCTCCTGCGCGCTCCCGGGGCTTTATTATTGTCATTTTTTTTTTTAACTGTGTGTGTTCAGTAATATTATTTCCACTGCTTTAAGTATCAGCAATAACCTACGTGTACAGTAAGTGAGTTGAACAGACATCTTGAAACGCTTAACGTGGCTTTCATGAATAAATGATTTTTAAAAACATCTCCAGATTCTCAACATGGTTCATATAATACGCAGAAATGCGCGTCATATAGGTTACATGTTGACAAAATAATAAATAATCTGACGCATCAAAGTATGCAATTAGAAAATAAAGCAACAGTCTTGCGTCCCTGCTGGGAGGAAAAGAAGAAAAAAAAGAACAGAAACCCTCACAGAATTTTTAATGGTTTTAATGGTTGCAATGGGAATTGTATCGGTTTTAATAGAAACTGTTCTATGGTAATTTGTTGCCTTCAATTGGTGGCATGTTATGTCTGGTGAAGGCCATTAATGGTTTTAATGGGTAATGGCTGATGGTTTGTAATGGTAATTTGTCATTTGTAGTGGAAACAGTTAGAGTTTCTGTGATGGTCTCTATTGGGTTTTTTTTAGCAGGGGATTCATGCAGTATAGGAGTTGATTGTGGAGACCTTCAGTTTTAAAAAGTGTAAGTGTTCATTAGAGTATATCTAATACACACACACACACACACACACACACACACACACACATATAAGTTTGGACCAGTTTCATACTGCACTGAGAATGGAATCCAGTCTAATATATATAGAGAAACAGTTTTGTATATGCTTTATATGTGTTAAAATGGGTTAAAACACACTAGTGACCTGGACACACAAACATTTCTCCCACACTGTTCTGATCATAAGTGCTGTCCACACTCTCAGAAAAAGGGTTCTAAAGGATACTATTCTTTTGATAGTAGCCCTCACGCTTGGCAAAAAACAGTATTAAACTGTACCTTTCCTTGTCACTGGTGCAGCTATATCCACAAGGGTACATCTTTGGAATCTTTGTGTGTAACCTTTGACCACACACACACACACACACACACACACACACACACACACACACACACACACACATACACACACAAAGGGCATGTGTCGTACTTTTAAAGTATTCATCTATAAAAATAAAGTTTGCATCAGCGGCCCTTAATCTATAATTACATAAATACTTTTTAAAATATATCCATGCCTCCATGTAATAGATACACACTACAAGTAGAAAAGATGTACCCTTATGGTACCACCACCACGTTAACAAGGAAAGGTACAGTTTCATACACCTTTTGTCAAGAGCAAAGGTTACTATCAAAAGAATGACCCCATAAACTAAAGATTTTAAAAAAGAGCACACATTAATACTCTTCCCTGTTATATTATATTAAACTGTTAGAAGCAACAACAAAAAAAATCTCCTGTGATTATAAATAATGTCAAAAGAATGATCCCCCTAGAAACTAAATATAAAGATGTAGAGTCACATGGTTGTTGTTTTCGTATATTAAGCAACCTTAAGCTTTATTCACCTTAAGTGTTTAAGAATATACTGTTTATTTTTTGCTGAAAAGACACAGAACTCGTTAGTGTGTTAGTTTCTATGCTTTAGGTCGTAATGTAAAAACCCTGTTCCTTTGTGTCTGGGCAATAAAGATTTTACTGAGCTGAAGTCATGTGCAATGGTTTGTTCTAAAGATCTCCAAGTGATGCATTTCTCTCCCTCACTGTAATAATCGAGGAGAAGGAGAAGCACACCAGCAGTATTTAACTTCTCCAATTAACCTATAGATCCTTCATTATCAGTCCAGGATTCAATCAGATCGCTACAGTCCCGTAAATTCCACTTAGAAAGTCATTCTTGAATGTCTGAACGTTTGTAAAACCACACGGAGCATTCACTTGAAATCCAGCAAGTGTTCCAAGATATAATTCGATTCAATTCGATTTGATTTGTTTAGCGCTTTTAACAATGGACGTTGTTACAAAGCAGCTTTACAGAAGTATATACACTGCTAAAAAAAAAATAAAGGGAACACTTAAACAACACAGTGTAACTCCAAGTCAATCACACTCCTGTGAAATCAAATGGTCCACTCAGGAAGCGACACTGATTGACAATCAATTTCACATGCTGTTGTGCAAATGGAATAGACAACAGGTGGAAATTATAGGCAATTAGCAAGACAACCCCAATAAAGGAGTGGTTCTGCAGGTGGTGACCACAGACCACTTCTCAGTTCCTATGCTTCCTGGCTGATGTTTTGGTCACTTTTGAATGCTGGCGGTGCTTTCACTCTAGTGGTAGCATGAGACGGAGTCTACAACCCACACAAGTGGCTCAGGTAGTGCAGCTCATCCAGGATGGCACATCACTGCGAGCTGTGGCAAGAAGGTTTGCTGTGTCTGTCAGTGTAGTGTCCAGAGGATGGAGGCGCTACCAGGAGACAGGCTAGTTCATCAGGAGACGTGGAGGAGGCCGTAGGAGGGCAACAACCCAGCAGCTATTTTTTTCTTTTTTTCTGTTCCCTTTATTTTTTTGAGCAGTATAAATTCAAGATATACATTTTACATTTATAAATTTATCCCTAATGAGCGAGCCAGAGATGACGGTAGTGAAGAAAAACTCCCTGAGACGACACGGGGAAGAAACCTCGAGAGGAACCAGACTCAGAAGGG
Source organism: Ameiurus melas (assembly GCA_012411365.1). Lineage (NCBI taxonomy): Eukaryota > Metazoa > Chordata > Actinopteri > Siluriformes > Ictaluridae > Ameiurus > Ameiurus melas. The sequence continues at coordinate 20,772,108 of CM022766.1, read as the reverse complement.
AACCCGTTCTCATCTGCCTGACATCGGATAGTGCAATTCTAAATAAATATCTTCTATATCTTCTATAATAATGGGTTCCCATGTCACACCCCTCTTCATCTCCCTCCACTGGCTTCCTGTAGCCACCCGTATCAGATTCAAGGCATTGATGCTCACCTACATGACCTTGTCTGGTACAGCACGCTCCTACCTCAACTCTCTCCTGAAGGCCTACGTTCCCTCACGCAATCTGCGATCGATTAGTGACCGACGTTTAGTAATTCCCACTCAGCGTGACTCAAGGTCCCTTTCCAGAACCTTCTCACTGACTGTTCCTCAGAGGTGGAATGAACTTCCAACCTCAATCCGAACTAAAGAATCTGTCACTATCTTCAAAAAACAGCTAAAGCCCCACCTCTTCCGTGAACACCTAACCAACTCATAAAATAATAAATAAATAAATAAACAGCACTTACACCTCTACTCTGTGCACTTTGCTTCTTCTGGAACTCAATTAATGGATCTTGTATGGTAGCACTACTTGTATTGTTCTCTGCTTGGTGTATCGCTTTGCTTGTATTTTTCTCATTTGTAAGTCGCTTTGGATAAAAGCGTCTGCTAAGTGAATAAATGTAAATGTATAACTGTGTACTGTATAGTGTATAGTCTATTTACTTTTTCTGCAGTGAATTGTTTGGGGAAAGCTAGAAACAGGGAAATTCACTTATATATAGCACCCTCCAATAAGAATGGCGCCCTTGGTATATATGAGCAAAGTAGGCTGTGAAAAATTGTCTTCATTGTTAAACTTTTTGATCTTTCGTTTAATAAATTCACAAAAATACTCTGCTCTCATGGATATCAAACAATTGCAAACACAACAAGGGGTTTATAAATAAAATATCTTGGTTAAATATAGGTGTGAAACAATTATTTCCAGCTTTTTAGTCAATACTTTGTGCTACCTCTCTTTGCCAAGATAACAGCTCTGAGTCTTCTCCGATAACGCCTGATGAGGCTGGAGAATACATCGCAAGGGATGTGAGACCGTTCCTCCATACAGAATCTCTACACATTCTTCACATTTCGAGGTCCACACTGGTGGACTCTCCTCTTCAGTTCACCCCACAAGTTTTCTATGGGTTCAGGTCAGGGGACTGGGATGGCCATGGCAGGACCTTGATTTTGTGGTCAGTAAACCATTTTCATGTATGTTTTCGATCATTGTCCTGCTGGATTGTTATGAATGACTAAGGGAATTTGGCCTGTGTGTTACCTTATATTTATACCCCTGTGAAACAGGAAGTCATGGTTGAACAATTTCCTTTTCATAGTCACCCAGGTGTACTTAAAAATTTTTTAAATGTCAATGGAAATATACTTCAAATATATTTTTCTCATATGGATTCATAGGGGTGCCAATAATTGTTACACACCTTTATTTAACAAAGATTTTTTCTTTTTTTTTGATAAACCTGTGTTGAGTTTGCAATTGGTAAATATCCATGAGAGCAGAGAATTTTTGTGAATTTTGCACAGAAGTCTTGTGTGCAAAGATAAAATCATGACAATGATTAAAATGTTTGATGTAAATTTCAAACTGTCTGGATGTACAAAATAAAAATAAATAAAATACAAGGATAGATAGATAGATAGATAGATAGATAGATTAAAAAAAACCAATTGTCCACAAGTTTACCCACAAGGCTTAAACATTTAAATAAATCAAAGGGAAAATCACTTCTCATACTAAGTTCCTTTATCTATTTTTTTTATTTAATTGAATTCTTGGTAATTTCCTGACTAGTGATTTGTTGTTAAGATCACTAAAAGCTTAATATTTTGCCATTTGGGGCTTGGCACATTTTTTTCCTAGGAGTGTATACATTTTGGGAAATAAGTATTGAATGTGTCAAAAAATTTTCAGTAAATATATTCCCAATGAGACTATTCACATGATATTTTCCCCAGACATCAGTATTAACTCAAGAAATCCGCAAATATAAAGTATTCACAACATTAAAATCCATAAATAAAGTTATGTGTAATAAAGTGGAATGACACGGTGGAAAAAAGTATTGAACACGCTAAGAAAAAGCAGTTCAAGGCAAGGTAAGGCAAGGAACCAGCTGAAATCCGTAAGTAATTACACCCCCTATCTGTGCAAATTAATATCAGCTGGGTTAGTAAATTGATGGTCTAAAAAAAAAGGCTTTTCATTACCAAGGTGTCACAGAATTAACATCGCATGATGGGTAAAAGCAAAGAGCTCTCTCAAGACCTTCACAGCCTTATTGTTGCGAAACATATTGATGGAATCGGATACAGACGTATTTCAGAATGTCTGAATCCTCCAGTAAGCACCACTGAGGCCGTTATCTACAAGTGGGAGCAACATCACTCCATCATCAAGCTGCCACGCAGAGGAGCTCCTCACAAAATTTCTGAGAGTAGAGTAGCCCAAGAGTCAAGGACCACTCAGAAAGAGCTCCAGAAACACTTAGAGGCAGCAGGTGCCATCATCACAGAGAAAATAAGCAATGCACTCCACTGCTCAAGCTCACACCACAAGAAAATTCACGTCGAAGCTCGTTTAAAGTTTGCTACAACTCATTTGGACAAGCCTATGAAATACTGGAGAGTGTGGTCTGGTCAGACGAGAGTAAAATTTTACTTTTTGTCTGTCATACTATACACCATATTTGGAGAAGAACTGGCGCTGCACATCACCCTAAAAACACTATAGCAATAGTGAAGTCTGGAGGTAGAATGGTGTGGGGCTGTTTTTCATCACATGGTACTGGCAGACTTCATATAATTAAAGGAACGATGAATGGAGCCCTTTTACTGGAAGATTCTTGAGAAGAATCTGCTCCGATCCATCAGGATGATGAGGATGAGATGTGGGTGGAGCCTCCAGCAGGACACCGATCCAAAGCATACAGCAAAGGAAACTCTCAATGGGTTTCAGAGAAAAATCAAGGTGTTAGAATGGCCCAGTCAATCACCTGACTCGAATCCAATTGAACAAGATTTAAAGACGATATGTTTAGAAGAACGGGACAGAATCACATCTGAAGACTGTGTCCTGTTAATTTCTTCGTACAGGAAGCGTCTTGAAGCTGTCGTTAAAAAAAAAGCTCCTCCACTAAGTAATAAATACATTTCAGTTAGCGTGTTCAATACATTTTCCCCGTGTCATTCCACTTCATTACACATAACTTTATTTATGGATTTTAATGTTTGGAATTCTTTATATTTCCAGATATCTTGAGTTAATACTGATGTCTGGTGAAAATTTCATGTGAATAACCTCATTGGAAATATATTTACTGAAAATAATGTTCTCGCGTTCAATACTTACTTCCCCCCCTGTATTTTCTCATTTGTGTGTCTTTCTCATTTAGTGAAAACTAAACGTATCCACTTTATGCTCAAGCACATGTTTGAAATGAAACTTTTTTCGTAATCAGCATGGAATCTTAGAGGGGAAAAAATTACCCCATGGATTTAAACCGTATATGAGAACACTAATGTTTTAATGAAGTCCATTATTAAAATATTTATCAGAAGCCATAATAATTGTTCAGACACCATATCCTCACATCAAATAGCACTACACTCTCAGAAATAAATATTACTAAACTATATATTTATTCATCGTCTTGGTTTGTAACCTCAAATGTACAGCTTTTATACCTTTACTATGTATCTTTCACTTGGAAATGTGGATATAGTGATAAAAAAAGAACAATGGACTTATAGAATAAAGGCACATTTCTAGGTAAAAGATACACACTAAAGTTGCGAAAGGTGCATTCACCACCACAGTCACAAAGAATGGTACAGTCAAGTGCAGTTAAGCAAGTCTGAGCCTGTTCTCACTTACACTATCACAGCTATAATCAGCCGCACTCTCACCAGCCTCTCGTTTCGTACAAAGCATAATGCATCTGTCCTGAAAAACTTTCCCCATGATGGAAAACTAGTGCCAGGTGGTGATTCGCAAGTTGTAATAACGTCAAGTGAAAAAAAAAAAAACATGGACGCCTCCACAAAAGTGTGTCTTGTTTGCTCTGTCAGAACACATACAGCTAATAATAAAGTACTTTACTTTACTTTACGTATAGGCCTGAGTGTCTATTGGTTCTGTTCTACTGTAGTGAACTTCATGCAGCATTTTGGACTGAAACTGCAGCACAGCAACAACAGTGGACAATAGCCAGTAGCTTAGCAACAAGCTAGCCGTCTAACGTTAGCGATAACTCTAATGTTGATAATTATGTTCTCAAAACAGCCATTAGTATGGTCAGTGTGATCGATATAACCAAGTGATCGAAAGCCAACACTGCTATACACAAATTTAAAAGTAGAGATGAGGAAACTGTACACTGTTCACAGTGTGAGCGGCCATGTTGATTTAATGTCACTCCATAAACGATGAAGGACCGGATGGATGAAAAGACTACCCCAACTTGCAGAGTAGAAATTTCCAGGAATGATAAGTTTCCTAGCATCGTCTCTGTGTCTCAATTCTGAAGGTCTCCACGGAACCAAATTGTTTTGTGTTCTTGATATGTGTTGTTTTGAGCATTCATAATCACCCCGCCTTTCACCTCTCGCCTCTCGCCTCTCTGTTCTTCTTCTTCGCTCTGGTAGAATAAACGTCTTTATTTCTTATATAACATCATGCCTATTTATAGGCCTGCCTTGTACTTTGAAAACTATTTCTGTGAGTCTAATGCCATCATCATCATCGCATCATTATCCATTTGATTATGTAAAGGGGGTTTAAATGACTATTTTCATGGTTAAACCTGTTATGAAATTAAAGCCCAAATGTAGATATAATTATTTTTTTTTTGTAGCTGCTGTTATTTCAAGGCTTTTAAAACTATGTTCGTCATGACATTCCACATGATCAACACTGTAAAATGTTATTTCTTTTTTTTTTTACTTTAAATACAGCAAAGATTACTGAGGTATTTTACAAGAAAATACTGTTTCAGCCTTTCTACTTCAAAATGTTATGCTTATTTCAACTTGACTTTTTCTTTGTAATTATTTGTGCTCAAATGCAAAGGTAAATTTGAATCGCAATTCCAAAGTAATATTTACTTTGTCTTTCATCTAATTTATTGATTGAAAAACCCCAACAACAACTGACAAATGCAAGTAAAAAGTACTCAAAACAGCCCATAAATACCTCGCTGAAGGCCAGCTGGTACCCTCTCCCCAGCACATTAGCATTGGCGCCCGGAGACCGAGGGAAGTTTGCCCAACCCGAAGTTTTTCCTCAAAGTGATTGAAGAGATTAAACTATTGAAATATGTATTATTTATTAAGCAATTTAGTGACGCCTTCCAGCCAATAGCATGCTTTTTCCTCGCGTGGTAGTTGCTGCTGGTTTTTCTTATCAAGTAATGAATAATGTTCGTGGTGCGGCTCGTGAATGTTAACAGGTTTCCAGATAACGTTTGTAAACTCAGTTCTGCTTTACGTTCATGGATCAGTTCGTTAAGCATGTAAACTCAACTCAGTTAGCTATATGTATTAGTTTAACTTGGTTGCATGTTAAATCGGTTACTGTTGTCTCAGAAACTGCATTCAGTAATAAAAAACCCAGCCCACCCCTATCATGCATAATCAAAGACAACATGGAAGATACTGTAGAGTATTTTGACTACCTTACACTGATTTGTGTATTTGACAGGATTTCAGCTAAGACATGATGAAAGAGATAGCTTCGATTAAACATGTCTTAAAGATCATTGTCCTGGGCAAAGGAACTCATGAGAGGAAGATGTCACCAGAGCTGATGTGAGATCATATGGAACTGAGGTGCTATTTGGATGTAAAAATCACAAAATGCATGCCTTTTGCTCATGGGGCTCATTTACCCCCTGAACTTAAGCTACCCATGCGAAGCCAAGAAGCAATACATTTGAAGTGTTTCAGAAGATCTTTCTTGAGTTGGATGCTTTAAGGCAGTGGTCCCAACCTTGGCGCTACGGACCGGTTTTATATCAGACAATATTTTCTACGACCGGCCTGTTAAGGTGCGGGTTGGATAATACAACAAAATAAAATGATACAACCGCATAAAACTGGAAGTTTATTAATTTAAAATATATATATAATAATAAACGATCCAATGGAAAACACGCAACTGTACTAGCAGTGTCCTAGTAAGATCACACCAACATATAACATAAAAGAGTGACATCCGTCTGCCCTCTAAAGCTTAACGCACCACGTGACCGAGACAAGCGCCTTAACATACGTCTAGAGTGAGTCATATAAGGATGTAACGGAGAGAATCCGGTCTTTTTTCTCTTTTTTCCAAAAATTAAAACATCGCTCAGACCCAGATAATAAATAAAACGCAAATAATGTAAGTTGTTTATCTTGTGTGCGGGCCGTACCCACTGACCCACGGACAGCACCGGTCCAGCGTCCGGGGTTGGGGACCACTGCTTTAAGGTTTTCCCAGAAGTTCATTCTTGCATAGAAAGTTACTAATGTAAGGCTTCATAGCTCAAGCACATTAAAATATTTTAATCCAGATCAAGTGAGAGGAAAGTAAACTATAGAATCATCAACAACAAATACAATAAATACAACAAAAAATCACAATTAGTATAAAAATATTCTCCATCAAGCTGGTTCCAACTTCTCGAATAGTGGTTGAGACCAGCTTTGCAGGATGGAGACTTGTCACCAGTTTTTATATCCACCATAAATTTTCAGTTGATTGGAGAGAGATGAAAACATACAGCTGTGTATCATCCATATAACAGTGAAAGCTACTTTCATGTTTACGAATAATTTTATCTAGAGGTAGCAGGGGCCTCAAACAGAACCTTATGGAACACCAAATTTAACCTCGGTTTGCATGGAGAAGTCGCTCATTTACATCTACGAACTGATAATGAGCCAGGAGAAGACCGCCCTTAACCAACAACGCTTCCTAGTCTATCAAGGAGAATAGTAGGGTCTATAGTATCAAAAGCTGCACTAAGTTCAAGTAACACAAGCAGTGTGACACAACCCTGATCAGAGGCCAGTTGTAGGTCATTTACCACTTTAACTAAACGCTGTCTCTGTGCAAATGATGAGGTCTAAATCCTGATTGATACATTTCAAGAATGTTGTTCCTATGCAAGTATGAGCATAGCTGCTGTGCTACAACCATTTCTCAGATCTTGGAGGTGAAGGAGATTTGATGTAGGTCTATAGCTGACAGTTGAGGGGTCAAGTAGGTTTTTAAATCAGGGGGTTAATAACTGCTAGCTTTAAATGATTTAGGTACACAACCAGTGCTAAGGGAAAATTGATTATATTAAGAAGTGTTTAAGCTTACTCCAGGATAAATCTGTTTAAACAAACATGTAGGTAAAGGATCGAAAGCATGCAAGTTGATGAATCCACAGAAGAGATAATAAAGCTTAGTTCTGTCTCTCAAAGGGGAGCAAAATACATCTCAAAATTTTGTATCTGATATTGCTTATATTATAATCCATTGGGTTACCACAATAAAAAAAAATTAATGAAATCTCACTGCTATGTAAATGATTGTGTGCCTGTTCTGTGGTGATTTATTCCAAGTTAATTTAATACTCACGTGTTGAATAGAAATCTCGAATTGTTTTTATTATCTTCATTAAGGTGGAGAGAGAGACTTTCTAGCATCATCACTAAGAGATTTCTATATTTCAGTAGGCTCCTTCCATGCTGTTTGAAATATTACCAACTTGGTTTGACCATCTATGTTTTAATAGCTCAAGATGTCTGTTTTAAGGTAACGGATCATTATATAAGAGTACCCATGATTTCTCTCTTTAGCCCACTGTAAACCTTGTCACTTGTCTATGTTTTTATAACCTTCCCATTTTGTTTAAAACGC
>CM022766.1:20407590-20764022 GCA_012411365.1 Ameiurus melas | reverse complement strand
AATTGAAAGTGCTTTTTAGTTTTACTTTCAAACCCTAACCCTAACCCTAACCCTGTAAAGTGACTTATAATGTTTTATGGCCGGGTCTGGCGAGACACTGTAAGACAGATCTGGCCCAGAAACTGCTAAATGTACTTCATTTTAGCATGAAAACACAAATTCAACCATTTAATAAGATTAAGGACTTTTATTAATTAACATTAACAAATACACTACAATATAAATATTTATTAACAACACACTTTTAAAAACAACAAAATAACAAGTAAATATATTTACAGTATATTTAAAGAAAAATATTTTTTTTAAACAAACATTTTCTCTCTCACACACACACACACACACACACACACACACACACACACACACACACACAAAAAATTTCAACCACTTAAAAACATCAAGGACTTCTATAAACAATTAAAAAATACAATATGAATTCATGCTATGTGAATATAATATGAATATTTATTAACAAATAAGTCAAACAAATCTATTTACATTTTGTAAAGAAAAGACATATAAAGAACATACAGTTGTGGTCAGAAGTTTGCATACCCCCCTGCAGAATCTGCAAAATATTAATACTCTTAACAAAATAAGATAAGCTATTTCAATAACAATAAGCTGATAAAGCTATTTCACCTAACAGATGTTTACATATAGTCCACAAGATAATAGCTGAAGTTATCAAAATTACCCTGTTCAAAAGTTTATACACGCTAGATTCTTCATCCTGTGTGTCGTTACCTGGATGATCAACGACTGTGTTTATGTTTTGTGAGATTTGTTCATGAGTCCCTTGATGGCCCTGAGCAGTTAAACTGCCCACTGTTCTTCAGAAAAATCCTCCAGGTCCTGCACATTCTTTACTTTTAAAGCATCTTCAGACAATTCGTATGTCAAATACTTTGAGTTTGGATCTATGTCTCTGATCGAGGCTCTCAGATCGTTCCTTGAAGTGCTCTGGGCAGAGGATAAACCTGACATTCAGCATCTACTGATAACTCACTTCTGTCGTTGGTACCTTCAGTGTACTCTACAGCCGCTCGATTTACAACCTGATTTGTACTACATGAGCTGGGCCATAATCACACTGAATGCTGATCTTAATGGTGATCACAAAGCGAGGAAAAGGACTTGTAAAGACTTTATAAGGTACCTGTGCAGTGTGGATTGCTTCTCACAGTATAATCTGAAACAATGGAAGAACGTTTATAAATCAATCAAAACAAAGCCGCTAAAAATGTTCAGAGTAATAGCTAGATGGGACCCTGCATCCAAAAAGGAAATATCGAACCCAGAGGATTCTGGATGTAATTCATCATTTGGGACTAAAACCAATCCTACCATATATGGTGCAGTGTGAGTTAGAGTTATTTAGAGTGTAAGTTGTAGAGTGGTATTGTTTCTTATATATATTGCTGTAATGCATTAACGTCAGCATTTCTGTATCATTATTAAGACTGTGTATGATGGATATGGTTACTATTTGTTGAGGTTTATTTTGGGGGTAAAATGATTAGATGTGGATTGATGTTATAGTGTTAATAACGTTTCATTCCTGATTGAGGAGATGTACAGCTGAGTGGTGGAGCTCTCCTACACTGCACCCAGATGATGCCCCTTAACTAGCTAATGTACTGTCTTGATTGTTTTATATTCTTTGTCACACTGTTCTTCTGTTTGTCTATTTTACAAATATGACTTCATGTCGGTTCAGTGCTACTTCAAATAAATATGTTGTGTGGTGGTCCACTCTGGGGCAGAAAGTCCACGGCCACCGTTTGCTCCCTGTCCACCTTTGATTATTGCTATTAATGCTAAATAACATATGCTGAAAATTTAAATATCAATGTTAAAACACTGAAATGAGCCCCAGTCAGATTCCGCTTAAGACTCGGAGTTCTTTACAGACAGGAACATCCAGTGATCTAAGCATACTGCTTCTCCACAAAAGTATTAAAAGAAAAGATTTCAAACCTGTGATCTGCCTCCGAGCCCTCAAAGCTCTATTGATTCACTTTGGCAGAATATTCCCGAAGTGTTTGCCAGCCTCCTAAATCAATATCCACAAGGTTATAATCCACAGTAAGAACATTAGCATGGTCCCTGGCAAACACACACACCATCAGTTCCACCATTCTCACCTGGCTTTCATTTCCACAATTCCCACCTGGCTCTCGTTTCCACCATTCCCACCTGGCTCTCGTTTCCACCATTCCCACCTGGCTCTCGTTTCCACCATTCCCACCTGGCTCTCGTTTCCACCATTCCCACCTGGCTCTCGTTTCCACCATTCCCACCTGGCTCTCATTTCCACCACTCCCACCTGGCTCTCGTTTCCGCGCCCCGCCTATTTCCACCTCCCTCTTCCTCTCACCTAGTTACCTGTTCTTTTTATTGCTTCCAAAGACCACGCCCTTCCCTTCATCTCCTTTTTTTGTTCTTCTGTTCTGTTAGAATAGAAAACTCAGCATAAATCCTAGGCTGTTTTCTTAGGTAGTTTATTTTCACCGATTATCTATTTATTCATTCACTTTTTTTTTTTTTTTATTTATTTATTTATTTATTTATTTATTTATTTATTTATTTTCTTCCCGTTAATTAAAACACCACGGAACGGATTCCGTCTCTGCATCACTGTGCAGCTACCCGTTACACTTTAAGTACTAATAATTCACCATCATTGGGGAAATGGAACAAAATCAGAGTGTTGAATTTACACCCTACAATGTTTATATATGTTACGCTCCCGCTGGCAGATGGCGCTGCAGCGGCGAGGTGCAAGGACTACTGCAGAGCACCCGCATGCACGAGAGCACGTAAAGAGGACTCTTAAATATGGACACGCGCCTTTTGTTTGTTTTGGTTTTCCTTCTGTTTGAGCATTGGCTGATTTAATCCAGGTGTCTGTGTTTTAGTTTAATTATGTTGGTTATTTAAACCCCTTGTGTTGCTGTGCACTTCGCGCAGTGTCAGATCTATATGTTTGATTGCAGTAGCGAAGGCGTGTAGCTTACTAGCGGTCTTATTTCCATGTCCGGTTCTCATGTAATGCCTAGTCTCATTTTTTAGTATAGACCCTGTTCTCTGTGTTTTGTTTGCTTGGTTTGTTAATAAAGACATTGTTCCTGCGCTTACTTCCTGTTCACCGTCTCGTGTCGTGACAATATAAGTCAATTGGACACAAATGAACACCCTGGGTGTTAATTCAACACTGGAGATTTTACTGTGTAGTATTTGGAGATGAGTGGGGAAACTGAAGACAGATGGTTTAGCTCCATCTGTAATCCTGACAGTCTGACCTGTCCTGTCAAAGTCCTCCCGCTTGAAGTGCTCACTGCATAACACGGAGGACTCACATACGGAAAAACCTTTTATACATCTCCTTTCCACTGCCTCCTCGACTGTTTCTCTTTGGGAAAGCTTCAAAGTGTGAGAAAAGTTAGCCAGCCAACTAACTAAGATTCACAATATGTCAGACACTCAGCTGAAATGAGGAGCCGTTTTGGAGAACAACGGCAACATACAGTAGATGAAAATCTCGATTATGGGCAATTTACTTTATGATATAAACTATAATATAGGCTGAGACTTTATAAGAAATCATGTAAAATTCATGTAAGTTATTAATAGTCAGACTCTGGTGGCCAACTAGTTATCTGTCAACATAAGGTTATCTGGAGCAAACTCAACCAGAATCAACTGTTCAGTCTTACCTGTGAAAGGTAATTCCTTGAGATCTGGTTTGGACTGTGTGACGATTTGTAAAGACCCAAGCTGCACACGAGTCAGGCATCTTTTATTCAGTCCAGTTATGAGAGTTATAGCAAAGTTGCCCGGTCCAGTATGGTGGTGACGTTAATGTAAGATCCAGCTGCCAATGCGGCGTCCATATATACATACAGCGCCTTGCGAAAGTATTCGGCCCCCTTGAACTTTTCAACCTTTTGCCACATTTGAGGCTTCAAACATAAAGATATAAAATTGTATTTTTTTGTGAAGAATCACCAACAAGTGGGACACAATTGTGAAGTGGAACGAAATCTATTGGATATTGTAAACTTTTTTAGCAAATAAAAAACTGAAAAGTGGTGCGTGCAAAATTATTCGGCTCCTTTACTTTCAGTGCAGCAAACTCACTCCAGAAGTTCAGTGAGGATCTCTGAATGATCCAATGTTGTCCTAAATGACTGATGGTGATAAATAGAATCCACCTGTGTGTAATCAAGTCTCTGTATAAATGCACCTGCTCTGTGATAGTCTCAGGGTTCTGTTGAAAAAGCGCGAGAGCATGCAGAAAGCAAGGAACACACCAGGCAGGTCCGTAATACTGTTGTGGAGAAGTTTAAAGCCGGATTTGGATACAAAAAGATTTCCCAAGCTTTAAACATCCCAAGGAGCACTGTGCAAGCGATCATTTTGAAATGGAAGGAGTATCAGACCACTGCAAATCTACCAAGACCTGGCCGTCCCTCTAAACTTTCAGCTCAGACAAGGAGAAGACTGATCAGAGATGCAGTCAAGAGGCCCATGATCACTCTGGATGAACTGTAGAGAACTACAGCTGAGGTGGGAGAATCTGTCCATAGGACAACAATCAGTCGTACACTGCACAAATCTGGCCTTTATGGAAGAGTGGCATGGAGAAAACCATTTCTCAAAGATATCCATAAAAAGTCTTGTCTAAAGTTTGCCACAAGCCACCTGGGAGACACACCAAACGTCACACCAAACGTTGAGAAATGGCTTTCTTCTTGCCACTCTGACTATAGAGAGACCAGTTACAACACTCTGGCTGTAAAGAAACCAGTAACAACACCCTGACTATAGAGAGAAACCAGTAAAAGACCAGATACAACACTCTGACTGTAAAGAGACCAGTTCCAACACTCTGACTATAGAGAGACTGCGTTTAAAAAAACTTGATTTATTTCTGTTCAAAGTGCAGTGTTTTCACAAGAAGTTCAGATTATCATCAGAAATCATTACTCATTACTGATGTCATTTGTTGCTTGATTTATTGAGCCATTAATACAATAGAAAAGCTGAATTCTAAATCAATCCCTACCTACATTTCTCACATTGCACCATCTTCCTGCTACAACGGAGCCATTTGGGATTTATTCATGAAAGACAGGGTGCAGGGTGGGATTTTCTGCTTGGATGGCATTTGCACTACATTTAGATGAACGACAGGGGGCAGTATGACTTCGAGTAGACCACAATCTCTGAGCTCCACATCCGTCCAGACAGGTGAGGGATGTGAAGGGACCTTACAGGAAACGGTGCTCCTTACATTGTGCTGTGCAGCAATCAAGTTCATTATTTAAAACATGTTTATTTAAAATGAATTCAATAAATATGATCATAAATGATTAAATGCATCAATACATGTATGTACAAGTTCCATCCATCCATCATTTCATGTAAAAAAAAAAAATTCTATTTTTCATTAAGCAGACCTTCTCTGACCAAAGTTTGGAGCAGGATTTGCTTGGAAACAATTTTCAATTAGAAATTGCTAGTAAATTTAACAAGGCATGTTTTCATGTAAAGTAAACACAATTCTTGGTGTCTGTAATTAGAAATTCTCAAGGGAAATTTACTTTACTGTAATTTAATTTACATTAATTTAAATTTACTGTTTCAAGTCAATCTAACTCACTTTTTTTGTTAAAAAAAAAATAATAATAATAAAAAATTTGTTAAGTAATTCTTATAAATATACTACCTTTTTAGTGACATGTGAGTCCTAGTTATCTTTTTTAAATGACTGAGCAATGTTTACTTTAAGTATGTTTTTTACTAGAATTTACTAGAATTTATTTGTAAAGCATTAACACTGATAATAATATATCAGTAACATATAAATGAACACAAATCAATAAAATTGACAATATTTATATACAAATATTTTTATTCAGTGTTTGAACTACATTAATTAACAATACATTAAAATTAATTAACAGATAAAACCAAAAAAGGTCATGATTGATAAAACAAATAACACCCATTCAACCATCTGTCCACATTTCTCGTTTACTTTCATCTTTGTTTCTCCGTGTCTAGCCGATGTCCTCATCTATCTCCTTTCCATATCTCCATCTCTTCAGCTCTGTCTCTGTTTCACTATTATAGGTGAAGTTTTCAATATAATAAAGAAACCGTTACAGAACACACTAACTTTCTGCACAATGAGCAGAAGACACATGTTTGAGATTTCACTTTCAACCAGCAGCACTGTATGAACTTTTCTCTATTTTACTTTAACAAACCTCTCAGAACATTCTCACTTGCTGCACAAAGTGCAAGTACGACCCCTGGAAAAAAATGATGGAATCACCACACTTAGAGGATGTTCACCCAGATGTTTTACTTCTTAGCAAACAAACTAAATTACAGACACCATACAAAACAATTTTTGTTTAAAAGCTGAATGTTCTGGCTTCATTAAACAATTAAATTAAATTATTTTAATTAATGTCATATTTTTTCCAGATCAAACAGCATGGAAGGAGAGCCTACTGAACTATAGAAATCTCTTAGTGATGCTAGAAAAGTCTCTCTCTCCACCTTAATAGAAGATAATGAAAACAATTCGAGATTTCTATTCAACACGTTAGTAAATTAACTAGGAATAAAATCACCACAGAAACAGGCACACAATCATTGCATAGCAGTGAAGATTTCATGAATTTTTTCATTGGTAAAGTTGAAAATATTAGATGTGAAATTCAGGCTATTAAATTAATACCAGACAGTTTTATAACTAACCCTGTAGATGATTATATAGCAATATCAGATCAAAATTTTGAATGTTTTACTCCCCTTACGGAGAGTAAACCCACGGAAGGATGCTGGACCAGACAACATTCCTGGCAGAGTGTCTAGAGCAGGGATGGGCAATCTTATCCAGAAAGGGCCGGTGTGGTTGCAGGTTTTCATTCCAACCAAGCAGGAACCAAACCTGATTCCACCTGTTTAATCAGTTGATCTTGGCTTTCAATAGATTCAGGTGTGGCTTAGTTGGGGTGAAAGCCTGCACCCACACCGGCCCTTTCTGGATAAAATTGCCCACCCCTGACCTAGAGGATGTGCAGACCAGCTGACAGATGTTCTCACTGACATCCTCAACATCTCCCTGAGCAGCGCCATCGTTCCAACGTGCTTCAAGGCTACCACCTTGAATTCTTCGGTGTCCTGCCTCAATGACTACCATCCCGTTGCACTCACACCCATCATCATGAAGTGCTTCGAGAGGCTCGTCATGAGGCACATCAAGACCCTGCTGCCCCCTCACTGGACCCGCTGCAGTATGCGTATCACCCCAACCGCTCAACAGACGATGCCAATGCCACCACCCTACATCTAGCCCTCACCCACCTGGACAAGAAGGACACCTACTTTCGAATGCTGTTCATAGACTTCAGTTCAGCATTCAACAAAATCATTCCTCAGCAGCTGATTGGAAAGTTGGACCTACTGGGCCTGAACACCTCCATCTGCAACTGGATCTTGGACTACCTGACTGGTAGACCTCAGTCAATCCGGATTGGGAACAGTATCTCTAGCACCAACACACTGAGCACGGGGTCCGTCAGGGCCGTGTGCTCAGTCCATTGCTGTTCCCTCTGCGGACGCACGACTATGCAGCAATGCACAGCTCCAATCACATCATCAAGTTCTCAGATCAAACTCCTGTGGTGGGTCTCATCAGCAAGAACGACGAGTCAGCATACTGAGAGGAGCTCAGTGGCTAATGGACCAACAACCTGTCTCTGAATGTGGACAAAATGAAAGTTGTTGACTTCAGGAGAGAATGGAGTGACTACTCTCTGCTGGCAATCGATGGTTCCTCCATGGAGATCATCAAGAGCATCAAATTTCTTGGTGTTCACCTGATGAAGAACCTCACCTGGTCCCTCAACACCAGCTCCATAGCCAAGAAAGCCCAACAGTGTCTCTACTTTCTGTGAAGCCTGACTGAAAAAAGCCCATCTCCCACCCCTCATCCTCACTCCCACCCCTCATCCTCACCACATTCCTCTACAGAGGAACTATTGAGAGCATCCTGAGCAGCTGCATCACTGGTTTGGAAATTGCAGTATTGGATCAATATTGGATCGCAAGACCTTGCAGCGGATAGTGAGGACAGCTGAGAAGATCATCGGGATCTCTCTTCCCTCCATCATAGATATTTACACCACACACTGCATCTGCAAAGCCACCAGCATTGTGGATGAACCCACACACCTCTCACACACACTCTTCATCCTCCTGCCATCTGGAAAAAGGTACCGAAGCATTCGGGCCTCACAGCCAGACTGAATAACAGCTTCTTCCCCCAAGCCATCAGACTCCCCAATACTTAGTGACCGGACTGACACACACACACACACACACACACACACACACACACACTCTGAACTGAACACTATCCCACTCCCATTGCAATTTTTGCACATTGACTGTGTTGTATTTTTGCTGCTACTGTACTTTAAAAAATATCGTATTTAATTTCTTGTCACTTTTATACACTTCACCTGGCTGCTACTGTAATAACTGCTATGTCCAGCTAATCTGCTGAAGACGAAGTCATAGCATGCTATGTTCACATTTACACCATTTTTAAATGATATTGTTATTCTTTGACACCTATCTTCTGCACTAGCTGTTACACTAAAACCGCACTAAAACTGTGTACTGTTCAGCGCTACACTGTCACTTACTGTGCCTATTGTGCTGTTTCAGTAGTATTGTACTGTCCTGTGTTGTTAGCACACGTCTGCACGTGCACTTTATGTAAAAATGTGTAGATCTTATCTAGTTCTGTGTCATCTCATGTGGTTAGTTCAATTCAATTCAATTTGATTCTGTTTAGCGCTTTTTACAATAGACATTGTCTCAAAGCAGCTTTACAGAAATATATAAACATGGTATACAGATATTAAAAGTGCGAATTTATCCCAATTAGGCGAGCCGGGGGCTACGGTGGAAAGGAAAAACACCCTAAGATGTTAAAAGAAGGAACCTTGAGAGGAACCAGACTCAGAAGGGAACCCATCCTCATCTGGGTAACAACAGATAGTGTGAAAAAGTTAATTGTGGTTTTATATGAAGTCTGTTTGGCCTTAGAAGCAGCCGTAGTCCCAGCAGTCTGGAATTGGAGTAGATGAGAGCTCCATCCAGAGGTAGGACATCCGAAACGGATCAGGCAGGTCCGGAGAGCAGAGAGGATCGGGATCTCTAGTATCTCCATAAAATCGTGTGTGGCTTGGCAGGAGAGGGAGAGAGAAGAGATTGTTAGGACTATGTTTAGCGTAACAGAAAGTCTAGTCAAGGTAGGCTTGAGTAAACAAATACGTTTTAAGCCTAGACTTAAACAGTGAGTCTGTGTCTCAGTCACGAACACTAATTGGAAGACTGTTCCATAACTGTGGGGATGTATAAGAGAAAGCTCTTCCACCGGCTGTAGTTAGTGTGTTGTTTTATGTAGCACCATGATTCTAGAGGAACGTTGTTTCACTGTGTACTGTATCAGTGTAAACTTGAACATGAAACACATGAAGGTGCATTTCACAACGATATCCCCGGAAACTGCACAGGAATTATTAACATGTGGAATAATTAACATGTGGATATAAATGAATCATGTGGGGGAAAAACCACTAGTGTAAAGTCCACGAGTGAAAACTAAACAAAAACCAACAACACACATGTGAGTCATGTGATGATTCACTTATACATTTCGGTAACGGTTCTAGGCCCAGTTCCTGAACATGAGTGAGAGGGTTTTGTGTAATATAATTCATTAGAAAGTTATTGAATTTATTTTTCTTTATGCAGGAATCTGTCAGATGAGCATTAACTAAGTGAGAAATATGGTTTTACGCTGTAAATCGCAGGAACAACTCTGGTATTTAACTAGAGGAAATCTGTGAATTATCAAAGGAAGAATTTTGGCTGCAGGGAACAAACTCTTTTCCAGTTAATTATTATTTTTTTTAACAAGTTGTTGCAGTAGAACTGCGCGGATCTGGGAGTCTGCATGTAGGAATGAGGCGTCTGATGCGCGGATGGATAAAGCCTCAGGGGTCGTGTTCTTATTGGCTGGGGACAGACTTCAGGACCATCTGATTGGCCCCACACTGGATTCCTGGGGTTTGATGGACAACAGAAGACGAGAGAAGGTTTACAGGTTTCTACACAGAGCAGGGCAGAGCAGCAGGACTGGAAAGAGGAGCGCACCTTTTGCGCAGTGTTCCTAATGCACGTCATTGAGTTTGTGGATGTTTATGTGACTTTCTGTGAACTTTCGGTTCAGTCCTAGATGGAGTCAGAACTCGTGTAATCGATTAAAAAGCGTTCTGTTGTCAGTACAAAAATCAGAAGAAGATGCCCCTTCCCGTGCTCCTGGCCGTCTGGACGCTCCTCAGGCTCGGTTTGGGGTGTCAGCTCCCCAGCGAGTGGAGACCCCTGAGTGAAGGATGTCGCGCAGAGCTCGCTGAGATCATCGTGTACGCCAAGGTGCTGGCTCTTTACCGGGATCCGTACTACCCGCTGAGCGCGCGCTACACCGCCGGCCACCCGTACGAGTACGAGCGCGCGGGGGCGGAGAGCGCGGAGGCGCTGCTCTACACGGCGGAAGTGGAGATGCTGTGTGATCAGGCGTGGGGCAGCATGCTGGAGGTGCCCGCGGGCTCGCGCCTCAACGTCACCGGCCTCGGATACCTGTCCTGCCAGTCGCACACGGTGATGGCAAACTACTCCTACATCTTCTTCCTCAGGTCAGGTGTGTGTGTGTGTGTGTGTGTGTGTGTGTGTGAGAGAGAGAGAGAGAGAGAGAGAGAGAGACTAACAAAGGAAGCAATGCATGATTGGAAAGATAAAAGCAGTTCGGGGTCAAAGGTCGTATAAAGATAACCTATAGAAGATTCCAAGAGAAAGACAGACATGGAAAGATCACAGCACAAGCAGAATTCACTTATTCACTTATGATCTTTACTCCCTGGACTCGAGCGCTCAGGCAGTTTGCTGTGAGTCAGTTGGAAAGACAGCAATCACAAGACCTA
This sequence comes from Ameiurus melas, assembly GCA_012411365.1. NCBI lineage: Eukaryota > Metazoa > Chordata > Actinopteri > Siluriformes > Ictaluridae > Ameiurus > Ameiurus melas. The sequence goes on along the minus strand of CM022766.1, from coordinate 20,752,944 downwards.
AAACAGAAAATACAGATCATTCACTGAGGTGGACAAGGGGATAAATACATGTCAATGTGTTTAAGGGACAATTAATGATTAAAAGTATAATCCAGAAATAAAAGAATCATAGACACAAAATCCAAAACAAAGCAACCTCATGTATAATCACATCATTACACTATCAATATCTTAACACTTTGTTACTTGTGCAGCAGCTAAGCAAAAATAACATTATATATATATATATATATATCTCACTCACTGAAGGTGATTTTTTTCAGTGTTACACCTGTGAACCTGTGATAATGAAGTGCGATGTGCGAAATTAGCAAATCCTAATAGCATTCGAAGTAAGGGTGTGTAAACTTTTGCACTCAGCAAGAACTAAAGAAAAGTTTACCCCTTATCTTGTTTGTTCATGCTCTCTCTCTCTCTCTCTCTCTCTCTCTCTCTCTCTCTCTCTCTCTCTTTCTATGTGTATGTGTGTGTGTGTGGCTAATGCTCTTACACGCAGGATGGATGAAAATTATAACCTCCTTCCCCACGGTGTTAACTACCAGGACGCCATCTTCCCCGATACCCAGGAGAACCGACGCATGTTCTCCAGCCTGTTCCAGTTCTCCAACTGCTCCAGCGCACACACACTCCACAGCTTCAGTCCTGACTGGGAGCAGCAGGAAGATCACAGGGTAGAACTCACACACACACACACACACACACACACACAAGGAACCCTTTTTGTTACAGGATTATCCACAGAACCTCTGATACTGAGTGTACACTTTTCAGGCCACAAGCTTCAGATTCCTAAATAGGCTCTCTACACATTCATACACTAGTGACTAGCATGATGAAAGAGTTTTGAGGGTGAATGGTATTGACAAGGTTTTTTGTTTTTTTTAAATGTAATTTAAATGGTATTCAGAAATTTAGTTTGTAGCAGTTACTGGCATATAAAGATATAAACAAGATATTCCTGTGTTTTTGCACTCAGAAAGAATCTTAGAAGTTATGATATTAAAGCTGGTTATGTGTATGTGATCTAGCAAAAATATTTGCTCCTCTTTCTACAGATAATTTACATCTGTCAAATAGTCTGTACTTGTTTTTATAATACTTAGACAAAGCTGACTACAAACACTATAAACATCTCAAAATGTCCTTGGTGTTACAACATTTCCCAATCTCTGCCAAACTATGTTTTTGTTGAAGTACCAGTTTCACAATCACCTCTTCCAACATGTCAAAAACTGTCATTGGCTGCCTGTAGGTCAGTCAAAAAGCACTTCTACTGTGAAAGCAGGCACTCCTTGGCCATATTTAAGTCTGGCTCATGAGATTAAAAGCATCACAGTAAGGGGCAAGAGAAATTGCCAAAAGCTTACCAAAAGGCCCTAGCTGGACGGGGCCTCAAGAAGGCTAGACTAAAAACATTGTATTGACAAGAGATCTAAAGGGGGCCTGCAGTAAAAAGACTTCCTCTAGGATTCTTTAGAAGGTTGACGGTTCTACCATCTTTCTTGAAACCTTTTTCTGAAAGGGAAAGTCTTTGTTGTACTGTAGAGTAGGATCTCTTAAAGGTTCTCCCAGTGGTGTAGTTCATTCAGCCTGGTAGTAAAAGTGAGTTTACTGCATGTAGATGTGTATCGTTTCATCCACACCAATGGTTCCTCCAGAGGGACAAACTGAAGAGCATTTACATCTTATTTCTAAGGATGAAGAAACCAGAAACACTCCGTTTAGAGTGTCTTTATATTATGCTAACACAGCTCTAATGAGGAAATGCTCTACAGGCTGAGTTTGCACATGCCTCGCTAGCAGTCTCAGCCTGAAAGGCTTGCAGGGTGTATGATGTCTTTTATACACTCAGATGGCTTGAGAATCTTGAAGGTTGCAGCCTGACTGTCTGTTTGTACTTCCATACATCTGTTTCTTTTGAACATTGTGACACAGTGAGCAAAATATAAGGGGGGGACGGGGGGACGGGGGAGATGGGGGGACTTCAGAGCATCACGTCTACAAGTGATTAGAGAACTTCATCTAGTTGAAATGTCAGTCAAACAGCTGTTTCATGTGAAAGTAGCTGGGTTGTTGGCTACATTTAAAGGCAAAAAATCTGGCTGGTGAGATTAGACCTCACAGCAGTGCAAATGATTTGTAAAGGGGTCAAGACGTTTTTTAAAATCTTCCCTGAGGTGTAATTATAATATTAGTAAAGTTGTTGGCACAAAAAACATACACAATCTAATAATTTATGACCCTTTTCCACCCCTGCCTCAGTTTTTGTGTCCTTTACCTTTAAGACTTCAGGGTAACCGCCCACTGCTATGATTGGCTAACATCTTTGCCTATGAATTAATTATCAAGGCCCCCTGCCATAACTGTTTTCAGTGGCTGAGTGCCAGTGGGCGGGACCAACGGTGTGATGATGTAAAAGTAGGTGCTGATGTTTGCTATAGGGCCAGTCATAGGCAAATGTATTTTCCCTTGTGACATCACAAATTCCGCCACATCCAAACAAGCTGTTTTTGGAGCTTGGTCAAATAAATGCTCTTTTTGTACTGAAGAGGACGTACTAAGCTTTGAAACTTGCAGGACGTTTAAATGGTACAATGACGTCTTGTATGCCAAAAGATGTCATGTCATGATCCCTTTAAATATTGGTCCGATCAGTGGTTGAAGACTTGTGAGAACTTGATATAGATTGGTGTGTGTGTGTGTGTGTGTGTGTGTGTTTATTGTACAGCGCATTATTTGCAACAACTGACCACGTTGCCTCTAGACATAACAGGCCCAAACCTGCTCAGGATGTTGAGTGAGTTGAGTGATCATTACTGTTTACATCTGGTCATTACATGAGTCATGAGTCTGGATTGTATTCTGTTAAGAGCAGTACGTTGTACTCCTGCTGCCTGATTTAATACTGCTGACACACTTTTACTGCTGTGGCTCCTTTTACCCTCTGGAGCTACCTGATTCATTTTGATACATCTCCTGCTGTGGATTTGCATTTCCCAAAAATCAGTTTAATCCCACGTATAGATACGGTAGATTTGTACCTAAGAGCTGCTGCTGTAATCATAAAGACTGTCCCAGGACACTTATTCTCATACTGAACATACTTTCACACACTTAGTACTGTTTGTGTTTACTCTTCTACTCTTTGTGTGGTTAAGGTTCTGGGTTACTGACCGGAAGGTTGGGGGTTCAAACCCCAGCGCTGCCAAGCTGCCACTGTTGGGGCCTTGAGCAAGGCCCTTAACCCTCTCTGCTCCAGGGGTGCTGTATCATGGCTGACCCTGCACTCTGACTCCAACTTCCTCTGAAAAGAATGTAACCAATGAAGACTCATTACTCATTACACCTGTAATGATTTATAATGGGTTTCAATTTTGAGTCAAGCTCCTCTCAAGGTTTCATTCTGGATTGTTCATCTGGATTTCTTTGAAACTGATTTGTGACTGTGTCTACTGTTAAAAGTGCTACAAAAGTGTAATGGAATTGGAAGTGAAGACATTTGGCTCACACCTCCAGGGTTGGGTTTCGAATCCCACCTCCACCCCATGTGAGCAGAGTTTGCATGTTCTTCCTATACGTCAGGGGTTTCTTCTGTATACTCCGGTTTCCTCCCTCAGTCCAAAGACATGTGTTGAAGGCTCATTGGCATTTCCAAATCGTCCATAGTGTGTGAATGTGTGTGTGATTGTGCCCTGCGTAGTATAAGCAGTACAGAAAATGGATGTAAGGCTGGTGCCAAGATGTCTGAATCTTGAGAGAAATGCTCTCTGACGACCAAGAACTGTTACGAGAATTAGCATTTGAACTCTCTCCCACAGAATTAGCACCTTCATCTGAGATAAACACATCACGCTGAGTGGAGACAGGAAGATCACACCTCACTACATGGCTTCCTTCTTTCTCTCTCCCCCAACCCTTCACTCTCTCTGTGGTGAGATCACCTTAAAGTCCCCAAAGGTTTATATGTTTAGTATCATTCAAAAGGTCTCAGTGCGTCTGGAAACATGGTCTCATCCCCTCAGCAGGAGTTCAAATCACTATTAAGATCTAGAGAAAAATATTACATGCCTTTAAAGGCATACCCTACCCAGGTCCCTCAGACAAATTACCTCCTGTATGTAAATAAGGTACATCCTTTCACAGACATCAAGGCAATCACAAATTGCCAACTGGCCTCCTGATTACTGGGCCCAAATTCCAATTCTAATAACAAACAACACCATTTGGTGGACCTTCAGAGTATCTGGGTATTTAGGGGAGAGCTAGCCAAAGATTCAGGGAATCTGTAGACAAATCTCCTGCACAATTTTTGTGTGTGATTTCATTGCCAGGTAAACATCTCTAATTCTCTTTTATGTGATGTTTTATATTATTGATTACTGCTTATTATCTTCTGAATTGGATTAGGAATTATTATTGAAATTACCTGGTTAATAAATTGTTACATTTGAATTTGTTCAGATCTACCCTGAAATTATTGTCTCCAGTAGATTACGTTAAGTCCTTGTTACCACAAATATGCGACCGGGTTAGTAAAGGCTAAATTCCAGGTTTCGGTGGAGCATTGGGGCACGCCAACTGAGATTTTAGACTCCAGGCCAATAACTTGGCTTTAGTTAAGTGTACTTACTTAGACTGTAAAGGCTAAAAGGAATTTCTGTTTAGAACAACATAATAGTGTTGATTGACCAGTCTAAATAGGGTGAGCCTTAACCTCTGATATTATTAAAGTTAAGTGTACATGGTAAACTATGGCATAAGTATACAAAGCTACTATGATATTGAAGTAAAACTGGTCAACTTGTAGTGGTCATGACCTCTGACTAGAGATAATGTTATTCTAACTGAGTGTATACGGATTTATGGGGACTAAAGAAAGTACTTTATAGAAAAAAAAGGCAAGCATAGCCGGACATCTAAATAGTATTGGTCAATTACCTCTGTCTAATGGCCAAGACTGATGAGTTTGTGACCGTGAGATTCGTGTACACGGTCAGCATGAGACTCTGAGCGACATGGAATCCGGATGAACGAGCACAGTCTAATTAAAATTGTTAAATAGGATAATGAGATATCGAGATAAATGTAATGATAGAGATTGGGATTTTAATATCTCTTAGAATCATTCAATATGGGAGTCAGATAAAGTAAAAAGAGCATATTTAATGTTGACAAATTGTTAATATAAATTTTGATATATCACATAATGGAAAGGCGGTAACACGTAAGAAGCCTTCTCCCATGCCGTTAGATACCGTCATTGGACCAGTGGGTTGTGCTATCCCTACTATAACGTCGACTTGACTTGTTATTGATAAAACCCCAAAGCGTAAGCTCCTCTGTCCAGAAGTCTCCCCCATGGTGGAGACCCCTTCCATAAATAATTAATAAATGTCTGCCTCCTCACAGAAAACCTCACCATATGAATGATTATACACATTTTACAATATGTTTCTCTAGGGCATCGAACATAAAAGTCCCAGCACATTAATATAAACCTGTGATTCATAGGTTCTTAAGCCTGGTCATTTCATGCTTCTTGAATATCAGGATTATCTCCGGATAGTTGATTATCCATGTAAATATGCAGATGCCAATGCAGCCAAAATGAATTTAAAACAGATGTAAAACCCAAACATTTTCATTATTTCAGGAGGTCTGAGATTCATTTAATTCAGTCAGCTGTTTAGCCACAAAGTATAAGTACGTCCTTTTCTCCAAACCATAAATCGACCAAACCAGAACAACATGATTGATGAAGTTAGTCACTTTAATAGATATTAAAAGCAAGATGCAACATCAACAACACAGAGAGTTGGTGTTTGAATGTAATACACTCATTTGCCGATTAGACCAGATACAGCAATAACTAATTTTTTTTATATGGATAAAGCCTGTACGGATATAATCCTGATACTCAACATGAATGAACTGATTGAGAGTGCTGGCACACACACACACACACACACACACACACACACACGTGCAAATCTGTTTTGCAGGGGTTGTGAGTCGGATTATTGCACAGTGGGTCGGCTGAGAGGAGATGTCCTACATTTCTCTTACACTAATCCGCTTGATCTTAAAGGAACAATGCGGTGTTTTTCACCTTAATCTTTATCCACCACATCTGTCATGGTGTGATAACCTCAGACAGCAATTCTGAATGAAAAAAAGAATAGAAAACTTATAAATGTGAAGCAGACCATTTATATGAAACACATATTTCGGTAGAAATCTTTCAAAAACAAACAAAAAAAAAATCCTCAGCGAAAGAGTAAATGATTTGTAAATGAAGCCCTAATTCTATACAGTTTGTCCTTTCATAGATTGGTCTTTTGCAATTATAGTGTTTTGTGACTTTAAAATGATATGCCAGAATTAATCCAGTACTGAGTGAAGAATGAAAACGCTTTTATAATTCACTTATAATATATGCAGTCAGTCGTTGGATTCCATCACTATACATTATAAATACGTGATGATATACAGTAACACACATTCAAAACCATCGCACTCGAATAGTAAAGGAGACGGATGTGAAGTCTCACCAAAGCGATTCTTATGCTGTGTTCACACTATGCTTATTGTAGGGCTTATATGAAAACACACTTCCTATCACTACCTAGCTTAGCTAAGAATCAGTAGTTGATTCCTTCTTCTTCTTCTTCTTCATTGTTGTTCTTGTTGTTTTTGATGTGGTGGTGTTGATGGATTGGATTTATATACTCAGTCAAGGAGAGTCTAATAATCGCTAATAATCTTTCATCCATCTTTAGGGGTGCCAATTATTCTGGAGATGACTCTATAATGGCCACTTAGAAAAGCAACACTTTTGAGCAAAATATTTTGATCAAGTACGCCTATTCTACATGAATGGATTGCCCTGGGCCTGAAAAACATTTTCATTGATCTCTACTTGATGGCATATCTGTTTATTTACGCTTGCCCCTTTGAACTAAGGTTTAAACTGAAGACCACAAATATCCTGACTTCATTACACGCCGTAATACAGATTTAGAGCTTCATGAAAGAACGAAAAAATCATCAAAATGTCCTCCAATTATGTGTTTTGCGTAAATGTTTACTCACTGCCCAAACAGCTGCGCATACTTCCACATAGAAAGGGAGTTTCGGGTTTTATATTCTTTTCACGTTTAAAATGAATGTCCGTGCAGATCGCACATACATCACAGAAGCCGTGGGAAAAAAGAATAACTTTCGAGGTATAAAACTACACTGCTTTAGCTTTCCCACAGGTCACACACAGCCTGAAGATGTCATTGTAGTGATGCATCATTGCCCTGTCAGTTACCTGTTCAAGAGTAGTGGGGTAATATATTTATGTGTTGTTGTGTTCAGGCATGTGCAGGTCAGAGGTCATAACCTGAGGAGACGCGAGGTCACACTAACAGGTGTTCTCTCTCTCTTAAACAGATGTTGCTTTTGGAAACGCAGTAATCCAGACTCGAGTGTTAAAAGATGATTAGCATGCACACACACACACACACACACACGAACACATGCACACACACATAACAGGGTATGGTGTTATATACAGTGTATATATGGAAACCACCCCAAGGTTGAATATGTTCCAATAAACTCATATCGTGAAATGTTTTATTCCCTTTACACCACAGCAGTGTGCCAGTGCTAACAAATTTTCATTGATTCCAGATTGAGACATCATACTTTCTATTCATTTATATCTACATTTAATGTTGTGGGATGTCCAAGAAACAAGTTAGTTCCTGTTATCACTTCTTTAGTTTCACGGCATTTGGCAGACGCCCTTATCCGGAGTGATACCGTCTGTTGGGGAGGTCAAATTTATTGATTTATTTTTGATTAAAGTGCTCATTTATATAGCTTCTGCAACAGCGCTGTTGAATTCTCGATTCTGATTGGCTCTCAGACGTTCAGAGGTGTGCAACGTTTTATAGTAAATGCACAGCTAATGTAGTTCCAGTCGGGCCTTGACCGCATTACAGTTCCATATCACTTTGCCGAGTGAACTGAACTACTGTCCACCACAGCGCACACGTTTAACAACAAACAAAATGATAGAAAAGTTCGAATTTTCGAGAAATAAGTCGGTAGCAACTGACGACAGATCCTTGAATTATTAGAAAAATATTGCGCACCCGGGGTGGCTACGAGGCGAAGCGGAGGCTTGAGCCATTGATATGCAGTTATTACAGAGAGAGAGAGAGAGAGAGAGAGAGCGCACATGTTTGCACTAATGAGACAGAAAACCCAGTGAACAAGTATCGATATTTATTTATTTATACGTTGTGATTTCTGCAGTTATAAAAACCGGAAAACCCTGTGAACAATAGACCCAGGGGTGTTAGCATTACCACCTTGGGGTGTGCTATTATTTTCGAATAATTCAACGTGGGGGTGATTAGCCATGCAGGGAAAAACAGAGATAATGATTGCTGTCGTGTCGTGCAGATGAGGCTTCCTGTGTCAAACGACTTGTTTGACGCAGCTCAAGGGAGTCGCTCTATCAGCACAATAACACACAGCAGCAACCCGTGTAGCTCTGACACACACTCTCTGTGGTGTGTTTACTTTAATTCAATTCAATTTTATTCGTATAGCGCTTTTTACAATCGACATTGTCTCAAAGCAGCTTTACAGAAATATCAACGTGGTATACAGATATTAAACGTGCAAATTTATCCCAAGTGAGCGAGCCACTGAGTGGCGACGGTGGCAAGGAAAAACTCCCTAAGATGTTTTAAGACAACTTTAAATCCACACTCACCCCTATCAAAACTATAAGGATCTAATATGTTAACATTTCTATGGAAATCATTTACACAAGGACGCTTCATATAAACATACATATAAACGATACGGATAATTGGTGATATGGTGGTGTTTTCTGTAAGGAGATGTTTATTTAACATTTATGGGAGGAGTCTCCAATATCAGCAGCAGTTAGAGGTGAAGATGTAACTTGAGGTTTTCTGCCACAGAAGGCTGTACACTTTGTGAAAACATATCTCCGTAATATTGAAGGAGAGCCTATATATATATATATATATATATATATATATATATATATATATATATATATATATATATTTTTTTTTTTATTTATTTATTTTTTTTTTTTACGATTTCCACTCAAAGCACTGGATAAACCATTTACTTTTCTGTTAACGAAACTATTCTTATGATACCCTTTCTCTTTTTAAACATCACAAAAGCATTGGCACCCTAAAAGATATTGGAATTGAATTTATTTTCTTTATTTTTTTTTTTTGCTCCCAGGTTTCAGAGAGTCTATTGTTGCCATGGTAACTGTATTTCCTGTGATTCCATCCTCATTTCATTGGTTTGCTCTCTACTTGAGATTGAGCAGTCTTGGCTCAGTCACAGTGTTTTCTGTCTTTTTCAAAACTAGCCATTTGTGCCTTCCATGTTCTCCTTCCTGTTTCTCTTTCCCTTCATCTGTTAAAGGGCCCTGTGGGTGCGTCAGTTGTGTTTTCATCACAGCTTGGACCACTGAACATAGCAGGCTGTGTTTGGCTTGTGAAATGGCCTGGAAAGCACACACACACACACACACACACACACAGTGGGAGGAGACGCTGATTCATTAAGAAAAATAAGTAATTGGGTGTTTTTCGAGAGCAGGCTGTGACAAAAACATGACCACCAGAAGCGTCCTGCGACACATTTGCGTATTCAGACCAGCTGTCTAGCCTCAGGAGCCGTAGAATCAACTCCAAAATTATTGGCACCCTTTAAGAACATGGGCAAGAATGCGTGTATCAAAATAAACAATACACACAATGATTAAACGTTTTCTCTCACACAGCTGGAGATATGAATCACCTTTCCTCTAATGAACTAATCAATCTCTAATTTTTAAAAAATGTTTTCTCTCAAAAACTATTGGCAAAAAAACAACTTTTTAAATGCAAAAAAATCCTTTTCTTGAATTTTTTTGTAAAAATCTACAGCAATGAAGATTACTGTATATTTGCCTGTTCTGTTTCCTGCCTCTGGCTACCGCTCATTGAGCATTTGTGTATGTTGCTAAGCCAGAACTCACCCAGAGAACTGTTGCTATTTGTTGTTACAGCAGTGGCTCTTCTGTTAAAACAGCCGGAGACATCTCCAGCAGGTGGCTGTTTCCTCTAAGGCCATCTTTTTCTTTCCTCATCCCTACTCCTGTCCTCTGTCTTCTGCTCAGATTTTCATGTCAGAAAATTCCCGAGTATCCACAGTGTTAGGATTGAAATAACTGTTCAAGAACACAGATCAAACGGATAAGGCCGTCAAAAAGACTTGTGAATAAGACATGGATTTGGTCTTTGATTTTAGGTTCGATGGGAATTTGAGCCAGTAAACAAATCTTTTTTAAAACTTTTTTTCATATCGGAAAAAGACAGGAAGACATGGCAGAACAGCACACATTTTATTTGGTCATATGGGTTGACTTTTACACTCCACTGCATTTTGTGTGCTGTTTATTTGTATTTTATTGCCAATGAAGGATGAATAAAATGCTGCTGCAGGCACTGACACACTGCAACAGGGACATACGGGATGTGCGCTTAGTTTGTTAGTTTAGACTTTTAGTTTTATAAACTTTCTTTTGTATTGTTAAGCCTATTTAAGCTGGTAAAACACTGCTTACTGCATGATCTTATCGTCACATTATGTAAAATATAAAAGCAGTAGTGAAGAGGAAGTTGCCGCTTACAGAACTGCTGATGATGCTATTACCATGCACTCCAACCATCATTTCTTTTTCTCTCTCTCTCTCTCTCTCTCTCTCTCTCTCTCTCTCTCTCTCTCTCTCTCTCCTGTGCCTCAGTTGCTGTGCTCGTCTGTGCAGCAGGTGCTGTTTGAGGAGGAGGAGCGTGCGGCCCGTCTGCAGGAGCGCATCAGTAAACTGGAGAAGAAGAACCAGAAGCTGAAAGATCGTGTCGGGAAGCTGACGCGTTCACTGCGTAAACAGCGAAAAACGAGCCGGCGTTACGAACACGAGCTACAGGAGCTCCAAAAGCGCCTGAGCACCAACAAGAAGAACTCTGAACATCACCTCAACTCTATCAATCCTCCACATAGGCTGTCACGCCACAGATACACTCACACACTGTGAACACACATATCAACCAGATTTGGACTTGACACTGCTGGACAGTATCTTCTTTTAATGTACAATAGAGAAAGTGCATAAGTTTGCAAACCCTTAGGATGGAATGAAGACAATGGAATTTAAGGCATTATAAATGTTTACTCATTCATTCATTCATCTTCAGTAATTCCTTTATCCTGGTCAGGGTCGTGGTGGATCTGGAGCCTTTATCAGAATGTGAACACTGGATGTGAAGGAGGTGGGAATACACACTAGATGTGACGCCAGTTCATTGCAGGGCACCGTACACACTTCTTTGGCAATTTAGCATAGCCAATTCACCACCAAATGTGTTTTTGGGTGGTGGGAAGAAACCAGAGAACCTGGAGGAAATGTATGTAATCATGGAGAAAACAAACCAGGAACCCTGGAGCTGTGAGGTGGCAATGCTCTCCACTTCCAGTCTCTTTATTACGACATGAAAGAAAAACAAAAAACCCTAAATATACTTTTTTTTCTTGATGATGATTATGATCATCATGATTATGATGATCATGATTACTGGACACAGAGAGAATCCTGGCAAAACTTACTCCTCTATTAAATATATATATATATATATATATATATATATATATATATATATATATATATATATATTGGAATTTACTGCTGATTAATTGTAAACATTGTTTTCCATTCAGAAATTGGGGGGCGCAAACTTTTGCTCGCAATTGTAAATATCATCACCATCGCCTCCTATTTCCTCCACAAGCTTTCATATTATTCCTCCTCTTTTTTGTGAATGTTTATTTTAACCCTTATACAGATAAAAAGGAAGAAAAAAAAACCTGTCTGTTTGATTATTTCTAATTTTTTTTTATTATTTATTTATTTATTTCGATTATTTTAAAATATAGAAAATATATCTTTGCCAGTGGTAACTAAATGTCTACATATTACTTTAATATGTTTTTAAGACAAGGACAGAAAGGAAGAGCATTGCGGTCATGTAGAACTTGATATAACAATATTACATGTAATTTTTTTTAATCATATATTTAGGAACCAAATCAAAACAAACTAGGACTAGAACAGACCATTAAGAGTGTATTTTGCCAGTTTAGGTCTTAAAAGACCCAGCCAGTAAGTGACGTCTCAGGTCAGTCGGTGCTGACTGCAGATCTGTGTGAATATAAAACATACATTAACTTCTAGCACTACCTTCGCTATCCAATACAGAATGGACAGCAGAGGTGCATTAAGGAGGGGGATACTGTGGGGGCAGCCCCAGTGTTGCCAATTTAGAGCCTGTCACTAGATTATGTGACTCTTCAGACCCCTTTATATTTCAAAAAAGAGCCTAGCAACAAATCTAGCAACGTTTTGAGCAAATGTTAGTAACTGTTCTGCACTCAATATGGCTCTCTAGATCACAGCATGTTCCCATCAGTGCAGTTTCACTCAACTAACCACCACTGTGTAAAAGCTGAAAATCTTGCATTTGTGCAAGCCACTGTTCTCAACAACCAATCACTTTAACCAATGTTCCCATCAGCCAATCACTTATCACCATGGTTTTCCATCAACCAATCACTTTAACCAATGTTCCCATCAGCCAATCACTTATCACCATGGTTTTCCATCAACCAATCACTTTAACCAATGTTCCCATCAGCCAATCACTTATCACCATGGTTTTCCATCAACCAATCACTGATCATCATGGCTTCCCATCAACTAATCACTGATCACCATTGTTCCAATCAACTGATCACTAATCATCATTGTTCCAATCAACTAATCACTAATCACATTGTTCCCATCAACTAATTACTGATCACCATTGTTCCCATTAATCAATCACTGATCATCATTGTTCCCATCGAACAATCACTGAAATCATTGTTCAAATTAACCAATCACTATCATCATTGTTCCCATCAACCTATCACTGATCAAAATTGTTCACATCAATCAATCACTGATCACCATTGTTCACGTCGAACAATTACTTAACACCTCACTTAGTTCTTTGTTTTAAACACTTTTATTTTGTGACATTTAGAGTAATAAAAGCGAGTTATTCTATCCATAATTCCATATGCAATCCATACATCTTTTTCAGGACTGCTTTCTATCGATGCTTCTTTTTGTCTGCGTTCCTGATTAAAGTTATAAACATTTATATAGACAATTACCTGAAAGGTTAGTTTGCAGTGCCATGAGCAAAGACGACTTCTTTCTATTAGAAATAAATGATATAATATCTCATTTTCTATTCAGATAAAACTCTGTTTTATTATCATCTAGTCTAAGTGTCTTCAGAAAATCTTCCTTCATTATATACCCTAATTTTGAATTCGAGATCATGATGAAGCTAAGAATATGCAAATAAGTACTTATTTCCAAAAAGAGTTGGCAGCACTGTGCAGGTTAAGATGGTTCAAACTAGGTACAACAAATATATACTTTTAAAAACAGATATATTTATTTACTTATTGATTAAATAATTGAGGAACTGCTTTATTGGAACAATTATCTTGGCCAATCAAGAACGCTCGCAGAGACGGCACCCAAACATTTGGCAAGACAACATGGTGAAGAACAACAAGCAGAAGAGAAGTTTGGATTTGTTGAGTATATTTTTAAATTTGTCCAACATGCTAGAACTCAAAGCCACGTTTGGTGTCTTCTCTCTCTCTCTCTCTGTGTGTGTGTGTGTGTGTGTGTGTGTGTGTGTGTGTACACACATTGAACAGGCCTGTGTTATCACCGTTCACCTACAATAAAATGAAATAAATTAAATACATGTGAAAATGTTAGCTTGTTTAAATTAGCTAACTTGTTTACCCCAAAATTTGAATATTCATTGAATTGTCATGATCATTTGCATATCAGAACATGTTACATGAGAAAGGAAGAGAATTCTGAAGGCACCGGGTATAGAATATTTAGGAAGAGCTTCATTGGAGTGGAAAATAACGTATCACTTAGTATTTATAGAAATAAGTGTATGACCGATTCGTTGATCTCCTGTTGCACCTTTAACATACCTTCTCTAGACTGTAGTTTGCCTTTACTGCAGTGTGTATGTGAGAAAAGGTGCAAAAGGCAACCATGGAGAAGTTTGATTGAGTAAGAGGAGGAAGATTAGCATGAATGTTTGTTCTCCAGCTGATCCCCTGAAGCCGTGTGAAAGAATTTAGAGGCCATGACCTTTCTGACGGTCGGAGATAATCATGGAGGTAAAGAGAATACTTAAAGTTTGCCAAGGGCTCACAGAGGTACTCACCATTGTGTGTTTTGCGTGTGCAAGTTTCTGTGTCAATGTGTGACTACTCAAGTTGCTAGAAAAGGGTTTTTAAAAATGTTCTGTGAATCTGTCTTTGGCTTCATTTGTGATCACGCCTTATTTTCAAGCATCCCAAGCATCCCTGGCAGCCACTGATAAAGTGCAAAATACAAAACAATCCACAATTACTCCTGCAGGGAATCACACGTCTGTCTGACAAAAACAAGAGAAAGAAAAATAACAGAACCAAACTGGCACATTCTTTACCAATTATAAATGGCTCTAGATGTAGTCACTAACTAGGCTCATAGTTTTATTCGTTGTTTATGTTCAGTAGATCATTTTGGAGGTAAACATGTAATCGCTGGGACAACTGCTTTACACACTGACAGGAGAAATCACAGCATCTAATTTAAGTAAGGAATAAAACAATAATGTGTGCCGTTGTAGGGAAATAATCAATCACGAAAGTGTTTTATTCCTCTTATACCACAGCAATGTATGCAGAATGCCAATAGAATGCCAATTTTTTATTAATTAAAGAATGGCACATTATTCTATTTATCTGTTTGTAGCTACATTTAATGTTGGGGAACATCTATGAGATGTTAAATAAACGCTATAAACAGTTCCTTCCTATCTTCCAGTCTTCCTGCTTCACTCTCTTAAAGTATAGAAAATAACACAAAAATATCACTATCTGTCATAGTACCGAGAAACCAAGTTCTAAAGACTTTCTCGTGGCAGAAAACATACTGAAGACTCCTTCTATAAATCTTAAATAAACTTATCCATCCAGAAAACTTCAACATATCAACGATTATGTTTTTTGGGAACACCTGGACATTCATGTAGTTATCATCCAATCATGTTGCAGCAGGGCAATGCATAAAATCATACAGAAACAGTACAAGCGCTTCTGTTAATGTTCACATCAAACATCAGGATGGGGAAAAATGTGATCTCTGTTGCTTTAACCGTGGCATGGATGTCGGTGCCAGATGGACTTGGTTTGAGTATTTCAGAAACTGCTGATCTCCTGGGATTTTCACACACACAACAGCCTCTAGAGTTTACACAGGATGGTGCGAAAACACTATAAACATCCTGTGAGCGGAGCGTCTGCAGGCTGAAACACCTTGTTGATGAGAGAGATCAGAGGAGGGCTGAGCATACAGGAAGTCTTTAGTAACTCAAATAAGCACTCTTTACAACTGTGGTGCACAGAAAAGCATGTCAGAACACACAACGCATCATGAAACCCACGTCAGGTTCCACTCCTGCTAGCTAAGAACGAGAATCTGAAGCTATCGTGCGCACAGACTCACCCAAACTGGACATACTCAAACCAGATCACGCCATGGTTAAAGTCACAGAAATCACACCTTTTATTTTTTTCATTCTGTTTTGATGTAAACATTCACTGAATCTCTTGACCTGTATCTGCATGATTTTATGCATTGTGCTGCTGCCATATGATTGGCTGATTAGATAACAGCATAAATGTGCTGGTGTTCCTAATAAAGTGGATGCTGAATATATGTATATAACAACACGTTTTAAAAAATCTGTTTATTATTAGACATGGATTAAGTGGAGCAGCTGCCGTACAAGTCCCTGTGTACGAGCTGTGTCTATGGAAATGATCACGTTTTAGAACGAGTACATACATTTAAACCTGCCTTACAGATTAAACAGTCAGAGCTGCTCTTACAGAAAGTTAATCAACTCAAATCACACCTGGGAATTCAACAGAACTGTGGTTAAATAAATAACTATAATCAAAAGTATACACTACATGGCCAAAAATATGTGGACACCTGACTTGTTTTACATCACATTGCCTTAATGAGCATTAATATGGAGTCGGTCCACTCTTTGCTGTTATTATAACCTCCACTTTTCTAAGGAGACTTTCCTAAGGAGGATTTTGGAGCATGACTGTAGGGATTTGTGTTCATTCAGCTACAAGAGCATTAGTGAGATCAGGAAGTGATGTTGGGATGGCGAGGAGGCTCCAGTTCCAGTTCATCCCAAAAGTGTTCAATGGGGTTGAGGTCAGGGCTCTGTGCAGGACACTCGAGTTCTTCCAGTCCAACCTTACCACAACATGTCTTCATGGAGCTCGCTTTGTGCACAGGTGCATCATCATGCTGGAACCGATTTGGGCTTTTTGGTTCCAGTGAAGGGAAATTGTATATAATGCTATAGCATACGAAGATGTTCTATTCAATTATGTGCTTCAAACTTTGTGCGGAAGAACCACATATGGGTGTGATGCTCAGGCGTCTGTCCATACGGTGTAGCGTCTCTGCAACAATAAATAATTATTGTGCATGTACAACTACGTCTTAAATGCTATTACTTTGGTAGAGCCATTTTGAAGCTTTAAACAATGTATTATAATACGTGCATTGATCGGAACCTGGCTTACTTTTCAGCTAGCACTACTTACCAAGACCACACTGTTGTAGAAAATTAACTAACACCTTTTAACCATTCCGAATTGAGAATTCATTGATTTAATGTGCTTTATACCACAGCACAGTTGAATCAGATTTATTGGTTAGAGGTCATGCATTATCGTTGTATAACCGCACTGCTCGGACAGGAGTTCGAGTTGTAACAAACATAGGTTTACATTAATGCACTCATTCTAATTCATTCTTGTTTGTGTAGTTAAAGCCGATACACATAGACTTATAATATGGACGCTTTGCATAAGCTTCATCATAAACTGTTACACGTTTAACAACGGATAACCTATAATCATCGAAGTGGTGAAGTTTTTTGTTTATTTAAGATTTATGGAAGGAGTCTCTAGTGTGCACACTTTCTACGATGGCAAGCTACGTTTCTCGCACGAGAGAGAAAGCTGGTGAGGGAACGACTGTTTATTGTACGGCTATAACGTAAGCGATAAACGGGTAAGAACGTGTCTCTCAGACGCTCCACAAGATTAAATCTTAACACGAACTGTTAAACTGCATGATTTCTTTTCTTTAATGACACATTGTAATTATCGGTATGGATTTTGTCCGTATAACCACCGTTCGTGTTAATCCTTTACGCGTTTCACTTTGTACATGTACGGGTGTAAAGACCTAGAGCCTATCTGAGACAGAATTATGCATGCAAATTGGGGGGTCCATATATAAAGAGGAACAATTGATAGAATAAGTGATACTTTGCGCTCGAACATACATGCTCATTATTACGAGGGGTGCCAATATTTCTGGAAGGCACCTACATGCTTTCTATCCTGTTGTACAATTTTAAATGTGTAGTTTAGGTTTCGATAGCATGAGAAACTAATCACATATTAACCCTTTAAACACTCCGTGTGACTCCGACATTAATCAGTAACTAGTTAGGAGATAAAAAGGAAATGAACTCGCCGTCCCATTGAAAACACAGACGCATTAATCATTCAGGATTTATTAGAGGGAAAAAAAAACAAAAAAAAAACCCAAAACATTCATTCCCTGTTTCTTTACAGCATGGCATATAAACTCTTGATATGTGCAGATGATTGTCAAAGGCATTGGATATACAAGCCCCATATTAACAGAAGGTTCACATCACAGTAACGTTAGTAATTCATATGCCACTCCAAAATATGGATCATAGTTTTGTCACATGCATATAGAGTATATATTTCACATTTCACTGGGCAACTTTGGAGAGGGCAGCCATGGAGATGCGGTGAGAACAAGACCTGCGTCATCAAAACATGTGTTATATGTGTATATTAATTTATATATATTTATATATACGTAAGGGCGCTTAGAAATACATGAACACTTTTTTTTTTCTTTTTTTACATTTTTTTTTCGTTTTTTTTATTTATTTATTTTTTGAGTTTGCTCTTTAGACATGCTTTTTTTTGCTGACAAAAATATATATCATTTGATTTCATTACACTTTATATCAGCGATGCTGCCTGGCTATCAGCGGATACCATGCCGTAATTTTCAGAGTCCTTCATACATATACATGTGTGTGTGTATATATTTATTTATTATTTATATATATATATATATATATATATATATATATATATATATATATATATATATATATATATATATATATATATATATATACACACACACACACACACACACACACACGTGTATATATATATATAGATATACACACATATACATATATATGAGGGACGATTTGAATACACTGCACAGTTTAGAGGGTGGCACAGACATGTGTCAATCACAGCTTTTAATTTAAAGAGGCAATCGCGACGCCTGAGTAGGTAAACCATGAAATAATGTTGTAGTGGGACTTGATTCTGTAGAACGATAGAAGTGCATTCGAAACCAAGTATTTTGTCTAAAATGCCCACTGTTGATAAGGACTGGGACACTGATACTGTGAAATGGCTCATTTTCGTCCAATAGGAGCGTGATTTTCCGATAAACTGTAAAAGAGAGAGGGAACGGTACTGAAGAGCAGACAGTCAATACAATAAAAACATACAAAATGTACATACACAACAATAGCTGTGTATTACAGACAAACGTATGTGTGTGTGTGTGTGTGTGTGTGTGTGTTCAGTACACTGCGACAGAGCTCCAGAGAAAAGGCAGTGTTTAGAGGACAAACGTGTTTGCATTTCAAAGATCACACACACTTTTAATCACCATGACTCCTCAACATCATGTCTCAGGAGTTGTACTGTACACTATATTTACAAAGCCTTTGGACCAAGAGTGTGATCAAACTCTGGACACAAAACACACAAAAGACCACAATAAAAGCAAAACACACACACACACACACACACAAAATAATAAGAACACAGATTAGGCATAACGTCAGCTCGCATCATCATCATCGCTGTTATTATTAACACTCAATGGTGGCTGTGTGTGCGAGGGACTGAGATAGCAAGAAAGATCGAAAGATTTGTACGCACTGTTCAATGAACATGACGCCATGCAACATTTTGAACCCCAGAACCATCTCCTACTTTCACGTGCACCAAGTTAGCGCTGACTTAATGGCGTTAAAGACAACCTGAAATCAGAACCTTTTAAACCTTCTTTCGTATCGTTCATGATTTACCACCATCACTCCTTTAAGGCCAAATATATCCCGTCTTTTGGACATTTTCCATCGAGAACGGACTATACTTCCAGATTAGTCTCCCTTTACACCACTGGAATGTTGGGGTCTCGATCTCGATCATTTAAAACATTGCTGTTTAACATAGAACAACGTATCGTCGTTGATTTTCTAATATAGGTTTTCGGTGAGGAGATGTTCAACATCTTTGGAAGGAGTCTCCAGTTTTGAAATTGAAATTGTTTTTTTAACATTTCACATCGTCTTTAAAACACCACAGGCATGACCTCATATAAACACAGACAGTGAGACACACACTCACACAAATACCATAACAGAAGCAAAGACAGCCACAAAGAGTTCCATTTTTCTCTCAGTATAAAAATACTGTACTGCACAGAAACAAAACGGTCTTCATATCAGGCCTCTGCCGGGGTGTATATGTGTACCTTAGAGCATCGAGAACATCGAACATCTTCAACAACACAGAAATGTACAGGAACTGCCAAGAACCTCAAACACCTTTAACATGAAACGATAAAATGGCATACACTGATAAATGATAAATCCTGTGACATCACGAACATGTAGACATTCAGGGAAGAAAAAAAAAAACATGGAAGGAAGTTGCACGACGTTTCTGATGGCACTTAGGAGAAAGTGACGCACCCTTCACCACACACACACACACACACACACACACACACACACACACTTCTCCTGCAATAGCAACACATTGTAAAGGCTGCAGGAGACAAAGCGAGACACTCAGAAGTGTTTACGGTCAAGGAGACTCACTGGTCTCGGAATAACCGAAATAAGTGATTTAAAGCCCTTAACTTTTAGTTAAATTCCACCCCGTCTGGATTTGTTTTTACTAGATACATGTCTGATTTTACCACACACAGATTTGTGACACATTTACATGATATGTAGCTATAATAGGGCTGTCCCCAGATAACGATTTTCTTCACTGCAACCCCCCATATGATATCTTAGCAACATAAGGCCAATTCAACTAATATTTTCTTAATTAGACTGTTAAATGTAAGAGATTTAAGCATATTTGAGATATTTTTACTCATTTCAAACTGAAATGGTCTTATTCTACTGGCAGATCATTTGGCTTATTTCAGGTGTTTAATTCTAGAAAGAAGCAAAATTCAGCTGCCAATAGGAGAAGATTGAAATTAGTGAACAGGT
This sequence comes from Ameiurus melas, assembly GCA_012411365.1. NCBI lineage: Eukaryota > Metazoa > Chordata > Actinopteri > Siluriformes > Ictaluridae > Ameiurus > Ameiurus melas. The sequence goes on along the minus strand of CM022766.1, from coordinate 20,732,254 downwards.
CTAGAATCATTCTTCGTTGTCTTGTATTCATTATATAATAATTGCTATAGTAATAATAACAGTGGGAGTCTAATCAAATTAATGGGAAACATTAGACGGTGTTCATGCACTTGCTATAATTTATTATTTATTTTTTTTGCTGTTTTGGTTGACCAAAAGGCTGACGTTTATAAAAGAAATTTAGAAATAGAAATAATATCAAAAGCATTCGACTACAGAACTTTAAAATAATTTGCATCTCAAATAAAAGCTTTTTCACTATATATTATTAAGGATGCTTATTTTAAAAAATAATAATAATAATTTAAAAAAATTACGAAACAGGCCTGTGGTAACTTAGCTATAGCATTAGAGTGCAACACCACTGAAATATTTGTTTAAAAAAAGTATTAGAAAAAAAATTTTCTTTATCATCATGGATAACTTTATTATCCATCATTGAGTCTAAACAACGTTTTAGAACGTCTTTTTCTAGTGCATCTTCCAAAGTAATTTTTTTTTCTCGGTTGACCAAATGGCCGAATTTCACAAAAAGAGCTTATACATAAAAAATAAATAAATGTCAAAAACACTTACCTAATTTCAATATATACATGTTATATTACTTGAATGTGTTTAAAGTCTAAATAAAAATAAATAAAGAAAGAAATAAATCATGTGAAACAGTCATGCTGCAACACTGAAATTAAAAATGTGATGGAGAAACCATGATCTGAATCGTTATCCATTATTCTGATCATTTCTGAGGCTGAACAAAAAGGAAAGTTCTGTTACTCGTGTCTCTCCCTAAAAATGCATCTCCTCTCATCACCATGACCTAGGGGTGTGGCTTATTTTATTGACAAGCTAACAAATTTCTGTCATGTCATTTTGCTCGTCTGTCCAACACTAGATTGTAATGTGTTGTTTAAGTTCCTTGCTTAAATTTTTTTTTTATTTTTTAGATGAACACACAACGTGACCGCACGTGTTTTGAATTTGACACATTTTGTCCTGCAGCTAGACTCTGCTATGAGTACTTGCCTTCGGGTAAATAATTTGCATAAACATGATTGGCATCTATTGGGGATCTGTTACAGACAGATTTGGAGTCACCGAACTGAACTGCGGTCATTTGAAAAAGTGTTGATTGGTTCTGCTACGGTATTTTTTTCGTGTACAGTACATGGCCTAATCCGCTGAAATAGGATGCTGGGTCAGCATCCGGCCCCTGATCTGCCAGTTGATGACCAATGTTTTAGGATTTTATACCAAAGTACTTCAGTCCCCACAGTCCCTCAAGGATTTTGGGATTTTGCAATCGCAGAAATTAACTCAAAATCCAGCGAACTGTGCAATATCCGGAGAAGCACGCAAACTTGTCAAAACTACCGCAGATTTTTCCACAGATTTGGGCCAAGACGCATCATGTGAGGTCATCACAACGTGCATTCTGCCAAAGCCCTCGTCGACTCACGCCTGTCGATCACGAGAACAGCTGAAAGGGGCTCATTTACCAAACATCATCGGGGAAACAATTTTGTGCGACTGCAATTCAAAATAGTTTTCCCAAAAAAATTAATTAAAAAACAAAACAAAAACAGAAGCACAAAAACCTCCACAAGCTCCATCGTAAATTTAGAAAAAAAGCCGCCACAAAATAAGCATTTACGGCCGCAACAATCACAAAAAAACCCTGCGCAATCCTGTATGAGCTGAAAGTAGAAATATTTCCTATTCATGCTTCAACTTTCTACTACCAACGTCACCCAAAGTCAAGTTTTTGATGCTTTAGGTTTTCCGTGTCTCGGATTTTGACCGCTTGTTAATTAAACAAACCGCACCCGCAGTTCACATTGTTTCCATTTAATTTAAATCGAACATCAACGCTGGATGTTTGGTTGATACGCCTGAATTTGAAAAAAAACAAAAAATTGTGGTCGGAACTCAGACATGATCAAAATTAAGATCCAGATAATGTTTCTTAAACTCAAACCCCACCCCACCCCCCGCTAATTTTCTGTTGGAAGATCAGCTACAATTTAGCCTCAAGCTTATTTTTAAACGTTATACGTCATATTCAAAGTTGGACTGTGATGACTTTTGCAGAGTTCACATTCCACCATTCTGGTCTCATCTTTACAAATGTTTACAGAAAAGTGCGTCCAAGTTCCCCCCCAACACTCCCCCATGTTTTTACATCCATCTTTCAGTGTTAAGTGCAATTTTTAAACAGAATGTACTAGCTAAATAATCCAAACTTCAAGATGTAATGACAGTTTTAACTATAATTAACTTAAAATATAAACAAGCGCATAAATGACGACATAAATCTAAGCATTTAGTTGACTTCTAGGGGGCAGCCCTTGCCCATATACTCACCGCCTGACTCGGAACATTCAAAGAGACGGCTTGTTACGGTGGACAATGGTGTACAGGACATATCCTAATTGTAACATTGTGTATCACGGGCTCTAATGTGGCTAAGACCGACCCGAGACATGGAAGAATTTTCATTTATACGGTCATTTTTTATTTTATATATATATATTATAATATATATATATATATATATATATATATATATATATATATATATATTTTTTTATGTCCAGTGCAACTGTGGAATTCCCTGAGAACTCGTACACTGGGTGTGAAGCAACGCTGCCATGGCTTTTCAGGGGCTTTCAATGTGTGTGCATCGGTGTGTACACATGAGATGGATAGACTGAGAAAAAGATAGTGTAACAGTGCTACCATCATCAGTCATCACTGCTTGGGTGTATGCGTGCATGTAATACAATAGAAAAATCATATTTGAGGCAAATATTTGGATGAATCTTGTGATGTGGTAATAAACTCTATACTCTCAATCCAACACTGCAGGACTACAGCAAATCCGTAGTCAGTAGCTGTGGAACTTCCATGTGCAAACACATACAACTCGCAGTCCAACATTATTTATAAAGCACTTCTGCAGGTCTGTGAGACAGATCATAGAAAACTCGAAAACCAAAGAACGACTAGAAACTCTAGAAAATAAAACTGCAAAAATCTCGTCAACTCAAACACAGCTTATAGGAAGTGCCAGAAGTGTGAGAGGGGGAAAAAAAGAGAGAATACAAGGGGAAGAGCTTAGAGATGTAGAGTAAGAAAAACTATTTGACATTGGTTCTGCCTTAAGGTGCTCAAGGCAGACACACTTCACGTTTACTCCCGTGCATTCCTCTGAAGTCCTTTCCGAGTCATAACCGGAGGGTAAAATGGCTGCTGTGATTCATAGCACATTCATAACACAACACGCAATTATTCTCATACAAGACTCAAGCCCAGCCACGTAATTCCACTCTTATAAGTGAATTAGACCTCTTCATCCTGTCTGCGTGTGTCGTGCCCCCTGATAGCATGGGGTTCGAGTAGCAGGACGAGTTGCGGTGTGCAGTAAGTGGCGCGCAGTGTCGAGTCTCTCAATGGTTAATTATGGCGACCAGTGTGTTGGTGAGTCCTCTGCCTGTCCTCAAGGCAGGGCGGGGGGTGGTCTGAGAGGCGTGGCTTACAGGGCTGTGGCCTCCCAGCTCTCCCCCCGCAGGACCTGGCGTCACTTTGTCCCAGTTAACACAGTGCTCACCGAGGCAACGGAGGAGGGGTGTGGCCTGCAGGGCTCCACCCCTGGAGCTTGGGATGCGGCTGCGGACGCCAAAGAACAGGAAGCGTGAGGAGGTGCCGTACCTACAAAAGACCACCATATATATTAGCAAGTTGGATTGTAGTTAGGTTTCATATTTTATATTCTTGGACTTGAGACATTACTGACCAGGATAATCATAATGGATGGACTTGAAAACATTGTTACTAAGACACTAAGTTCTGGCTTGATTTAGATCTTACCTGACAGACCATTACCATTTTGAAGGAGTAATAAAGATACCTTCGAGACCAAGTGTAATACGGCATCCCAAAAGGCTCTATTTTAGGCCCATTGTTGTTTTTCCTTTAGACTTTAGAAAAGAGAGTCAAAATTTGTCTATGCTGATTATACATAATCATACTTAGTTTGTCCAGGTTCAGCAGCACAGCTACGCAAAATGACACTGTGTTAAACATACAAAAGCTTAGAAATGTCCTTCTCCTAAATACTGACAAAAGGACTTCATGAAAAGCTTCTCTGACACCAAAACTCAGGAAGGTGCTTTATCATTTGATGTCCATATAATTGTGAATTGGGAAACTGGAAAACAGAGAAAATGAGAAATATACCAAACCAACATGATGCTGGTAATCTAGTGCTTGCTTTTATAACCTTTAGATTGAACAACTGTAATGTGTTGCTTGCCCTGCTGCCTCTTTAAGAATCTTCAATAAGTCCGGAATGCAGCGGTCCACATCCTTCCCAGGAAAAGGTCAGAGCACACTGGCGCAGTCTTATTCAAGCTACACTGCCTGCTTATTAAGTTCCACATCCAGAGTTCCAAAAATACTTGAGTCTGATTGCAGACAAGCCACTGATCTCCAGAAGCAGTATGACCCATCTCAAGCATTTCACTCAGTTGAGTTAATTAATCAGTGGTTGTAGATGTGCTTGATCTTTACTTTACATAACTTTTATATGTTTATATGCCATGAAAAGGAGATTATCTTTAAGAGCTGGAAATTTGAGAACAGTCAGAAAATTGCAGAATTCCCAGAGGTTGAAGGTCAGAAATCCACCACAAATGGTTAATATACAAGCACTCAAACAACACTACAGGGTCTTACTTACAGTCTTTGCACGTTATAGAAGGAGACTCCGTAGACATGTTGTTGATATGATACTGGTTCTGGTTAGGAGCAGGTTTCTGGTTTTGGCTGAGGTTTAACGTCGGGTTCAGGGTCTGGTTCGGTGGTGGTGCCTGCTGCTTTGCGGCATGTCCTCGGCTCTGGGCGCTGCTGTTCGGGTGAGCGCCGTCCATGCTGGCGCCCATACTACTGCCCAGCTGCAGCCTCCTCATGTGCCTCACCACTGCCGTAGCGTTAAAGGCTTGCTGTTACACACAAATGCAGAAATGGGCTGAGCTGCTGTATTTGAACCTATGTGTGTCAAGATGTCTGTTCACAGGCCCGACTTACCCTCCACTTGCTCTTAGCAAAGTTTTTACGCATTTGACGGCTGACCGATTCGTGGATGTTCTTGCAGAGAGCGGTGTCTCCAGCAATCCTGGAAGAAAAGCCACACAAGTCCATTTATTATTCCTGCATATCAAATGCTGATGATTATTGGTACAGCAAATAACGGGTTCAGGGTTTGATCCCAAAACAAGCAAATAATCCAAGTGAGATCAAGGGGACACACCGACCAGATTTACAAGCTATGAAGCTAAAATCCTTTTACTGTACAAATATTATCTGTTCTTACAACATGGACATAGTCTTCATTCAGTTTCTTATCATTTAAATATTTTTGGGGTCTGAGAAAACCCATTATATGTAACTGTGGCTGAATTATTTTGAACAAAATAACATTTTTATTTAGGATCCTTTCTAGCCTGGTCTTGGTGTCTGGCTGCAAGGATCTTGTTGTTTAAAAGCTAATCCATATAGAATACTAGACAATATATCCTCAGCGCAGTGTTATTTCCTGTGTCCTGGTCGTTACAGACCTCTGCAGTAGCGCGAATCGGAGAACGAGACTCACCAGGGGTGACGCAGAGCTTGCTCACAGGTGAAACGCTTAGCGGGGTCTTTCTCCATCAAACTGTTGATAAAGTCCTTGGCTGGAGAGAAGAAACACTAAACTGAGAACACAGCCAGCAAACACAAAGTGACTAATTACTCCATTACCAGAAGGTGGGAAAAAAATGGAAACGTCTTGTGGTTTTGTAGCAGAGGGTCTGGAATGTGGGGGAAACGCACTAAAGTTTAGATTGAACATTCGTCTGAAGAAAAAAAAATTGGAATTACAAAAATAGAGTAAAGTGTATTTTAGGGAGATCAAGAGAAAATGAGTAATGTTATTTAAAAAACAAGACAAAACAAAAAACCCCAAATAAATGTTGAGAGAGAAATAAACACTTTCCTGTAAAACCATGCTTACATTTTTTCACTCTTACTGGCAGACCAGTCATGGATTACTCATGGATAACCGAGTACACATTTGTGTGTCTGTGAATGTATGTGTTACACATGTAAGCAAGTCAGGATTTAACAGTTAGTTAAACGAAGAAAATTTACGAGTATGTACATGACTACGCATCTCAATACTACGAATATAAATTCCACTGCTGTGGCGATTTAAATCAGGAAGGCTACGCTGCACCAGAGAGCAACACACAGCAAAGATTTAACTATTAACTAACTCCTTCTACTTCAAATACACACACGTTCACCTGAATCAGATATATCATCCCAATAAGGTGCATCGAACTCATAATCGGCTTTCAGGATCTGCTCGAAGAGTTTGGAGTCGTTCTCGTCATAGAAAGGTGGATATCCACACAGCCTGAAAGAAAACACACAAAACAGACCAGCCATCTTTACTAGAACACGGGGCAGAGGCTACAACTATATAGACGAATAAATGACATTTATCATTCGAAACCATTCAGCATCCTGTTTTAGGTTACTGCAGAGCCACAAATACTTTTGGACAGATTTAAATTAAGATCTGACTAATAGATGATAAAACTGTGCAGATAAAAGACATGCTCGCGTTAAATGTCCTGTATAAAACCGCATTCCTTAAAGTGAGGCCATTTTAAAATAACAAACAAGGATGGAATGTCAGACCATTTGGATCAATGCATTGATTTAAAAGGCAACAATTAATATTCTCCATCCAGCCATCCATCTTCTATACCACTTATCCTTTGCAGGGGCACGGGGAACCTAGAGCCTATCCCAGGGAGCATCGGGCACAAGGCGGGGTACACCAGTCTGATTAATATTCTATTATTATTATTAAATATAATTGGTTATAAATTGACCATTATACATGAATTAAAGTTAGACTTACCCTAGAATCTGAACAAAGTTGGTCACGTATCGATCCAAGATTACTAAATCAAAATCATACCGTATTAAAGCAGATTCAGTGATCATCAAATATCGAATCACTGCCTTAAGAATCGTATTGTATCACATAACAGGGCCTAAGAAGTGCTTTTGTGGAGCGCCTTAAGCCGAATGTATATAAAAAGATATTTAGGTGACATATCAGTATGAATGTTAAAAAAAAAAAAAACAGCAGCTGTTAACAATAGTGATAGTAGACAGACAAAAAATATAACTAATGTAGGCTCTTTAACAATTAAAGAAACTGCTAACCTAGCTAACTCACCTACTGATTTCTTCTCATACAATTTTTTTTTCAGGAATTAAAACAAAATCGAAGATAAAACAAAGGCAACCTGAGAAAACACAAAATACAGTTCTTAAATGATAATGTTATTTATTGAAGCAAAAAAGTAATCCAATACCAACTGGGCCTGTGTGAAAATTTATTTGCCCCCGTAGTTACTAATTCCCCAAATCTATGAAACTGCATTCATAATGAGGTTCAGCTGGACAAGACACAACCAGGCCTGATTACTGCAAACCCTGTTCTATCAAATCAACACGTAAATAGAGCTTTTACAACAGTATGAAGTTGGTTAAAATGTCTTATCCAGTAATACACTATGTCAAAGTTTAAAGAAATTCCCGAAAGAAGGTGAATGAAATCCATCAGTCTGGGAAGGGTTACAAAGCTATTTCAAAGGCTCTGGGACTCCAGAGAACCACACTGAGAGCCATTATCTCCAAATGGAAAAACTCAGCACAATAGTGAACCTTCCCAGAAGTGTCCGTCCTTCCAAAATTCCTCCAAGCGTGCAGCAATGACTCATCCAGCAAGCCACAAAAGTGCCAAGGACAACATCAAAAGGACCTACAGGCCTCTCTTGCGTCAATAAAGGTCACTGTTCATGACTCAACTATCAGAAAGACACTGGGCAAAAATGGCATCCATGGAAGAGTGGCGAGGTGAAAACCACTGCTAACCCAGAAAAACATTAAGGCTCATCTGAATTTTGCCAAAGCATACTGGGAGAATGTTCTGTGGAACTGTTTGGAAGACAGTCGTCCTGTTACACCTGGCATAAACCAAACACCAAATTCAACAGTATACATATGGTCAAGCATGGTGGAGGTACTGTGATGGTGTGGGGATGCGTTGCTGCTGCAGGGCCTGTGTAACATGCAATAATTGAGGGAAACATGAATTCTGCTCTCTACCAGAAAATCCTAAAGGAGAATGTCCGGTCTTCAGTCTGTAAGTTGAAACTCAAGTGCAACTGGATTATGCAGCAAGACAATGAACCAAAGCATAGGAAGTAAGTCCCAGTTCTAGAAGACTGATCTCCAGTTATCGGAGGCATTTGGTTGCAGTTATTGTTACTAAAGGTGGTACAACCAGATTTTAAGTTTAAGGGGCAATTCGTTTTTCACATTGGTGATAGGTGTTGGATAATACTTTTTTGCTTCAATTAAGTAAAACAACAACAAAACTGTATTGTGTGTTTACTCAGGCTGTGTTTGTTTTATGTTGGATTTTGTTTGAAGATCTAAAACTATTTAGCATGAGAGACACAAAAACAGATCAAATCAGGATGGGGGCAAATATTTTTTCACAGAACTGTAGATATTCATGGAGAGCGAAGCTAGTTAGTTGACGTTACCTAAATATACCTTAACTGAATTAACCAAAAACAAAAAAAAAACATTACGTGAAGAAATTCTGCCCGTCTCCTTTATGAACGTGGGTTGCATTTTTACGTAATTAAATACGTATTAAAACATGCGTATTCTTCCTGTGTGTACAAGTTAAGGTAATCCACATATATTTTCATTCAATCTCAAACATGTTAACTGGTGAAACGAACAGACCTTTGACTAGACGCACAATACGTGTTGCTTCACAAATATGGTAAGGATAATGGTCGAAAACATCACGGAATTTATAATTTTTTTTAAATAAATTATAATTTCCTTTGAATAATAACTGGAATAACGTTAATACAAATCAACAATACACACTCATGTCTTCACCACAGTCTTGTAGCGCACAGCCTGCTAGGCAGGAAGACAGCTGATTAAGTGGATTAAGCCTGTGCACGAAGGAAGAATAAATTACAAAAATGCATTTCCTGGAATTTAAACCCCCACCCCCGTGGCCCTTCCCTTTTCGTCATCAAACTTGTTAAAATGCTTTTCCCCTCGGCTACACAGGATAACAGTGCCAAAGTGGAGGTATGGATGGTAATTTTCTGCCTGATTTCCGCCCGATTAGCTTTGCGTTTTCCTCTCCGGACGTCAGGATTGCTATGCAGACGTTGGCGAATAGGCGCTGGTTTTACCCTGTTGCTAATGTAATGTTCGTACCTGAGAGGAGACCAATCAGCCGTGAGCGAGCGTTTCCGAGTGATCGTGATTGGCCGGGATTCGACACTGATGCGCTGGTTAATGGAGGAGCGCAGATGACAGGCAATTTAACACACTCGGTCTACTACATCACACATAAAAATGCACAAACACACACATTCACACAAGCATACACAAACACACACACACGAACGCACCCACATCACAAATTGTCCCCTGCAAAAGTATTGGAGCAGCAAGGCCTTTTTTTTGTTGTTGTTTGTGCTATACGCTGAACCCAATTAGGTTTTAGATCAATACGTGACGATGGATCGGAATTCCAGCTTTCACTTCCTGATACTTACATCTAGAGGTGTTAAACAACTTACAACATGGCACCTTTGGTGGCAGAGTAGCCCATTATTAGCTGAGCACAAGTATACAGTAGCTTTCGCAATGGCTCTGATAGATTTTCCCTCTTTCTTCAGCATCAAAATGGCTCGATTTTCTCCCACAGACAGCTTCCTGGTCTTCATGTTGCTCTACTCTTTTTAACAATAAATACAGTCTCCAGAGGTGAAGCCCAGAACGGACGTTCAGAGCTATTAATTGGGACAGTTCACTTGAAGAATGGCTGGATTCAAACAAAAAGTTGGCATGTTCTGATTTGTTCGACACATCTAGATGTAAATATGAGGAAATGAAAGGTAAAATTGTGATCTGTCGGCTCATATTCATCTTTTGATCCCGAACCCAAATGTCTTCGGTGTAGAGCGCGAACAATAGAATTGGCCTTGCGGTTCCAATGCTTTCAGAGGGGACTGTATACAACACCCATTCATACACTCAGGTGTAAACATAGGGTATTATGCATCATGTAGTTTCTCATCGTATACGTGGATCTTACAGATGCGTGAATATCTCACTTTAAACACAATAACAAATGAATTCAAGACGTTTGTTTTTTTTTCATAAGAAAGCGGCATTGCATGTTTAAGAAACAGCACGGTGGGGGCTGAAAGATTCTGCTTTTGTTTGTTTTTTCTGTTATAGTGAGGACATTTTGAGAGTATGCGTAATCCAGATGTTCAGATAAGCACTACAGATTAAATAACACAAAAAAGGAGGGCGGGGGGTGGGGGCAGGGGGCAGCGCTTGTTTTCACTGGGGAAAGGGGAATATCAATAAAAAAAAGAAAAACTAGAAACGGTGGGCGGAGTTCAGACAGGAAATGACTGTGTGTGATTGCATGGTCTGAACTGCGCATGCGCGCACACAATTTTGTAATTGGATGTTAAAAGCTTGTTTTTATGAGTCGGACACAAACACTAAAATAAAACCACCATCTAAGGAGATAGTGATGGAAAACAACATCTGTAACTGATCAGGACGAGTGAGTGAGTGAGAGTGTGTGTGTGTGTGTGTGTCTGGAGCACAACTGGTTGACTGTTGCCCTGGGACATCTAACAAATGTTAAGAATTTAGACAGAATTTTTAACCTGCATTTAAATATTTGAGTCTAAACCAAGGATGGAAATAAACGGTCCAGTAGGGGTGGAGGAAAGAAAATTCAATTCTTAGATGCATCTCGAGTCTCTCTTTATTAAAATGTGTACATTGAATGTAGAACTTTTTAAAATCAGATTTTTTAAATTTTTTAAAGCCACAAAATAGTTCAAACAAAGTTTGAAGCAAGTAATAATAATAATAATAATAATAATAATATTAATAATAATAATAATAATGCCCACAAACAGATGTGAAGATGGACAAACTCAGACCCGAATCGTCCTCTATGAAAGTGGCCTTGTGGGTAGTAATATTGTGGTATTATTAATTAAATAACAGTGTCATTTTTATGTATGCGTGCAGAGTTCGCATGTTCTCCCCATGATTCAGGTGTGTCTTCAGGTATTCTGGTTTCCTCCCCAGTCCAAAAACATGCGCTGTAGGCTGATTGGCATTTCCAAATTGTCCGTAGTGTGTGAATGGGTGTGTGAGTGTGTGAATGGGTGACTGTGTATGCACGATTGTGCCCTGGGATGAGTTGGCACCCCATCCAGGGTGTCCCCAGGCCTTGTCCCCTGGGATAGGCTCCAGGCACCGCGTGACCTTGGGCAGGATTAGCGCTACAGGAAATAGATGGATGGATGTGTATGTATTTAACATTGCCCTCAAATGGCATTCCAGATTTGGGATCTAATCTGAAGCTCCATGCAACATGCGCACTGTTCAGAAAGTTACCCAAGAGCTGAACAAGTCTGTATTTACATCTGAATACTGAATTTGTGCAATTTCAGTGTAAAGTCATCACTCTGTGTGCTCAACTACACTCTGGGAACGGCCCTGTACGAAACGGACCGAGAGACAGAACTGCAGACACGCCATTACCTTGGTGGCATACCAAGGTAAAGCATTTTGGGGAGAAACAATAAACATATGCACAGTCTTCTGCGGTTCCTGTTTGCTCTTCAAAATAATTCAGAAAGCGCAACCGATCCGCATCTCGGGTTTAAAGATCCGCGCATATAAACGTACTGTATATCTCCAGAATAAGAACTAGACCTGGTTTTAAAGGCTGCAGGACTGTAGTGTGTTCACGGGCTGATCAGAAGGTCGTGAGTTCAAATCCCAGCCAAAGAGACACATATGAGTCACTGAGCAAGTCATTATCTCAGTTCTAAGAGGTTTTTGAATATAAATACTAAAACAAGTGAAAAGGCAGTACTTACAGGATGTAAGCTATGACTCCAATCGACCAGCAATCCACAGCTTTACTGTATGGCTTCTGAGCGAGCACCTCAGGAGCTGACGAGAGGAATGAAGAGACAGATAAGTATATAAGGAAAACTTATAAACTGTTATTAACTGCTTGCTCTCAGATCCGATTGCGACTCTAAATGAGGGCTAGTCTGCTAGTCTCTAAATGCGGACTCGTCCCCACCCATCTCTCCCCTATCATACGACTGCTATGGCTTCCTCTGCGAAGCCAAGCGACCGCATCTTTATCGTACTGCTACTCATGCACCATCAGGGGGCAGTGTAACACACTTGGAGGAAAGCGCTATCCACCCAGTTCTGCATACTTGAGCTCAGAGACACCCATGGCTAGAGTGGCTGTGATTAATTGGGGAGATGGATTATACATCTCCCTGGGAGTTCTGCTCTCCGATATATTCTGTGAAAGTCTCGATTTTGCTGTGCGAGTTTTTTTGTTTAGTATTTTGCCTTTAAATCCATTTTTCAGCAGCAGGCTTTCATTATTAAATTATTTCATTTCAGCGGCAAAGTATTTGACGCAACACTCGAGCAGTTACGACCCTCAAATCCCACTGAAATATTTAAGCCTGATACTGTAACTGGGTTGTTAGAATAACAAAAGGGTTGCAACACACACCGGTCAATCCTGCCGCTCGCTACATGACACGGAGGGATAACGGAGCTCTAGAAGCAACTCCGAATAGATCTGAAACGCTCTTTTTCCTTCTCTCCACTCCCTTTTCTTTCTCCCTTTCAGCATTATTGTGTTTGCTAGAGAAAGAAACATTGTGTGCTCGAGCATGGTGTCACTTATGAAAGCTATTCGGGCTCATCAAAACAAAAACTGAGGCAAACTGCCATCAAAATCTGGAAGGAGACACGTGACTTCCTCGACTGTGTGCGCATGCACATACGCACAGAGTGTGGTACACAATCTATTTTTATCAATTCACGGTCTGTTTTTCAGTCTAAACAAAGGAATGCTGAATAAGGGTCTACTCCAAAAAACATTTATTTATAGCACTGTAAAATCACATTTACACACTCTCCATTAGAGAGAGAGAGAGAGAGAGAGAGAGAGAGAGAGAGAGAGAAAATGCATGAGGTAGATCGAAAGATAGTGAGGGAAAAATAGTGAGAGAGAGATAGACAGATTGAGCTAGAGAGACAGAGAGAGAAAGAGAGTGAAAGACAGGCAGGGAGAGAGAGGGATCAAGTAAATGAGACAGACAGACGTGAAAGACTGATCCCCAGTTATTGGAAGTGTTTGGTTACAGTTATTTCTGCTAAAGGTGGCACAGCAAGACCAAGTTTAACGGGGCAATTAGTTTTTCCAAATTGGTGATAGATGTTCGATAACTTTTTGCTTCAATAAAAAAATAAAAACTGTAGTGCGTGTTTAGTCAGGTTACCTTTGTTTTACGTTGCGTTTGGTTTGACGATTTAAATACTAAATATTTTAAATATTTAGTATGAGATGTGTGCAAAAAAGAGACAGATCAACAGGTAGAGATAGAGCAGGGCATTGCTGGAGAGACGGAAAGGCAGACAGGAAGAGACAGACACTGAGATGGAGAGAAAATAGAGAGAAAGAAACACACTCCAAGAAGCATACAGAGAGCGAGACAGATATCCAGACATACAGAGACAAAAACAGAGTGTGAGACAGATATCCAAACATACAGAGAGAGAAAGAGTGTGAGACAGATATCCAAACATACAGAGAGAAAAACAGAGTGTGAGACAGATATCCAAACATACAGAGAGAAAGAGTGTGAGACAGATATCCAAACATACAGAGAGAAAAAACAGAGTGTGAGACAGATATCCAAACATACAGAGAAAAACAGAGTGTGAGACAGATATCCAAACATACAGAGAGAAAAAAAGAGTGTGAGACAGATATCCAAACATACAGAGAGAAAAAAAGAGGGAGACAGATATCCAAACATACAGAGAGAAAAACAGAGTGTGAGACAGATATCCAAACATACAGAGAGAAAAACAGAGTGTGAGACAGATATCCAAACATACAGAGAGAAAAACAGAGTGTGAGACAGATATCCAAACATACAGAGAGAAAAACAGAGTGTGAGACAGATATCCAAACATACAGAGAAAAAAACAGAGTGTGAGACAGATATCCAAACATACAGAGAGAAAGAGTGTGAGACAGATATCCAAACATACAGAGAGAAAAAAAGAGTGTGAGACAGATATCCAGACATACAGAGAGAAAAAAAGAGTGTGAGACAGATATCCAAACATACAGAGAGAGAAAGAGTGTGAGACAGATATCCAAACATACAGAGAGAAAAAGAGTGTGAGACAGATATCCAAACATACAGAGAGAAAAAAAGAGTGTGAGACAGATATCCAAACATACAGAGAGAGAAAGAGTGTGAGACAGATATCCAAACATACAGAGAGAAAAACAGAGTGTGAGACAGATATCCAAACATACAGAGAGAAAGAGTGTGAGACAGATATCCAAACATACAGAGAGAGAAAGAGTGTGAGACAGATATCCAAACATACAGAGGGAAAGAGTGTGAGACAGATATCCAAACATACAGAGAGAGAAAGAGTGTGAGACAGATATCCAAACATACAGAGAGAGAAAGAGTGTGAGACAGATATCCAAACATACAGAGAGAGAAAGAGTGTGAGACAGATATCCAAACATACAGAGAGAGAAAGAGTGTGAGACAGATATCCAAACATACAGAGAGAGAAAGAGTGTGAGACAGATATCCAAACATACAGAGAGAAAAACAGAGTGTGAGACAGATATCCAAACATACAGAGAGAAAGAGTGTGAGACAGATATCCAAACATACAGAGAGAAAAACAGAGTGTGAGACAGATATCCAAACATACAGAGAGAAAAACAGTGTGAGACAGATATCCAAACATACAGAGAGAAAGAGTGTGAGACAGATATCCAAACATACAGAGAGAAACAGAGTGTGAGACAGATATCCAGACATACAGAGAGAGAGAGAGAGAGAGAGAGAGAGAGAGAGAGAGAGAGAGAGAGAGACAGATGCAGATAGTGTAACTGCTGGAACAGTCCAATTGAAATCCAAAACACACAGACGTGAGGGAGAAAGTAAGAAACAGAGTGTGTTACCATTTAAAGGCAATGAGACAGGGACTAGACGAGTCAGGAATACTGAACACATGCCTGTGAACTCGTGTCATTCTAATGCAGCATGGTACTCCATCACACAACATTAAATCCACACATCCCTGCCCTTCCTCCCTCCCTCTCTCTCACACACACACACACACACACACACACACACCACAATTACAATGACCAAGCGAGCTCATTCCTTCTAACGCGTTGCCGTTTGGACTTTAAAAGTGTCTAAGTAGCTAACCTCAATATGTAACACACATACGTACTGTATATGTATACACGGTATGTATGGACTGAATTTAGTGATGTGTGTATTATATATATATAATAAAGAGGAATGTTAGGGCTTGATCAGCTGCAATGTGCATAATTTATGGAGAAAGCCAGGTTTCTACAGGACAGGACAAGGAGGCCAGGCCTCAAGCACCGAAGAAGCCTCTGAAGATCACTTAAGTCAGGAGCTCCCAGATGTTTTCAAATGGTTCTGGTTGCAGAACCAAAAGTCCAGGGGGTGGAGCTGGACCGGGATCATCTCCTCCTATAAGCCTAACACACTTATCCAGCCTGAAACACAGTTATATCTACCCCGGGGACTTTTGACTCTACTCTGGTAGGAGGAGCTGGATTAGGTCCGACTCCACCCTCTGGACTTGGTTCTTGAATGTTTTTGGACCAATGATCTGAAATTGACATTATGAATTTCGCATTGTGGTTTCTCCTCGTTATTTATTTAAATATGTATTCAATAAAATATGTCCCTGTCCGTTTTCTTGACTCCTGTTCCAATGAGCCAGGGTCACTCAATATCAAGATTTTAATCCCCCCCCCCCCAAACTCGATGTTGTTGAGAAACTAGTGGAGGGACATGGACGAAGAAATCTCTTAGTTTTAGTGCTGGTGAAGAAGACTAAAATGGGCCGTACACTCGACTCACAGTGACTTTGCTAAATAATAGGATGCAAAAACGATCTTAATCATTAGAGAGATATACATAATATTAGTTTGTAAAAAAAAAAAAAAAAAAAGGAAAAAAAAAAAAAAAAAAAACAACAACAAAAAAAAATCAAGTGACCACATGCTTGGGAGCCCTGATTTAAGCAAACCTAAAACCTCACAAGCCTCAGACAGTTTAGTTTCTGAATGTGAGAGTGGTGTGAGCGGCCCGCTCAGGTACTCCTCTGACTGAAGCATATATTACTGTGAAGTCAAATCAGAGTCACGGTTGTCTTTTAATCTTCTACAACTATAAGTTCTCAAGAAAATTATTACTATTATTTTTTTTAAACGAACTAAAAATTTTAACAGTACATTAATCACTCAAATCAACCCCCCTATGTGTGTTTCAGTGGCAAAAAAAAAAAAAAAAAAAATATATATATATATATATATACATATATATAAAAAATTCCTTCGATGAACTAGTTCTTCCCTTTTTGACAAGTCTAATTAAAATGCACAACACAACCTAATACAGTGCTTGTTAAACGGAGGGCGAAGTTTGATCACATCCTTACGGGTGATTAAGTGTGATTAAATGCAGTAGCCCATGCGGCTAACTCTATTAGCATTTCAAATAATTAAATTCCATATACTGAGAGAGAGAGAGAGAGAGAGAGAGAGAGAGAGAGAGAGAAGGCGGTGTTCAAGAGTGTGTGCCCTTCTCACCAACATTCCGGTGGAACAGGAGGACATGGGGATAGAAGAATGAATCGTGTTCAGTGGTGTGTGTGTGTGCATGTGATACAAGGAGAGAGAGTAATAATAGCATGGTTTTGGTATGCTATGCCATGTCTGGTTGTGCTGGATCAGAGCAACAGCAGCTCTGGCACTGTGTGATAAGAAACAGCTCTAGGCTCAGATACAGGATACACACAGATGAGCCAAGTTGTACATACACACTGCATAACCTATGTGCTGTATGGTGTTAACATCATCTTGCAATATGTAGGATTGTAATGTATTCAAAAAAAAAAAAAGTTTGATTAGCTACGTTGACATGGACAGCACTAATCTAATTATTGACCTTGTTCTGAATAAGACAGTATTCTGATTAAGGTGTTTACATGAGTCGCTTTTAGAATATTCCTTTCATGTTGTCCATGTAAACGTACTGAGTGACCCTTACCGACGTATCCTGGTGTGCCACAGGCAGTGGACATAACATCACCCGTGCCCTCCATCTTCGAAAGGCCGAAGTCACTGATCATGATCTTTGAGCCGTCTTGAGGGTTGAAGTAAAGAAGATTCTCAGGCTGAAAAAGGAGAAAAGACATGCAGACTTTTATATAAAAAAGAAAAGAAAGAAAGAAGGAATTAAAAAAAACAAAACAACAACAATCTGTTCACAGAAGAAACATCAGTAATAAGAAGTACGTGAACGTGTATGTGAGACGAATCAGAAACACATGATCTAACATCTGTTTAGTTCTATGATTTAATACATAATTTAATAATTAGTCTGCTAGTTAAGTGCATTATTAGAGACTACAAGAAAAGAATGGGTTAATGATTATAATCTCCTTTAGAACGTAGCACACGGTGTCTGCGCCCGCAACGAAATGTCAGCAAGTCATAGGCCGAGCTACAAGCGGTGATCCATCCTCACCAAAAATAAAAACTCATTACTAATAGGGCTAATGATTAGTACACCCCTCTTGTGTGTGTGTGTGTGTGTGTTTCTGCTCGATCACCTTCAGGTCTCGGTGTACGATGCCCATACTGTGCAGGTAGTTGACCGCATCCAGGACTTGTCTGATGAGTGTGCTGGCATCTTTCTCTGTGTAGAACCCCTTCTCCACGATCCGGTCAAACAGCTCTCCTCCTGAAACACTAAACACATCACACACACACACACACACACACACACACACACACACACACACAATGTAACTGTGTGCTGCGAGAGAGAGAGAGGCGTTCTGTAGGCCATGTATCATCATTTTTAGCACTAACTGATATTTATTCCACCCAAGAGTAAAAATACATCCACAAGTAATTGATATATACACACAGTGGTTATGCGGCCGAGTTGTGGGTGCCAATATTTACACCCAGACACCCAAATTTGGGTGGTTGCGTAATGCGTAGTGACATGCTGTAATTTAATTTTGGACGTACAGCGAATTAATGCTTACATTTTAAAACATTATCAGATGCAGTGCGGTGTGTAGGTTCAGACAACCACTAATGTCAATCTTTATAAATGCATAAACCCGCCACCAGAGGGGGTAAGAAGATTAAAAAAAAAAGAAGAAGAGAGAAACATTCAGTCCTGTATAAACAAACACTCTTTTAAACCTATTAATAAGCATTTATAAATCAGCAGTGCTGGGGAATTTTATTCTCACTGAAGACAGAAACGAACATTTCAGCAGTTTAATACAGAAAGTTGATTTTTCTCTCTCTCACACACACACACACACACACCTTCAGGGAAAAGAGACAAATGTCTACACCACCTAAGCGCGTGCGTGTGTGTGTGTTTTCTGACAGCCACAGATGGTACAGTAAAAGCCTGTAGTCATGGGTTTGACCTCATGGAGGAATGTCCCTGACCCTGTCACTAAGTTCTACCACGCACACACACACACACACACACACAGTTTCAGTCTTCGTGTGCTTTATTGGCATGACAAACAATTGTACATTTGTGTTGCCAAAGCAAGTACAAGGGAAGGGTAAACACAATAAAAGGCAAAATAAAAATAAATATGTACATAAATGTATAAGTTAAGGGCAAAATAAATTGAGTATATACAGAATAATTGAAAAAAAGAAGGATAAAATGTGTAAAATTACAGGGTAAAAGTGAATTTACTAACAAAAAAGGAGGAAACAGGAAACACGAGCGAGGCAGATCACTCACTGTCCCTAAAGCTGTATTAAAGTTGTGTTTTGGTTGCGGTGTAGGCACGACCTTGAGCCATGTTTTCCTGCGCCTGCCTGTTTCTTCTGCTAGGGTGTGGCCACCGAGTCTGTACCTGGTCAAGGTGCTTCAGTGTTTTTATCAATCACTGTGGACAGACACTCTGCCATGGTGCGCGGTCTTTTCAAGGTCAGATAGCATTAGTAATTCGGTCTAATCTGATGTGTTGGACTTTGCTGTTCTGGTCTGAAGCATCAGTGTGGTGGGGGTTAGTAGGTGTTGGTGGTCTTTCAGGGACAGAGCGTCGGACCAGCTGAGAGAGAGAGGGGGGTTGCTTTGATCAGCTCTTGGTATCACAGGGCTTTGTAATGATATGACTGGGGGGTCACAGAGTTCGATGCGTTTCCAGAATTTGATTGCCTGTTACAGTATTTTTATAATTAGCGGATATTTGCCTAATTCGGTCCTGCACGCGTTGATTGTTGTGTGTCGATGTACTCGTAGGATATTTATTTTTTAAACAGAATTCTGCATGCAGGTGAATGCTCAACTGGACGTTTTCCCCATTTTGTGAACTCCTGATTTGTTAGTGGAGCCCACACCTCAATCGGCTCAATTACTGATTATAATATTCTCAGCCAAATTCTCTCTCTCACTCTCTCAATCCCAATGAAGTTTCTAACGGGAGGACAGTAGACGGAAAAAGAATTCTCCCTGCCTCTTTTCGCACACTCTCAGCAGAGTTGCCCGTTTCATACACTGCATCTTCAGAGGAGAACATATAGCACATACTGTCTGCTGCGAGGTGTATGTCTAGTATCCTTTTATGTACCTTCTCTAGGACTTTTTTCTAAATACACTCATGATGCTGAGGATCTCCAGTTGTAATGTTAAGTAATGCTAGTCTGAAGAAATCCATCCCTCCATCCATACCCCTTATCCTACACAGGGTCGGAGGGGAGCTACTGTCAGCTGCAGTTCTTGAAAACCAATGTGGTCTGATACAACACACTTACCTACATCGAACACATGGAAAAAAAAAATAAAGACTAGGCTGCCCCGGATTGTCTAAGGTGTGTGTGTGTGCGCGAGTGTGAGAGAGAGAGAGAGAATATTCAGCCCCACACACGCACACATAGGGACACACTGAGATTAGAGTGGTGTGATGATGGGGACAATCTGTCACCCATCACCAAGGTTACATCGCTCTCCTGCGTCAGTGTGTTGCTCAGCCAAGTGGCCTGGGCAAAGCTCTGTTTCAACGCCCGGTCTACGGTCCACCCTCCATACCCTGACCTCTCACTCCTGCCCCTCCATCAACCACAAGGATGAGATCTCCGTCACCATTTCTCCATCTTCTTGATGAATCTCATTAGCAATCAGGCTGATTTTTTTTTCTCTCTCTCTCGAAGCGGTAAGCAGGCAGAAGCGCTACAGGGAACAAAAACGTTTTCCCCCACTGAACGTGAAAAATCAACCACGGGACCTGAGTCACTTTAAACATCATCGCTCCAGTGTGATTTCCATGAACTGCAGCCTTAACCTAAATATTTCCCCAAGAACATCATGTATACGCTATGTATCATTCCGCATGCTCGTGTGTCTTTCTACTGTGGAAATAAACGTGATGTCATGAACACTTCTACATGGAAATGTTTTCTGTGAGTCAAAATATTGTCCTAAAAAAAAAAAAAAAGAAAAAAAAGAAAGAAAAAAAGTAAGAGCGTTATTTTTGCATACGGTTTTACACAATGTTTCGATACAGTTGCGTGTGTAATTTCATCCTCTGAATGTTTATGTACAAAGGAGCTGATGGTATCGTCTCAGAAGGTGAGAAACGTTACACACTCGGTGTTTCATCATTACGTCTGAGAAAAGAAGAGAGTCTAAGCGTGCTGATGTTGCACCGCTGCAGACCGTGCTTCAGTGCGCTGCTGTCTCTGAGCCGAGCCGAGCACCTGCCGCTGAAAGCATCCTGTTTGCAGAACACCTCACGAAATACACACCCACACACACTACAAACACACACACACTACAAACACATACACACTACAAACACATACACACTACAAACACATACACACTACAAACACACACGTCTATGGTGACAATCACAGCTCTTTGTATTTCTTCTTTACCTGAGATGAAGCTGTTCATCACACACTGATTTCCTTTCTTCTCTCAACATCATTACGCTTGCATTCCCAACACACGCATTTCCCCCTGCCCACTCACACAGACACTCGCACTCATCCACGCTCACCAACACTCGTACTCACACAGACACTCGCACTCATCCACGCTCACCAACACTCGTACTCACACAGACACTCGCACTCATCCACGCTCACCAACACTCGTACTCACACAGACACTCGCACTCATCCACGCTCACCAACACTCGTACTCACACAGACACTCGCACTCATCCACGCTCACCAACACTCGTACTCACACAGACACTCGCACTCATCCACGCTCACCAACACTCGTACTCACACAGACACTCGCACTCATCCACGCGCACCAACACTGTGACTCACACAGACACTGCACTCATCCACGCTCACCAACACTCGTACTCACACAGACACTCGCACTCATCCACGCTCACCAACACTGTGACTCACACAGACACTGCACTCATCCACGCTCACCAACACTCGTACCACACAGACACTCGCACCATCCACGCCAACACTGTACTCACACAGACACTCGCACTCATCCACGTCACCAACACTCTCACCACAGACACTGCACTCATCCACGCTCACCAACACTGCATTCACACAGACACTGCACTCATCCACGCACCAACACTCGTACCACACAGACACTCACTCATCCACGCCACCAACACTCGTACTCACACAGACACTCACTCATCCACGCTCACCAACACTCGTCCTCACACAGACACTCGCACTCATCCACCTCACCAACACTGCGTACTCACACAGACACTCGCACTCATCCACGCTCACCAACACTCACTCACACATACCCGCACTCATCCACGCCACCAACACTCGTCACCACACAGACACTCGCACTCATCCACGCCACCAACACTCGTACTCACACAGACACTCGCACTCATCCACGCTCACCAACACTCGGCACTCACACAGACACTGCACCCATCCACGCCACCAACACTCGTACTCACACAGACACTCGCACTCATCCACGCCACCAACACTCGTACTCACACAGACACTGCACTCATCCACGCTCACCAACACTCTACACAGACACTGCACTCATCCACGCTCACCCACACTCGTACTCACACAGACACTCGCACTCATCCACGCTCACCAACACTCGTACTCACACAGACACTCGCACTCATCCACGCTCACCAACACTCGTACTCACACAGACACTCGCACTCATCCACGCTCACCAACACTCGTACTCACACAGACACTCGCACTCATCCACGCTCACCAACACTCGTACTCACACAGACACTGCACTCATCCACGCCACCAACACTCGTACTCACACAGACACTCGCACTCATCCACGCCACCAACACTCTACTACACACAGACACTCCGACTCATCACCACCAACACTGTACTCACACAGACACTGCACTCATCCACGCCACCAACACTGCACTCACACACACTCCACTCATCCACGCTCACCAACACTCGTACTCACACAGACACTCGCACTCATCCACACCCCCACCAACACTGTCACTCACAGCACACTGCACTCATCCACGCTCACCAACACTGCATCACAGACACTCGTCACTCATCCACGCTCACCAACACTCGTACTCACACAGACACTCGCACTCATCCACGCTCACCAACACTCGTACTCACACAGACACTGCACTCATCCACGCTCACCAACACTGACAACACAGACACTCCCCATCACCAACACCACTACACAGACACCGACTCATACCAACACTTACTCACACAGAACCCACCATCCACTAATCTACAAACAACTCCCAACAACACACCATCACGCCACACTACTACACAGACACTGCACTCATCCACGCCACCAACACTCGTACTCACACAGACACTCACTCATCCACGCTCACCAACACTGCACTCACACAGACACGCGCACTCATCCACGCCACCAACACTCGTACTCACACAGACACCGCACTCATCCACGCCGCCACCAACACTCGTACCACACAGACACTGCACTCATCCACGCTCACCAACACTGTACTCACAGACACTCCACTCATCCTCACCAACACTGTACTCACACAGACACTCACTCATCCACGCTCACCAACACTCACATACACACTCACACCACCAACACTCACAGACACTCGCACTCATCCACGACCAACACTCGTACTCACACAGACACTCGCACTCATCCACGCCACCAACACTCGTACTCACACAGACACTCGCACTCATCCACGCTCACCAACACTCTCAACCACAGACACTCGCACTCATCCACGCCACCAACACTGTACTCACAAGACACCACCATACGCCACCAACACCACACACCGCACTCATCACGCTCACCAACACTCGTACTCACACAGACACTCGCACTCATCCACGCTCACCAACACTGCCACCACACAGACACTCGCACTCATCCACGCTCACCAACACTCGTACTCACACAGACACCGCACTCATCCACGCTCACCAACACTCGCATACACAGACACTGCACTCATCCACGCTCACCAACACTCGTACTCACACAGACACTCGCACTCATCCACGCTCACCAACACGTACTCACACAGACACCTGCACCATCCACGCCACCAACACTCACCACAGACACTCGCACTCATCCACGCCACCAACACTACCAAACTACTCATCCACCAACACTCGTACTCACAGACACTGCACTCATCCACGCCACCAACACTGCACTCACACAGACACCACTCATCCATCGCCAAACACTCGTACTCACACAGACACTCGCACTCATCCACGCCACCAACACTGTACTCACACTGCACAGACACTCGCTCACTCATCCACGCCACCAACACTCGTACCACACAGACACTCGCTCACTCATCCACGCTCACCAACACTCGTACTCACACAGACACTCGCACTCATCCACGCTCACCAACACTCATACTCACAGACACTCGCACTCATCCACGCTCACCAACACTCGTACTCACACTCATACAGACACTCGCTCACTCATCCACGCTCAAACACTCGTACTCACACTCACACAGACACTCGCACTCATCCACGCTCAAACACTCGTACTCACACTCATACAGACACTCGCTCACTCATCCACGCTCAAACACTCGTACTCACACTCACACAGACACTCGCACTCATTCACGCTCAAACACTAGTACTCACACTCACACAGACACTCGCACTCATTCACGCTCAAACACTCGCACTCACACTCGCACAGACACTCGCACTCATCCACGCTCACCAACACTCGTACTCACACTCGCTCACTCATCCACGCTCACCAACACTCGTACTCACACAGACACTCACTCACTCATCCACGCTCACCAACACTGCACTACACAGACACTCGCACTCATCCACGCTCACCAACCTCGTACTCACACTCGCACAGACACTCGCTACCCATCCACGCTCACCAACTCGCGCCTCGTACACACACCGACACCGCACTCATCCACGCCACCAACTCTCGTACTACACTCGCACAGACATCGCTCACTCATCCACGCTCACCAACTCTCGTACTCACACTCTCACAGACACTCGCACTCATCCACGCTCACCAACACTCATACTCACACTCACACAGACACTCGCTCACTCATCCACGCTCACCAACACTCGTACTCACACTCACACAGACACTCGCACTCATCCACGCTCACCAACTCTCGTACTCACACTCGCACAGACACTCGCTCACTCATCCACGCTCACCAACTCTCGTACTCACACTCGCACTCATCCACGCTCACCAACTCTCGTACTCACACTCGCACAGACACTCGCTCACTCATCCACGCTCACCAACTCTCGTACTCACACTCGCACAGACACTCGCACTCATCCACGCTCAGCAACACTCGTACAGACACTCGCTCACTCATCCACTCACCAACACTCGTACAGACACTCGCTCACTCATCCACTCTCAACAACACTCATACGCACACACTCGCTCACTCATCCACTCTCACCAACACTCATACGCACACACTCGCTCACTCATCCACTCTCACCAACACTCATACGCACACACTCGCTCACTCATCCACTCTCACCAACACTCGCTCACTCATCCACTCTCACCAACACTCGCTCACTCATCCACTCTCACCAACACTCGCTCACTCATCCACTCTCACCAACACTCGCTCACTCATCCACTCTCACCAACACTCGCTCACTCATCCACTCTCACCAACACTCATACGCACACACTCGCTCACTCATCCACTCTCACCAACACTCGCTCACTCATCCACTCTCACCAACACTTGTACAAACACGCACTTTCACTAACATTTTCACACACACACTAAAATGGGAGCATGTTCATAGTGACTGTTTGTTTTCTGCTCCTCTGATCTCTGAAGGCGTTGCGTCTATCTGCCCACATAAACCTTCTGAGCCTCCATTACACTCAGGTAAAGGTCACACTCGCCCACAACAGATTCTGTGCCTGAGTGTGTGTGTGTTGCGGGGGAGAGCTGGGACATGACACACAAGTGAAAGATGACATTAAATCGCTAAGTGCTACTGTGAGTTAGAGAAGTGACATTACGAGCTCATAAACTGATGACGTGGATATTTGAAAAAGCACGGGTCAATATTTTTACCATTATTATTACTACAAATAAGGTTGACATAAGCGCTCGGGAAAAAAGGTTTCATTTTTCCCCCCTGATACTTGGCTACATCTCCACTTGTTTAAGAAACACACATGCACATTCAATTCATGTTCTCAGTTTATTTTTATTTGTGTAACAATTTTAACTTTCGTCACCAAGCTATCAGGATCAGTCTGGATTTTTTTTTCTCTCTTTTTATTTCTGATGTTTGGAGCTTTGACGGTTTTGATACCACAAGAGTTTGCCTACACTTTTGCAAGGTTGCATTAGATACAATGATAAACATACATTTCCTCACATCCAACTGAGGGCTCCCTCCCTCCCTGAGCAACTCTCACGTGTGCGTTTCATCGAGCAAGTGCCTCTTACAACATCCAAGCCAAACGGCATGGAATTCTCTCACACACACTCACTCACACACTCACACACACTGCGTGAAGTGTTAGTGATGCATACTCACAGTTGCATTATGAGGTACAGGTGATCGGAGCTTTCGTAAATGTCTTCCAGGGCCACGATGTTCTCATGCTTGATCCTGGAAAATAAACAGAATATTAGACTAGTCATAAAATAAAATAAAAAATAATCATACATTTTTTTAAATAATAATAATAATAATAAAAAAATAAAAATAAATAATAATAAAAAAAAGACACCCCCTATACCCTTATATCTTCAGATACCCCCCCAAATCTCCCGATAACCCCCACCCCTTTATGATTTATATCTTCATCTAAGGAAGTTTTATGAATAAATCTTTATTGTTGATTTGCAAGATTGTGTGTTGTTAAATTGTTTTGGGAGCGGAGACAGGGGATCTGAAACGTGTGGAATTTATTTCGATTCCCTAATTATAATTTCCGACCGTTTCTTCTCCTCTACTTTAGACAAGGGATGTTGTAACAAAAGTTTTAACGGTCATAGAGTGTACATCTAAAGATCTTATTATAGTAAAGAACGTGACACCGATCAGCCATAACATTAAAACCACCTGCCTAATATTGTGCAAGTCCCCCTGTTGAGACCTCAGAAGCTGTACTGTGGTATCTGGTACCAAGATATTTCTGGTATTTGGCAGAGAGATTTGAACTCATGACCTTCCGATCAGTAATCCAAGAGCTTAACCACTGATCTACGACTGCCCAAGAGACCACAGTCTACACCTTGAACTCGGCCATGTTCCTCAAACCATTCCTGAAGAGTTTTTGTAGTGTGGCAGGACACATTATAATGCTGAAAGACTGCTATTAGGGAATACCAATGACATGAATGGGTGGGGGTTCCAAGGTTTCCCAGCAGAATATTACCCAGAACATCACACTGCTTCCGCCGACTTGCTTTCTCCCCATAGTGCATCCTGATGCACCATTCTTCCTCAGGTAAATGACGGACACGCACCCAGCAGTCCACATGATGTAAAAGAACACGTGATTCATCACACCAGACCTCCTTCTTCCATTGCTCCAGTTCTGATGCTCACATGCACATTGTAGGTGGTTTTGGCGGTGGACAGGGGGTCAGCATGGGCATTCTGACCGGCTTTCATACGCAACAAGCAGCAATGTCCTGTGTGTTCTGATACCTGGTAGAAACTATTATTTACTATTATTAAAGCATTAACCTTTGTAGCAGTTTGTGCTACCGTCGCTCTTCTGTGGGATCAGACCACGTGCCACATGCATCAGTGAGCCTTGGGTGCCCACGACCCTGTCATCGATTCACCGGTTGTCCTTCCCAGGAGCACTTTTGGTAGGTATTAACCACTGCGTACCGGGAAAACCTCACAAGACCTCCAGTTTTGGATATGCTCTGACCCGGTCGTCTAGCCGTCACAATCTTGTCCTTGTGAAAGTCTCTCAGAA
Source organism: Ameiurus melas (assembly GCA_012411365.1). Lineage (NCBI taxonomy): Eukaryota > Metazoa > Chordata > Actinopteri > Siluriformes > Ictaluridae > Ameiurus > Ameiurus melas. The sequence goes on along the minus strand of CM022766.1, from coordinate 20,704,418 downwards.
CCTTACTCTTGCCATTTTTCCTGCTTCCAACATGCCAACTTCAAGATCTGACTGTTCACTTGTTGCCTAATAAATATATCTCACCCCTCGACAGGTGCCTCTGTAGTGAAATAATCAACATTATTCACATCATCAGTGTATACAGTATTAACCAGCCTTAACAATCCTGTGGGTAGCTTTTAAAATGTGCCGCCACTGGCTTTTACTTTTGCGTCACAGCGGAAATTCTAGATAGATAAGCTAGCTAATTAGCTGATCGTAGACAGAAGCGGGAGCAGTGTTGCTATGGATACAATGTGCGGGTTTGAGTGATTTATTATTATTATTATTATTATTATTTTTATATGAGCACAAAAGGCCAGTGCTGTTACTGCGGAAAAAAACAAACAAACAAACAAACAAAAAACCCCAGTATGATACATGTGGAAATAAACATATGGGTACATCAAGGGATGGTCAACGAACATCTGACCACGCAGCGATCATTTCCACGTTAATCAGAAATCAGCAACGTTTCCTCTCCGACATGCTGATTCATTTGATTTTTTTTGCTCGAAACTAATCACAGAAGTACTCGACTTCAAAGGATTAGTCGTAAACTCATTTAGTTCCAGCCTCTCTCTTTCTCCACATCTCCTCCCTCCCTTAAGAAAGAGTGGGCACAAAACTGCGGCGTGACTCATCCAGTGCTTCTGAAAGCCTTTCCTTTAATTATAGAGAGAAACACAGAGAAAAGACAGAGAGGGGGAGATGAAGAAAAGGGGAGGAAAAGAAAAAAGAAAAAGAAAAAAAAAGACAGACAGACACCCTTTATTCATGGGAAACAAAAAGAACCGATTTTAAAAGACGAGATCATGACACAAAGTAAACCGCAAAGTCTTCCACGATATTGTTCGGCAGTCTGCGTCTCAAATAAACGCGACACCCGTGGCTGCATGTGTGAATACATGACTCAGTGGTTCGGAGCCGTCATGGAAAGTCTAATAGAAACTTGTCTAATATAAAGACGAGAGGGAGACAAACAGTCCAAACACGCAAGGGCAGACAGATGGGTTAATTGGGTCTTGGGATAGAGCGGTAATTAGTGTTCAAACACCTGAGTCCTAAATCACTGTATAATGAGGAGAGCTGTTTGCCACGCGGATACCGAGGACGCGTCGGTGTTCCCGGCCTGACGCAGATCATTTCCATGTCAACTTTTACAATAATACGTACACCATAGTGGTATTTTGTATTCATTATATTTAATTGGACTTTTTCCACTCACTGGCAATTTTCTAGCATGTACATGACTTTGTATGGATAGAATGACTGATTTCTGACCATCTCCTGCTCCGAACAACGTCTCAACCCCCAGCTATTTCTTGATTAAAAGAATGGGACCACCACAGGACCATCACTGAACAGAGATTATTTGGGTGGTGAACCATTTTTAGCACAGCAATGAGATTTTTTTTCTACTACTGGGTTCAGAAACCACCCAACAACCAAAAACATTAAACTCGGATATTTAACAGTCCGAGTCCGGTTCCTCTCGAGGTTTCTTCCTCATCACCTTAAGGAGTTTTTCCCCTCGCCACCACCTCACTCAATAGGGATAAATTCACACGCTTAAAATCTGTATCCTGTGTTTATATGTTTCTGTAAAGCTGCTTTGAGACAATGTCCGTTGTTAAAAGCGCTACACAAATAAAATTGTATTGAATTGATGAACACAAAAACGTGCACGGCTTCAACTGAAATTTGTCAAATAAACAACTAATATGTCTAAAATGAGGACAATAATTACCTTTCAGTGATTAAGTGGTTCCATTTTGTTTCACAGAGGAGACCGTTTTGAACTTGAAGTGGACAATAAACGCAGATTTCTCCATTTAATGGGGTTTAAGCATTGTGTTATTGTTGTCAGCATTTCTTAACAAACCGTGTCACTTCACTTCACAAGCCAGAAAGGGTCAATCTCTGCAAGTCTGTGAATATTCCTTCCTTTCTCAAAAGGACTGGCTTCAGCAAAATAATTTCTATACATGCATGTGATAGGCCGCAACGGAGGATCCGCTCCAGGTTCACGTTTAAAAACAAATAGAGTTCTTAAAACCCCCCCCCCCCCAGCCCAAAGACATGCATGGTAGGTTGATTAGAGACACGGACATGCCAGTGTATGAATGGGTGTGCATAGAAGGAGCCTCCCCTGGCAGTATCATACTGCTGAGCGGCTAATCCTTCCATCACGATGGTTCGACTATGAAGTGGAACCTCAACACGAAAAGAAGAAGACCGAAAGCTCAGTTAAATCCGCTGAAACAGTTTGGGTCCGCTTCTGGAGAGTGGTCTAACATTTAATGACCCCTGGGCAATAAAGTCCGTATTCTGTACACCTATAACGTGGAACAAGATATGCTGTGGCGAATAGCGACAGTAAATATACTCAGTGTTTAAACTCCAAGTATGTGTCCGAGACACTCATACCAGCATATATTATCTGCTTAGCGCTGACTCTGACGTGGTCCCTTTCGAGTGTGTACTCTAGATCAGATGGGTTATTCAGTGGTTTTATACCTATAACGTGCATTCCTGAATTCTCTCTGCAATATTAAACACCGGAGAAATATTAGTATTCCATATTACTGTTATGATACCTGCCAACCATGAAGGAGAATAATATAAGTGTGGAGGAGTATTGAAAATAATACTGTCCACTTTCCATATTGTCCTTTTAGAAATCGGTCTACGGGAGCTTTTGTCGAAACCGTGAGACTGTTTTTCTCTGTTAGTCGACGCATCAATGCGGACCAGTGCAGGAGAGAAAACAACGTTTTTTTAAATGACTTACTAAATAATCTTTACCATTAATGACCTTGATGTCCTGATGCCCTACGTCTGGATGGCATCAACTTGAGGCTACAGCCTGGGGATTGCTAAAGACGGTAGCGCTTGAAGTACCATGGAGATGATTTTGGAGCCCAGTTCCACATGGACGTTCTCGCCGTTGTTGCTGGGACTAAGATTGTTGTGATGGCCTTAGGACTACAATTACCACGTACAGTTTTACACTCAGGTCTCCTTTAGTGAACAGTGGACTAGTTCAACAAACAGACTTCATATAAAAATCATAATGCACTTTCTTTTACTTTCCACACTATCCGTCGTTACGGATGATGGGTTCCCTTCCGAGTCTGTGAACCTTATAACACAATATACTTCTATATTTAAAAAATAACTCATAATCTAGATATCCAGAAATTAATGAGACCGTATCATCTAAAAACACATACATTATCAGATTCAGATATTATTCAAGAGACAGCTGTGACTCATTCAGGTGAAAGGGGTAAAAAAAAAAAAAAAAAAAATGATCCATGATGAAACGCTCATGTATAGCGCCTATGAGGGAGCTCTGCTACCACTGGTGTGAGTGTGTGAATGAGACACAGTGTAAAGGGCTTTGGATAAAAGCTCTATACAAGTGCGCCATTTACCCTTTGCGCCATTTGGCTGCTCTTTTTGTGTATTTTTGAGTGAGGACATGTACTGGGGTACACTGATGTTAAAAGGTGGAGCCTACACAAAATGTGTGAAGGTTGCCAGCTCGGTATACAATTATTATAGTCCATAAGCATATTTCAGCAAGATACCAAGAGACACACACACACGAGAAGTATTCTCACTGCATGTCTTTCACGTTTATCTAATTACAGGCCTACAGCGTTGCCAGGGAGATGCCAGTCATCTGTCCATCACCCAGCCCATTGCTATGATATGAGTGACGGACAACAGAGACGAAGGACAAAGGACATCAGTCTCCAGGGCTTGACCGCAGCAACAGCATTGACACTACATCAAGCACCACATGAAGCCCTATTTGATTAGCTTTCATGGGGGAAGAAAAATGGCATCGTAAATCATGTGCATGTCACATCCCACTAACACAACTTCATCTGCATGTACACTACATGTAAAAGGAATTTCCTGGTCTAAAAACCTAATACAAAAATCCTCCAAATTGGCATTTTGGTAACATTGCCAAGGACCTACAGGGACTGAGGGTGTAAAAGAAGCAGCACGAACATGGAAGAAAAACAACAATATCTAGATGCTCTGAATTATGTTAATAGAAAGACATTGCAGAACATCAACCGGAGCATCACGCCACCTCGGTCAGCTTGCCTTCTACTTAAACTGCGTCCTGGTTCCATTTCTTCCCAAGGTACGTGACGCACACACACCTGGCCTTCCACACGATGTAAAAGAAAACGTGATTCATCAGAACAGGCCTCCTTCTTCCACTGCTCCATGTTCCAGTTATAATGCAAAAAAAAACAAACAAAAAAAAAAACCCAAATACCACCTCCCCCAACAGTGTAAAATATAACCCAAGCACAGAAAAACATCATGTATATCTGGCACAAATCTTACAAAATATCGACAGTCCATGTTTATAATCTGTGAGGCCCTAAACGTCATCATCCGGACGCAACTTCCTACATTGATTCGGCTTGTTTGACATTTAAAGATGTCCCTGAGTAATAAAACGTGTATTTTAATCGAACTCCTCAGTACGAACAGCTCCGAGATGAACAACGCAATAAAACAAAAGCACACAGTCTTTCAGATGTACAAAGAGATTCCTTGAAGAATGCGATCATTTTGGCCGACATCTGCGTTACTCTGCTGCAAGAGGAACCACGGTAACAGAGGTCAACTGCAGGTAAGCAACCTCGCATCAGTGTAATCGAGGTAACATGGTGCGAGACTCACTTGCTTAGCACGGCGATCTCGTTCTCGATGCTGCTCTCCTTCCCCTTCAAGGCCTTTTTAGGGATGCACTTAACGGCAAACATCTTCCCCGTGGCCCTCTCCTGAGCCAGGACCACCTCTGAGAACGCTCCCCTAAAACAAAGAGAGAGAAATAAAACAGACTTGTGTTATACATTAAAAGAGGGCAAGAGAATAAAATAGATCACCTTTTTCTTTTCGGTTTTAACCCTCAGCATGTTTTCAGTGTGAGAAGACCTACGAGATGTCAGTTCATGTTGAAGTGGTTTATCGGATCATTGGAAGATGAATGGACACACTCTTTCTGCCTCTGTCTCTCTCTCACACACGAACAAATGAAAGAAAAGTCTTGACCAATCACAAGCTGTGAGTCGTTTACAAAAGTCATCATCCATACTGCTATTTTCCCCGAACAGATCCTTCAACTGCCATCCTGACTTCCTAAATACATGCTCAAATAATCCAGACCCGCTGCTCATCTCCGTCTCATTCCAGTGGCAGCTCTTTTTCAGACTAACAAGCTGAATTGATGTTTCTGAAGCAAGAGAAATGACTCAGACATTCAAAATACTTCCTCTGTATGCACCTTTCATGCAGGACTGCATTATTTCCAGTTTGGAAGCTGAAAGCTTACGTTAAGACCTTGGAATTATAAATTATACATGAGTTTACCAACAAAAAACACGAGTTTAAAATCTTTTTTTGTAGTGGCAATGGGGGGGAAAAAAGTACTGAGAAATGATACTTGTATAAATGAAAGTTGAGATAAAGGTCTTCAAATTGGAAATATCAAACCAGAAATATACTCAAGTGAAAGTAAAACAAGTACTCAAGTATTTAAAAAAAAAAAAAAAAAAAGCCAAAGTAAATTTTCACTGATAAAATTAATTATATATTAATATAAAAACTTATTACCTGTCTGAATCTGTTGGAAGACTATTTTCGGATTAAAGTAATTCTGCCTGGAAAAACACATTCAGTCTCTGCTCATATGCATGACTAATGCTAGCTAGTAAAATATCCTGTATATAACCAATATTTACCATTAACTAGTAATGACTTGCTGCAAATTACAGGAATCGATGCTAGTCTAACCTGGGATTAACAAAGAAAACAAGATAACTTGGTTGAATATAGCTAATTAATGTTGCCAAATTAGTTAAATTTACCTCAACATTCTTATAGGGAGGTAAATAAGACGCCTAACTATCTGTTATCGGCAAAACCCCACACTGATAGTTTTTCACAGCGACGGTGAAGGGTCTGCTGTCAGAGTACGAGAGCATCCTCTAGAGGCAAAATAAAAACCAACCCTAACAAATTTTGTTGTGTTATTTGAAGTGTTTTTTTTTAAAAATTCATTTTGGAGCTCTCAATTGTTATTTAGAGTATTACTATGTGGTTCAGTTTGGATGTGTGACTTTTATTTACTTATATATATATATATATATATTTCATTAAAAAAAGTAAAGTACATTTTCATGCTACTGTCAGTACCGTTTATTTTTGTAATAAAGTTCAGCAATATTTTACTTTGAGTGTTATGTTTTCTTTCAGTATCAGCTCATTGGCTGAAAGAGAGAAAAAGAGATCTGAGATTTGTATCAAGTATTTTGAATGTCTAAATAAAAATACAAAAGAGTAAAAAGTAAGCTTATTCTTGGTAATGCAATTAAGTGGGAGTACAAGTATACTGTAATTTCAGTAATACTCAAGTATAAATAACAGTCAAGCATAGTAATGAAGTACAATCACTCAAGTATTTTCCACCCCTGGAACTGGCTCTTGTTAATCACTTCAGGCTATTGTAGAAAATATATCACAGGGGCAAAAGGCCAGAGTGAGATTATGCATCTGGGTTGAACCTGCCTTGGAGACATTTCTAAACACCCATTTGCTGATGAAGCTTTTGAAGGGGGGGGGGGTTACGGACCATGGCCCCATCAACCATCTGCCACGCCACGTAAAAGCTTTAAAAAAATAAACAAATAATTCAGTCCAGAATTCAGTCTGGACTTTAAGTCAATGTTTATCTGGGCAATCTGTGGTCGTTGCTACGCTACGTGCACCGTGACACACAAAAACACACTAACATGGCTGGATGCATAAAGGCTCCTGCGAATACAGACCATTTTACACACACGTCAAACAAACCATAAAGACCGTCTATTGGACTAGTGACAAATTCTCTCCTGAAATCCTCATTAAAATGCTAAAATGCCTCCTCCATTGCATTCCCTCTCTTATGCACGTACGGGTTTATGTGCGTGCGTGCGTGGGTGAGCGCTGTGAAACCGGCTCCACAGTTGAAAAATGAAAATGCATGAAAGCTGCTTTATCACAGACGGGAAAGTCTGCGATGCTTACTTCGGTGGTTTATGTGCGCCTGACTGATACACCACACACACGCACAGTGCTCATTAAGATGGCCATGCTCCATACATGCATTCATGTTCCAGATGATCATTAAAAGACTCATGAACAACCCACACGTAATCAGATTTTATTTTTTTAAACCACCACTGTGTTAAAGGACGCATGACCGCTAAAATGAATGAACCTAAATTGTTGTAGAAACAAACTCCCATAATTCCTTCATACACACATGCAGAGAAGGCGGTGGGTGGGGGGATGGGGGTGCGCGCTACCATTCAATATTGTTGAATGAAAATGATGAGACAAAAGAAGACAGGGTAAGGTGGCGAACACTGGAGACATTAATGAAGCGCATGAAGGAAGAGCAGCTGAATCCACACAGCCAGATGTTTCCAAACATAAGATGGAGACACCACAGATGACTTTGGTTTCAAAAAGAACATTACCCTCAAAGGTATTGGATCTGAATACTGTCCGATCAAGGTGGAAATTATTAGGCTGGGAGAAAGTGGCTGTGGGGGTCTTACTCCTGTTTTTACAAACAAAATAAACCAAAAAAAAAAAAAAAAATGATACCAGCTCAATCATTTAAATAGTAAACAGCTCAGTCCTGTTTGAAAGACACACCAGAAGGCATTTAGGTTAGCTGTATTTTAGGTTCATTTAGGTGTACCGCAGCTTAAATATATAGTCTATCCTGAATAATATTTTATTTATAATAATATGCAGTAAAATGCTCTGGCCCCATCTCAATGTTGTGTGGTAGATGGAGATTACAGCCAGTTAAGGTCGCTGAACTGCTGGACATAACAGTGTGGTTTTTATTGATGATTGGAGTAATTTTGAGGGCAAGGCTGGTACATTAGAGTAGGATGGTATATATCTTACTCAAAAAGGTCCTGCTCTCATTTCTTGCAGCATATCACAGTCTTAGAACAGGCAACATTAATCGGTGACGATCCAGACGATCCAAGGCCAGGGAGCAGACAAGCAGGCTAAACCGACCGTCCGTCAGTCGGTCGTCACTCAGGTTCCACTTTTGACACTGTGCCTATTCCCTGATCTATACAAACCCGTAGAAAACCTCAAAGTTTGTATTAGTAACCTAACGAACAGAACATTAGATCTAACTGAATGCATAGCTACCACCTGTGATCTGAAACTAGGACAGTTAAATAGATCTCTTACATCTAATGCGCTTATTGTTAACTAAACTAAAACTGATCAGGAGTTTAATGTACTTTTTTTTTTCCAAAAAATCTGGATTTAACAGAAATCTGGATTAAACCATATGAGTATGTAGAATTACATGAAGCTAGTCCACCCGGATACGGTCATATACTTTATCGTTATATCAGCCTCGTCTACCTGACACAAAAAAATAGACAAATTCAATGGGTTTGAAGTTCTTTATACTAACAGAACATATGCAGCCACAATAAATAAGTCTACCAAGTCGATTCCAAGAATTACAATTTACAGTCCCCCAGGGCCATATTCTAAACTCCTCTGTGAATTTGTAGATTTCATCTCAAACCTGATTGTTTCTTTAGACAAAGCATTAATTGTTGGAGACTTTAATATTCATTTTGATAACCCGGAGGACCCACTGAGAACAGCGGTTGTGTCCATTGTAGATTCAGTAAGGGTTAATCAGAATGTAACAGGACCCACTCATAATGGTGCTCACATTCTAACACGAACATTCAGATTAAATATAGAAAATAGTCACATTTCCTCAGTCTGAAGATATCTTTGATCTGATCAGAAAAAAATAGAGATGCCCAGATGTATCGGCCGATAAAGGCTATTTTTCCCTGCGATGGGCTATCGGTCGCTAGTTTAAAAACACATGGATTTGGTGCTGTGTGTAAAGATGTCTCTTGTGTGGAATGACTACAAAACTGCAGCTTGTAATCTCTAATCTCTGCACTGATAAAATTTGACACCGGACGCTGCAGCAGTGAAGCGCGAGTTTCGGCATCGAGTGTAATATATTTTAAAAAATTTGCCGCGTTGCTCGTGCTGAATTAAAGGGCCAGTACACTGTTGAAAGATTTAAATGAAGATGATTGGCAAAAAAAAAAGTTTACATTGCACAGAAAAATACATTTGAAGTGTTTTTCATATCCAGTTAATGTTAATACATTAAAAAGTTGATATTATATATTACTAGTTTGATGTTCAGTGACGAAGTAGAAATGTTTTTGTTTGTGGAGAGTGAGTGGGAGACTAACAGGAGGTTTTTTTTTGTTTTGTTTTTTACAATTCAGTCAATGTTAATATGAATTAATAATATTCAATAAGTTAATAATCTTACTTTAATCTTCAGGACTTAGTTCATGTTAATTAGAGTAATGTGTTTTCTGTTGATGAGACCCGTTACTGTGAAACAACTTGTTCAAATGGAGAGAATAATTTATTATTATATAAATTTATTTGGATTTCTTTCAGAATTGTGGAATTCATTATTATTCATTTAAAGGAAGGCATAAAAGGCAGACCTATCTGCAATCGGCCGAGATCACTCTGAATAATCGGTTATCTGTATCGGTGTGTCTATAGAACAATCCCATGTTTTTTTTAATTATTATTTAGTCCTGTCCTGAATAAGATATTTCACATAGCAGATGTTTACATATAGTCCACAAGACAAGATAAGCTGAATTTATAAAAATGACTGTGCTTCAGAAAAATCCTCCAGGTCCTGCACATTCTTTTTGTTTCCAGAATCTTCTGCATATCCGAGCCCTTTCCAACAGTGTTTATATGAAGTTCAGATCCACCTTTTCACACTGAGGACAACTGAGGGACTCGTACACGACTATTACAAAAGTGTAAACATTCACTGATGCTGAAGGTAAGGCGATACAGTAAGAACCGGGGGATGTAAACTTTTGAACAGGATGATCAGTGTAAATTGTTATTTTGTTGAAAGATAACTTTTCGCCATTTCGTACAACCCTTCAGACTAAATAAGATGGTTACATGTCTACCAGAAGACAAAATACTAATCATTTACATTGATCATCCCGTCATATATAATTTCCCCATATACATTTACTAGTTTATATATTCACAAGTAACATGTTATTCGCACAACAGGGGATAGTAGAACAAAAGATGTGTGTGTGTGTGTGTGTGTATGTGTGTGGTGCCTGTACAGGATGCAAAAACTTATCTCCGTTATCTGCTGTCTTTGTGCTAGTACTGAAAATGAAACACACTGTGGTCTCCACAATCGCTGCATTTAAGTGTGTGTGTGTGTGTCTCCCAATGTAAGACAAAGACACAGAAGTGCATTGTAGAAAAAGCTCTCAGACTACAGAACATATTGACAGCTCTGCTTCATTAACACATAATGTGAGAGGGAAACTGAATGGAGCTGAAGTGGGAGTTATGCAGTGAGACACGCGCACACACACGCATGCACGCACACACACACTTGTGAGACACTACTTGCATTCTAACTTGTATTTATGATCTACAAATACATCAGAAAATCATAAAACAACAACTCTTTTCTTTTTCTTAGAGTTGTACAAACTACTAGGCCTTGGCCTATTCACTTCATGATGTGGTAAGGGGAGGGGGGAAAAAAAAAACGAAACAAAGCAAAAAAAACAACAATCAAACAAAAAACAACACACAAATTCTCGCCACCTGCTGCGTCTTTTTAAATGGTTGCTAAATACCATTATTCTGTGCAAATGTCAGAACTGTAGCTAATGTATGCTGTGTCCACATCATTTATTCATTTATTTATTTGACAGGGGCAATACACATTCATTGACATCAGCACTTCTTATGTAAATGGGTCAGCTTTAGCCAAAGGGCTTACTTTCATATGCTAACAAAAGAAAAACAGATGGGACACACACCAAAAAAAACAGCATAGAACTAATGTTGCTTATGTAAGCATTATAATCATTCTATCCAAGTAATCATCATGATAACATGATGGCACTCCTGAATTTCTAGCAACCATATTTAACTTTTTTTGGGGAAAATAAACCAATGGTTTTCAAATCTCTTAAATCGGCTGAAAGTTTATTCCAATCGGCTCACTTCCTGTTGGTTTGATTGCTAGCTTGTTTTATCATCATTAGTGCTAGGGCTCATGATTGTTAAGCTGCTTGGATCTCGGTGCTCCCTTTGCTAATTGTTAACTTATTGTGGCTAGAACCAACAACTTGTTTATAGGTCTTGTGTATATGTTTATATGTTGTTTGTTGAATGTGCGTTAGTTTCTTCCCCTTCTATGCTAGCGCCAATGATTTGAGAACAGGTAAGACTGTGTGCGTGCAGATATATTACTTAGGTACTAGCGAATGTTTAGAAATGTTAGGTTAGAGGGCTTGTATGTTTGGTTAGTTTAGCCTAAAATAGTACGTTTCGGCGTAGTATGTTTTCCCAGTTATATTAAAATAAGTAGAATAATTTTTTTTTTTTACAAAGGTTAACTAATAAATACCAACCGACCATCAAGACCCATGTTGTACTGGAAAGTGTGTTTTGGTGACATCACTACAGTAACATGCTCATGTGAACACCCCCACCCCCCACCAAAAAAATTGCAACCGTTAGCTATTAGACTGAAAGAGATGAGTGCTGTTAGGTCAAGTTTTATAAAAACATGGAGGAGAGAGAGTGAAGTGAGAACTGAAAACACTTCTGTCAGCACTTCAGTTTTTAATGTTTTAATCTCAGCCCCAAGTAAGTTGTCACGCAGCAGTGAATTTTAAATAAACTGTACTTTTAAGTGTGGTTACTTTATAATCTTACTCGGGTAAATATTTGAACTGAGATGTACATTGACCGAGTTACCTCCAGCTCTGTTTAGAAAATGATGTGCTAATGAGAAAAAAATAATACAAAGAAAATCTGTGTAATGTCATAATCTCACGATTGAACATTGGTATCCATTTATAATAGATACAATTTTTGTGTAAGGTGCAGATTTAAAATTTAATTAATACATTAAAAAGTCAGTATGGGGCCATTTGGTGGTCCCAAAGGGCCTGCCTATCTGTCTGTGACACACACACACACACACACACACACACACACACACACACACACACCCACCCCTCTAGAAGGTAACTGTTTACCTTAACAATGATCTGTTCGCTGGCATGGCAAATTATTGAAAACAGGTGATTATTTTCAACACTAAGCAAAAGTTCATACAATCATTTAAGTTGAAACTGCCTAATTATAATTTAAAAATTTTTGTGTTTGTAGTGACTTCTTCACTCAATGTACTGAGAATGCATGCAGCATTAAAAAAAAAGAAAAAAAAAAGGTAAATTCGTCTTTCCTATAGAGAGCATTGGGGTGTGCAAACTTTTGCATTCAACTTTATATAACTGGGTGCAAGTGGTATCTACCAAGAAAAGCAGATAAAAGTCTCACATTTATTTTTGACCTTTAAAATAAAAAAAAATAATTAAAAAGGGTGGCAATAATTCTCATTGGCTATAAACATGGAGGAGAGAAAAGAGAAATTTCGCATGAATAAATTCCATTTACATTTGGAATAAATTCCATTTACATTCATGTTTACATTTACCCTTTTAAAAATGACATCGTTATAGCAATTAATTAGATTTATCAGAGGTAAATGAATTATTTTTCACCAAACGTTAAAACCCCATCCGAATAAAACCGTACATTAAACACATACGCCGATTTTCCAGGACTGACCCGAGTGCAAAGTGACGCAAATGTACCAGCTGTATCCGAGACGTGTTTCTACATGACACAGCAGCCACACGCTGACTCACACTGCCACGCTGATACCCTGATCATTACAATACGAACGCATGTGGACCGTCTCTGACACAGCATGAACATCAGCAGTTATAAGACAGGGGCAGAAATTAGGCTACATTTCAGGCAGAAATCATCAACAGCCATATTCACTGTCCACAGTGTCTTTCACACAGGAAGTACAGATGCCCTGTGCAGCTTTACGGAGAGCATGATAACACTCGCGCCTCATCTGATAAAGATTTAAGTAAGCAGATCTGAAGAGCGGTCAATGTCTGGAAGTAAATTGCATTTTAACTCCGATAAAACCAGTCATAACTTCATCAAGTGAAACATCTACAGCTAAAAGCTAAGACTAGAGGATTAAAGGAAAGATCAGCAATGGTACATGTAAGCCGTGCAGTGACCACCACTGAGCCCTCGAGCAAGAAAAGTAACAAATTTTTTGTAACTCCGAATCGTTACAAAGCGGGAAAACCCGTGGACGCCTTTTCTTAGCACAAATCGAGCTAGCTAACTGTAATAAATGTAATAAGTATATTTACCACCTCATGACAGTGAACTGTATAGTCAGCGTTTCAGATTTAACGATTGAATATGTCTGTATGATGATTTCCTTAAAGTAAATACTAGTATGTACAGTAGAACCCGTTTAAAAATAAAGAAGTGCTGCTTTGTTTACTGTTGACGCTGTGAGCAGCCATGTTGATTTTTGAACTTGGGGTTGAGAAGACCGTCTCTGTTTTTGGAGTAAGAATTGTGGTGGTGGTCAGAAATTCAGAGTTATGGGTTTTACTGAATGCAGCATAACCCCACATCTGGGGGTTGGGGTTATGTTTATAATTTCTCCGAGGTAATAAACTATCCATCAGAGATATGCTAAACGTATCTTTTAAACATGTTCAACAAAATGATAGTAAATCAGTAGACAAATTGTAGTAAAGTTAGTTATATTTCATAGAAATTCTGCTAAAATCTACCTTTATCTTTAGCAAAACTGTAGCTAGTTTTACTAAAGCTGATGGTTACTTTTAGCTCAACGTTTGCTTAAGTAAAACTTTATTGTGAGCTGAAAACACAGCCATTTTGCCTGCACACCCTTTAAAAGCCACCGTGTCGGTCAGTTGCTAGGGAACCCGGCAGCGGAAACTGTTACATGCCCTATTGATCTGCCCGTCAAAATAAAGTACTGTGTTGCCTAAAGTGAATCAGCAATAGTTCAGTAATTGCCACCGAGAGCTTAAGCAACTAACGACAAATCGGTCAACTATCCCTCAGAGATATGTTTAAGAAAAAAAAGTAATGTGAAATACATACTACTGTATGGACAACCACAAATCCATCTACATTTCAGACAACACAAACACCAGACAAAAACTCCTTGTCCTCCAAGCCCCAGAGGTAGCCAAACTGCAGTAAAGTTAGCTAGCTAGACTAAGATTTAGCTAAATATTAGCTAGCTGTACGTAGCTAAAAGATAGCTAAAGTTAACTTGGGTAAAACTTAGCATATCCCTCAGGGATGTTTTGCCTAAAATTAAATATTCAGGTTTTGTTTTGAAAGAAAAAGTAGCATCAAACATAAAAGACTGTTAAGACAAACTCATGTCCATCTACATTTCACACAAAACAGATGTCAAACTAAATGCTTTGCTGGTTCAACCTCAAAACTAGCTTGCAAACTAACCTGTAGTAAAGTTAGCTAGTTGCATTTAGCTAAAAGTTAGTTAGTTAACTTTAGTGAAAGTTTAGGTATAGCTTTAGCACTAGTAGAACTAGGTAATTTAGTTTTAGTAGAACTAGCTAAATGTTAACTAGCTGATGCATGGGCTATGAAAAAGGAAGCTTTGAAACATATGTACATTTATATCTACTGTACGACTCCTGAAGAAAACACAACACAGAACACAATAACGACAGCTTTTTTCCCCTATTAATTATTCACAGAGGACAGAATCGATATTGATTAAAACATGATTTACTTGGCAGTCCTGTGTGTATCTGTGTACATTTATATACAATCACGAGCCACTTTATTTTGAACACATGTACCTATGCATATTCCTGCAACTATCCAAATCAGCCAAACATGGGTCAGGCAGCACAGTGCATAAAATCATGCAGATACGATAAGAAGATCAGAATGGGGGGAGATGTGATCTCAGTGACTTTGACTGGGGAATGGTTGTTGGTACAAGATGGGGTGGTTTAAGTATTTCAGAAACTGCTGAACTCCTGGGATTTTCACACACACACACACACACACACACACACACACACACACACACACACACACACACACACACACACACACACAATCTCTATATGAAAAGAAAAAAAAAAAAACATTCAATAAGTGAGGGGTCTGCAGGTGATCATGCCTTGTTGATGAGAGAGGTAACACCCATAAGCACTCTTTACAACCGTGGTGAGCAGAAAAGCCACTCAGAATGCACAAACCTTGTGTATTTTATTCATTTATTTTAGTTTATATTGTACAAGTATTTATTCATTGGATGCACAAAAATCACCAAGTTAAACTACAGTCCTAAATTAATAATAAATATTCTGGTGTGTGTGTGTGTATTAGGTTCTTTTCTGTTTTGGTCAAACATGTGTATAAAGTTTTCGTCAGGAGTTTATATTTGATTTGTAACATTCAGTTTGTAGATTTTATTTTAAACAAACAAACAAACAAACAAAAAAAGGTATTGAAAGTTTGCCCTGCCCCCATCCGATTAATTGAAAATTAATCGGCCAACTATTCGATTATGAAAATCATCATTAGTTGCAGCCCTATTTTTTATTATATATCTTGACCTTTTCGTAATGTTCACAGCATTTTATATACTTCTCGCTGGTAGTTTTCAGATTGTTTGAGAGGGAACGTTTTGGTAAATACTAGCTACTCAAGTTCATTACATTTCCAGGCATGTAAGTAACCTTGTTATAATATATGTATGCCATATAGTCAGTAAAGACACAATGCCAAACAGAGAGATGGCAGAAAATGAGAGAAAAACTGAAGGAGGCATCGGGAAAAAAAAAAGAAAAAAAAAAGCCAGTACAGCAAGCTGTGCTGCAGTTCTAAGGAAATCAAAGTACTGCTGCCGAATGGAAATTTCATTGTGAAATTAATAGTTTTACTGACTTTACAGTAAGTGACGTACAGTGGGTGTGTCACTACATTTGTGGCTGGTAATACATTTCATAATGTTTACATTTTCTTTTAATGATTCTTTGGATTCATCTCTCCACTAAAAGTTGTCGTTCTGTTGGAATTTTTTCTATAAATGTAAAAATTAAATACCACCAGGTTATATTAGTAGCATCATTCTCATATTCATTATTGTGACCACACACCGTATGTTTACACAGTCACGCAGGACGATAAGAATATGTAGTTAAAATAAAAGAAGTAACATAGTAAAATTAGCACTTTGGTGATATACCTTCTTTTTTTTTTTATTAATAAAACATTTGAGCCCCTGTGGAACTCTAAGCACATCCCTGGTTCATTATTATTCTTAATGAAAAACACAACAACAACAACAACACAATGACGAAACTTGCTTATATTAAACCAAACCTTCCATCATCGTCTTGTCAGTCAGCTCGCCTCACTCTCGTCATGTGATAAATGAATCAGACTCCTGCTGACCTGTGCTGCGACTCGGACTCTGACCTTAATGGTACTTTAACTTCAATTGTGGCCATTCTCTAACTGAACTAAATTATTTTTTATTACTATAAAAAAAAGCAAAACAGTGGGGGCGATGCCGTGGTGGACAATGTGCAGCAGAAAGACGTGTACTGACTACCGCGGCAAGCTTAGTGACAACCATCCATCCCTTTATAGTCAAATATAAAACCTGTTTTCATCAGTACTTTTTGTACATTTTCAGCACATTTTAACAATACCATGATAAAACTCATAACCCTGACAGTTTTGTTCACGATAATCGTGATTTAAAATTTTCGTACCATTACATCTCTAATTATACATATATATGAGACAGACAGTGAGAGAGAGACAGACAGACAGACAGACAGACAGACAAACAGAGAGAGAGAGAGACAGTGTGTGTGTGTGCGCATGTGTTGGAAAACTCAGATGCCAGTTAGATCCTTTGAGCTATTACAAGTCTCTATTTAAAATCAGTCTGCTTTACACGCACACACACACACACACACACACACACACACACAGTGAGCTGAAAACAGGACCATGTTTCCCTTGCACACCTTTTCAAAGCCGCCCCTTCCTTCTGTTGCTAGGGAACCCTGCAGCGGTAACTGTTGCTTGCCCTATTGATCTAACTGTCAAAATAAAATATTGCATTGGCTTTCGTAATAGCGGAGCCTGAAAACACACTGCTCTACGCGGACCACGACAGCGTCTCAAACAAGCTTTTGATACAGACAGATTACTGTAATTTCCCCACAAGTAACTACACCACCGCACATCTGGTGTCAGGGATTTAGATAAACATGAGCTCATGTACTGGTGTATAATCGAGCGTGATTCATATCAACACCTAATACAAAGAGTTCAGAGGCCGGATGGCCGCTGGCATGGGTGAGCGTGTAGAGGCTTCTCCCAGAGACTATCCTGGATCCCTCAAGCTGAATAAAGAAGGTTAAGGAGACATGGGCATGCCATTGCAACACAAGGCAGGTAATTAAAGATGAAGGAAAATGAAGGGCGAAGTGAAAACTGACAAGTTTACATGAATAAGCATCAAAACGTGTCAACTTTTCCACCCCGTTTAAGATCCACGTCATTATGTGAGAGATGTTAGATTTGCTATTGTTTAATTTACATCTCTATGTACTGGTTTTTAAGTAGAAGGTTTTTGCTCACTATCTCGGTGTGTGTGTGGGTTTGTGCATGCATATACATACGCACAGTTGTGTATGCTTTCCTGTGCATGCCTGAGTGTGCCCGTTTGTGTATGTGGTCATGTTTGTTCAAGTTTGTGTGTGCGTTTGTCCGTACATGTGTGTGTGTGCGCGCGTGCGAGTGTGCCTGTGTGCATGCCTGTTTGAGTGTGTGTCTGCATGCTTTCATGGTATTTGCGGTTTGGTGCGTACGTTTAAGTGTCTGTGTGCACCTTTGTGCGCGTGTGTTAATTGGACTGGGTGTTGAAAGCAGCACAGGGCTTTCAGAGACTAAATAGGATCATGGGTAATTACGACGTCTGTGGTGTCATATTCTTGCTGGGTCCCATGACACCGCTCTCTGATTATTGGCTTTGGAGCCATCGTTACCATGGTAACGAGAGGAGAGGAGACCGGAGCAGCAGATTAGGGACACGGTAACCTTGTGAGAGCACGAGGAGCACGTATGCGTGCACTCGGCAAGCCTGTTCTTTTAAACTCCTTCACTGGACAACACTCCCGGAGAAAATCCAGGACGAGGAGCACGGGGGATCATGCTAAATCCCAAAGCACTCGCACACACTGTCCTTTCCCTTCATCCTTCATTCTCCAATATGCATGGCCTAATATAATGCGTCTCAGATAAAACAAGGCATTTGATCATTTAAATGCTGCATCATCACACATTAGACTCAAAAACAGTTTTTCCTGGTTCGTTCTCCACTCGATGTGGTTCTTCATAGCAGGTGCGAACCAAAACAACCGGTACTGAGCGAGGTGACGTCAGTCTGCTTGCAAGTGAACTCTTGTGCAGTGAGAAAGTGATTCGACTCTGAATCGCTGGAAGCGAATCAAATATGCCATGTGTTTTTGGGCTGCAGAGTTTTTGGTTATTCTTTTATGATGTGGTAAACTGTGCCAAAGCACAAAGCTGCAGAAATGCCATGTGCTCTGGAGATTTGGACTGACGATGAGCACAAGACGAACACTGGGTTCGATACGCAAAACATTTAATATAATATTTACTTATAACATTTGAATTGAATCATTTACCAGTTGCAATCCAAATGATTCAACCCCCGTTGCAAACCAGGACTATTGTAAGAATTTTGAGACTTTCAGCTGTTTGCAAATCAAACAAAAGCAATTGAAATAGTGGTTATAAGTGTTTTCCCCAAATTCAACTGAAAATGTAACTTATGATGACTTCTCCAGTCTTGAAATTATTCAACCCCTTCATGGTAAGCATCTTTAGTACTTAGATAGAGCACCCTTCTGCCGCTATCACCTGCTGCAAATGAGATGAATAGCCAGACACCAGCGCTCCTGAGGACTTTTACCCCATTCCACATGAGCAATGGCCTCCAGTTCAGCAATATTCTTGGGTTTGCGTGCTGCAACCACTTTCTTCAAATCCCACCAAAGATTTTCTATGGGGTTCAAGTAAGGTGACTGTGATGGCCCTGTAGAATCTTCCAGGAGTTCTTCTGCAACGAAGCCTTGGTGGAATTTGAGGTATGCTTGGGATCATTGTCCTGTTGGAAGGTCCAATGATACCCAAGCTTCAGCTTCAACACAGACGGCATGATGTTTTCTCCTAGGATTTCCTGATACTTCTATGAATCCATGTTGCCTTCCACACACTGCAGGTTTCCAGTGCCAAAGGATGCAAAGCAGCTCCAGAGCATCACCGAGCCACCACCATGCTTGACTGTGGACAGTGTTCTTTCTTCATTCTTCTTCCTCCAGACATACCGCTGATCCATCGTGCTGAAAAGTTCGTTTTGTTTCATCGCTCCCCAGAACAGAATCCCAAAATTTCTGTGGTTTATTTAAGATTTTGAGGCGACTTTTCTTGTGCTCTTGGGTCAGTAGTGGTGAACGTCTTGGACGTCTGACATGGAAACATTCTGCGTATAGTACGCGCCTTACTGTGATCACTGAAACCTCAGTGCCTGTTGCCACCGAGTCTTGCTGCAGGTCTTTTGCAGTCACTCGAGTGTTTTTCACAACCTGCCTTCTCATAAATCTTTTTTCAGCCGTTGAAAGCTTCCTTTTTCTGCCCCGTCCAGGTATTTCATATATTTTCCACCCCTAACCAGTTCAGGTATTTCATGTGTTACAGCTCAAGCACACCTGGTGTAACTAATGAAGCCCTTGATGTATGGTGTGCTGGAGACAACACCTGTTTTGCGCA
Source organism: Ameiurus melas (assembly GCA_012411365.1). Taxonomy (NCBI): domain Eukaryota; kingdom Metazoa; phylum Chordata; class Actinopteri; order Siluriformes; family Ictaluridae; genus Ameiurus; species Ameiurus melas. The sequence goes on along the minus strand of CM022766.1, from coordinate 20,684,417 downwards.
TGTGTGTTGTGAGGTATTCTATTCAGGGGGTTGAATCATTTTGAGACTGGAGAAATCATTATACGTTGCATTTTCAGTTGAATTTGGGGAAACCACTTGAAGCATTTGTTGTGTTGAACTATTTCAATTGCTTTAGTTTGACTTGTTCGTTACAAACAGCTGAAAGTCTGTAAACTTTGGCAATAAACCTGATTTTCAATAGGGGTCGAATCATTTTGATCGCAACTGTATTTAGCACAGACTCCATGCTCGGGTGACTTATGATTTATATGTACATTTGGCAAAGGATTTGTTGAGGTCCCCACCCCCTGGTTGCTATATTTCTGACCAATGAATGAAAGAGTAGCGCAGGGCATGACAACGACGATGACTATGATAGGTGTGAAAAACATCCTAAACATTTCCACCCTGTGTTAAATACAGACGTTTTACAACGCTGGTGGATTCCTTTATGAAGCAAATACACACTTTAACCCGAACTCACCAAAACTAGAAAGTCTGAGACTTTGAGAGTGTGAATAATTCAGGTGGGAGTGTGGCTGTGTGGTTGGATTAGAGATGACGAGTGCGTTACAGACTGCTGGCTTTGATTGCACACATGGCAGAGCAGCAGCAGGATTGACAGTGACTCAGCAGCCTGTACTTCAAACACGAACACACACACACACGTATGCGCCTGCGGACAAGATGATATAAGCGTTGTCCGTTCCGGTTTTATCAGTAACATCCGACTTTACCCCTTTAGTTTTTGTCCATCAGATAAACCTTACACACAAACACCAAAATTTATTTATTCAACTGCTTAAACCTGATTCTATGCTGTTTTTACTCACTTCTACTCTCTATTTGTGTAAGAGAGTGTGCGTGTGTGTGTGTGTGTGTGTGTGTGTGTGTGTGGGTGTTTTTGCACACAATAGATAATACACTGTAAAAGCCACAGGAAGTTTGCTCACTCGCTTTAACAGTGCACCTGCAGCCGGGAGAGAGAAAGAGAGCACAAGAGCAAGTGTGCAAGTGCGCGTGTGTGCGTGCGCTCTTGCAGGGGGCATCAATAAAACACACAGGATGAAGCTCCATGGTAACTCTATTAACATGTGATCAAATCAGAGTCAGACTGAATGCTCCTGCTGCTCCCATCATTCAACATAGTGTCTCTCTCTCTCTCTCTCTCTCTCCTCATTTTACTGTACCCTTCAGCCTTCATCTATATTTCTAAAGCAAAGGAGGCAGTGCACCTTTCACACATTTCCTCCTGTCTGCTTTTTTAGTCAACACTTTCACTCTACAACTGAGCAGAAGCAACTCCCCCTGCATTTCACACACACACACACACACACACACACACACACACACACACACACACACACACACACTCTTATAAGATACACTCTCTGACCTTCCATTTCAGCCAGGATTTACACTTATTCAGTTTTATACACATCCAGAGCAACTGAAGCTTTCCTGAAGTTCTGTTTAATCTCATTTAAGATTTCTCCAGAGACACTGCTAATGTACTGTACAATCAGATTACCAACAGAGAAGAAGGAAGGAGGGAATTAAGGGTTACAGGAAGAATGGAAGGAAGGGTGGAAGGTAATAAGGAAGGAAGAGAAAGAGGACAAAGGGTGATTAGGAAGGAATGAATGAAAGGGATTAAGTGAGGAAAGGAAAGAGATTAGGTAAATAAGAAAAGTAGTAAGGCAAGAAGGGTAGGAGGAGAGTAACAACAGGTGGGAATGAGGGAGGGAAGAAGAGTGGGAGGAAATCTGTAAATCAGAAAAAGAAAAAGAGCAGGAAAGAAGGAGGAGAGGAAGAGAGGGGGGATAGGAAGGAAGGAAAGAATGGATGAAGGACAGAAAAAAAGAAGGAAGAGATTAAGGGAGAAAGGACAAACGGATGGAAGGGAGGAAGGAATGGATTAAGTAAGTACAAAAGGAAGGTAGTAAAAAAAAAAAGAAGTGGGAGGAAGAGATGGATGAACTCAGAATTGCAATAAGTAAGGAAATAAATGGGGAATGAACAAAGAAAGTGATGTAGTAAAGGAAGAAAGCATAAGGGAGGGAGGGAGCAAGGGAGGAAGGGAGGGAGGGAGAAAGGAGGAAAGGGAGGAAGTGAATACGAGAAGAAATGTAGAATACAAAATCATTTACTTGAAAATAAAAAAAATAAATATTTTTAAAGGAATGAAAATAAGACCACTATATTTCAAATAGCCTACAAATACAAACAAAAAGCCTTAAATATTTTAAAAACATTTAAACCCATGTAAACTCGACAATTTAAGATTTATATTGTCTTTGTATAAATTCAGACAAACCTTTTAAAATCACCTGAGACCCTTCTGCCATCACACACTCTCTACGTGTGAGTAAGGTGGTGTGTAGTATAATAACGTCATAAAGTCAGTGGTAACGGGGCCGCGGATTCCGATCGGCACACAGAGATGCTGGTTTTGGACGCAGGTTGCTAAAACAATGTTCTCTCGATTTTTCCTCCTCGTATTCATGACTCATTCACATCACCGTGTTCAGTTTCCATCCCGACAAAGCAGCTCTCCGGCATAACGTTTCATGTATTGTACAATTACTTACTAAAGTATCCTTCTCAGCTAGCAGACGTGAACTCACAGCCACACGGTTCTTTATGCAAAACACATCTCAAAATTCCCAGCTCAGAAAAACACAGACTTTTGGAAAGTTATTAATATATAAAACTTAACCTTTTCGTAATGTTAGCAGCATTTATATCCTTATCACCTGTAGTTTCAGTAGAGGAAAAATGTTTATTTGCGCTTCCAGTTCTGGAGTGTATATTGTTGATTATATAGGCAATATAATGATCACCACCATAATCATCACTACATAACATTACAAAATCACGATCACCAGTCATGTCTTTTCCGAGTATATTAAATTGCCAGAACTACCAACCTTTTGCGTTACGTGAATGATTAGAAAGTGATTAAACATGCTGTTTTTCTTCTGTTTACTGCACATTACTGTAGAATCACTTAAAAATACACCATCCAGCAGAGTTCGTGTAACCGCGCAGCTCCTGACTGCACAGCTGGGAATATAATTACACCACCCCTACTCTCCTTCAACTGGAAATGCCAGACATGTTCATGTTCCGGTCTCGTTTTAGGCTAACGGAGCTGGAAGATTAAATCTTTTATCACAATTTATTACTATTATTATTATTTTTTTTAAATGGTAAAATCGACACTGTACAAGCTTAGTGCATGTTTGTACACGCATGTGACTATGACGTCTTTACATGCATATACAATCTCATCAAATCCCTGTGTCCATCTGGGGGAAATAAATAAATAAATAATATATAGGTTATTGCATTCTCATATTTGTTATTAAAGCTACTATGGTTTTACCACGGATAACGCCATAATAAATAAATAAATAAATAAATAAATACCCTAACAAAAAAAACACAAAGTAAATCTTTATGCACTCTAGAAGAACAGGGACTTACAGACAATAACATTCACAACTTCTTTTGTCATGTATTTGTACAGCAACAGCAATTCAATAACTCATTTGTTTTAAATGCTAAATAATAATAAAAACGTAATTATTTCTGTCTGTACTGAATATTTCTTAATGCAGAAATCACACCAGGATGTGCCAGAAATTTTTCATAAACGCTATAACCGGGTGCCAAAACTTTTCTCAGGTGAAATCTTAAATAGGGGAAAATGATTGCAACACACACACACACACTTTTTTCACTCTAACCTATTCCTTTTCTTGGATTATAACCTCTACAGCACCACTATATTACACCCTATGTAGGGAGAGAAGACCGTGAATAAGTCTTTGGTGGAATCAGTTTCAGTGAAATCATGCTATTAGTTTAGTTGTAAAGTTTCCACACACACACACACACACACACACACACACACACACACACACACACACACACACACACAAACACTTCAGTCCAGCATTTCTGTTGATTTGCTGAAGTAATGGCACCTGAGAGGGTTCATAAAATGATAGGCGAGGTACATACACTCTGCTCCACAAAGTACAACAAAATGGTTCCAATTAAAGTCGCACAAACTGCATCAACACAACAACTGTGGGCAATTATGCAAATTCTGCAATTATAAAAACCACTAAAGAGAGAAATACAGTAGCAACAGCGACTAGGGGAAACTCTCAGCAGCAATGTAGATCATTTTATACCCATTTAGTGACAAACATGTGTGTGTGTGTGTGAGATCATCATCATCTCACCCAACCCTACACAGCAGCTTCAATGGCAACCAATCTGGATTACTTTGCCTTCACTGGTGGATGCAGATATCTACACCATGAGCATCGTCTTCAGAATGCAATATAAATATTTAAAACAATGAATTCTGGGATAAAGTGAAATGAATTCCATTAACTTTGTAATCAAGTTCCTATTAATTCCCATCGCTCTCATTCTCTACTTATGATGAAGTTAACGGTCTTTTCCCTAAATCACACGATATACATCTACATCATGTTTAACTTCCGAAGCGACGTTATGAAATAATCAAATGCCGCTTTGTAATAATTGAATTTATGGACAAAAAGAGCATTGACTTTCCTGATTAAGCGCCACCAGTCTTGTTCTCGACTCCGCCGAAGTTTCCGCAGCCATCTCTAAGCAAAAGGTCTTTGCATCCACTACAAGGACAAAGACATCAAACTTGCTGCACTCATTTCCCCATCACCTGGGACATACTGTACAAGACATTCGCACTAAAAGTCACATTAGCGATCCCTTCTGAGAGAAGGTCATGTAGCAGAAATTTCTCAAAGTAGGTCTCTAATGAGTTGCAGTGAGAGTGGGGAAGGACAGCAGAAGGGCAACGTGTGGGACGGTGAAGAGAGGCTGCTGAATTTCTTTTTGTATTTCCTTCTTAAAAACTCTTAGTGGGGGCATGGTGGCTTTATGGTTAGCACATTTGCCACGCATGTCCGTGGTTAGGGGTTTGAATCCCGCCTTCGCCCTCTGTCCATGGAGCTTGCATGTTGTCCCTGTGCTTCGAGGGTTTCCTCCCTAAATCCAAAAACGAGTCGTAGACTGTCTGGCATTTCCAAATAGTCTTGTAGTGTGTGAATGTGTACTTGATTGTGCCCTGCGATGGGTTGGCACCACGTTCAGGGTGTCAAGGTGTACCCTGGGATAGGCTCCCCGCAACCCTGTGTAGGATAAATGGATGGATGGATGGAAACTTGGTGAAAACAATACACAGACACGGTTATAAGACACACAGCAACTACAAATGACATAATACAGCCAAAAGCAGCAGTCCAAAAACCTCCAAATTGCTGTGATGTCTAGCAGGACCAGATTAAAAATCAGCTACCTGCAAATGACTGAAAATGGTAGGTAATTTCCGTCGGAACCGTCTCAAGGATGGAAGGAAGTAGAAAAGCACTGGCACTGCAGACCCGAATGGATTGAAAATCAGACTGACACTTGTAAAAGATGGCTTAACCCCACCCACACATGAAAATCCAATTCCGTCCAAATCTGACTACAGCAAAAGGGTTATTTGAATCAGATGTAAGAAGACAGTGTTAGATCTTTCGACCGAAAGCCTTTGGATACCCGGTCAATCATTAACGAACTGTTTGAAAAATAAATACGCACGATTCATTTCTATAACGTTATGCTTTATGCTGAGATACGTCTCTATTTTAGCGAGCACACAGTGAGTAAACTGTGTTTTCCTAACAGGTGTGAAATCACAGCTGTTGCTTGGAAAAGACGTCGATTAGACGGTATAGGGAAGAGAAAAGGGTGCACACAGTTGATGAACCGTCAGTGTACCAAACCGTGAGTAATCTATAGTGTCAGAGATTTCTGATTGCACAGCTAGAAGTTGGGAATGGAAAGAAGGCCCAAATGGTAGAAAATGGAGCTTTTCTATTTATTAAAATAAATGTTAAAAAAATAAAAAAACCCTAGAAGCCTTCACATATAAAAGAGTGAACATCTTGAACTCTCAGTGCAAATGGATTCAGGTCAAGAAAACCAGCATGAGAACAGCCAGAGGCAATTTCAACTGCCAATCCAGAACTGGTGAAACCAGAACAACAACAAAAAAAAAACCACATGTCTCATCATGTATGCTTACAGACCTGTATGAATTACATAGCCTTGTAAGTGTTTGTTGATACAAATTGCAGAACAAAACAGAAAATGATAACAGGATGTCTTAAGTGGATCATATCAGTTAAATCTAGGGCTGGGCCATATGATGATATAATATCAACATTGTAATAGATTATGTCACAATACTTTTGTGATTTTACTGCGGCTTCTTTTACCCCAAATTTGTGATGCAACTTGCTGGGTTTGTTTGCAAAATCGCAGTCGCACGAAATTGTTCTGCGCGGTCTTTTACAGTGATGTTTGTTGGTATACGAGACCTTTTAGCTGTACTCACGTTCGATGCACGTGACATCACATGACGTGTCTTGGCCAAAATGATCATAAGGAGTCTTTATTGATCATGTATACATTACTGCACAGTGAAATTCTTTTCATCGCATACCCCAGCATGTCAGGAAGTTGGGGTCAGCCTTGATACAGCGCCACTGGAGCAGAGAGGGTTAAGGGCCTTGCTCAAGGGCCCAACAGTGGCAGCTTGGCAGTGCATCATAGAAATGCTATTGGGAATGGTCATACGATTTTATCATCCCATCACTCACCCACCCCTAGCTCAAACCGCAGCAGTATCCCTTTCCATAACATTCAATTTGACTAAACTAATAAAATAATAACAGAGAAGCAGAAATCAAACTACAGCATGAAATTCTGGTGTCCATTTTAAAGTGAAACAGTGTTAATCCAACCGTAACACTCATTTCACACCTTCACTGGTGTACGCTATTAAATTCAGAATACAGACAGAGTGAGACGTTTCCCTGGGTATTGTGCTTCAAGGCTTCCTACAAAGAAAACTCATACTGGAGCTCAGGACACGGATTAAACAAGCAAGTCACTGCTGGACATCTGACAGAACCAAAAAAACCACAAAAAACAAAAAAAAAAAAAAAAAAAGGAAAAAAAAAAAAAAAAAAAAAAAAAAAAAAAACGTTTTGCTTTTCTTTTTCAGTAATAAAATATATCCCCCTTTTTTTTTTTTTAATTTTTTTTTAAAAATTTTTTTTTTTGTGGGAAACACAAAAAAAAAAAAAAAAAACAAACAAACAAAAAAAAAAAAAAGTGATATAAAAAAAAAAAAAAATAAAACAATAAAATTATATATTATTATAAAATATATTTTTTTTTTATAAAAAAAAAAAATATAAAAAAAAAAAAAAAAATATTAAATTAATAAAAATTATTTTTTTTTTTTTTTTTTTAAATAAATAAAAAAAAAAAAAAAAAAAAAAAAAAAAAAAAAAAAAAAAAAAAAAAAAAAAAAAAAAAAAAAAAAAAAAAAAAATAATTAAAATTAACAAACATTTTATTTTTTTTCCCACCCCCTTTCTCCCTTTTTTCTCCCCCCCCCCCCCCCCAACAACACACCCAAACCACACAACATAAAAAAAAAAAAAAAAGAAACCAATTCACATAATAATATATATTTTTTTTATATTTTTTCACACTTTTACCTCTTAAACAACCAAACACCACCAACACCCTTTTTTCTTTTTTTTTTTTTTTTTTTTTTTTATTTATTTTTCTAAATTATATTATAAAAAAAAAAAAAAATATAATATTAATAAAAATTTTTAATAATTAAAAATTTTTTTTTTTGCTTAACCCCCAACTTTTTACTCCCCCCCCCCTTAATTTTTTTTTTTTCTACAACAGCCCCCCCCCCTTTTAACCATTTTACCCCCCCTCCCCCCCCCCCCCCCCCCTGTGTCCTTTCCCTTTCTTCTACCACACTTTCTTATTATAACCAAAAAAATTTTTTTCCTTTAAAAAAAAAAAAAAAAAAACCTTAAAAAAAAAATAATATTTTTTTATTACCAAAAAAAAATAATTGGAAGTAGCTCCTACTGTATTACCATAAGAGAGCTCCAAAAAAATTAAAAAATAAAAAAAAAAAAAAAAAAAAAAAAAAAAAAAAAAAAAAAAAAAAAAAAAAAAAAAAAAAAAAAAAAAAAAAAAAAAAAAAAAAAAAAAAAAAAAAAAAAAAAAAAAAAAAAAAAAAAAAAAAAAAAAAAAAAAAAAAAAAAAAAAAAAAAAAAAAAAAAAAAAAAAAAAAAAAAAAAAAAAAAAAAAAAAAAAAAAAAAAAAAAAAAAAAAAAAAAAAAAAAAAAAAAAAAAAAAAAAAAAAAAAAAAAAAAAAAAAAAAAAAAAAAAAAAAAAAAAAAAAAATGAAAGAACTCATCACCTCTCCCTTAGGAGATTTCTAAAATGCAGAAAATCCATCGTAGTGTATCTTGTAAGCTTTGTTCTCTTTTTCTTTGACTCTTTGTCCACTTTTCAATTTTGTGTGTCCATGTTAATGTATATAAATGACTATAGACCAGATAAACGATCAGCAATCAAAATCCACTTTTAAGTGGTCTACGAGTGTTTAAAAATGCTAGCATCCCTTAGGGATATCCATCATAAGGGCCTGATATACTGCTGCACTGAAACGTTACATGCGGGAGCTGGATATCGAGATCGAGCAGCAGATTAGAGCGGAGTGCTCTCTTCGTGGAGTGCGATGATGCACATCAGTGTCACTTGATTGGGATCATTATGATCAGGGAGAAGATGACGCTCCTCGCAAATATTAGACTCACAAATGGGAATTCATCTGCATTTGTAGTATTACAGACTTATGACATTCAAGGCCTGGAGCTGCGGTCCTCCAATTACTAATGCTATAAGTGAGGAAGTGGGATGGTGTATGAACATCTGCTGCTGTGGAGCAAATCTTCATTTACAATTAATTTCAACATGACAGAGGAGTGAAAAAAAATCAACCTCTGAGAGCAATTTAGATGAAGTCGAGTCTTGTACACAAGTTGCTGGTTTAGATGAGATCATCCGGGCATGGAGATCATTCAAACTAATTGGAATAAACTTGCATTTTGACGTCACCTGAATGGAAAGAAAATATAAATAAAGAAAATAATGAACGCCTGCTGCAGTGTTTTAGCTCGTAGTGTTTCTAATTTCTGAGTGAAGAAATCTACTTCTTGATGAAAAATTTGTGCTAGCTTTCCAGACGAATAGAAAAACCTCTAGCTTACACCATAGGCATACGGTCTATTTAATTGTTTGTGGCTACATTCCATACCATCACATAGCATCTTCACAGATTGTAATTCATTTCTTATTGTTCTCGGAGTAACTGTTGTTCATGCTGCCGTCAGGTCGTCCTGCAACTCTTTTCACGTGACTGCTGGCTTCTCAGTTATCTTCCTGTGGGGACGCTATACTGTAAAAACAGCACGGTCATTCAGATGAGACGTTAACCCGAGGTCCTGACTCTCTGTGGTCATTAAAAATCCCAGGACGCTTATCATAAAAGAGTAGGGGTAGAACGCCGGCCCCATGGCTATTAGTTGTGGCGCTATGAATTTTTCATCTGCATATCAACAAACCTACATAGCTCTTTGCTATGGCTCTGTAACTTTTTCCAGTTAACCGTCGTTAAATAACGTTGTCCCTTAGAACTTTATTTTCTCTCTTAGACTGAAATTAATAGCAATTTCTTGTGGCCAGTGATACATGGGAACCCTTTGAACTCTCTTTCAGCCACCTACATTGCCATTTTTATCAGCTGTTCTCTATTCTTGATAGAGAGCCAGGATTTCTTACGTTAACACATACTTATATTTAAAATTTTACCCAGACTACATCATGGTTAAGAGGTCTATGTGATGTCAGCTTGGCTAGAAAGGGTAGCTGCTTTGAGGTGGTGCTGCTTTATTTGAGACAAATCTTAGAATGAAATACTCTGGACTTGTTATATGTCCAGGAATATAGTACTGGCAATTTCTATTGTATTGTAAATATAACTGACTGGTGAATAAAAAGGGAGTGTGCGGGTGTGTGAAAGACAGAGATAAAATATGACTGTAAATAAAATCATCACCCATTATACTCAGTATACCCAGATAATCGTTTTAATGTGTGTGCAATACATGATAAATCGTCACAATTATTATTCTTCCATATATGAAAGCCACCAATAATCTGAATGTAGTCAAATTTACTAAGAATATCCTGTCAATATACTAGCCAATCCAAAATATATCATGTTTTCCTCGCACCTCCAGGATTAGGGGTTAGAATCACGCCTCCACCCTCTGTGTGGAGTTTGCATGTTCTTACTGTGCATCAGGGGTTTCCTCCGGGTACTACAGTTTCCTCCCCCAGTCCAAAGACGGTTGATTGGCATTTCCAAATTGTCCGTGGTATGTGAACATGTGCGATTGTGGCCTGCGATGGATTTCCACCGCGTACAGGGTGTCCCCTGCCTTGTTCCATAAGCATTTTTTGTAAGCGCAATTATATTTCTAAATGAGACAAACCTTTATTTTTTTTTTGGACCCCACTTTTTTCATCCCTTTCTAATGAAACACACTTTCATGAAGAAAGAAGCAGAGGTGCACAAAGGAGGCAGTAATACGAGTCAGCTAATGAAAGCCCAGAGACCTCCAGAGTGGTGGCTGCCCTCCAAATGGCAAGCGGTCAGTCACTATGCAGCACAAAGTGCGCACTTACCCGATCCTCATTTAGCTGCACACATAGTGATTGAGGATGTAAGCAAAGAACATGAAGTCAGCCTGAAAGACTTTGCTATAGATTCGTGCAGCTGATGCAAGAGCTAAACCTAAATGACGGAGCGCAGTATTTTATATATTTATTTTAAAAATGCTAGTACTGCAATTAAGATTAAAGCCTTAAAAATTCCACTAAGCAACATAAAACCCTCAACAAATTTGTTAAAAAGTGACTTTACATTTCTTTCATAATATACTCATACTCAAAGAGACGCTGGCTTTGAATGAGGTTTTTTTTTTCCCCTCTACATAGTGAGGGTTGTCATGTTCATCATGACCACAGCGTCTAACGTGAGCTGTATTTTGTAATGAATAGCTGACTTTATAATATCAATTGTATTGTTCGACAACCAGACGCAACAAATTGAGAGCCTCGTATCGAAAGATTTGAAGAAGATGCTGGAAGAGTACCTGGAATATCGCTTGTAAAACATTACATCACAACGCTTTGGAATTCTTGAATCTGATTGGTCAGAAGGTGTTCATTCATTTTCTATACAATAAAAGTTGTCGTCGTCGCTATAGTTGGCAGAACCAAAAAGTCCAGGGTGTGGCGTTGAATCTGATCCTACTATAAGCCTAACTCAAACACACACAATACTGTACAACATGCATTAATCACACTCATCCAGCCTGGATTTTGGCTCGACTCCACCCAGGTAGCAGGATCTGGATCAGATCCGGCTCTGCCCCATGGACTTTCTTCTGACAGTCCAATATAGATTTGTGCATGCTGTCTTACATGTGTACTACTTACATACCATGTGAAAGCTCAAGAATGAAGCTCTACGCTCAATAAATGAACATTGAGAGCACCATCAAAGAAAAACAAATATGTATTTATCGCATTTGCCATGATCGGTCACTGATGTCAATCGTGAGCACTTGAATGCACATCAGTGCATCATCTTGGTCGTAGTACTTGACATGGCATGTTCACGGTATAAAGTGATTCAGTTCATCAGATCAGATAAACCGTTTATCAAATATCAGTTCATCTCTAATAAAAAGGTACTAGGAGTATCTACATCACACCGAATGCAAATATAACAGTGGCTCTGAGAAGACGGAATGGACAAACCATAAATTTATTAGCTAGCCCACTGGGCAAGTCGAAGATGTCCAATCCCAGTTTTTGGTCCCACCACAATATCTGGAAGAAGCCTGCAATTTTTCAAAATTACCACAGATTTGGGCCAAGGTGTGTCATGTGACTTCAGCCAAAGCCCTCTTCGATTCATACACGTCGCGTCGTAAGTACAGCTAAATGGTCAAATTTACTAACAAACATCAATGTGAAAGACATTTTCGCCAATTCAAGTAGTTTTCCACAAAAAAAATCGCCAATTTTTTTTAAAAAGCCGCAACAAAATCAAGCATTTTTGCATGCAACAATCACAAAATAAGAATAAAAAACTCAGCAAAATCCTGTAGACTGTTTAGTTAGACTAGTAATAGCGAACATCATGAAATAAAAAAAATTAATGAAAAAGGCTGGTGAGGCAATTAGATAGTTAAATACGTTAATACAGTCCAACAGAAACAAATACATAATCACGTCGGAGCCCTTGACAGAAATTCGGCAAGCTGTTGGCCAGAAAGTTCTCTATAAGCAGTTACGTTCTGTCCTCGCATGACTTATAAAAGATAATGTCCAAGCCGAACCCCTTTATTCTTGTGTTGAACCAGTGATGCGACATAACAGCTTTTTGCTTCATCAGTGTTTCCATAGAAATTCCATAGAGCACAAAAAAAGTGACCACTAAAGTTTCAACAACAAAGAAAGAATACTGGAACACCTTTATGAATAACCGCTCCATCATACTCACACATGTGTCACAGTGGCTTCATTCAACAATTCATTCAGACAATGAATCATTTACGCACCAAACCACAACATCCGGACACGATTCGCGTTACTCTTGTATTACCAAACGAGCATGTATAAATTCTTTACAGCTTTATAACCCGCACACATGAATTATAATGCCGTCATGTTTATGAATAACACCACGTCCTTTTTAAAATCGATTCCGTCTTCCCTCTAGGCTCCAGCGCCTGAGACAAATGTCACAATCAGGCACGTCATCCTTCCACTTTCTCATTAAACGAGAGTAGAAGGAATAATCTTGGGAGAGGGGAAGAATTTAATATGTTGTTTCAGTGTCTGATGGCACACCAGCGTAAGATTCATTTTAATAGCAATTACTGGTTTTCTCACTTTGGAGCCTTTATTGCGCTCTCGATTCAGCCTTATGTAATGGCAGGGGCCGTAGTGAGTGTGTGTTAGGCTTGTTATGGTGTCACGATTTCACAGTGCATGATGGAATTGTGACTTTTTATCTTGCAGTGTAACTCAGCAAAAGTTGTGTGAAAAGAACTCAATAAAACAAAATAAATCTGGGAAATGTATATGGCTTTATACATATTTTCTCATACATGGTGGAAACAAGCTCACACTCTCTTTCGTTTTAGAAGAACAATGTGATCAATACAACGTATAAAATTTTACGGAAAACTGGTTCTCAAAAAATATCTTTCAGACCGGATTAGTTTTACATGTGTTGGACGGATAACGCCATTATCGTCAGAATATCTCGGGGATTTTAGTTCCAACTGATTCAGACATACCAGTCATTTTTAACGGAACACGCCTATTCACATATGCAAGAGGGGAATAACTTTCTTCACATATCCCTGCTTGTTAGGAGTGCATGATCCACCATCTCTAGAGCAGAACGAGTCAAGGGCCTTGCACAAGCGTCCATCAGTAACAGCATGCTGGTGAACTCCAGCACCACCAAGGATCATGAACCTAGACCCTTTACCACAGAGAGCCTACCTGTCTGAAAAGATTATACCACCTGTCATGCGTTTCACCTCCTATAAAACGACCAATAGAAATAACCCGGGTAATATGTACACGTATATTCCGTCTGAATTGACATGTTTGTAAAGCTGGCATTATAGCCTCTATCATCTCATGACAAAACAAAAGCATTGGAGGAGTTTAAAATCCAGAACAATAAAAATATAAACAATGCTAAAAACGGCTCACTGAGGTGTATGATGATGATCGATTTTTTTTTTATAAAACAGGTGCTGAATTACAGTCTGTACAGGATTTCGTTGAGTTTTTTGCAACTGCATGAAACGGTTTTACACGGTCTTTCGCAGTGATGTTTGTTGGTAAATGAGACCGTTTCGCTGTACTCATGTTCGACGCACGTGAATAGGAGAGGGCTTTGACGGAACGTGCGTTGTGATGACGTCACATGACGTGCCTTGGCTAAAATCTGCAGTAATTTTGAAACATTGCAAGCTCCTCCAAATATTGTGTCATCTGCTTGATTTTGTGTTCATTTCGGTGATCACAAAATCCTGAAGGGACTGGAATTAGACTAAATTATTACACTAAACAACCTGCTTAACTCCTATCATTCTCTTTAATAATATTTCTTATTAACTCATACATTAAACCAGCCCTGGACATAAGTTGCTTTGGTTTTTTTTCTCCCCAAACTCCTCTTGTATGGCTGATCGTGATTATATAGATTAGTGGTTTGCTGAAAATTGTTGGCACAGCAATAAATTCACATTTTTTCATTGAAAATGTAGACTTTCGCAGTAAATTTCCAAGGTCCAGTCACGTCTGAGAGTAAAGGATAAGATGCTATGTGAAAACATTAGCCGCAGAACCTGTATGCTAATCTGGCTTGCAAGATATCTAACCTAGCTAGTGTTAGTGGAGAACAAATGATGCTATATGGAAATGTTATATTTCTAGATTAAATAAAAATCACAGAATATAATGTACATGGAGACTCAGATACTGATGCCCCAATTGTCTGACTCAAACAAGCTAGTTACCTCAAACAAGCTAGTTACCTAACATGCAGCTACGCTAAAATGTTAGAAAATTCTGTATTCACATAACGTGGGAGAAACCAGCAGGACAGGAACTTCAAAGTTGCCATTCACCCATTGACCTTTTGTCTAATAGACAGAAAGGGCGATTGTAGTTTTTAATCTAACGGTAACTAGCATTAGCATAAATTCTTTATTTAAAAATTCTTATCCAAGTTCATTTCCATAGCCATGCACATTTCAGGATCTGGCCAGAGCAATCTGGGATGTCAGAAAGCTCGAAAAATTCCACTGAATTCCCACTCAGATGTCAGTGCATGTGATTTTACTTGAATTGTGCCAATTGTGTTTAATTAAGCTTATTCCCATTTGAGATTAATGAAGCATTAAGCAATAACGGATGGGAGGAGGACATGAAGGTCATCCTTTACCCTAATGCTTATTCTAATTCTGCTTATTCCCAAACAGCTTCTTCACATATACTTATAAACCATGGTATTTTAGAAGTAGTGTAGAGATGTTCGTAGACTATTGGCGTGTTTCAAAGTGCATAAAAACAAAAGAACCGATTGTTCTACATAATTTCTGAACTATAGTAACATTTACATGATTTGATAGTGAAGAATCCTGATGTAGTATCACACCATACACAGCTCTATTCACACTCTCGTTCTCACAGCAGGAACACCTTTAAAAAGGAGAGAAATTAATCAGGAAGTGTGCTGACACGGGACATCTGTCACCAGAGTAACGGGTCTGAGAGTTGTCTGAGAAAGCTTCTTATCACATTTGGTTAAAGTGGCCATAAAAACAAAACTCGTGTTTTAAAGTCTCTTTGTTCGGAGGACACAAATAAGCCAGTATACACTGAACAGCCATAACATTAAAACCACTGACAGATGAAGTGAACTTCAATTATCGTGGTACAGCGGCTTCGGTCATGGGCTGGGATATACTAAGCAACATGCGAACAGGCAAGGTTGGCGTGTTGGAAGCAGGAAAAATGGGCAAGTATAAGAATCTGAGCGACTTTGACAGAGGCCAGATTGTGATGGCTAGACGATTGGGTCAGAGCATCTCGAACACAGCAGGTCTCGTGGGGTGTTCCCGGTATGCAGTGGTTAGTACCTACAAAAAGTGGTCCAAGGAAGGACAACCGGTGAACCGGTTCTGGTCCGATCCCACAGAAGATGAAAAAGTTCATGCTGGCTATGATGTACTGTGTGTTCGGACAGTTTTCTATCACTGCTTGCTGCGTATGGCACTGCGTAGCCACAGAGTGCCCACGCTGACCACTGTCCATCGCTTAAAGCACCTACAATGGGCACGTTAGCATCAGAACTGGACCATGGAGCAATGCAAGAAGGTGGCCTGGTCTGAAGAATCATGTTTTCTTTTACATCATGTGGATTTAAAGGATCTGCTGCTCACGTCTTGGTGCCAGATACCTCAGCACACTTTCAGAGCTCTTGTGGAGTCCATGCCTTGAAGGCTCAGAGCTGCTGGACCTACACAAAATTAGTCAGGTGGTTTTAATGTTACAGATGACAGGTGTGTATATCGCATGGAAAAAAACAATTTAAAAAAAACTATGCTTTTTGTAAATATTCTTATTTTTAATTGGAAGGGAAACCGGTGAAAAACTGTTAGACGATTCATCCTGTACTCATCAAATTGCACCCACAATAGCAGCTCGTTAGGAACAGACATGAGCAGTGTGTGCAGTGTTTGGTTCCCCACCATGTTTTTCTCTTTTTAACCCATCCCTTGTGTGTTGAAAATATGGTTGGACTTTGTGTTTGCGCTCATTCCCTCTCTAAACTCTTGATCTCGGCTCAAACGTTTGTGACCTCACTCCACAAACATTGCCGGTTACATGGAGCGTGATGCAGTACATCTACTCAAATACGGCCTGTATTTAGCATACAGCTAATGTGTGTACGAGATGGCATTTGGAGATATCGAGGCACTTTAGTGTGCATGCGTGTGTGCTCAATTGTGCATCGGCCAGAAAGCTTGTTTATGGGCACATTTGGTTTTTTTTTTTTTTTTTTACTGCCTTATGTTAAACCTTTCAGTCTTCCCTCCAGGGAGCCTTATCATCTCACTGCTGCCAATCAGGCTGGAAACCGAACAAGTTGCAAAACTGCAATGAGAATTCTCACACAGATGAAAACGAGCTCTCGTTGAACCCTCAGCCACTTATTTAGCCGGCTTGCTACGCTGCTGATATTGAGTGTGTTTGGATTAATCAGGAAGCATGGTGTGATGTTGAACACTATTGGCTGTTGGGGGATTCAATCAGGTCTTTTGACACACTTTCTCCCTGACTTCCTGTTTGAAAAGGAAATACATCAACATATGAAGCAATTTCATAATAAAGAATAGAAAATACATAAAGTGCAGAACACCGTGGCTGTGTTTGTGCTTGTTTTTATGTCTCTAAAATGTCCCCACAAGGATAAGAATACCTGACCGTTTTGAACGTGGCCAGTCCCAACAACATTCCTTTTGGATACAGAGTTTAAGGTCAAGGGTTAGGTTTGTGTGCAACATGGTATTAATTCCCTGGGTTAATGATGTCCATGGAAGGTCCAAGGTACAAGGACTGTAAAGTGGGTTACGAGCATGTTTACATGGCTGTGATGAACTGTAAAGATGATGCTTCTGCAACTTGTCAGCAGATGGGATTACGATAATAATCGCATTAAGATTCAGAACAAGAGGTGCTGACAAACGCACATACTGATCTACCGCTGCAAAGACGGCCCCGTTAAAACAATACGGCAAAGACGAATAAAATGTCTGCGTAACTCACCTAAACAAGTTGTTTTAACAATTGTTCATTTATTTTAAGAGTTGGTAATCACGGCTCAAAGTCCTAACTCGTAACTGGTGTTGAATGAAAACCATTTGCTGCGATAACATACATCCAATTGAAAACCTCCATATTTTTACTTTAAACAAAATGGTTGTATGACCTACCGTTCCTCCAGGACTTCACAATCGTAGAAATTAATGGAAAATCTTTTTTTCTTTTTTACATTTTTTAAATATCCACAGATTTGGGCCAAGGCACGTCACGTCACGTCATCACAACACGCGTTCAATCAAAACCGTCTTCGATTCAAGTGCGTTGAACATGACTACAGCTAAAAGGTCAGAAAGGAACGTGCAATTGCAATGTTGCCAATTCAAGACGTTTTCCCAAAAAAACCTGCAAGTTGCATAGCAAATTATGAAAGAAAGCCCCAGCAAAATCGAGCATTTTTGGCCGCAACAATTTAAAAAAAAAAAAAAAACTCCACAAAAACCTGTACGGACTGGATGTAACTGCTTTATAACGCAGTGTTTAGGTGGAAAACCTAGAGTTCAAAATCTCAATGCGGTTTAAGTGCAAATCCTCAGATAATGCTGCTACGAGCAAAAAGCAAGCCAGTTCTATTTTTTTAATGATTGAGACTCACTGAATGTTACTATACAAAAGGACAAACTGCAGGTTGTAAGTTGCTTTGAAATATAATATTAATGAAAATGACACCAAGTTACACAAAGCAATTAAAATAATAACCTAGCAAAAGTAGAACAGACACTGGACCAAGCTGCAGTTCCATACGTTAACTTCAGCTAGTTAGTTACTAACTCGGGTGTGCGTTATTGTCAAATAATTTAATAGCCCATTATTGATTATTCTGCTTATACCACAGTTACCACACCCCAATGTTCAAATGTTTTATTTCAAGACACTGGTCAGGTTTTTATCTTTAAATCACTCATGCGTGAGGAACTCATTTATTACACATCCCATCTCAAGCCTCTGTTGCTAATTCCCAAATGTCATTTTACAGCTAGCAACGGAAGTTTGAGCCACTGAGATGCAGTTAGATTTGCAGAGAGAGAGAGAGAGAGAGAGAGAGAGAGAGAGAGAGAGAGAGTGAGAGTGCACAGGGTTTTTTTCGTTCCATGCTAATAATACACAAACAGAATGAATGAATGAATGAATGAATAGATAAATAAATAAACATCGATAGGCCTACTTTTTCTTTTTTTATTACTGCAGACAATACAAGAATAAATCAATATTGATACTTGTTCACCGGCTTTTCTGTCTCTGTCTGCAATCACACTCTTTCTCTCTGAACATTTTTCTGATGATTCAAGAATCCATCATCAATAATTGTTTACTTATTTCTGGAAAATAGAACTGTCATTTTGTTTGTTGTTAAACGTGTGCTCTGTGGTGGACCGTAGGCGAACGTTTCAAGTGATATGTAATGCGGTCAAGACCCGACTGGAACTACTTTAGCTGTGCATTTACTGAAAAACGTTGCACACCTCAGAACATCTGAGAGCCAATCAGAAACGAGAATGCAACAGCGCTGTTGTATAACTACAAATAAGCTCCTTTTTCAGTCAAGTTTCTCTCAGATATAGGAACTCAGATTGAAAGATGACCATTTTTGAAGGTGCTCTCATCGCCTTCCCTTAACCACCACCTGCTCTTTAGCTAGATAGCATTCGCTAGATCCGATTGACCAGATCTCTAAAAGTGTCCGACCTTAGTGTAACCACACATGTTCGGCATGTTTATGATGGTACAATAAATAGAGTAGACATCTAGTGGCCAGATGTTAACTAGCTAGCCAATACTGTGAAGAACAAAACTAACATCTGGTCACATTCGGTGCCTTCATTTTTTACTATCCGACTTGTATTCTCTGCCAAATCAACTAGCTAACTACTGTACTACTGATGAATACGTCAAAAAAATTTAAATCCCAGGCGACTCTAAAAAGCTCAGAAACTGAATGTTTTATAGGATTTTTTCTTTCTCCTGACTCAAGAACATGAATGGATGATATACATAAAAAACACTTTATTTAAAAAAAAAACAAAAAAAAACAAACAAACAAAAAAAAAATACACACAACAACATAATGATTAAAAACTGTTTTAGAACACACAATATATACTGTGCATCATAATATAGAATTTTACCAGAAAAACTGGTACAAAATAGCTTTTCAATGTCAGTTCACTACTGATAAACGACCATTTTTCAGACCGAGGATGAGCAGATGTTTTTGTACTCATTGATACCGATACTGAATTCAGTAACCTATATAATAATATATTATTTATTATATGGTACATGCTAGTTATCCCTGTTTATATTTCCCTGTAGGGCTAGGTGATGTATCACTATAATATCGATATCGTGATAAATAATTACACAATACACTTTTCTGGAGATATCGTTGGTATGGTGGTGATTTTAAAAAAATAATAAATTACAAATTAAAATGGTAGTATATGGATGCAGATTGTTTAAATTAATTTTTACAAACAATCTTTATCTTTGTAGGGATTAAAGAAAATCATCATCAAACTCAGTTTAACTTTTTGTTTATTTTACTACCTTTTTGGTGCAATGTCATAGCAATTCAATTTAATAAGTATTATATTATTAGATATAGTTATATGGCTCATAATGTAATCATTTTCTCAAAAAGTAACAAAATCTTGAGCTCAAGGTAATGATTTTTACATTATGAGAAATGCATTACATTATAAACTCACCAAAAACACAGTCATATTGTAATAACTGTAATGCCTTACAGCATTTTTTTTTTATACAAATTATTCCTTTACATTTTCTAAATCTAAATCTAGTCGTAATCTACCTACGAACTGGCCATTGTATAGAGGCCAGAATGGGGGCTGGGGTCAGAGCGAGAACATATATCAGAGGCTCTGGCAGATCTTTTGCAACTTGAGAAGGATAAGGACTGTTGCATTAGCATGATGACGCTGTACAAAAGAGCTGGATGCACAAGTGGCCTTGCTCCAAAACTGAAGAAGCTTTTTGGTCAGCATATTCGATAAATGTGAGCGTGGGTTGTACTAAATGGTCTGCACTTATATAGCACTTTTATCCAAAGCACTTTACACTGTGTCTCATTCACCATCTACACACCAATGGTAGCAGAGCTGCCATACAAGGCGCTAACTTGCCATCGGGAGCAACTTGGGGTTCAGTGTCTTGCCCAGGGACACTTCGGCATTTGGAGTCACGTGAGCCAGGAACCGAACAACCAACCCTACAATTAGTGGACGACCCGCTCTACCACCTGACCCACAGCTGCCCCAAAACATGTTCTTTGGATGGTTTGCCATAAAGGACATCTATTGGAAGAAATAAACTGCACACTGCGTAGTGTTGTGTTTCAATATAAATTATATTATAATTCTCTGAATATAAGGTTGGACTGTTAGAGTGTTTGTCTGTAGACATACAGTAGTTGATTATACTGTGCAAAAGGGTGTTCCCAATATATGTCTTGTTTTTCTTCAGCACTCCCAGAAATGTTTGTAGCCTTTAGGGGGGATTCTTAAATATGTTGTTTTATAGGTTTTTAATTGGTGGCTGGTTGAATGGTTATATTGTTGTTTATTTAGTTAGGTTATGACCATTTTTATTATTTTTTTTCATGTTACTGGTTAGAAAAAGGGATTTTTTTTCTTTTGTCATATTTATACTGTGTTTGGGTTGTTGTAGACATTAGGCTATACGTTGTGCTTTTTTATATATTATATATATATGCACACACACACACACACACACATTATATACACACCATGTCATTGCACACGGTCATTTATCAGTATTTATCAATATTCTTTCCTGGTCAAATTGAAAAACATTTAATGTCCTCTTTTAACTGAAGCTATATGAAGAAAAGTAGAATAATAATGAAAATTATTATTTATTTTTTTATAATTATAGCATGAATATTTAAATCTGATGCATTTCATACATCAATTAAGACTAGATTTAGATACAGAATGTAGATGTACTGTAAAGGAATACCAGTGTATTTGTGAATAAAAAAATTACAGTTATTACAACAGGACAATGTTTTGGTGAGTTGATGTAATAAATTTCAATGTAAAAAAATCATTATTACATTATGAGCTCAAGAATGTATTACATTTTGATAAAATGGATGAACTTTTGAGAAACAGAACATTTTATTACATTATGTGCAGTTATTACACTACGAGTCCTCAAGTATCGTGATAATATTTTTGTCATATTGCCCAGCCCAATTTCCCTGGTTGAAATCGTGGCCATGACATGCAGATATGCGTTTACGCATTTGTTCTTTATAGTTTAAATGGAGTGCATTAACTAGCTACATTAGCTAGTTTGGATGGAGCAGGGCTGCAGTGGAGAAGAGCGGGTGGAGTACAGTACGTTATGGTTTCCGTTGCGTCCGAATCCCTCGTTGTTAATGACCAATAGCAGCTGATCTTTTAGAACATCATACTCACTTAGCATCGACTCTGGACATTTCTTTTCACCTTGCTGCTAGCAATGAACTAATGAATGAATGAAGTTTTATTAATTTTCTTGTGTTGTAGAAAAATGCAGTAGTTCTTTCTCTTGATATTTTCACAGATTACAGCTTGCAGTCTGTTTTGCTTTGATTGCCTTCGTTAAGGCCGGATTACAGCCTGTTGCTTTGTGTATGACCACATACACTAGGTTTACACCACATAATATCACGAGGCATCAGATGTCGACATCAGAGGATTTTATTTATTTATTTTTTTTACAAGTATGAGTAAATGAGCACAACATTGGATTGGATCAACTTTTTACACGTACTAGCAAGAGAGTTATAAAAGCACCGACACAACAACATATCCTTATATATTGTCCAGTCCTACTCAATGTTTTTGGGTTGTTGGGTCAACCCACAATGTTGACAAAATGCCAGGAAATGCTTCTAGTTTCGTACGATTATTTATTTTCAGCTTTTAAACTTTAACCTTTCTCTTCTTCCTGTAGAAACTAGGCTCCGAGTGTAAATGTGCATGGGGAGATTTTGACAACCACAGGGTTTCCCCCTTAAGTGGATTATTCCACACGGCCCGAGCTAAAGATTACACACACACACACAAAGAACACTTAAATAACAGCCATGCATTTAGAAACTAGGTTCATAATCAGAAGAAGAAGAAAAAATACCCACAACCTAGAAAACAAACCCTGTACCTCATATCTGCACTAGTGTGTGCCATTATAATGCATGTAAAACACAAACATTTTCTTTTCTCAGACATAGCATTTAAGTATCATTTTAATAACAGAGACATAGAGAGAGAGCGAGAGAGAGAGAGAGCTCACTCACAGAGAGAGAGAGAGCGAGAGAGAGAGAGCTCACAGAGAAAGAGAGAGAGAGAGGGAGAGAGAGAGAGCGCGAGAGTTACAGCAAGGGAGAGATGGTGAAAACGAGGACAAGGCCAGGAGCACAAGTGAAAGTGGAGCAGGCAATTAAGATCTTCATGGCCCTAAATGCCGGCTCTCCCGTTTTTTTCTTTTTTTTTTTTTTTAAAAAAACTCTCCCCCCCTCCTTTCTCTAAAAAAAAAACCAAAGTGAATGTTTGTGTTCTCTATTAGTTTAATTGTATGGTTGTGTGTTTACGTAAGACAGTGTGAACTGCTTAATGTCGCTGGGTGTTTTTTTTTCCTCTTCCTGATACACCTGTTCAATGATCATGTGATCTTTTGGCTGAATAATTCACACAGTCCAGCGAGTACAAGCACCCCCCTCCCCCTAACACACATACACTCCAGTGAAAAACAAAACTTGGACTATCATGACCATGACAACTTTCAAACATGCAACACGCCATGTAATGACTTAATTTTTTTAATTGACATACGAACTAAATTACAGAAAGACGTGCACGTCTCACTAAAAAAAAAAAAAAAACATTTCCTGGTGAAAACAAACAGGAAGAACGTATTAGGCACAACAATACCGAATCCTTCTTGGCAGCTACTCGGCCACCTCCATCACCCTTTCAAATAAGAAAATATACACACGCTCAAAGATGATCTAAGTGCTTCCTGTTATAAGCAATATTTCATATTCTTAACCAGTACAGCTGCCAAGAAAAGTGCATCAGTAAGGGAAAAAAGTCTGGGAAAAAAAGCTGTCTTTACAAAGGAGTTAAATTAATGTGGATTGTACAGTACTCCTGAGGAAAATATGATATAATGCAAGAAAGAAACCAGAAACATTTACTAAACCATGCTTTTATATTTATACATTGCTTACCCTTGATTAAGTCAGAATAACCCAAGTTTATTTCCCCTTCTCTATGCACCGGAGAGTGAAATATTTTATCATTTGAGAATTTATGGTGACAGTTTTCAGATTACGCAATAAATCGTAAAACGTAAAAACGTTCACATTATGCTGAAGAGATGTAGGATATGTAATGATATAGGACTGATGTACATGTATAAATAATATATGCGGCTCACTGCAGTGTGGGGGTTTTATTACCCAGCTGTTTTATTGTTTACTTACCGTATTTTCCGCACTATAGGGCGCACCTAAGAGCCTTAAATTTTCTCAAAAATCGGCCATGCGCCTAATAATCCGGTGTGCCTTGTGTGCACGGAGTTCCAAAATCTGTAAAAATGTTGTTGTGCGACTTTGTAAGCGCTCCGCTTGATTGACTGTCGGACCATTTCCCGCTGACACAGAGACGTAATACCTACACTACGTACGCTGGCAGCAATAAACCAATCAGAGAACATTATGTAATACGTACAGTCATACGTACAGTACGTACGCTTACCTCCGCCACGCCTCCATTAGGTATACTACCGGTATGCTGCAAAACGACTTTTGTTTGTCTAAGGACCCCCGAAAATGGCACCAGTGAAGAGACATGCTTATGAGACACAAGTCAAACTACAGGGTATCAGTTACGTGGTTGTAAATGGGAATAGAGCAGCAGCGAAAGAATTCAAGATCAATGAATCTATGGTTCGGAAGTGGAGGAAGCAAGAAAACGAACTGCGCCGAGTTAAGAAGACGAAACACAGTTTCCGCGGGAACAAAGCGAGGTGGCCACAGTTGGAAGACCAACTTGAACAATGGATTATTGAACAAAGAACAGCCACCTGGCAACGAGACGGACTCCAACAATGATGAGAGGGAACCCGGCATGTTTGATCGCGAAATTGCCCAGCTGTTCAATTCAGACACAGAAGATGAGTATTTTGATGGATTTGTGGGAGAAGATTGATTAAAAAAAAATAATGTGAGTGTATTGTTAAATAGTAGAATAAGGTTCAACTTAACTCACTGTTTTGCTTCCGTTACCTTTTTTTTGTAGACCGTATGTTTTAGCATGCGCCTTATAACCCGGTGCGCCTTATGGTGCAGAAAATACGGTAATTATATCGTATTTATTAACTATTTGTAAGAAATTTCAAATGAATCAAATCAGAATACACTCTTTGTACCTTCATTGTGGTGTTATGTTAGATGCGTGTTAAAATCAAGAGACAACCGACTACACGTTACTGTAACTAGGACTGGGCAATGTATTGAGTTTTGGAGCAGTATTCATATATTTTCAAAAGCGATAGAGGACGAACAAATATCGTGACCGGCGAGATGTAGATAGATGGATGGTGCATTAAAGCTTAAGCTAGTTTTTGCGTCTCTCTGCTCTCGCGCTCCACATGTAACCCCGCCCCCCACCCGCTCGCTCCCGTTTTCTGGCGCAACATGGAGGACGACACAGCCACAAGGACAAGATAGCAACAGTGAGCTGGTTTGTAAGAAGAAAAACAATGGATGGTTCGGGTTTAAAAGGTCGGTTGAGCATCAGAGCAAGGTCATATGTAGAGAGTGCAATAAACATGTCGCAACACATGCTGGAAGCACTACAAACCTCTCACTATTTACAACAGCGACAAACTACAGTAGGAATGAATTAAACATCGTGGAAGTCGTGCTGTTGCAAGTCAGACTGGAAGCCTTCTCTCCCAAAACAAACCTCATTATAAGCTTCATTTACTCAGGGCATGCCCTATGAAGAGAAAAGTGCCAAGTGGCGAGACATACCGGCGACGATAGCTTACCACATTGCTAAATTATGTTACATAACGGAAGAGGTATTCTCAGGAGATGTGCAGATTTTTATTTAATATATAATATAAAGATTTTTTATTTACATCTTGATATTTACACAGCTGTATGTATTCTTAAACAGGAAGAAGAACCCTGTATTTGCACTTTATTTTGATCAATGTCTTATAAATAAAGGTGTTTGAGACACCTTACATAGTTGGCTTACAACTAGATAGAAAGATAGATAGATAGATAGATAGACAGACATGTCGTATAATCGCAATTCAGCCCAAAGATATCGAGATATGAATTTCGGTCCATATCGTCCAGCCTTAACTGTAACTTTTAAAAATTATAAACGTTTTCTCTATACGGGACAATATTGAAACTGAATCTCAAGTTCCTCAAGTTAGCTAGCTAGCTATGATGGCTAACTTTATAAACAATATTTCTAATCATTTCAAAACTAGCTAGCAAGATCAGAAAAGAATGTAGCACAATCTACACTACTCTGTCAAAACAGTTTTTTTTTCTAGCAAATTTCTTTTTCATTAAAAAAAAAAAGGATTCTAGCAATAACCCAAGCGAGGTACTTAGTTAATTAAGCTAGCTGGTTATCTACAAATTTATCCACAAACCAAAACTTTCCATGAGCTAATGAAACTCAGGCCACAAGAAGAGAAAAAAAGTCTGAAGCGATCACTGCAGATTTGTTTCACTTAGCCGGCTAATCTTAACTAGCTAGGCAAAACAGTGTGAAGAACAAAGCTTACAACAAAACTTTCACACCTGGTTTCTGTCAGTGTGTGTACCTCTGTTACATCACCGTTGTCTTCTTAATAAATAAAAACGGTTTTAGTAACATACCGAATGTCAAGATAAAAAAATATTAGCTAAGCAAACCAAGACACAGACTTGAGTATCTTTAAGTGTATTTCATTTTCTTATGGCCCGATCTTGATATTTGACTTTTGTAATTTGAACAAAAGGTGCACCTAAGATGATATATCATCTGTGTGAGATATGTAAATCAATACATATAACGTGTTGCTAAAAACGCACATGTATATTATGTGTTAAATACAGTAACTCTCTGCTTGCGTGTATGGTATATCGTGTTCATTTTCTGCAAGGGGGGCAAAAACCACTTTACTTTTATTTTTAATTCTGATATTTCATTATTGGATGATGCAAACAGTTCTAAGAAAAAATAATAAAAACTCAGTTTTCCCAAAACAATCATTCTGTTCAGCCCAACCTGCCAAACTAATGAAAATAAAGGCAGCGAGGCCATTTGAATGTGTACAACAGTTCACCCAGACAGAACTGAGCAGAGCACGAACGTCTCCGAGCTGTGTGTTGAGCTGCTTCATGGCAGTGTGTGGGTGGAATGCTGGAGAGATGCAGCAATAACCCACACCGCCAACAGGGAAGACTGCTACAGTGGTGGGAACTGACTAATGACTAATACTGAGAGGGGAATAAAATAAAAATAAATAAATAAATAAACAAACATAAAAAACAGGTACAATGTAGAAAACATTTCTTTAGATAAAATGCAGCAGAAAGAAAAACACATACAAGCCAAAGACAAATTCAGAAAGCTCAATAAAGATAGAGTGCATCAGGAGAAACAAAAGCACAAGATCAAATCTTTTTCTTCATCGGGTTAGTGGCTACTCCTCGTGGGCAGCTCATTCTGATTACTGAGATTAAGCTCAGTCAGTCATATTTTTATTTAAAACAGAGACATCCATGATATGACAAATAATGCCATTGAATCTCCGCAGCTTTGGACCAATCATGTCAAAGAGCACGGAACGTTAAGCTACGCGAAAATGCCACAGACGGTTGCTAACCTAGCTAGCAAGCTAACTTAACTAATGTTAGTGAAGAAAGATCGTTTGGATTGGGATACATTTCAAGGTTTAAGTCACTCGGGGGAGATCCCACTCATGACAAATACAAGCTAGTTTACTAGCAGTTAGCAGCCTGCTAATCTAGCTAGAGAGCTAACAGAGTATTTTTGTGAATTGTTTGAAAAAGGATCAAAAGCTTAAACAATAAAGACGCCAATATTAGTGGAGGGCACTGTAATTTACTAGCACCGAGTAGCCGGCTAATTCAACAACAACAACAAAAACGTTAATGATACCAGACCATTAGGCACAGAAGAAAGTCGTAGCATGTTTCCAAATCACAACCTGATGTGTATTTACAGATCCTGGCTTTTATTTATTTATTTATTTATTTGTATGTATGTATGTATGTATGTATGTATGTATATATATATATATAATTAAAGTACAGGTGTAGCGATAGTGTAGTCTAGGGCACACTAAACAGTTATTCTATAAAGATTTTTAATTGTTAAAATGGCATGCTCAAGGGTACTTTAACAATTTATAACAGCCTCAACTTCAAAAGCACACAGCACATTATTCTGCCATGTAAAAAAATATTATCCTTTATACCGATAGCTCATAAAGGGAGTCTGTCTGTCTGGCATTCCTGATAGCATCGGCAATCAACTCAAGCCGAATACAAGTCCAATATGATATGCATAATAAGTATTTAATGGCTCAGAGTGAGGAAGTAGATGAATGGGAGAGCCCCGAGAGCAAGAAGGTCCACAGTCAGAAGAGAAAGCCTGTCTAAACAAAAAAAAGTGGATCGGGGGTGAGAAGGTTATCTGTCTGGCTTTGGGTAGAATGATCCTAAGACCCAAAGGCACGGTTTATACACAGCTGAGTGATGAGAGAATAAAGAGTGGATTAGAGCCTCTGGGTGATGTCTGTAATAACGTTTTTAATAAATGTAATAAAACTCGTGTCCAGGCAACAATTAAATTAACACATATGGATGTTTTTCATAAGAACAGGATGTCTGCATCGCACATGGTCTGGCAGTTTTAATATATAGACAATTATTTGATCATTTACAGTTATATTTATTTATTTGTTAGCATTGTGATACAACAGCTTTCAAGTATTTCTTGTAAATGTTGCATGATGATATTGCATGTCGATATAAAGAGTCTTTCTTCCTCATGGGTGGACAGTTGAAAGCTCCATCCGTTTTGGTTACCCATTATGATGAGCTACTTTTCTAGTTAAGTGCATTAACAAAAATGAGCGAGTACTTAAAATGGCAGGGAATGTGACCCCATTCCTTATTCTATGCTGATAATCTCTCAGCATAACATTTTGGCTATGAACAGCATTCTTCTCTTCTCCCACCGCACATGTCAAATATTTGAGTCTGGCCATGTGTTCGTTTTTATTTACTCCACATCAGAAGTTCATGTCCGCTTTGTGCTGCACTGCTCTGCATTTTGCTCAGTTTCGTAACGGTTTCCAAAAATGTTCAACTCTCTGTACGATCTAATTTATTCAACAAATAAAAACAATTGACCAGAATGCATCCTGTAGAATGAGAGGAGGGAAAAAAAAAAAAAACCATGGGTGACCACATCAGCAGCAGACTATTGAACCAACTCGTCCATCCAGCAACTATGAATAAAAAAAGAAAAAAAACCTAACAGCATCCAGCCTAGTGATTTTGTGCACTCGTGTAACCATCATTATATTTGCCCCTTTAATCAGTCTGAGGGTTTGTGCTTCTCCGATTCCACACCGTCCATGACTGTTTAATGTGGATATGCATGCTAGGTGAATAAATATGATATGTAACTTTATACCCCCCCCCCACACACACACACACGCACAAAAAAAAATAAAAAAAAGAGTCAGCATCTGCCTGCAAAATCAGGCATCTATCCAGACAACACAGCAAATTTCTCAGGGAAGGTGTAGAAATCAAGCGAGCTGAGCTCCTATATAAACACTTCCGAATCAATTTGACCCAAAACACCAATCTGTATAATCCGACTCAGCCATCTGATGAGTTAACAGATTAAAAGTGCATTTTGAGTTCATAGCTACTTAAAGACAATCTCTCACAAAGCAGAACCAAGCAAACAGCTGAATATCAATAAGAAGAGAATTGTATGTACGTGTGCGTGTGTGGGGTAGATGTAGATCGAGAAGGCTACCAGATAACTGCTTGGCAGGGCTACAAGTTGCCATGACTCCTGGCTTGCAGGTTGCTATGACGGCAGTGTCCTAGCACTGAGCTCAGATCTGCCTTGTCAGATTTATAGAGGAGATTTCCATGTGCAGTCATAAACTGAGCTCTGGGACAGGCAGACACACACACACCCACACCCCCTCACGCCCACCATGACCCCTGCGAGTGGCAGAACCTCAAGGGCAGTCACCCATCAAACCGGAAGCCTGTATTATGGTTTACGTCGGATTTAATAAACCAGGCTGTTGTTCTTGCCCGACGAGGAAAGAACAGGATTATTTTCATGCCATAATCCAGGACGGTTAATCTAGAAAACCATCAAGTGCATGAAGGGATTAGGCTATGAAAATACAGCAGCCCGTGAACAGGAACGTTTGCTTTAGCAAGATGATAAACACACAGACTCATGAATCAATACCAAGATGAAGGGACTCGATTCTCATTTCGCCACACAGACTCTCGAGCTCATGCAAAACTGCTGCTTCAGTTCATTACAAGGCAATAACTGGGGGGGAGGGAATAATCTGGGTGCTATTTACGGAACATAAGCAAAAGCAGGCACGTCAAGGAGAACGAATTTTATCATCCATCGGTTGTTCAACATTGTGCGCACGGCCTTTTACGCACGTGATAAGAACGAACAAATAATAGGGTTGATGTAGAACTTTAAAACCAATGGGTTTCCTTAAGAACCTTTAAGAAACCTTTTAGTAATGTAGGCATCAGTCGATTGACAGTTTACACCACAAAGTATACCAACACTCATCAACAGGGACATGCATGTCAAAATCCACAGGGACATGCATGTTATTGAAGAAAAACGTATAATCATTGATATCGTGGAGGATTCCTTAAATCAACGCACATTGAACATTTACGGAAGGAGTCTCCAGCGTCAGTGCTTTATTTTGCGCCATGGAAACGTCTCTCTCGAGTTTCTCAGTAGCAGGACAATCTGGGTTTTGTTTTGTTTTTGGCGTATTCACTTCGAGAGAGAAAAGGCGAGGGAACGACAGGCATACGTGGTATAACATACGTGACATAATGTCGCATCACGAGACACGTTAATATTAAAAGTAACCACAAAGGGATAAAAGGCATCATGTTTAATTCATGAATGAATTACATCCTGTACCTGTTTCCAAACTTCTGTGGTAGAAGAAGAATAAAACACTTCATGATCTACTGTTCTAGGCAATTAATACTTTTTTATTTTATTTCCAGATGTTGGTTATTTTCCTA
Organism: Ameiurus melas; assembly: GCA_012411365.1. NCBI lineage: Eukaryota > Metazoa > Chordata > Actinopteri > Siluriformes > Ictaluridae > Ameiurus > Ameiurus melas. Next base: position 20,653,528 of record CM022766.1, on the reverse strand, counting down.
TGAAGAGCACGCTCGTGCCGTGTTTTAATTCTTGCATGATGCTGATTTCATGGTTATTTTAAAACACAGTGCAGTAAAATTCATCACGGCTTCCTGTTCCTAAGGTAACATATTTGCGATACTAAACATTGTGTATCGTTCAGATGAAGTATCGCGGTATAATATCTTGCGCCATATCCTCCCTCCCTCGTGGTAAACACGACACTGGGTGGAATACAGATGTTATAGTAAGATCACAAAGCCGTTTACTGCAGCTTTTATTTCCCTCCTGGCCATCACGCCTAGCGGAAGCATGTCATGTCGTGTGCTTTGTTTTGTTTATCAGCAAAACACAAGTCGTGCTTTGCGAGCAGCAGTCGTGCATTTCATTTCACAAACATCCCCAACAAACTTGGCGTGGTCAGATCTCTCTCTCTCTCTCTCTCTCTGTGTGTGTGTGTGTGTTTTATACACACAGATGTGTGTGTCTCGCGCCGTTTACAGGCAGCTCGCGCTCTTGTTGTATCTATTGTCCTGAAAGAAAGAAAGAAAGTTACTCACGTGCCGAGGACCTCCTTGAATTCAAACATGTGCTTGATGTCTTCCACTTGCTTTTTCCAGGAGTCCTTGGCGGTCTCTCCGTTCTCCTGAGCCATGGCGGAAACCGGGAAGCGCGCAGATGAGTCTGCTTACAGCAGCTGCCTGTGACTCGGAGAGATCCCCGGAGAACACCGCGCTTTCCCACGCTTCGCTTTATATGGGCGCCTGTCGGTCACTGGCACGCGCATGCATGAACACCGTGAAACGCGAGCCCTGTTTCTTGTGTCGTTTGTGCTACCCGACTCCTTTTCCCCTCCTCTACGTGTAATCGCGCGCGCGTGTGTGTGTGTGTGGAAGCGAGCAAGAGATGAGATGAGAAGACAAGACAGAAGCACGCGCGCGTTTCCCTAGTGCTCGTGCCCTTCTTGCTGCACCTGCAGCGGCTTAAACGCTTTGACGTAATTCTTATTCGAGCGTGCTGTATTGAGAGAGAGAGCGAGAGAGAGAGAGAGAGAGAGAGCCTCTCCCCGTTAACAAAACGGAAAACGAGAGGACGTATATTAAGACGCGCCCGCGCGCTGACGGCGTGCCAGCGGTTGATATGGCGATGAGGGAGATTCAGTCGAAGGGCGGAGAGCGCGTGGGATTGAACGCTACTGATGATTCGCACTGCGCCAAAACGTTAACGAGTGCACGCTGGCATATAACAGCACGAGCCACCAACACACAAAACACCGGTCACGATGATCACGTGACCTTCGCAGCGCAAACTATATCTTGTACCAAATGACCTACTAGGGCAAGGTGCATTGTGGGTATTCTGTTCCTGTGCATATATTGTAGTGAATTGTGGGTATTCCATTCCTGCGCACATACTGTAATGCATTGTGGGTATTCTGTACCTGCGCATATATTGTAATGCATTGTGGGTATTCTGTTCCGGCGCATATGTTGTAATGCATTGTGGGTATTTTGTCCTGCGCATATATTGTAATGCATTGTGGGTATTTTGTCCTGCGCATATGTTGTAATGCACTGTGGGTATTCTGTACCTGCGCATATATTGTAATGCATTGTGGGTATTCTGTACTACATTCACAGCTATATACATCTTTAAAGTCGCCAATCCACATATTGGCATGTTTTGAGGAGGAAACTGGAAAACCCAGAGGAAACCCCAAATGGAGACAATAAGGGAAACTTCACACCAACAGTAACTAAGGGTTCAGGCTCGAACAGGGATCCCTGGCACCGCAGCACTACCCACTGCACCATCATGATGCCCAATATTAGACATAGCTCCGGAGCTCCACAGGGAACAGTGCTCTCCCCAGTCCTGTTCACACTGTACACGTCTGACTTTTGCTACAACACAGAGTCATGCCACATGCAGAAGTTTTCGGACGATACAGCAATTGTAGGGTATATCAGGGATGGGCAGGAGGAGGAGTACAGAAGCCTGGTGGATGACTTTGTGCAATGGTGCAAACTCAACCACCTACAACTCAACATTGCTAAGACCAAGGAGATGGTGGTGGATTTCCGGAAGTGTAAACCCACTCTGCTGCCAGTCACCATTGAGGGGGTTAATGTAGAGATGGTTAACACTTACAAGTATCTGGGAATACATTTGGACAATAAACTGGACTGGTCAGTCAACACTGAGGCACTGTACAAGAAAGGGCAGAGCAGGCTGTACTTCCTGAGGAGACTGCGGTCCTTCAATGTCTGCAGCAAGCTCCTTCGGATGTTCTACCAGTCTGTGGTTGCCAGCGTCCTCTTCTATGCTGTGGTATGCTGGGGAGGAAGCACCAAGAAGAAGGACGCTGGACAACTGAACAGACTGGTAAGGAAAGCTGGCTCGGTTGTGGGAGTGGAACTGGAGTGTATCACTTCAGTGTCAGACAAAAGGACCCTGAACAAACTGACGAATATTTTGGACAATGACTGTCATCCACTCCATAACACTATCTCAAATCAAAAGAGCTCGATCAGTGGGAGGCTACGTTCACTGCCATGTACAACCGACAGGCTGAGGAAGTCTTTTGTCCCTAGGGCTATGCCGCACAACAATGCTTCACTGAAAGGAAGAGGTGAGATAGACTTCTCTGCATAGTCTATCTGCCTCTTCACCCCTTCATACATCCACATACACTTCCATAACCTCTTACAACAACAATGTGTGTACTGAATCACTGTGTGATTGTTTTACTATTCATACTGTCTAAGGACTATATTAGCCCGCTTGTGTAACCCACTTAATTCCCAGTCTGTGGATTTGGTATATTTCTCTGTTCTTCTGAGTCTTCTTTAGCATTTTACTTGTTTTTTATTTTATTTCATTGTATGCTGTATTGTGTGTGATGTCTTTGAGCTACTAGGATCCTGAATTTCCCCTTGGGGATCAATAAAGTATCTATCTATCTATCTATCTATCTAGACAAATATGTTGTAATCACGTATCAGCAGTCTCATAAATCACTTCATGAACCATATCTAGCTCAGGATCATTTAAATCATATTTGTGCTTAAGAGCTGCTGCTGTATTCATAAAGACTATCCAGGTCTCTTATTCACAATTGGAACATCCTTTCTACACACTCAGTACTGTCTATCTTTACTCTTCTACACCTGTATACTGCGCTGTCGACTCGTTTGCTCAATAGGGATCTCTATTGGGATGTCTGTAGTCAAAAGACTATGCAAATAAAATTGAATTGAATTGATGTGACCATTCATTTTTCATCAAGAAACAAATCAGATCTTTCACCACTCCTTAGTGTGATCTCATACCTTCTTGCCACCTCGCTCCAAGTCCCTGCATTGATCATTATGCTCAATTATTCTGAGATCACTGAGAGACACAAAACATGAATGAAGACAGAATGAAAGACTTTAGCTACATCTGGTGGCTAAAAATATATCAGTGAGAACTTTGCTTTTTATTCTGAGAAGGGAGCAGGGATGTCCTACAAACAAGACAAGGACATGCTTGCACTGCAAAGGACACATTTAGCTTTCAAGCCGATTTTACATACCTGACACTTGCAATAGGCCTACTGCAAGGTGGTCTGTGATCTCATTGTGTGTGTGGGGGGGCGGATGTGCACCACTGCTGTAGTGTACCATGCTCATGAGTATTCCAGCTGCAAACTACTGCAGTTTCTCCATGCAGGAAAGCACCCCGCCCCCTTTTTTCTCAGCCCACTCTGAGTCAGCAAATCTGTTCAGCGTTTTGATTTGATAGTGCACGTTCACCTCCTCCACTTCCTGTTACATTACACCGGCAGCCCACAAAAACAAAAACTTAAAGAAAAAAAATGAATTCATTTCTGTCCCATTCAATCTTTCTCTGCCTCCCTTTTCTCCCCAGGAAACTGTATTTACACGTTTATATAACAAAACAGCGCAATGCAGCAATGTTCCTATTCCACAGCGCTGTTGAATTGTTGAATCTGTCTGATAGGTCAAAGGGTGTTGATTAGTTTCATATTTGTTGCAATTTTCTCTATTCCTAATATATTACTGCTTTTAGAGTAACAGCTAATTCACAGGGACTTGTATGGCAGACGTCTTATTTAGTGTAAGGCTAGTAATAATAAAAATATGTTGTAATAAAAACATGTTGATGGAAGGAGTCTCCAGTGCCAGTAAGTTTCCCGCCATAGGAAAGTATTCTCCATTTCCAATTTCTCAGTAACATGACAAGCTGTGTGTGTGTGTGTGTGTGTGTGTGTGTGTGTTTTATTTTTTTTGTCTTAATAACATCATGAGAAAGAAAAAAAAAATGGGAGACGAGAGAGCGACTGTTGTAGCTGATTAAATGTAAGCGATAACAGCAATTAGCTTTGTCTTGTGGACATTCCACAACAGTAAATGTAACTTGAATAGTGGTTAGCACGTTCACCTCACACCTGCAGGGTTGGGGGTTCGATTACCACCGCTGCACTGTGTGTGCAGTGTTTGTATGTTTCTCCCCGTGCTGCGGGGGTTTCCTCTGGGTACTCCGGTTTCCTCCCCCAGTCTAAAGTCATACATGGTAGGCTGATTGGCATGTCCAAAGTGTCCATATTGTATGAATGGGTATGTGATTGTGCCCTGCGATGGATGGCACCCCGTCCAGGGTGTACCCCGCCTTGTGCCCGATCGTCCCTGGGACAGGCTCCAGGTTCCCATAGAAAATGGAAATGGATGGCACATGCCTATTATGTTATTTGATATTTTGCCCTAAACACAGTGTGATGTAAACAATATACACAGAAGAAGGTTAATATGAAGAGAAGTGAAATTAAATTTAAGGACGCTATCTAAAAAAATACTTAAACTATACAGGAGAAATATGATAACGATATAATGACAAGAAACGCTGTAACACACACGATGGTTATTTGGCACCATCTAGTGGCTGGACTAGCAAATCGTAAAGTCAGGGTTGTCTTTTTTGGTACATGCAATGGCACAAAGGTGTGAAAGAAGCCATCTCAAATCCCATCACTAAGAGGTCTACTGCGTTTTTAAAATTCAACAGTGTAGTATTTTTACAAAATTCTTTGAGTGTCAGAAACTATAAAGCAAATATGAAGCCAGTGCGGTTGATACCTTTATGTGTCCTAAAAGCAAATCAAATATTCGTCTACGGCATGGGTGTCAAACGTACGGCCCACGCGTCCAAACCGGCCCGCTAGAGGGTTCAATCCGGTCCGCAGGACGAATTTTGAAAGTGAAAAAAAACATGCATAAAAGACACGAACTTGTCATTTTTAATAAAATGCTATTCCTAAATTATCCGCTAGGGGGGTAAAAGACGCGGCACATGTCTGGGACTGAACAGCAGATGGCAGCAATGCGACGTCTACTCTATTTTCTACTCGTCCCCACACCCTCATTAGCCAAAATGTCTGCCAAAAAGCAGAAAAGTGGATACAGAGTGTAGAGTTTTCCATGTAAAATGGACCGCTTCCTATTTATTCACAGAGATGAATGGGTAATAGTTAAAAAAAAGTGCAATTTAATGTTAGTCAACAGCTTCAGTACAAAAGAGATTGGTTTGGTGGAATCCTATTGTTCATGCAATGCCATCAATTTGAACGTGAAATACTATATTTTTCAGTTCCAAATACCTGTGAAGTTTTTTTTTTTGCATTTGTACAAACACTGTGAGCAGTTGTAATGCACATATATGTGAATGATAATCAGAAGCAAATTGCACATGTTTGTCTTAAGAAATCTGAGGTTGCTCATGATATATTTTATAAAAGGATATTTCATTAAATATAAATGTCTTTGCATGAAAACAAAGGTAAAAACATGGCCTTCTTGTTATTTATAGGTGATTATACTATGATTTTACTGGCCCGGCCCACTTGACATCTAATTAGGCTGTGTGTGAACTAAAATGAGTTTGACACCATTGGTCTACGGTGTCCTATTATACCACACGGTGGTGCTCTTGTACATCCTCCAATACCCCATCCATCCATCCATCCATCCATCCATCTTCAACCACTTACTCCTTTTCAGGGGAACCTGGAGCCTATCCCAGGAAGCATCGGGCACAAGGCGGGGTACACCCTGGTCAGGGTGCCAGTCCTCTAATACCCCATGTCCTTCAAATCGCATGTTTATATTCATTCTCTCATTTTAAAGTTATTGTTTCCATAGTAACAACTCATTCTTATATGGTGGACGCTGCACATAATTTAAGCATAATAACAAACATATTTACAAATGTATGGTACCAACGAGAAACATAATCGTTTATATGTTGAAGTTGATATGGTGAAGTTAACATTGACGGAAGGAACCTCCAGTGTCAGTGTAACAGTCAAGTAATGTTTTGTTCAGGACAAAGGAGTTTCAGAGCACTTTCTAGTTTCTCTCTCTCTCTCTCTCTCTCTCTCTCTCTCTCTCTCTCTCTCTCTCTCTCTCTCTCTCTGTGAGTGTGTGTGTGTGTGTGTTTGTGTCCCAGAGCTCAGTTTATGACTGCACATTATGACAAGCTATGGAGCTTCTCGAGAGTTACATTCATATGATACAAGTACTCTATTTCGACCCCTAAACAATGGTCCCTTGTTCATTATCTCTGGAGCGTTGCTTCAAGGTAACCCCTTAAGCCAAGAACGCTTTTCCTTATTCCTTGCAACTTTAGCTCTCTATCCATGATAGACAGCACCTCGTGGCACCACTATATCTAGATGACATATTAGCTTATTATAATTATTATTATTATTTTAATTAAACACCCTTTTAACCTTACTTGAGGAATTTGGAGCCTTGTCTGCATTTAAATCAGGTCTTGTAGGATAATTTACCCCCTATACCTACACTGACCCTGCTAGCACACAAACTTAAGCTATTAATCTAACTACACTATCTGACTTGTACTTAGAAGAAATAAAGTAGGCAAACTCACAACGACTTGATTGCAGGCAAAGAAGGTTTATTAAAAGTAAGGCAAGACCTCAATCGACCTTTTCTGGTACCAGGAGTACAAATTTCACGGGCAGAAACTTGCATTGAAGTTCAGGGGCAGAACTCTTTTATACACCTTGAGCATGTCTCCTTAGCTTAAACCCATCCATCATACATGGTCCACCTGTCCATACATCTAATCACAATCTTCCACAAGTATCCTGATTCCTACAGTCTTTAACATTATTTCAGTTAAATAAGCAGTTATTATTCCCGCACCTACCGAACTCAATACAAGCCTGGATATCCATTGTTAAAATGAGTATTTTGCCTGGGATGTTCTATTAGCACTTCTGCTATCTCTCCCTGCTGGTTACTGAAACAAACTAAATTCAGGAATATCCAAAGACATTTAGAACAAGCTCACTATAAGTGCAGACCAATTACCTTGTTCAAGGGCCCAGCAGGGGCAGCTTGGCAGTGCTGGGATTTGAGCTCACAACCAGCCAAGCAATAATCCAACCACTGACCTACATGGCAATCCCAAACTTTTAATTATATTATTGGCCATTCACAACAAGGCCTCTGATTGCTTAGTTGAACCCTTATGCTCACGTGTCCTGGTTTGAATTAGTGGGAAATATAGATAGAGTGCAATATATCATCAATGCAAATATACCAATCAAGCAGTGTCAGCTATACGTATCACTCAGTTAGTGCAAGTATGTGGATGGGCTCAGAGTTCAGGTGCAGGTCTGTATGTACGGAATCACAGCTCGGATGCCAGTGCAGGTATGGCAGTTTAATAACAAAATAACAAGTCCAATGGATCAGGTAGAAATCAATAAACATAGACAGGCAGAGGTCAGGCGATCAGGCAAACAATCCAAACAAGGCTGTGTGTTCCATTGGGAGTTGTAGTCATCAGCCATGTTTATAGTTCATGGTGCATTCTAAGAAATGGAGTTGCTGGTTTGCCATGACATGACAGTCCCTTAATTTGCTAATATTGAACATCCAACCTCGACAAATTTATGCCAGTAAGATACTTAACCGATGATATACTGAGTATTGTTTTCTGATACAAAAAGTCCAACTGGAACATTATGAAATTTTTTTTTGTATGAGTCCAGTTTATGAGCGCTCCACCGGGAATATTCCCAATTCTCCTGAGGAGCCACTCCGGCTATGCCCGTGGACTTCAGCATACTTGGAGCTCAGTCAGACTGCTCCATTCTGACCTCATCTTCTGATGTGTCGTACAACTGCAATTACTTAATTACTTAAATTAAATAAAGTAAGCTGGTCAGTTTTATTTAATTGTCTCAATACTTTCTCCAATTTACAAAGACTTGAGGACACGCAGGACACAAAAGGCACACAATTTGCGATATACACAACAATATATATGGAAATGGCTCAAGGGCAGATTTCTGCTGCGACACAACAATTTGTTTTTTTAAAGGATGACGTCATCACACATAGTACTTTATCGATAAAAGGCCAGTTGGATGGAAACAGATGGATAACATGGTTATCTAAACCCATAGTACACTTGTTGATAAAGTTATATTCTTAGTGTATACTGAGTTAGATGAATTCTGTGTCTTACTGAAAAATAGGCCTAATTGTTTTCTATGTCAGCTCGTACCTCACCGCACAGCAGGTATGATCTAAAACTAGAAAACACTTTCTAACAAGTGACATCCTACGTGTGAACATTAAGAACCTTGTGTTTTGCATAAACCAGTTTCACTCTATGGCAATAAATTAAGAACCTCATGTTTTGCCTACACCAGTTTCACTCTATGGCAATGAAAAAAGCATTTAGACACATACCAGAACTGTGTTTCCAAACAAAGCCTTTTAAGATTGCAAATCAGTGTCAAAATAAAAGATAAGACTATAAGGAGGAAGAGTACCAGACTGAGATTACAGGGTGAATTTTGGGACAAAGTAAAAAACTTTGTTCTGGTAAAACTTTTAAAGAATATGAATAATTATTTAAGGCAATGGAGATTGGTTTGTTCTAGAAAGAAACAGTGAATGCCCCACCTAGGGATAATTTTACTGCTTCAAAAAGGTATATAAAGACATATATGTGTATGTATAATTCAGACCCTCTGCAGACTGCAGATTGTTTCAATAAAATGTAATTACTTTTTGACATCTACTAACCCTCTGTCTCTGAAGTTTTTTGTTAGGCTGCAAAGCTTGTTTGCCACGACAGGTACAGGGTACTTTAACAAGCTTAACTGTTAATGAATGATCCATAACATGCTTGTTATTTTATCTACCTAAAACCCAAGCTGAACTACATGAGAGTGTGTTCACACTTTTAATTGACTAGACTGAACTTGTTTTTGTAATGCTTTTGTGCTTCAGCAAGAGAAATATTATCCTCCTGCTAATAATGTCGTGGAAAAATCCCTCCAACCAATGTCAAAAAACTTCCAGAGACCAGGAGTTATGGATGTCAAAAGAAATTAAATGTTATTTAAAGCAAATAAAGTGAGACAGTCTGCAGAAAGTCTGAATTACACAAACACGCACAAGCCCTTATATACTTTTCTGAAACAGTGAACTCATCTCTAGGCATAGTATTAACCTTTACAATCTAAAAACAAACTACTCTCCGTCAGTTAAATTTTTAAAAAAGGTTTTATTAGGACAAGGTTACTTATGTGGTGCGTTGTTGTAGAAGGCCCTAACTCTGATATGGAGTTCTCAACCCATACCTTATCCCATTCTATTGTATCTCCTATCTCACCAATCAAACACATTACCCCCAGAAACAAAACTTTAACTCTTGGTGACGTCTTCCTGAATCTTAGTAAAGGCTCGGTCAGAGGTCAATCTGACATCTCATACAGCGAAAAATCCCAAAAAGACAAGAGAAGAGCAAGAAAAGAAAGAGCAGAGGAAAAGGCCAGAAGAATGAGGGATCATCGGGGGATGTTGTTCACAGACGACTAAAACAGGAGCCTGTAATATTTGAGTTCCCAACAGATCGCTATAGCTGCGATGGCTAATCAACTCTGGAAATGCCATAAAGATGTTCAGAAACAGATAAGGTTAAAACAACAAGGGTTTAAAATGCCTTTGGCTTCCTTATTTTAAACCAGTATGTTAAAAACACAGCAGTTTAAATGTCACTGAGGTTTAAATGTCACTGAGGCCTAATGACACCTGAAGGTAGATAGAACAGGATATTGTGGGTCATCCTATAGTGGGTTAGTGCTCAGTGACTTACAGGGTTTGAAATGCTCTCATGAAAGTATGTTGTATGCTATTTTGAAAAATGAACCTGTAACCACTGACTCATATACTGAATTGATGTGATCACAGTTACATTTACATTTACATTTATTCATTTAGCAGACACTTTTATCCAAAGCGACTTACAAATGAGGAAATACAAGCAAAGCGATTGTTGACACTAAAATTTCTCATTATAATAATCGGGATCCAGTGTGTACATAATATATTTGAATATGTTCATCCATCTTCTACCGCTTATTCCTTCTTCAGGGTCGTGAGGAACCTGGAGCCTATCCCAGGGGGCATCGGGAACAAGGCGGGGTACACCCTGGACAGGGTGCCAGTGCCAGGCCCCACTTTTGCAAGATGTCTTTAAAAGACATAAAAAATACAGACTTCTGAATATATCCCCCTTTTTTAAATTACTAATTACATCTGACATCTTTACATTACATTAGGAATTGATTGTGTGTGTGTGTGTGTGTGTGTGTGAGAGAGAGTGATTTTGGTTGTCTGAGAGTGAGAAAGAGAAAATCATGTATTTATTTATTTTCACACCAAATTCAAACCATTTCACACCAACCTTGTGGGCCCCCGGGCGCTCCCTGGTGGCCCCCAAGGGGGCCGCAGCTGTCACAACTCGTGATGGAGCGGATGAAGGAAGGAGGTAAGCGCACTTAAGAACGAGTGTAGTTTATTTACAAGAGGCAGGCAGACAAATCCAAAACGTAATCCAAAGGCGTAGTCAGGAAACAAGCAAAGGCAGATATCAACAACGTGGCACGGAAGATATCAACAATGTGGCACGGAAAACAGGGTCGAGAAACAAACATGAGCATAAACATGAACGTGAACTATGACTATAATCTGGGAGCGGATAACCCAGCGTCAACTATAACTAACAAGGAACTATGTTTACTATGTTTAATTAACCGTAGTATATAAACCGGCATGAATCAACTTAAACAGATATCAGCTGGGAGTAATACAGAAACCGCGCGAGAGCATGCTGCTACAAGGGGGAACCGTGACAGCGGCCCCCACTTTGAAAACCACTGAGCTACTGTTCCAAACTGTTTCATCTACTTGGTTTTCATATGGATTGTGTCCATCATTGCAAAATTTCACATATCATTTCAAATATTCCTGTCTGTCTTGCCTCTATGCACAATATCATACCCTCTGAGAGAGAAGATAGTTTGTATATTTTCTATGCTACCAAAAATCACTAATTGGTTTTACAGGTCTAGGTCAAAGGTCATCATCATCAAATATAATTATGTTAAATCCGGTTCCGATAAAATCCCACACGCACACACAAGTTATTTCCATTCACATAGATTGTGAAACACTCAAGATTTAGGCCTAGGTCAAAAAGGTTAATGATAATTATTGCTGCATGTTCATACCGATAGCTTTCCCACACATATCCCCTGTTTAGGTCGTTATTTGTTTTGCTGAGTTAGGACAAGGTCAAAAGGTAATGGTAATTATTGTTGCATGTTTATTCCCATAGCTTTCTGGTACAATTCCACACACACACACACACACACACACACACACACACACACACACACACACACACACACACACACACACACACAGAGACACCACACACACACACACACACACATACACCAGACACACACAAATGCGCGCACACACACACACACACACACACATGCGCACATACACACACACACACACATACACACACACACATATACACACACACACAGACAAAGTGTAAAGCGCTTTGGATAAAAGTACTATATAAGTGTGCCATTTACCATTTTTATTTACCCTTTACCTGTATGTTTGGGTTGTGTCCTTCCTTTCCTGTGTGTGTGTGTGTGTGAGAGAGAGAGAAAGATGGTCATGTGTTTCCTGGGGGGTTTGAATGCTTACAACATGTTTATGTTAATGAATTAAGGGACGAGTCGTGTGTTTCAGTGTTTTACAACCTCTACCAATGTGTACATTTGTGGTTTAAGTGAATCTTTGTTTCTGAAATTACTTTTGTGGTAATTATCAGTTTGTGTTACTAATCTATCAGAAAATACTAGACCTGGTGTCTGAATGTGGTAGATGTATTAAAATTGTGAACATTTAAGGAGCTCTGCACCGGTCCCACCGGACCCTTCAGCCGAAGCCCAAGCCTGGTGGACGACCACGAGCTGTTGTGTTGACCATCTCCGTTTTTCCTGACTACACAGTCAAGACAGCCCGGGCCCGGGCTGCAATTAACAATATTCGGCGTCAACTTTGTGGTATTGAGTGCGCTCGCTATGGAATACTTCACCCAGCTCCGCTTCGCGTTACATATAACGGTGTCCAGAAGGACTTTATTTCAGTGGAGGAAGCAGGAGACTACATTAAACTCTTAATACCGGGGTGAACTGCATCACCTACACAGTGTAGTGTTCTTTCTTTATTTATTTATTTATTTTATTTTTTATTTGATTCTTTATTCTTTTTTTGCACTCGGCCTTCCAGCTCTACAGAATTCAAATTCTTATTGAAGATACTGTCGGTGCATTACTTCGTCTACAATTTGTGGACTCACTCCTTTTAAATCTACTTCTGTATTAATGTGCTTCTCTGTTTTGTCGCTCTGACTGGGTTAGAGTTTATTTCATTTTATTAGTTATTTATTATTATTATTATTAATTATTAAATTCCCTTTTTTCCTTCTCAATGAAATATTTGGGAAAGGGAAGGGAGGGGAGAAAAGGTAAATGAATCACATGAAAATGATGAATCACATGAATATGAATCACATGAATATGAATCACATGAAAATGAATAAATAAATAAATAAACAAAGGCAAAAAAAAGAATTGTGAACATTTTATGTGTGTGTAGCTACCTATGTGTAGGATTTGTGTAACCCTTCTGTCAAGAAATGAACAGATAACATTTATTGCAAAACATTTCAACATTCCTTCAAGGAATGTTGAGGACGTATGAGGACGTTGTTCTCTTTTACTGAAATAAAAACCAAAACCATCTGTGTTATTCATTGTGGACTGAAGTGACAATATGTCTGAAGAAAATTTAAAATATTTATATCCCCTTTATACTCTGCTCCTTCCCCCACTTATTCCCCTACCAGTCCCTCTCATCGCCAATAAACATATTGTCCTTTTTATACTCCTGTGTCCTGTTGTTATTTTCCATTTTTCCACTACAACATTCCCTCCTTTGAGGCTTTCGAGAAAGTTTCACTTTTTACATCAAATTTAAGGGGTGTCTGTGTATGAATTGATTCTGACGCACCATCTGTCTAACTTTAGTTAACTGCCGGAGAGTAATGTGCCCATCATCTGATTCACTGTCCTCACTGTCAGGGTCCCTCACGTGAGCAACTTCTACACTACACTTGTCCGGGTGGGCTTTCAACAAGTTTTGGGGTGCTTGGGCTAATCTTTCTAATGCTAGGCGATGGGGGGCTTCCTAATAAATGGGTAATTGGAGAACAGGTTGTAGTACCCCGTTTTGCCTCTGTCCTGGTCCCAAGTATACGTATCTTGACATGTGTTTTTTTTCGTTTTATTATGCATTTAATCACAGGTCGGTTTAATACTCAAGATAAATGCTGATTATAAGATAAATGCTGATCATATGGTTGCTTTATATATTTTCTGAAATTACCCTCAACAAGTCTAACGATGATACTAAATGTTAAACTATATATATATATATATATATATATATATATATATATATAAATATATATATATATATACATATAAAATAGAATGAATACACTGGGAGTACACTGTTGTCACATTGATAGTATTCTCATGTATTGTCCTTGTTACTTTTGTCTTTTCACTGTATCAAAGTGAGTCCCGTGCCTCCTGGCAGTGGTTAGATGTTCATGCTGATTGTCTTCAACCCAGACACTTTGCGCATCGTGGATGGTCACCCTTGGGGAGAGGTTAGGCTAGCACTTACACCCAGGGCATGGCTCATCTCCTCTTCTTCTTCAGGTCTCCCTGAGTGTCACAAAACAGGTAACAAAGAAAACAAAAAAAAGCTTTTTCTTTTAGTGTTGGCACTTTAGGGAGGGGACAGAATAGGCTGCAGGGTACTAGTTTCAGGTTGGCCAGGACAGGTGTACCAATAAACAGTCATTTGGATTAGAGTTCCAGTTTTTCTCGGATAGGTCTTTTCTTCAGACTACTACCTTGTATACAGGATTGTTACCCCAGTCTTTTTCACTTGTTCTCCCTTTTCTCCCTGGATATATGTTTATATCTACAAAGTGTCCTTTTCATCCAGTGCTACCCCTGGGGTTTGCACTCTTTTGTCAGTAGTTCCTTTCGTATCTTGGAGCAGAAGGCACTCCTCTCCCGGTGGCTCATTTAAGTAGGTTCGCACGGCCTCCTCTGACTCATTTAGGTATGTATGTATTTCTCTCCTGGCAGTAGCATCTGCGTTCTGGTTCATATCAGTATAGACAGTATCTGTTTCTTCATCCTGGTGCAAGTACTTAAACACCACCCCCTGTTGAGGTGGTAACACCTCACCCATAACGATGTACTGGCCGGAAATGTGATTTGTCGTGACCGCGGTTACGGCTAATTTTTGGGTGCAGTACGAAAACAGTACGAGCATAGCGGCACCCAAGCTGGCAAGTGTTGTCATCCAGTTGCATGACAGCATCCAAGATAGCCAGGAAGGCAGAGTTGGCCACATGATCCTTCTGTAAAGCTTGGAGTCAGGCAAGCACCTTGGTGAAGCACCCCATGCTCCTTTGTGAACCGGGATGGCTGCGCAGCAATCGGGGCCAATCATAGTGCAGACTCCCTCCTCTGGGGCTCTCATCGGATTAAGAGCAAAGCGGTTCTGGGCTGCCATAAGGGAAGTGGCGTGGAAGTGGCCTGGTCACGGATCAGCCCCAAAGCTCCCACCGTGTAGTTGATGAACCTCTGTTGGTTGTACCACATATAGTTAATTCATGCCGTATTACGTACAACCTGTGTTCCCGGGAGCAGGGTGGTGGCGAACTTGCTCCCAATGCCCGCCCAGTTAAGGGTGACTTCCGTATCAGCTGCCAAGTCAGAGTAGTTCATTGTGTCAACATCATTAATGTATTGGCTCCAGAGCACTGCATCACGGCGTTTGCACAAGCGTGAGCAAGAGGACCCAGAAGTCTCGGGCAGGACAATAACCTGGGTTTTGCCATCAAGTCTTACTGGAGCGCAGCAACCCTGCCATTCCATGGGTAATGTCTGGCGAGCCCGGTCCCGCCCACAAATACCAAGACACATCTGCTACTGCCAAGGTGACGAACACCAGATCTGGTATAGGGATGGTAACATACGAGTGCTCTGACCATGAACGGTCTGTCATGGAGTTGCACGAGGGGAGCATACGTAATACGTAAATTCTCCGTGGGGGCCGTGACATTACACCGGGCGGATAAATTACCAACGTCATAGGTGCCGAACGCGGAGCATAAACAAAAGGGAAAGATTAGGGGAAGGTCCTGCTTGACAGTGACAAAGGTAGAGTCACCCATCTGTACAGGTTGGAACAGGCAGGATGAGCTGACATTGTGCATCCATGTGGGGCCATAGTCCGCAGATAAGGATCCCAGCAGGCAAATCGTGTGGCACAGGAACTCTTCCGTATTAGGGTTGGATAGACACTCTGCAATGTCCCCTAGGGGAAACATAAGGTATGTGGCTGACCTCATTTCATGGCAAACCAGACAGGAGTGGTCCGTAACAGTGCGGGCAGTGTGGAACATCCACGCAAGGTACAGATTGGCCTTATCCTCAGCCAGGGAAGTGTTATCTGCAGACATGGAGTAACGCTGCAATTTCATAAATGCGTCAGCGTGGACAACCTGCAAGCCCATAGGTGTAGGGGATTGGTGAGTGGATAAAGAGGTTACCGTTTTGCAGTTAATGCAAGTACCGCATGCACAATGAAAAGAGAGTTGGGGCAGGGTCCTGGTGCTGGCAGCGGGGGAAGGCATGGCCGTGGAACGATTGAAACGACACCATCAGCTGGTTGGGGTCCCTGTAATCTTAAGGTGGCCTATCGTTAAGTTCAGAGCCATTTGGTTGGCCACATAGCAGGACACTTGTGGGCTAGTGCGAAGCAAAGATTCTTTGTAGGCAAGGCTGATCAGGGCTAGGGCACAGAAAGCTTCGCAGGAGTGAGCTGTCCAAAGGTTGGTCAGGTAAAGACAGGGGTTTCTGCTGAGGCCTGGTATTTCTCAGAGGACGACTTACACTGAGAGATGTCCTCATCACCCAGGGGCATGGGATAACTGGACTGTACATGAAAATGGGCCTCGCCGAGATCCTGAAATTGGTCGTCAATATCACTGTTATGGCCAAAAGTGCTGTCCGCATTGTATCTGTGGCTAAAGGAGTGCCGGATGGCGGCCTGGCGACATTCCTCTGCATACTGACTAGTACTCTTGCGACCGTGGCCGAGGTAGTGACTAATGGCGTCCGTGTTAATACTGTCTATAAGTTTGCAGTTACTCCTTGTATCCTTCTTGTGTCTATGGGGAGGTGTTGGCTGAGGTGTCTTTTCAGCTGGTAAGGTACTAGTCAATGTGTGGTTCCACGAAATATTGTTCCATAGGGCAGGGTCATGGGTGTCCTCTGTTATATGGAAGGGGGCGTAAAAGAGCAGAAGGGCCATGGTCAATCCAGATACCAGGACCACGGCCCATACCAAAATAATTACCTTGTCCGTCCGTATTAATCTATATGGAGGGGCTGACGTCGGGGGGTCCGGCATGGTCATTGTCCATGCGTACACTTGCACCGATGTCTGGGAGAAGGTCTGAGTGATCCAGTGCACTTAGCTCCTCAAAGTCTATAGTCTCGTAAGGTATTGTACAGGCGGCTGAATGACAGGGTCGGAGAGGTGCTGGACAAGAAAAGCCAAGTTTTTGTACTCTGTAGGTGGGGTTGCCAGTACCACGCGCTCCACTACACCGTCCCCAGCGTCTGGTGAGTTGACTGCCTCCATAGCAGTTTTTGTATAATCATCACTAGACAGCCCCTCCCTGTCATTCGGGGTAAGACTGGGGGTCTGGCGATTTGCCTGATGCTTAGTCTGTTCCCTTGTTTCTTGTGCCAGGCTCTGTTCCTCCTCAGCACCACTGTCACTGTCAGTGTTGGAGTCAGTGGTGGAGTAGCTGGGGGTCAGGGCTCGGCGAGTCTTTCCTGACATTGAGGGTTGTTCTCCAGAGGTCGAAGGTTGCGTGTAGGCCGACCCTCGGAGCAGGGGTCCTTTGATGAACCCTCCACAGCTACAGTGATTCGAATGGTACCAGTGTGGCCGTCCCTCAACCTTTACTGCTGTCGGAGTGGTGGCTACGACCTTGAACGGTCCATCCCTTTGAGGGTCCAGGGAGTTTTTATTTTGAAGACCCGAATCCAGACGTAATCACCCGGATCGACTTGCCTTACCTCAGGCACCTCTTCGCCATGAACTGTGTCACGAACCTACGAATACAAGTGTCTGTGGATTTGTGTGAGGGTGCATACATAGTTCTGCATCTCACCCTCCAGCTGTTCTAGTGAGGGGCCTGAGTACAGGGCTCTTGTAAACGCCATGGGCATTGGGCACTCTGTCAACATTTCCTGTGGGGTAAGGTATGTTATACGGCTAGACTGTGACTGCATTTTAAGCAGGGCCAGGGGGAGGGCCTGTACCAGGTCAATCGCGAGCTATCGCATATTTTTGCCAACTTGCTCTTTAACATATTGTTGGCCAGCTCCACCATGCCCTGGTACTGGGGATGGTACACACAGCCCAACTTATGTTCAATCTCTAGTGCCTTGGTGATCAATTCAATGGTCTGATTAACAAAATCGGCTCCGTTATCGGAACTGAGATAGTTGGGCACACCAAATCGAGGGATGACTTCGCAACACAAGAACTTAGCCGCGGACTTAGCATCTTCCCTAGAAGTGGCCGTAGCCTCTACCCATCTGCTAAATCGGCCCTCGAATATGTAGCGTTTTGTTTCCTTTCTGTTTTCAGCCCCCATATCCACACGGTCCCATGGGTGGCGGGATATGCCTAAGGGGCGTAGTGAAGTTTTTACGCACATTATTTCTTATACACTGTTCAATTTCTTATGGCCAGGTATGGCGACCACCACTCTTGTCAAATTTTCCGGACAGTCTCTGCTCTGTTGGTGTGATCAGAACCATGGGCATCTTTAATCAACATCGGGAGGAGGCTAGAGGGAGCTACACTCAGTCCTTCAATGCTGCGCCAAAGTCCAGTTCCTGTTTCCTTTTCGCCCCCCGTTTTATCCACGTGGAGAGCTCTGCTGCCCTGGCCTTATTTTGCACTTCTACGATAAGCTACATTGTCTTCCATTGGGTGGCGAATTGGGGTTTCTTCTGGGTGTGTTAAGGCCATCATTTGAGCGGGCCCCACTGCGGCTTTCTTGGCAGCTTCATCAGCCAATGCATTTCCCTTTGTAATAAAAGAGCCATCTGTTTTGTGTGCTTTACATTTGACAACAGCTAGTGCAGATGGCAAAGTCATGGCACACAATAAGTCCGAAATTGCCTCCCCATGGGTCACGGCGGACCTGTCGGCATGTTGAAATTCCCTTTGTGCCCATATAGGACCAAAAACATGACACACTCAGTGCGCATTGGCAGAGTCTGTACATACATTACATCGTTTACCGCTGCCTAGTTTACAAGCAGCTGCTAGAGCTTTAACTTCAGCTAGCTGGGCTGAGCACGGTTGTGGAAGGGGAACGCTTAGGACTACCCTGAATGTCGGGGGCCTCTGTGTTGCCTCTATTACCACATAACCCGCCCGATTCCCTTCGGTTGTGCAGAAACAGGATCCATATACAAAGAACGTACGCTCTGATGTCATTTTCTCGGGTAGGGTGTCATTTTCTAAGTCTGGTGGGGCTTTTTAAACTTTTCAGATTCACTAACACATTCATGCGGTTCCCCATCTAGAGGGATCACCATTTTGTCCGCTGGGTTAACAGTTGTGCACCGCTGTATGGTTAACTCGGGGGCCGAGAGTATGGAGTTATATCCCGTCCGTCGTGAATTGGTTATCATGAAGTTTTGACTAGTTAGGAGCGCTTGAAGAGCATGCGTCGTGTATAGGTTAACTGGATGCCCCATTGTGATGGAGGAGGCTTTCTGGTATACAAACGCTGCAGCCGCTAAGGAGCGATAACACGGTGGCATGCCTTTGTCCACATTATCGAGCGCCGTGCTATAGTACGCTATAGCCTGTTAACCCATGCCTTGCTGCTGCTGGCTCAGTACAGCGGATGCGTACCCCTTTCTTTCTGAAACATATAGGTGAAACAGTTTGCTGTAGTCAGGATTGGCAAGGGCTTGTGCTGTGGCCAACGCAGTCTTTATATCGATAAAGGCTGTGTCGCCTTCAGGCGTCCACTCTAATCTAGCATTTGGTTGCATATCGTCTGCTGCTTTGATCATGTCCCTTAAAGGATACCCATGGGCAAGTAAACCCTGCCATCCCTAAGAATGCCATCATCTGGCATACTGTCTGCGGCTTTGGAGCCTTGGTGATGGCTTAAACATGTTTGGGCGCTATTGTACGGCATTCCCCTTCTAATACCCTAAATATTTCACCTTGGTCTTGCAAATCTGTAGTTTTTCCCTACTTACCTTGTGTCCATTCTCTGCCAATAGTCTAAGTATTTTTAATGAGTCCTTTTGGCATTCCTTTTTTGATGCACTGCAAATCAGGAGATCATCGACATACTGCAGAACTGTACTCTGGCAGTCTAGAGTGGCCAAAGCCTGGGCTAGTACCTGATTGAATATCGAGGGGCTCTCACAATACCCCTGCGGCAGCCTTATATAGATATACTGTTTTCCTTCATATGTGAAAGCAAATAGGTGCTGTGATTCAGGGTTTAGTGGTACACTATAAAATACTGAGCACAGATCAATAACTGTATACCACTTGGTTCCTTCTGGGATGTTAGTCAGCAGTGGGTGGGGTCCGGTACTATGGGTGTTTCTGACCGTGCGCAGATCGTGGACCAGCCTGTCTGAGCCCAGCTTCTTTACCGGGAAGTGTGTGAAGAAATGATGTTGTGTTCAAAATAGGGAAAGTTAGGAAAAATGTTGTATCTTGTGTATGTTGTCCATCCATCCATCCATATTCTATTCAACCGCTTATTCCTTCTTCAGGGTCGCGGGGAAGCTGGAGCCTATCCCAGGAAGCATCGGGCACAAGGCGGGGTACACCCTGGACAGGGTGCCAGTCCATCGCACAATCACATACGGACAATTTAACACTATGGACAATTTACCAAGCTGCCAATCAACCTACCATGCATGTCTTTGGACTGGGGGAGGAAACCGGAGTACCTGGAGGAAACATGCACAAACTCCGCACACATGGCCCCGGCGGGGAATTGAACCCTGGACCCTGTAGGTGCGCCCTAACCACCAATATATTTCACCTTTATCCAATTTCTGCAACCCTTACAATCATATTTCATCTTTTTTCCTCAACCCTTAAGTTCCATTTTTCACCTTTCTTCAATACCCTTAGGATTGTCCCAGCCTGGGTTGGTTTAAAAAAAAAAAAGTACTTCCCCTTTATTCATCATTTGGTTTCTGGCCACTGGACAAAGATAACTTTTTACACCAGATTAATTTCTTCAACATGGGTGAGTGCCTTATAGATTTATATTCTTCTTAACTGCTACACTCACTTGCCTTCCCTTCATAGGTTTTCCTTGTTTTAATCTTACTTGGCCATTTTGTCCACTAAATGAGTGCGTGTGTCTATAGACAACTCCTTTGTTTTGCCACATAGCTTTACCCCTCCTTGGGTGGCCTGGTTTTACTTTACTGCCATATGTTGCTTTTGGGGAGGCTTGTCTTTACTTCCTGCCACATGTTGTTTGTGGCTGCTACTACCCAAGTGCACATGGCAATGTGTGCCTTATTGTATAACCGTCTCTTTCAATGTGTTTTTGCAGCACGCAACGCCGGGCTTGGTTTCCTGTTTTCTGCCCTAGAGGGACAGGAGGGCACTAGATACTACCTGTCTCACCTTTTTGCGGATCTAGCGCTTCTGGTTGATGTTCTGCGCACTCCATCTGCAACTTCTACGTCCCCCCCGTCCCCCACTTTGAGATACCGACTTAGCCCAGCTGCTACACGTGTTGACGCTTCTACCCAAACGGATTTTATCATTGAAGATATGGATCCTGCTGACTGCGATTCTGTTCCTCCATCTCCCTACAATCCCACTAGCCCAGAGTATTCTGATAGCCCATTAAGTCCAGCAACTTCTCCTGGGCACACCCCTTACTGTCAATCATTCTCCCCTTTATACTCTGCTCCTTCCCCCTCTTATTCCCCTACCAGTCCCTCTTATCCCCAATAAACGTATTGTCCTTTTTATACTCCTGTGTTTTGTGGTTATTTTCCATTTTTCCACTATAACATGATCAACAAGTAATCCTGAAGATAGTTTGTATATTTTGTATGCTACCAAAAATCACAAATTGCTTTTGACAGGTCTAGGTCAAAGGTCATCATCATCAAATATAATTATGTTAAATCCAGTTCCGATGCAATCCCATGCACACACACAAATTCTTTCCTTTCACATAGATTGTGAAACACTCATGAGTCAGACCTAGGTCAAAAAGGTTCATGACAATTAATGCAGCATGTTCTTTCCTATAGCTTTCTGGTGCAATTCCACACACGCACACACACACACACACACACACACACACACACACACACACACACACACACACACACACACAAGGCTGATGAAATAATAAATAATGAATTACGATACACATCCAAAATATGACATGCACACACACACACACACACACACACACACACACACACCCCTGACCAATCATCAGAACAAAATTAATTAAAATTGCTCCATCCAGTAGGTGTCAAGATATATAATTTATATATATATATATATATATATATATATATATATATATATATATATATATATATATATATATATAATTTTCTGAGTGGTGACAATTATTTATAATTGAAGTCTTGGCATAAAAGTTACAATGCACAAAGATCTTGCTTGTCAGAACAGAGTGCAATACATACCTGAAATGGCTTGAATTCTAGACATTACCTCATTAGGAAAACAAAAGAACATGAAGAACAAAGATTAAACTGTCTCAAACACCCCCAACAAAACATACACACGCACAGACACACACACACACACACACACGCACGCACGCACGCACACACACACAGACATGCACACACATACACAGACACGCACGCACAGACACACACAGACACACAAACACGCACACACACACAGTTTTACAATAGCACACATTTTAAGATATCCTGGCAGACAAAACTTACTTCCCCATCAACTGATTTTGGAGAAGTGACAAGTCTGTGTAACCTTAACTAAGGTTACTTTAAGGTTAGGTAGTTTTATTTCATTCTTGTACTAACCAATCAGCTAATAGAAGCAGATAATAATGATTTTAATATGTATTTGGTTTATTTTAGGAAAATTAAAATGAATTGAACTAATATGTTCCTTTTCATGTGTGAAGTAAAATTAATCTTCATCTCAGTCTGGTTTATTTATACTGAGACGGACAGTTCAGTGCATCCTCGTGATAGTGTTGGGGAAGTTAAGGTTAATGACCCAAGGACCAGATATGATGAAGGAAGACCAGGAGTGAAGAGATGCAGTCAAATGAATAAAAATTTTAGTGAAGAATAGTTTGCAGCCTGCAAAATCAGCAAAGAGTTCATAGGCCGCTCTCCGTAGACACTCATTACATCAACAAGTATACTTTCACACAATCACTAAGCTAGTCATTATTTCAGGTTGGATGATTCTGATTGGTTAAGGCATAGATACATTTAGAAAATTTCCACACATGGCTGTGTGTCAGAAGAGTATCTCCATCGATTATCTGGACATTAGTCATATTCTGGTTGACGCACCACTGAGGTCATCAATCCAAGTTTTTAGGCTCCAGTTGTCTCGTCAGATGATCATTTCACCTCTGAACATCCTCTGAGAACAGACGACACACACACACACACACACACACACACACACACACCAATACACAGCTTCCTCAAGGTTGGATTTGGTCGAGCTCTAGCTCTGACCAAGAAACTTTCCCTAAACATTAGATATACTTTCTCTGAGTAAGAAGTTCATACAATATTCATCTAGTGATTGAAGATGAAAAGGAAAGTAAATGGTTTAACTAAGAATAGTAAATATCATAAGCTTGAAGAAACTATTCAAAAATAATTTCATTTTTTGAAAGATAAATGATGATTAATAACTTATTACAAATCACACACACACACACACACACACACACACACACACACACACACACACACACACACACACACACGCACACACACACACATATATATATATATATATGACAGCACAGAAGATTGGATTCCGATTTTTATAAATAAGAACTTTAGTGTCAACTGTTATCACATCAATTCAGTATGAGTCAGTGGTTACACGTTAATTTTTCAAAATAGCATGCAACATACTTTCACGAGAGCATTTCAAACCCTGTAAGTCACTGAGCACAAGATGTTATGCTAACCCACAATATCCTGTTGTATCTACCCTCGGGCGTCATTAGGCCTCAGTGACATTTAAACCCCTGTGTTTTTAAGATACTGGTTTAAAATAAGGAAGCCAAAGGCATTTAAAAAACCCTTGTTGTTTTAACACCTTGTGCTTCTTTATCACACATATACAAGCAGAAGCATATCAGCATCTATTTTAACTTTCTATACTTATTCAAGTGTCATGTACGTAATAGCCTGGCTTAGATCATGTTCATATTCATGTGGGTCAGGAAGGGTTTTTTTTACTCAGAGAACAAACTTGCATGCTGGTTGCTTTATTAACAGCAATATCCTCTATATACATTTTAGTCTTTAATATTCGACTTATTCTTATGACTTTTCTTATCTGTTTCTGAACATCCCTATGGCATTTCCAGAGTTGATTAGCCATTGCAGATAGAGCGATCTTTTGGGAACTCAGATATTGCAGGATTGTGTAGGTCAAATTTTACCTACTCTCTTATTACCAATATAACAATGTAGAAGATATTTGAATGTACTTACAATAACTTAATTCAGCTGTCTAGAGTCTAAATCACCACACAGAACCAGTGAGTGAGAAAAAGTAAAGGTCTAGTTTATTAAATCAGGGTACCTGAGATCCAAACAGTTTGGGACGTCTCAAAAAGTGATCTAACATGCCTGAAGCGGGGCTCCCCTTTTATACAAATCTTCTATGAGCCTCCGCCCCTTGTTTTCATTCTGCAATACCATTATGTCAGAATTTCCTCCTTTTCCATTCCCCTTATGTTTGTATTAATGTCTTTTTTGGCACCCAATATGTTTTCCATTGTTCATATTTTAACAACCAATAAGATTCCGAAGATGTTCTTTCCTATTACTCTTACATACATGTTTTGCCCTATTTCCAGTACCATTATGTTTTGGTTCTACTCAGTTTCCCACACCCTTAGGATTCCCCTGGGTTTGTTTGGTTTTTTTAAAACAATGGTGCTTCCCAACTATTCATCATTCGGCTCTTTCCGTCTGAGCGAAGCAGAGTGTTTGTTATTTCAGGTTCTTTCCAGTAAGGAAGTTTTTCGCTATGGGTAAGTGTTTTTCCATTATTTCATCCTCATTGTTTTGGGTGGCTTATTCTACCTATAACTCTTGTCCGGTTATTAATATTTGTTCGATGATCCCTGCACTTTCCGTGTTTTATTTATTAGCCCAGATATGTTCAGTACCTTGTGACCTAAGCTGTTTTATTTATGTGTGTCTGCACAGCACACCGAGCCGGGCTTGGGTTTCTGTTCTCTGCTTTGGAGGGGCTGGAGGGCCTAGATTTGAACTCTAGGTATCAATTGTCATCTTTTTGCTGACCTGGCTCTTCTGGTGGATGTTCTGCATATACCTTCTTCTACCTCCACTTTTCACCCTCCCCTTCGGTATCGCCTCAGCCCTGCTGTTACTCTTGTGGATTCTTCTACCCAGACGGAGCCTCTTTCGTATACTCCCTCTACTCATACTACTGATTGCTACCTGGCAGATGATGACATGGAACCATATCAGTGTGACTCTGGTCCTATTACTCCCTACAAAGCACCAGCCCAGAATATTCTGATAACTCTTCTGGTCCTATTTCATCGCCGGGGCATACTCCATATCGCTATTCTTTTTCTCCTCCTTACTCTGCTCCTTCCCCTTCCTATTCTCCTACCAGCCCCTTTTCCTCTTATTAAATGCGTCACCTCTAATTTAACGGTGTTGTCTTTTATTACTGTTATTACTGGTATCATGAATTTAAACATTCTCAAACCAACAATCGTGTGGTACTCGTCTGTGATCAGCATCCCCCCACGTCTCATCATCATCCTGGTGGAAGGCAGCAGACCATATGAGTTGTACCAAACTATAAATGAGCTTCAACGTGCCTTTTCTTTAGTAATGGAGTCTTGTGGGATGAGCGTGAGCAGTAGAGTGCATTGCCTATTGTTTTCTCTGTGACGATGGCACCGGCTGCCTCCAAGCATTTCTGGAGAGCTTTCTGAGTGGTCCTTGGCTCATGGGCTACTCTTCTGACCAGTCTTCTAACTCCCTGGTCAGAAATTTTGCGAGGAGCTCCTGTGTGTGGCCGGTTGATGACGGAGTGATGTTTGATGGCCCCAGTGGTGCTTACTGGAGGATTCAGAAGTTTACAAATATGTTGGTATCTGTATCAATATCTTTGCAACAATAGGTTGCGAAGGTTTTGGGAGAGCTCTTTGCTTTTACCCATCATGAGATGTTTTTTCTGTGACCGCTTGGTTACAAAAAGCCTTTTTACAGACCATCAATTTACTAATCCAGCTGTTATTAATTTGCACAGATGTGGGGTATAATTACTTACAGATGGTTCCTTACCTTGGATAACTATTTTTCCTTAGCATGTTCAATACTTTTTTCCCCCGTGTAATTCCACTTTATTACACAACTTTATGGACTTAAAAAAAAAAATCTTTATCTTTCTGGATTTCGAGTTAATATTGATGTCTGGTGAAAACCTCATGAATACCCTCATTGGAAATATATTTACTGAAAAAAAATGACACATTCAATACTTATTTACCCCACTGTACAAACAACTGTGAACAATCCTCTGTGTTCATAATTTGTTCAAACAATTGTAGAGAATTGTTTGTCATAATTATTTCATCCAGTAACATGACAACATTTTCATACAAAACTTTATTATAAAAAATACAATACATTGTAAAACCTCAACAATATAAAAAGGTAAAAAAATAATTTAAAAAAACAAAAACAAAAACTTCCAACTGTTATCAAGCTCCCAGCTCATAGAGCAAAACAATATTTTAGGATTCATAAAACCACTAAAAAAAGTGGTGAATTAAATTGATAAACACAGTATATTATCAGTTAAACAAAAACAACCATTAAAGTAGGTTGTCACTGGAATTGGAAAGGAAAGAAAAGAAAAAAAAAGACAAAGAGTGAGCCTTCTATTTCAGTAGCAATTACTAATTAGTAGTAATTACTGAGTATGGATTCAGCACTGAAATAAACCATGAGACCAGATTTGACAATTTACCATAAAAAGAGTTTATAAGCAATGATTATTTGACACTTAGAAGCATACAGTACAAGTGTATTTTCGAACATACTACACAATAACCATTGTAGTTTGTGTGTCCATGGTTATAAGTTTTCATCAGCAGTGGTACACTTCAACTTTTTGGCTTCTTGTTCAACAACAAAATCTTCACCACTTTGTTTATGCCTCAGATCCTTTGTGGACTGCTTCTCTTTCATAGCGAATCGGTTTTGAACAAGTCTTTTGAGTGCTGGTGTCCTGGATTTCAGTTCTGCTTTCACAGGTTTTTGATGCTTATGTGAAGAGGTATTCTTTTTTGTTTCCACAAATGTGCTACTCCACTGGCTATAGACCTTTTGCTTAGCAGAGGGTGCATCCGTGTAGCTCTGTGCAGTTTCAAGGCTGTTTGAGATTGTGACATAAGCAGGAGCTGTGGACGACTTTGTCCTGGTGCACTGATGGACGATTCTGTTCCCGTTGCCATTACTGAATCCATACAGTGAAAATCTCTGCTTTTCTTTGTTTTGTCCAATTTGGTTTGTCTTACCAAGGACTTTGTCTTTGTTTGGGTCAGAACTTTTCGGCTGAGGCGTAACATTTGGCACTTGGGACTTAACAGATGGCATGTACCATTTCCCATGTGCATTTGTTTTGGTTGGGCCAGAATGTTGCTTACGTTGAAGTTTCAACATGATTGGAGACTTTCTTTCTTCTCCTCTGTCCTTCCTTTCATCTTTGCAATACTGGTTATTTTCAGCAGGGGTAACAGTACGGTAACTTGGATGTGGTTTTGGGGAGCTAGCTTTTTTGACCACAATATCAGGGGTGAAAAGGTCATCTTCAGCCTGTATTGTTACAGTTTTGGTAACCTTTAACCTTTTAGATGGTGGATTGCTTGGTGGAGAATTTTTTTCTCTGGATGTTTTGGTCTTTGACAGAATGACTGGCTTTTTCTGTTCAATGTTTTGTGCAAGAGTCTTGGGTAACTCTGCTCTTGACCAACTATTTGCCTCACAAACTTGTTCAACTGACATAGTGACCCTGATGATCTCTGAACATACTCGTCTATGTCCTTCTTTATCTGGTGATTTAGCAGATGGTGAGCTGGAGTTATGTACTGAATCACCTAAATTAGGGACTGGTTCTGTGATACTCATATTAACTCCATAGGTTGAAGGATCTGAAGACACACTGCTAGTCTCTGAGAATACATTCACATTTGGGTTCGGTGTACTAGATTGTGTGCTCTGAGCATTCATTTTCAGCTTGATTGGAGACCTTCTTTCTTCTCCTCTTTCTTTTCTTTCATCTTTACAATTCTGGTTATCTTCAGCTGGAGTAACACCAAGATCATTTGGGTGTGGTTTTGGGGCATTAGCGTTTGTGGTCACAATACCAGCAGTGAAATTGTCATCTCCAGCAGGTATTGCTGTAGTTTTGGTTTGGTTGAACTTTTTGCATGGTGGGCTTTTTGGTGGAGAAACTTCATATCTTGGGGTTTTGGTCTGCTCTGAAATGACTAGGTTTTGTGCATATGACAGAGCCTTGGATAACTTTGGTCCCTTTGAACTGTTGGTCCCACAGTCTTGTTCTTCAACTGGCATAGTGACGCAGACACTTTCAGTGCACACAGGTGAATGTAGTTCTTCAACTGGTGATTTACTAGACAGCAAAGTACAGCTTTCTACTGCATTACATGGATTAGGGTCTGGTTCGGAGATGTTCCCTTTAGATACCTTTGGAGTAGAGGAGTCAGCTATGCTGCTATCCTCTGACAATTCAGTACAATTTGAATCTGGCTTTCCAGTTTGTGGACTATAGCTGTGATTATGATGATCTTGTTTATTAGGAGTAGAACTAACCCCCTTTGGGCTGAACAGAGCTTCTTCCAGATCTAGATCCAGCAAAGGAGTTTCTTCCCAGCATTTGGGGCAGAAATCGTCACCATTCCAGTCGATGTAGATCACATGAGGGCAAGTAAATTTGATTTGATTAGTTGAATTGCAGAACTCATTAGACTTATTGTCTGAGGTGGCAGAACCCTTTGTTTCATCTTGGCATGGCTCTTTTTGTAAATCAGAACCAGAGTATTCCTTAAAAATGGTTCTAGCATCATCAGATGACAGAAGTGCGAATTCAATTAATTGGGAGTCATCGCTGGAATCATCATAAGATAGATATCGCTGTTCAACCATTTCAGAGGAAGAAGGGATATCCTCACTTGTATCTCTGCAGATTTGTTCGCATTTGGTTTTGCTTTTGCTCTCAGTCAGTGTGTCTACTATTTCAACAGTGTCTACACATTCTTCAGGATTCATATTTACATTTTGCTGCTGGTGTTTCTCAATCTTTTCATCTTCTTGCTTCTTTGAAGCTTCTTGTGTGCTGGAGACTTTATCAGTAGGTTTACTTGCACATACCTGTGTGTTTGCAAGGTTTTTGTTAATCTGGTCATCCTGGCAGGCAGTTGTTGCAGGGATAACCTTTGTAGAAGGTTCAAACTCGGAATAGAGGTCAAGTGCATTGAACCCTCCGTGTGAAGCATAATCTGTAAAGTTAAAGTCCAAAATTGGTTCTGTAAGAACACTGTCCACATCAGCTGGCTGTCCATTAATGTTCAACCATGACGACGTAAAGTCCTCAGCTGGTAAGTTTGTATCATCTTTCAGAATGTGGTAACTATGTTCCAGCATCTTTAACAGTTCAGGTTTAAGGTAGTGAAAAACTGCTGTCTGCATTTCTTTTATGGACACTTCAGTAGAGAAGCCAGATATCTCTTCAGTGACTGTTCGTATTTGTTTAACAAGGTTTTTTACGCTTCCGTCCCAATAGAGATCTAAGAGACGCTTCCTAACATCTGCTACTGGCTCTTTTACACTTCCTTCTGTTGTGCTTTCTAAAACCTTCACAAACCCAATAAATTCCTTCGGTGTAAAATTAAGCACTTGAACCTTGGACACATCAAACATGTTGCCATTTGATTGACCAGTTCGGATTTCGTTGTGACCCTCTGAACTTTTTGAGGTCGAGACAGTAGAGCAAACAGGGTCTTGAGATGTGGTAGAGTCGATTTGAGACTGAGGAATGTCTGTGCTTTGAGTTTCAGGTATTAGGCTGTTGACTGTAGATGCTTCTTCAGGTTTGTTAGGTTCCTGTGTCTCAGGGTCTGGTATTGAAAACAGCTGCAGTAATTCCCTGATGGTCTCTTTTGGCAGACACGGTGCATTTGACTCTTGCTCCACATTCTTGCCTTCCTTAACAAGAGTACAGACAGCATCGATTTTGAAAGGCAGGCTGTCATCGGTGCTTGTTGGGACATGATAATTTTTTTCTGGACTGTGGGGCTGCTGAGAAATGGGTGGAACTACAGCTACTGCTTTGTGGAATTGTCGATACATTTTCTGCAGTGCTGTTACCAGCTCTAGAGACTCAGCTATATCCTCACTGTACTGCACCTCTTCATGACAGTTATCGCCGTTATGTCCATCTTTTCTCTCGATGTTCGAGTCTAACTGCAATCTTCTGCTCTGCATCCCTTCAAAGCTCTGACCATCTGGTGCTTTCAACTGATTACCATGTGCAGGTTCGTTCTCTTTTAAGATGGCTGTTGTTTTGACAGGTGTCTGGTAACTGCTGACCCTTTGGAGATTTTTACTGTGTAGGGTTGCAGGTGCACTACAGCATGGGGTAGATTCTGGTGTCTGAGGGTAGCTTGCATTAGGTGTAACATGATTGGGTGTTTGCCCCTGGGTGGGAAAGCGGGCCTTGAGGCACGGCAGAGGATTAGTGCCATGCCTTTGAGCAGGTGCGTTGCATCTCCCTACCAACAAATTTATTAACGCGAGTGGTAGTGCTTCTCTGGTAGGAGTGTCTGAAGATATTGCAACTTGCGAGGACCTTGAGAGTCCAGCGCTTGCATTATTTGATTCTTGTGGCCATTTGTTGCCTTGGATGGCAGGTACAGTAGAATGGCATGTCTGGCTGTGATGGCCAGAATCTAGTGTAGTGTTGCATTGTTGGAGTGAAGTCTGGTCTTGGAACTTGTCCTGGGGCAACCTTAATACTGATCTTTGATTTTTCCTCTGCTTTGGGTATGGTGGGGGTGGTTGTGACGGTAAATTTTGATGCTTGTTCTCGCCGTGTTTTAAATTACCGTAACCAGCAGAATTGATCTCTGTTCTGTATGGTGAAGGCTGATGCTGGATTTGTGATGAATGTTGAGCTTGATTCCTGTTACAGTTTGTGTGGTTCTGACCAGTCTGATGACTGTAGTTTGAAGGCTGGGATGGAGTGATGAGTCTTTGTGGTGTAGCAGGGAAGTGATTAACAGAGTTATATAAAGCACCATTTCCTTTTCCTGCTCTTATCGGAGCTTGATTATTGTGAATTTTCTGCTGTGCCTGATTGTGCAGAATCTGAGCAGACAGATCTATTTGTTGTGGCTGAGCTGCTGGTTGATGCGCAATCTGCATTCTGTTATGATGTTCATTCAGAGACTGGTACTGAGGTAGAACTGACTGATGTGTCAGCTTATTCTGTTCAGTTGCAGAACTTGCATTGCTATAATTCGAAGGGAACCAAGGAACAATTGTATTACTGACGTTGTGCAAGTGTGGCATATCATAGTTCTGCTGAGGAACAGTACATCCATTCAAGGTCTGGGGATGATGGCTGAGTTTTTGAGTGGAGGTTCCATGCTGAGCAGCTGGGAATGGCGCAAAATGTCCATTTGGTAAAGAACTTCTCACACAAGTTGAACTTCCGAGAAGCAACCGATTCTGCGAGTCGGTAAACCACGTTTGAGGCCTCGGTCTTGACTGCAAATTAGATGAACTTGAAACCGGCTGGGAGGAAGACTGACCGTTCCATAACACATGAGACTGTTGATTACTTTGATGATTGTTTTGTTGATTTGACACCCTTTGTTGTGCATAATATAATAACAGCCCCTGTGCTGTAGGGCTAGGCACCCTGCTACAGGAAGTATGTTGTGGAGCATGTAGTTGAAGTCCAACAGGTGGCGTCTGAGCGTATGCTTGCATCGTGAAAGATGATCTCATTCTCCCCTGGTTCTGCAGTGATGAGGTAGATTCTGACTGTCCCTATAGAAAAGAAAACGTCATGGAACTTAAATAAATGGAGTAATGCATAGTAATTTCAATTTACACCACAGCATATTTGAATGATCTAATTAGAAGTTATGGATTACTGATCCAAGACAGCAGTTCTGTCAGTAGTCCTGAAAGTCTTCAGTATGGAGAGGTTTGCACTTTCTGGTTTGTCCATAACATGTCAAGCAGTGTACTATTGTCAAGAAAGAGAACGACAGAGAGTAAGGGAAGGACTGTGCATACCTACTATATCATAAGTGATAACAGGAAGCAACTTTTCAAATGGATGTTCCACAGCATGATATGGTTTTTGTCTGGCCTTACCTAACACACTTTTTTTTTTGAAAAGGGACCATTTACAATGTGGACAAAAAGCTAATTTTCATCCAAAGCAACCTGCTTTATTAGAATAAATTACAAGGTCTTTAATCATGCATTGTCATATTTAAAAACGATTTGTGCTGCTCAGTGCCTTTCCTCAAAATCAGTCAAAGTCAAAACATTAGAAATATAGGTCAAGAACACGGTCGATGAGAGAAGCAAATATCCAGTTTATTGTCCAACAGCCAACATGAGATCCAAAGATTGAGACTTCCCAAAGTGATCTGATCTTATTCAGCTCTCCCTTCCCTATTTATACAGTTTTATATCTCTGGTATAGACCCATTTTTATTTCCTCCAATTCTTCAAAAATTTCCCCATTATGTTTCGTTACGCCTTTTTCAAAATCCCCTTATATTCCATTTTTCCCCCCATTTGGAAATTCCCGTAAAAAAAATTTTCCAGTTATTTGCAATACCCTTATCTTCCAGCTGACTTTTCCTTGCATGCATATATATAAAATCCCCCTAGTTCCCTTCTGGCATTCCCTTTTGACCCTCGTGCTGTGAAGACCTAACTGCTCTGTTGTATTGGATATTTTTGTCATTTCTTCATTATTGGTAAGTTTGAGATTTTATTATTGGCATATATTGTCCTATCCTAGGTTTACTAAGTATATTGAGCATGAGTATTACAATGCTTTTTAAACATTATGCATGCGTAATAGTTATGCTATTTTGTATTTACATATGATAATGACTTTTCACATATATAGTGTACTGATGCCTCTCTTGTTCTTTTTCCAGCTGGCCAATAAAATTTTTTTTTCCTTCTCTCTTCCAGTGTTGACTTACATACTGGTCTAGGCCAGTAAAATTGAGCAATCAGTGAGCCCATCTATCAGTGGACCTAATGGCTCCTTTTGAAAGATTATTTTGTTCTGTTCCTCCAGACTTTCCCCCACCGTTATTTCATCACATTGTACCAGCTGTTACTGTGGAATCTACTCAGACGTAGACTGCCAATTATACTCCTACGTCTTCCATTGAAGGCCTGTCATCCGATAACATTTCCATGTCTAACAGTCCAGCGACGCTGACTGATCCTGCTGACTATGTCCCCAATAGTCCCACAGATTATTCTCCTACCAGCCCTGTCTTATAATCGATATTAGTTCTTATGCCCATTTTTCCCCATAAACATTGATCAAAACTTTTTCCCCATTTACCTGGTGTGTGCATTGTCAGAAATTCACTCCCACAACATGCTTATTTATAATTACGTTAATTATAATTAAGCTTTCTTCAATATGACGTGGAATGGTAGGAGGTTTAAGCATCTTTTAGTGGGTCCAAAAATAAAGTTATTCAGTGTTGTCTTGTAAAATATGCGAGAAAAGTACATACTAATATAATATACCAATATCTAATGTATATTATGCTATTATACTACTGCTGCTATCTCTGGGTCTCTTTTCACAATCCTCAGCAATGCAACATATAATGTAGTGGATACTCTGTGTATGATGTTAATGTATCTTTTGGCCATGGCATCCGGGTCATGATCACTTTATAAACACGCAGCATAGAGGATATGACTGATTAACAAATTCCTACAACAGAAGAGGCAGACAAAAATATGGATATTCTCTAAAAATACAGATTGTACATTAAAGTAGTAATGAGTGTTCCCACATCCAACATGTTAAAAACATACAGTGCTGTGCAAAAGTTTTAGGCACATGCAAAGGAATGCTGCAAAGATGCCTTTAAATGTTTTGACATTCATTTTCTATACCGCTTATCCTTTTCAAGGTCACGGAGAACCTGGAGCCTATCCCAGGAAACATCGGACACAAGGGGTACACCCTGGACAGGGTGGCAAATTTTTGACAATGCTTTGAAATGAAATGTTTCTACATTCTAAAAAAAAAAAAAAAAACGTAAACAGTTGTAAATTATTTGATATTTGGTGCAAAAAAAATTAAATAAAAAAGAAATAGTAGCCTCCGATGCAGTTTGTGCAGTTTTATAAGGAAATGAGCTGTTAAGGTTTATTGAGCATGTTGCAGATCCAGACACAGTTCTTTTGGAGACTTTGACTGTCGCACTCGCTTACCATTTTTGCAGCAAAACCCAGCAGCCTTCATTGTGTTTTTTTTTTGTCTGAAAAGTGGTATAAAAACATTTTTCGGTAACATGGGGTGGCTGTGGCTCAGGTGGTAGAGCGGGTCATTCAACCTGCTAATCGTAGGGTCCGTTAAATCAACCTGCTAATCGTAGGGTCCTCTAATCAACCTGCTAATCGTAGGGTTGGTGGTTCGATTCCTGCACTGTCGATCAATCGATCGTTTTCGTGTCCTGTGTGAAAGGACCTTTAGGTTTTATATTACATCACACTGGGCACCAGAGTGGAGGACTTTGAAGCCCATGTGTAGAATAAACAGGAGGTCTGTGCAAATGCATTACCCACCTTGGGAAGTTCAGGGTTGGAGGTATCGGACCATAAAACAGAGTAAACATGGGGTCCATGGGTACACAGTATAGAGCAGATAATGTTAGAATGTTCACCCACCCGTGGTGGAAGTCTCAAGAGTAAATAAAGAGGAGATGGTAATGGGGCACATTATAGACTCCTCAACTTAATGATGCAAACGATGACCTAGAAAGGAAACCAATGTGAAGATGATGGAAAATTCTGAGCAGTGCTAAGTGGAGAAATCTAAGAACTCCTTTCAATGATGGGAACTTACGCAGCTGGGATAGATGGATAGAGGCAGATAAGATGAACATGCATGAAATGTATATAAGGATATTGTACCCAGTGGATCCTTAGAGCAAATTGCATGTTCATGGCACTTTTAGTCCTGGTACCAGCTAGTTTGTTTGCCTTCTAGCTTTGACTGCTAATAAAACCAACTCTTCTGAATCCAGTCTCTGTGAACTTGGCTTTTATTCATTTAAAATTGGATATGGGTTTTTTTTGTTTTTTTTTAGGGATGAAACAAATGTTCGGCAACCGAAATTATTCAGCCGAAAATAGGTAAATAAAAGCACCATATAAATTTTACTGAACAGTGATGTTTTTGATGACAATCAAATAGCAACCAGCGTCGAGTGAGAGGCACGCTTTATAAATGCAGCGAACATGTTGGCAGTGTGGATGCTTTTAGAGTGTCAGAGAAAGATGCAAAAATGGCCGTTTGCAGACAATTCTCTTGAATTGCCTAGAGAGGGTGCATTTGAAAGGAGTTACAGAACAACAAGTTTAATTTATCATTTAAAATCAAGATACCCAGAACAGTGTGCAGAGTACGAGAAAGACACGGCGGAAAGGAAAGTTCCTTCTCCCAGAGTACTAGTCCGCTGCATGCACAAGCGTAGACGGCGAGAGACAGTTTAACGCTGAACCTCAATGTGCATTTTTGCTGTAGATGTACAGAGGATGCTACATTCTTTCAGCATTCCGTTATAAGCCTAATTATAGGCTATTCAAGAAGAGGGGCTCAAAAATGGACAAAAAATATTTTTTCTTTTTTATTCATTATATTTTTCTGATTCATTGCAAGTTATGCTGTGCTTTGTTAATATAACGATTATGGAATGTTAAAAGAATATGCAGTGTTAAATATTTATAAATTGTAGTTTTGTAATTAATTCTTTCTTTGAAAGCAAGACAAATTTTTTTTTTGGGGGGGGCACACGACTGCATTAGGAGTAGAAAATCCTGTAGTTACACTCTTAAGCATCAATTTTAGGGGATTAACACATTTCTTTGATTAATTATGTCTTGATATCTTTCACACTTTTTAAATTGGTTACACATGAGCGAATTATACTTTGATTAAAATATTCCATAATTCCTGCCTTTATTTTGTCCCAATTGAACAGCTAGTCATTTAAATTGTGTGCACAATTGAAATGAATAAAACTGTATATAAAATCATAGTCATGCTAATTATTTTATTTGTAGCCCATCAATTGAGGTTCACATTAGTGAGTCTATTTCTACACAAATTTACACAAACTTGTCTTCACACAATGATTTGTAAATAAATGCTTGAGATACAGATGCTTGGTGGAGACATGATGTGCATTAGCCCTCGAAAAATGTACTATGTGGATGAGTTAAGGGAGGTTATGCCTGCTTGTGATCTGAATACATTTGAGGAAGATAATACTGTTGCTGTTAATAAATCAGAACTCTCTGCTCATTCAGAACAAACTGTCCTGCAAATATCGTTAGTTTGGGTTTAGATGATAACAGGTATCTTTATAGGCGCACTTTCTGAGAGTCGTTCAACACAAAAGGTGTTACTGGGATTTCACACTTGCCAAGTCTCCTAATTTCAACAACAGAAGAGGCTTGTACACATCACAGAAAGCACTTCAATCCCGGCTCCTCACAGCTGGTTACTACAGATCGCTCACCAGAAGTGCAAGTGGCTCATCAACAACAAGAAAAGCTTAAAAGTATTATGATCCTGTTGCAAGATTCGTATCCCTTCCCCCCTGTGGAGAATGTTATTTTAAGAGTCATATTTCTCCCACACTTCCTCAGTCCTTCCTTCCAGGACATTTAACCACTAGTTTATTTTTTTGGCAGAGAAAAAAAAAAAAATATATATATATATATATATATACACACACACACACACACACACACACACATACACACACGTATTCTTAATTTATGGAAATAAAGAACAGACAGCAGGAACAATGGCAAACTGCTTACTGTGGATGTTACTGCACATTTGGAGAGGAAAGCTGTTTTTTTTAACATTATTTAAACAGATTTCTTCAAAAAATGCGTTGCAAGGTATAATTTTGTTAATTCGAATGTAGAGAAAGACTTTTATGGAAAAAGAAAGAAAATATTTAGACTGTAAAAGATTTCCGTTTGAACTGAATAGAAATCGGCTGCTTAGGAGCAGGAAGAGTCGATTCTTTTTGTGAGCCGAGTCAAATGATCTTGATTCATTGAAAAGAACCGGAATTCCTTTCACACCGAGTTAAAAAAACGCTTC
The DNA here is from genome assembly GCA_012411365.1 of Ameiurus melas. NCBI lineage: Eukaryota > Metazoa > Chordata > Actinopteri > Siluriformes > Ictaluridae > Ameiurus > Ameiurus melas. The sequence goes on along the minus strand of CM022766.1, from coordinate 20,616,184 downwards.
GATGTTTTACTCAATCAAATGAATTTCGTATATAAACAAGACGAAGCGTTTATTTTCTTTAAAATCGCAGTAGAAGTTACACAACCTTGTTGTTGCTGGATCATTCAGACTGAATCGAGTGACTCGTGTGAATTCGACTCCTTTCAGTTCTCTACAAATTGCGGAAAGTACCTAATAATCATTATAGTGAGAAAAAAAAAAAAAAAAAAAAACCTACATCTTAAATAGGATGCTGGGAAAACAGGAAGTGATATTATAATGCTGCTAAAAAAAACAATCCAATTTCTCTCTAGTCCAATCCAACAGTTTGACTGAAAAAATATTTACTCAAGTAAGATCTGTGCAGAACCAGTGAGACACAAACCCCACACAGTTTCTCTCATCACCAGACCTGCACACGTTTGCATATACTAATGAAGTGATAAATTTTAAGACCGTTTACACTGCTTCCAGGTAACAAAAATCCCAACAACAAAAACCCAACTAATTATTGTAAACACCAGCTTATTATTATCTTTTGACACAAAATGGATACTTACAGATGCCCTCGAAAGCTTTGGCATTCAGTTGCTCAGTATGTAATCCAGTTTGTATGATCCATGCACACACAAGCACTCAATCAATATCCATCTCTCTCTCTCTCTCTCTCTCTCTTTTTTTTTTTTTTTTTTTTTTTTTTTCTTTTCTCTCTCTCTCTCTCTCTCTCTCTCTCTCTCTCTCTCTCTCTCTCTCACACACACACACACTCACATGCACAGTATGACTTCTGATGTTGGAATTTAAACGCCTCATAGTCAAAGTTTAAGCCCCACCCATTACAAGGAGCCACAATGGTTCTTCCCCCTTGTGCGTCCCCTTTTTGGGGTGCGGAAAGAAGAGTGATATGTGGTATCTGATATCACGCAGGAACAGGCAAGGAGAGTAAGGGGGACACATGCAACAGCGTTACGCAATCAGGATACAAAAGAAATAACTGTTAACTGTAATCTGTTACATCAAAAAACAAAGTAGGAGGAAATCACAGCGTAGCGTACTGGGGATGCGAGGTAATTGAGGGGAATTCTCTTATGTACTCTCATATTATGAACTGCTATTGAGACACCTTAGATACGGGGACTTTGATTAAAATATTCCATAACGCCTGCCTTTATTTTGACCTAATTGAACAGCTAGTCATTTAAACTGTGTGCACAATTGAAATAAATAACACACACACACACACACTAATATATATGAAATAATAAAACTGTAAAAAATCTTTGTTAATTATTTTTATTTGTAGCCTATCAATTGAGGTTCACATTAGTGAGTCCATTTCTAAATAAATTTACACAAACTTGTCTTCACACAATGATTTGTAAATAAATGCTTGAGATACAGATGCTTGGTGGAGACATGATGTGCATTAGCCCTCGAAAAATGTACTATGTGTGGATGAGGTCAGGGAGGTTATGCCTGCTTGTGATCTGAACACATTCGAGGAAGAAAATGCTGTTGCTGATAATAAATCAGAACTCTCTGCTCAGTCGGAACAAACTGTCCTGCAAATATAGTTTTCTTGGAAGCTGAAAATTGACTGATCTTCTACCAATAATCATTTTAGAGAGAACATGTTTATAAGGATACGCCTGCAATCAGCCCACAGTAACACCAGACAACAGGGTATGAAAAGAAATAACAGAATGGGTTTAGATGATAACAGGTCTCTTTATAGGTGCACCTGCTGAGAGTCGCTCTCATAAAAGGTGTTACTGTGAGTTCACACCCACCAAGTCTCCTAATTTAAATTCCTGCTAGGACATTTAATTACCAATTTAATCTTTTTGGTAAAGGGATCTTGAGTGTTACAGCTGCAGTCCCTTTCAGTGCTTGAAGGTCAGAAAACCTACTCATTCTGTTTGTGGTCTCAATAATAAAATGTTGGTTTGTTATGCTGTAAATGTTCACATACATACAAACTGCCATACACACACACACACACACACACACACACACACACACACACACACACACACACGTGTACTTAATTTATGGAAATAAAGAACAGACAGCAGGGACAATGGCAAACTGCTTACTGTGGATGTTACTGCACATTTGTAGTGGAAAGCTGTTTTTTTGTAGGTTTTTTTTAAACATTATTTAAATAGATTTCTTCAAAAATGCATTGCAATGTATTATTTTGTTAATTCGAATGTAGAGAAAGATTTTTATGGAAAAAGGAAAAAGAAAATTAGACTGTAAAAGATTTCTGTTTGAACTGAATAGAAATCGGCTGCTTAGGAGCAGGAAGAGTCGATTCTTTTTGTGAGCCGAGTCAAATGATCTTGATTCACTGAAAAGAACCGGAATTCCTTTCACACCGAGTTAAAAAACGCTTCGATGTTTTACTCAATCAAAAGCGTTTATTTTCTTTAAAATCGCAGTAGAAGTTAAACAACCTAGTTTTTGCTGGTTCATTCAGACGGAATCGAGTGACTCGTGTGAATTCGACTCCTTTCAGTTCTCTACAAATTGCGGAAAGTACCTAATAATCATTATAGTGAGAAAAAAAAACCACACCTACATCTTAAATAAGATGCTGGGAAAACAGGAAGTGATATTGTAATGCTGCTAAAAACAATCCAATTTCTCTCTAGTCCAATCCAACAGTTAAATAAACTATAAACTATTACTAAAAAATAAACTATTTAGTTAAACTCATTAACTACATTTACTCCTCAAGTAAGAGCTGTGCAGAACCAGTGAGCCACTTACTAACACAAGCCCCACAGTTTACACTGCGTCCAGGTACAAAAAAAAAACAACAAAAACTAATTATTGTAAACACCAGCTCATCATTATTATTATCTTTTGACACAAAATGGATACTTACAGATGCCCTCAAAGGTCCAACATTCAGGTGGTTAGTATGTAATCCAGTTTGTATGATCCATGCACACACTCACACTGATGCACACATATGCACAGTATGACTTCTGATGTTGGAATTTAAACTCCTCATGGGCAGGGTTTAAGCCCCGCCCACTCATAGGAGGTACAATGGTTCTTCCCCCTTTTTGGTGTGGGTTGGGGAAAGAAGAGTGTGTGATATATCGTCTAGGAACAGGCTTGGGGAGTAATGGAATACATGTAACAGCATTACGCAATCAGGGTACAAAAAACTGTTAAGTGTAATCTGTTACAGTTACATAAGAAAAAAAAACAAAGTAATCAGGTTACAGGTACATAACATATACAATATAGACAGCTGCTTGATTATAGTTCTGGTTCTCTCTAGCAGTCGTGGTTCACATCAGCAACCTCCTGGTCCCAGCTGTTCAGAAGTATTCTGATCGGATTTCGGCTATTGTGTCGGATATAATCTTGAAAATGGGTGGTTAAAAAGACAAAAAAAGATTCTGAAATTAGATTAGATCATGTAATCCAATCTGGCTTTTGATCTGGATCAAACCTTAAGTATGTGTTGTTCACAACTTTTAGTAGGTATGGGATACCTGTTGATATCATTGGATAGCATTACCAAATCCAGATCAAAACCTTTCAAGATTAGCAAATCCAGATTACTAGTGCTCTAAATCAAACATTGGTTTGGTAGTATCTTTCATCAAACTTTATCTTGACAGTTCTAATGTGTAGTTCAAACGGCCATCATCAGTCGTTCTTATCCTGACAGGTGTAGGTTAATGATTAATAATGTTATGGGTTCCTTCACGTACACTGCTGGTCAAAAGTTTGTGGACACAATCTGAAGGTGTGTGATTAAATGTTTGAAATCGTTGTTGTAGACAAATATATAATCGTGCCGACACGTTCATTTCTTTCATTAGAAAACTAGCATTTTATTTACAAAAAATTTATTTACAGAAATAAACGGACAACTCGGAGAGAAATATTCCAAAAAGCAGCCGATAAGAGTCGAGCGTCGGTGTGAACTCCTTTAATACTGTTTAAAAAACATCTCAGGATAATTCCTCGGGTGATAAAACGCCAAGAATACATTTCTGGAAATTCTAGGTGAAAAGGGCGTCTACTCTGAAGATGCTAAAATACTAAATTATTTACATTTTTTTCATTAGATTTTTTAAATTGATTTTTATTTTGGATTTTTTTTTAAATCACAACATAATTCTCATAGATACATTTGTGTTATTCCAGAGAAAAAAGTAATAAAGAATTTCAATTTCTAAATTTCAATCAATCGATTCAAACTTATCTTGACAGATGTGTGTTCCTACGTATGAATAAGTCCAATCTGGTGTGTTCCCACACAGCTGTTCACATAACACTGTAGTAGTAATATCATACACTTTCTGTCAAACTGTCAAAATGATTGATTGATGACTCTATGATTTATGGCTGTCTGTGTTCTCCTGACTGACAGGCACCCTATCGATCTCAATGTATGTGGGCGTATGTGGGCATATGGGGGCGTGTGTGCTACTGGCTGTTGTCTATCTGTGTGAGATTATGTTCATGCATTTTCTCGGATTGTTGATCAGAATGCTTAGGACATGTTTTGTTAAACAGTTTATTAGTGTGAACCGTCATTTTTACAGTTAACGCACACACAGTGTATACATTTTGTGGTATAAGTGATTATGTGGTATAAATGACTCTGTGGTAAGTATTGTTTGATTTTGAAACGTCAGAATGGTCTAGGCGAATCTGGATGATGTAAGAAAGTGTGTCATATGGTTAGCTATGATACGTGTATGTATGAATCCGGTCGATCCGTTTTGTGTAACTATGCTGTTAGAAAATACATGATGATTGAATGTGCTAGATGTATTAGAATTGTGGGTGTAAATGAACAGAATGTTGTTTCTGAAATAATTTAATATTTGTTGATCACATTGCTGAGAAAACTCTGTGATGTGTATAACATTTCTGCAGCCCCTCGATGCGGTATGATACCGTAGTAATCTTTTATTGAAATAAAACACTTAAACCATCTGCGTTATTCTTTCTGGAGACTGAGGTGACAATATGTCAGAAGAAAATAAAAATATTTATTACATCCCTTCTAAACTGGGTGCTTTGGTGGTGTAAAAAAACATTTTAAAAGATGATGTGTTAAAAGAATTGTGCATTTTGTTACACACTACACAGAACTGTTGCTAAATACATAAGATTTTGTCTGTGGTTTGACACCCCCATGTCCCCCTGGCTGAAAGTTCTGTAACACTGTTTGACATGAATGTGTGATCTCTCCTATCAGTTGTCTGTCTGTGTAGAGACGTGTTTCCTGGGGGGGGTTTGCTGACCAAAATGCTTACAAATGTGTTCATGTTAACGAATTAAGGAACAAGGCATGCGTCTTAGTGTTTAAATAAAGGTTAAGACGTTGTAGTTAAAACACAGAAGAAACTCTGCTCTGAGAAATCCTAATATTCCTAGAAGACTGCTGTGTATTTCACCAACAAGAGCACATGTTGAAATGAGAGAGGACCTGACTTAGTTGTGTTAGTTTGACATTTTCTTCAAGAAGATATTGTAAAGTCGTTGTTGTTTAACCCTGAGCAGGGTGTCAACAACTCCGGACATCGTCTCTTAAGTCTGAGGATTCTTTAGGAGGTATAAAAACATTTTAAAGATGACGTTTTAAACGAAAACGGGTGATTCATCCAGAAGGGTAAAAAAGAAAAATGGTTGTACTGCAATATGAAATAAATCGGGGGAGACACACTGAGTACATTTCTGTTCCATAGTCTATAAGGATCCCCACCTCTTAATGTAGTGTGGAAAATGTACATACACCCTCTGTGACTACATTCCGTAAGTTTTAAACAATTTTATTTTGTCATGACAGCAAGATAAAACTGATGCACATTTTGGTATCTGATGATTTCAGAATTAGGCCAACTGTTGTCGTGGAAAACAATCTTTTTAACATAACAAAAACTTCAGAGACAGAGATTATAGAAAATATATCAAAGTATGTATAAGAAAATAGCTAGGACGTGTAATCAATATGTACAACTCACTTCTGGATATGTTAATGAAGTGTATTCAATATGTAACCTACATTTAGAAGTACTACTTTAAGCATAATCAAATAATCTGTATGGATTAAAAAGCATAATCTATAAGATGTATAATCAATAGTTGGAAGCATAATCTAAATCTATAGAACAATGGTTAATCAAGTCATATTCTGAGTGGATTTGAGTTGGATGAATGCCATGTCTTACTGTACAACAAAAGTTCTTCTGTACCAGGTGGAACTTTTCTAAACAGCTATAAATTGGCATTAGACATTCACTTTTGTGGGAGAAAACTTTGAAGCCAGGTGCCTATGGAAGCAGGAAGAGGGCCTCAGGAAGTGAGTGTGGTTCAAGGACACGACAGACAAGCCTGAGTGAAACCATCTTCTTGTAGAAAGGAAGAAACCTTGTCCTCATAAAACCTTTTCAAGAAAATCAACTCACTGCGCATGCTCCACAAATTTAAGATAACGTATAGACATGAATCATTAATTAAGGCAATAGAGATTGGTCTGTTCCCGGAAAGAAAAGGGGGAATGCCCCATCTAGGGATAATTTTACTGTTTCCAAAACGTATATAAAGACATGTTTGTGTATAATTTGGACTCTCTGCAGACAGTCACCTTTGTTGGTTTCCAATAAAGTTTATTACTTTTGACATCTACTAAACTCTCTGTCTTAGAAGTTTTTTGACTTAGGCTAGAAAGGTTGAAACAATAAAGTGAGTCAGTCTGCAGAAAGTCTGAATTATAAACACATATAGCCCATTTTATACCTTTCCCCACAGTGTTCTAAGCTTAGATGAGGTTTTGCCTTTTTCATTAAAAACAGATCAATCTTCTTTGCCATGATTAATTATTCATGTCTATATGTCATCTTAAATTTGTGGCACATGCGTTATCAGTTGTATTGTCTTAAATGTTTTATCAGGACAGGGTTTTTACCTTGTCCCATCATTCACACTTATACCTTAATGTTTTTCTGGCTCTAGTCCCAGCCCAGTACCCGTCCTCCTGGAAGTCTCATGTGTTATTTTGACACTGGTTTGCAAGCTGCTTTTTTAAGATTATGCCTGCTGCGCAGAAATGTACAGGCTGATACAGAAAAACAATTACTGTTCAGTAAGACAGAATTCATCACAGAGAAATGTTTTGTATGTTTTGTAAAACCATATTTTGTAAGGTCTAGGTCAAAAGTCATCATCAATCATATTTATTTTGACGGTCTAGGTCAAAAGGTCATCACCAATGTCATTATCTGGAAAGATGTAGTTAAAGATATCTATTGTTGCACGTTCTTTGCTATAGATTAATCATCGATTTTGACAGGCCTAAGAAAAAGGTTTATGATAGTTTTCCACACAAACACACACACACACACACACACACACACACACACACACACACACACACATATATACATGAGGATGATGAAATAATAGATAATGAATTTCCATACACATCCAACCAAAAATATGACACACACACACACACACACACACACACACACACACCCCTGACCAATCAGAACAAAAGAAATTAAAATGGCTCCATCCGGTAGGTGTCGTTATTTATAGAAGAAGACCACACCCACCCTCTAGGTTTAAAATACTCTGTATGTCGAACATCGTGGGCAAGCTTCCAACATGGCTGATGCTTGTCCTAATGCCCTGAAACAAGCTCACCCTTTTTTGGGAAGATTAGAAAAAAATTTAGAGCATGAAAAGATTCAATATTGGGTAATGTCAAACGAATGTACAGCTGGATTTTGTTCGATGCAGAAAAAGGAGCCGTTTTGATTTTCAAGTTCTCGGTCCCGGGTCACATCAAATGGAGCTGTGTTACTAAGAGTGTAGCTTTTAATGAGTGTGACAGGAAAAAGTTCTGAAAATGGTGCAAGGATTTAGACTACATTGTTAGAATGGACTTCTTTTCCCCAGATGCGTACAGGCGTAAATGGTGCAGTACATCTCTGCAATGCAAATACCATATCAGAGCAACGAATTTCTCCAAGAACCAGGTTTCACTGCATTGCGTTGCTGTATTAACCGGTGACCTGATAATAAAGAGAACTGTGATGTGAGGTATGAAGGAACCAGCTGGCACGATCTACAACACTACTTCCATCAAATTGATTAATGAATCCAAAAAATTGGAAGAGACAAAGAAACAACGGAAATAAAAGAAAGGCTAGAAGATCTCTTCTGAGATCGTCAATATACTACTCTTGAGCAGAAACTCCACCTTCCCCAAGACTCCTTCCACATGATATATAAAATGAGTCTGACTACATATCGAGTTGAAACATTCTGAGCATCAACAAGCAATATAGCTTATGAACTCAGACCCATTTTCTACAACTCAGATGCTACCCTGGATGATGATGATGATGTGACCAGTTCGGGTTTTGAAGACCGCGAAAACCTAGGAAAAAGAAATCTGACCTCTCTGACAATGAACGATGAAACCACTTAGTGTATAACCAACACCGGGTAACTTTCAATAGACGCTGTCTTCTGCTTGGTTGGAATGAAAACCTGTACCCACACCGACCCTTTGCGGATAAGATTGGACACCCTTGACATAGAGCAATACATTCATGTGCATTTCACACATACATACATGCACATGTCCTGTCTAGAAATGCTAACACTCCTGAGAGTTTGGAAACACAGGGTTGGTACGTATTTAGGTCATGGGTAAATGATTAATATTGGGTGACCTTCACATAGATCATCACATCCATGTGCATTCCACACATACATACATGCAATCGTAAGGAAAAGTGTATCAAATGGTTAATATTGGTTATATGTATGTATGTATTAATGTGGGGGGTTCGTTTTGTGTAATTTCGCTCTTAGAAAATATATGATGTTTGAAACTGGCATAACGTTGGTTTGATGTTGGACATTCAATATTCGCAGATATGCACAAATTAAGGGACCGTCTCTAAAGTTACATACGACATTGGTATACACGTTTCTAACTTCAATAGCATTTGAAGGGAATGACTTACAGTCATAAAACCAACTGTATAGTATTCATGCAGTTGTCAGCTATAACGCATACCTTTTAGATATTTGTTATTTAACCATACAATGCACGAACCAAAAAACTTACACAAACTGGTAACTGAGTGCAATCTTTTGAAAACTGTACTTAGGAAACTATGTACAGTTTAATTTATTTATGTACATGTTGTGGATGGGAGCCAAAGGAATTAAACATTTACAGCATTTCAGTCAACTTTTTGAGGCAAGTTGAACTGCTTCTCTATCAGGGAAAGGCGTGCCACATCGAACCACCTGCAGTGGTGACAATCGATATGAAAAAATGTTAATGATAAACTTATCAAATTGCTTAGTAATCAATTAGTTTTCCTTTCACTCACTCATTTACTCCCCCCCTCTCTTTCTCTCCACGCAGTTCCCTATACAGTTGTCAAAATTGTCGGTTGCGTCAACATGGCAGTTATCTGGTGGCCAACTGACAGACATAAAATGCAGAAAACAAATAAACATCTTTGAAATATTAAAATGTTTGTGTATTATCAGTACTTTTAATTATTTAATTTTGACCCCCTTTATGCATTCATATAGTTTTTTTGGTTCATGCATTGTAGGGTTAAATATAAAAATATATATATATAAGGTGTGCGTTATAGTGGACACCTACATGAACACTTTACAGTTGGTTTTGTGACTGTAACTCATTCCCTTCAAATGCTATTGAGTTTTAAATGATGGTATACTTTGTGTAATTCATATAAAATTTACATATGATTTTATAGTTTATTTTGGTCAATATCAAAAATGTAAAAGGTATGCGTTATACCTAACACCTAGTTGAACACTGTACAGTTCGTTTTGTGACTGTAAGTCATTCCCTTCAAATGCCTTTGAGTTAGAAACATGTATGCCAATGTCGTATGTAACTTTAGAGACGGTCCCTTAATTTGAGCATATCTGCGAATATCGACCGTCCAGCATCAATTAACATGAATAATTGAAACTTTTGTTGATAACATTTTTTGAGAAAATAGCATGACTTTGAATAAACATTTACTGAAATAAATCTCCTAAAACATATAAACCATCAAAGAAATAAAAAATATTACATACCTTCTAAATAGGGTTGATTTTGGAGATAACTGTTTCAAAGTGCTGTTTAAAAGAATCAGGCGTTTTGGTGTGTGTGTGTGTGTGTGTGTGTCAGAGAGAGGGAGAGAGAGAGAGAGAGAGAGAGAGAGAGAGAGAGAGAGAGAGAGAGAGAGAGAGAGAGAGGGAGGGAGAGAGAGAGAGAGAGAGAGAGAGAGAGGAGAGAGAGAGAGAGAGAGAGAGAGAGAGAGAGAGAGATGTTCATGTGTTTCCTGGGGGGTTTGCTGACCAGAATGCTTACAACATGTTTATGTAAATGAATTAAGGGATGAGTCGTGTGTTTCAGTGTTTTACAACCCCTACCAATATGTACATTTGTGTTTTAAGTGAATCTCTTTTTCTGAAATTTATTTTATACCATAGTTCTCTTTTATTGAAATAAAACACTTAAAGCATCTGCGTTATTCTTTCTGAAGACTGAGGTGATAATACATCATAAAGAAAATAAAAAATATTTATTACATCCCTTCTAAACAGGGTGCTTTAGGGGTGTAAAAAAACATTTTAAAAGATGATGTGTTAAAAGACTTGTGCATTTTGTTACACACTACACAGAACTGTTGCTAAATACATAAGATTTTGTCTGTGGTTTGACACCCCCATGTCCCCCTGGCCGACACTATTCGATCTCAGTGTGTGATCTCTCCTATCAGTTGTCTGTCTGTGTGAGATAGAGACGTGTTTCCTGGGGGGGTTTGCTGACCAGAATGCTTACAAATGTGTTTATGTTAACGAATTAAGGAGAGAGTCGTGTGTCTCAGTGTTTAAATAATTAAACTCTGCAACTATCTGTTACAATGGCTGCTCCGAAAACTCTTAACATACAGTCTTTCAATCAATCATAATTATGTTGAGAGATGTACATCAGAGATAATGTTGCATACGGTCTGCACGTATGGTCTGCACTTAGATAAAGCAATCATCATTATGTTGAGAGATGTATACCAAAGATAATGTTACATATGGTCTGCACTTATGGTCTACACATACGGTCTGCACTTATGGTCTACACATACGGTCTGCACTTATGGTCTACACATAAGGTCTGCACTTATGGTCTACACATACGGTCTGCACTTATGGTCTACACATACGGTCTGCACTTATGGACTACACATACGGTCTGCACTTATGGTCTACACATACGGTCTGCACTTATGGTCTACACATAAGGTCTGCACTTATGGTCTACACATACGGTCTGCACTTATGGTCTACACATACGGTCTGCACTTATGGTCTACACATACGGTCTGCACTTATGGTCTACACATACGGTCTGCACTTATGGTCTACACATACGGTCTGCACTTATGGTCTACACATACGGTCTGCACTTATGGACTACACATACGGTCTGCACTTATGGTCTACACATACGGTCTGCACTTATGGTCTACACATACGGTCTGCACTTATGGTCTACACATACGGTCTGCACTTATGGTCTACACATACGGTCTGCACTTATGGTCTACACATACGGTCTGCACTTATGGTCTACACATAAGGTCTGCACTTATGGTCTACACATACGGTCTGCACTTATGGTCTACACATACGGTCTGCACTTATGGTCTACACATACGGTCTGCACTTATGAACTACACATACGGTCTGCACTTATGGTCTACACATACGGTCTGCACTTATGGTCTACACATACGGTCTGCACTTATGGTCTACACATACGGTCTGCACTTATGGTCTACACATACGGTCTGCACTTATGGTCTACACATACGGTCTGCACTTATGGTCTACACATACGGTCTGCACTTATGGTCTACACATACGGTCTGCACTTATGGTCTACACATACGGTCTGTACTTATGAACTACACATACGGTCTGCACTTATGGTCTACACATATGGTCTGTACTTATGGTCTACACATACGGTCTGCACTTATGGTCTACACATACGGTCTGCACTTATGGTCTACACATACGGTCTGCACTTATGAACTACACATACGGTCTGCACTTATGGTCTACACATACGGTCTGCACTTATGGTCTACACATATGGTCTGTACTTATGGTCTACACATATGGTCTGCACTTATGAACTACACATACGGTCTGCACTTATGGTCTACACATACGGTCTGTACTTATGGTCTACACATACGGTCTGCACTTATGGTCTACACATATGGTCTGTACTTATGGTCTACACATACGGTCTGTACTTATGGTCTACACATACGGTCTGCACTTATGGACTACACATACGGTCTGCACTTATGGTCTACACATACGGTCTGCACTTATGGTCTACACATACGGTCTGCACTTATGGTCTACACATACGGTCTGTACTTATGGTCTACACATACGGTCTGTACTTATGGTCTACACATACGGTCTGCACTTATGGTCTACACATACGGTCTGCACTTATGGACTACACATACGGTCTGTACTTATGGTCTACACATACGGTCTGCACTTATGGTCTACACATATGGTCTGTACTTATGGTCTACACATATGGTCTGTACTTATGGTCTACACATACGGTCTGCACTTATGAACTACACATACGGTCTGCACTTATGGTCTACACATAAGGTCTGTACTTATGGTCTACACATACAGTCTGTACTTATGGTCTACACATATGGTCTGCACTTATGAACTACACATACGGTCTGCACTTATGGTCTACACATACGGTCTGTACTTATGGTCTACACATACGGTCTGCACTTATGGTCTACACATAAGGTCTGTACTTATGGTCTACACATACAGTCTGTACTTATGGTCTACACATATGGTCTGTACTTATGGTCTACACATACGGTCTGCACTTATGAACTACACATACGGTCTGCACTTATGGTCTACACATACGGTCTGCACTTATGGTCTACACATACGGTCTGCACTTATGGTCTACACATACGGTCTGCACTTATGGTCTACACATATGGTCTGCACTTATGGTCTACACATACGGTCTGTGCTTATGAACTACACATACGGTCTGCACTTATGGTCTACACATACGGTCTGTGCTTATGAACTACACATACGGTCTGCACTTATGGTCTACACATACGGTCTGCACTTATGGTCTACACATACGGTCTGTGCTTATGAACTACACATACGGTCTGCACTTATGGTCTACACATACGGTCTGTACTTATGGTCTACACATATGGTCTGCACTTATGGTCTACACATACGGTCTCTACTTATGGTCTACACATACGGTCTGTACTTATGGTCTACACATATGGTCTGCACTTAGATCCGTACGTTCATTGTGCATTCCACAAGTACATACACAAATGAGAGCCCAAAATACTCCATCACCCTATGATTTCTGTTATAATGGAAAATAGAGTTCTTCAAATGCTCTGTTACATCATGATCTGTACACAACCCTGAACCCATATTTAACTGAAGCGATCAAAGTTTAATTCCGTCACACCAGAGTATTAGTGAGAGATCTATTCAGAGTCCAAATTGCAAAGTATCAAACACACCAGTGACACCATACGTGTGTGTGTGTGTCATATTTTTGGTTGGAAGTGTATGGAAATCCATTATTTATACACTGTGTGTGTGTGTGTGTGTGTGTGTGTGAGTGGATTTGCATCAGAGCTATAGGAAAAGCTATAGGAATGAACATTCATCAATAATTTTCATTGACATTTTTTGACCTAGGCCTAACTCAGGAAAACAAATAACAACCTAAACAGGGTATATGCAGGGGAACGCTATCGGTATGAAAATGCAGCAATAATTATCATTGACCTTTTTGACCTAGGTCTAATTCATGAGTGTTTTACAATCTATGGGAAAGGAAACAACTCTCTCTGTGCTATCAAATACCTATGATGAATGTATTCAATTAATTATCTCTTTGAATAAGCTGATGTAGGTCAAATTTTCACCTACTATCTGATTACCAATATAACAATTTAGGAAATATTAAATGTACTTACAATAAACTTCAGTTGAGATATGCAAAGACCAAATCACCACACGGAACCAGTGAGTGAGAAAAGGTGAAGGTCCAGTTTATTAAATCCATTACCTGAGATCCAAACAGTTTGGGACGTCTCAAAAAGTGATCTGAATAGCCTGGAGCAGGGCTCCCCTTTTATACAATTCTTCTATGAGCCTCCGCCCCTTAATTCATTTTGCAATACCAATATGTCAGACCTTTCTTTCTTTCCATTCCCCTTATGTTTACATTAGCACTTATTTTGGCACCCAATATGTTTTCATTTGTTCTTATTCCAACAACCAATATAATTCAGGTTTCATAATTTTCCACAACCCTTAGAATCATATTTCTCTCATTTCCCAGTACCCTTAAGTTTCAGTTTTACTCATTTTCCCACACCCTTAGGATTCCCCTAGCCTGGGGTGTTTTTTTAAAAGCGGTACTTCCCTCTTATTCATCATTTGTCCTCCGATCTCTGGGCGTAGAGGATTAATTGCTGCTTTGATTTTACAACAAGGGAGTTTTTTACTATGGGTGAATGTTTTTTTTATTATTATTATGCTTATTTCGTTTCACTGGGGTGGCTTGTCTATCCTGACACACTCTGTCTGTCATTATATGTTCAGTGAATTTACAGTACTTTCCAGCCACCTATAATTGCGTCCAGATGTGTTGCATGTCGTGTGATCTGAACTGTTTTCATTATGTGCGTTACTAGCACGCCATGCCGGGCTTGGATATATATATAGAATAGTCTGTATGGTATGTAACCATAACATTTGACAGGTCTAGGTCAAAGGTCAAATAGATGTGGGTCAAAGGTCATGGTCATAAAATTAGATATAGCTATGTTAAATCAGGACCAAATACAATCCTGACATACACATTACGACACCTGTTGCGGCCATGTAGGTCCCCATCTGTTACGGATAAACATAGACACACTGTTCACACGTAGAACATAAAAATAGATATAGCTATTTTAAATCAGGATCAAATACAATCCTGACACACACACATTACCACACCTGTTGCGGCCATGTAGATCCCCATCTGTTACGGATAAACATAGACACACTGTTCACACGTAGGTCATAAAATATATATATAGTTATGTTAAATCAGCATCACATACATTCCTGACACAAATGTTAACGTACCTGGAACGACCATATGTTCTCCACACACGTTGCACTTTCTAACACTCTGAGGTAGTTCATAAATATATATATAGTTATGTTAAATCTGGACCACATACATTCCTGACACAAACGTTACCATACCTGGAACGGCCATGTATATAACACATCCAACCAGAAATACGACACACACACACATACACACACACACACACACATACACACACACACACACACACATACACACACACACAAACACAAACGTGCACGTACATACAAACGCATACATACGAACCTGTTTATAAAAGTCGAGCATCTCCTCTAGGTTTCCTAATACTCTGTACTTAGATCGACGTGTGCGAGCTTACAACATGGCTGATGTCTGTCCTAACGCGCCGAAAAAAGCTCACCCTTTTTTGGCAAGAATAGAAAAAATGTTAGAACATGAAAAGATTCAACATTGGGTAATGTCAAACGGATGTACAGCCGGGTTTTTTTTCGATGTAGAAAAAGGAACCGTTTTGCTTTTCAAGTTCTCGGTTCCGGGACACATCCACTGGAGCCGTGCTACAGAGAGCGTAACTTTTAACGAAGGTGACTGGAAAAAGTTCAGAAAATGGTGCAAGGATTTTGACTACATCGTTAGAATGGACTTCTTTTCCCCAGATGCGTACAGACGTAAATGGAACAGTACATCTCTGCAATGCAAATACCATATCAGGGCAACGAATTTCTCCAAGAACCAGGTTTCACTGCGCTGTGCTGCTGTATTAACCGGTGACAACGCCCCTGATAACAAGGAGAAGTGTGAGTGATGTACGACCGACCAGCTGGCACGATCTGCAACGCTAACTTCCGTCAAATCGATGAATTATTCAAAAAACTGGAAGAGACAAAGAAATGATGCAAATAAAAGTAAAGCTAGAAGATCTCTTATTCTGAGATCGTCAATATGCTAATCTTGGAGCCCTGTATATATCTAATCGATGCAGAAAAAGGAACCGTTTTGCTTTTCAAGTTCTCTGTCCCCTTCACATAGAATATGAAGCACTCCGAGTCAGGCCTAAGTCAAAAGGTCAACACCGTAAAACCCCCCATTCTGATGCATTACACACACACACAGATACAAAGAAAAATATGACACACACATGCACACACCCACACACACACACACACACTAGCATGCATACGAACCATCTATAAAAGTCCAACACTTCGAAAGTTTTAACATCGGCAAAGGTTCGACCGAATTTCCAGACACCATGGATTTCTCAGCAGGTAAGAATATGTATTTTAATCAGTTAAATAGTTAAATATAAATTGAAATACAATGTTTATGTAATTATCCAATTGATAATGATTATGATATAAACTTAGAACTAATCTTTCTGAGTAAAAAAATTCCTTATCTGGTCATATGTAATCTGGTACGGTACTTTATCTAAAATTAAAATTTTCATTACATTATATTACAGTGCAAGACCGAGTTAAGCTCATCTGATTCTAGTGTATAGGTAATTAAATTTGTCTCTTAGATCTATGTAGTGATCTAAAATGGAAATGTTAAGTTATTAAAAGTATATTTTATTTGTTTTACTGTTTATAGACAACTTGGTTATTATTTCTGATGATGAGAGTCCCGAAACAACCGCTCATGACCTTTTGAATCTGAGCTCCACGCGTAAGTCATAACATAAAATGATGAATGTTTGATGCTGTAAATCTTTCATACGTGAATATAACATTGTTTGTATCATATTCAGAAGTTGAGGGAAACGTGACTAACAGTGCTTTCAGCTGAGATATTTCAGGTGAGTTGTTGTAAAATTTAACTTCTATTTAAACAGCACTAAAATAAATAAAGAAAAACTCTTTCACATGTTCTGTGACTTATAGATACGAGTGATGCAATAGATTACCAAGAGGAAATCATCTTGGAAACCGACATTCAACAAGACATCGAACTACAACAGATCTGTGCAGTGTGGCGTGAATTCTTCGAAGCAAAGACTGATTTATTGGAAAACTTTGGTCAGATTGATTATACACTTGAATCCGGTCGAGGTACAGATTTTGTCCCTTTACTGTACAACACACTTGAAAATGTGAATAGATGTCTCTCAGTGAACATAAAGTTGATTAGAAAATTGTATGAAAGATATGGCGCAGAAACGAATGAAATGCAGTTCTGATATAGAGACTAAAAAAAAAAAGAGAAACGAAAATTCTCCATTGTCGCATGATTTCTTTTATGATGGAAACCAGAGTTTTACAAATGGTCCGTTATATCATGATTCGTACACACCCCTGAACCCAGAATAAGTTCAGAATATTGTCTCAACTCCAGAAAACGCTCAGGAACCTAGACCGTTAACTTCTCATGATATGATACACATCCGAGATTCTAGGATGTCGGGCGAGTGTGTGTTTTCCATTGGATGGTTGTACTCATTATCGTTTTCCGAATTTTGTGCAATATTGGTAGGGTTTTCGATTAAGTTAACCAGACCATCATTTATCCTCATAAGACTTTGATTAAGTTCGTGCATCATATCATGAGAAGTTAACGGTCTAGGTTCCTGAGGTTCTAAAGACCATAAGTTTACAGAAGAAGAAGAAGACGAAGGACTCACCCACCTTCTAGGTTTAAAATACTCTGTATTTCGAACATCGTGTGCGAGCTGAAAAAGCTCACTCTTTTCTGGGGTTGAAAAAGTACACTTATGTTGAAATACCTCCACTTTCCGCTCTTATGGACAATGGGCCCCTGGATTTCTAAGTGGCTGGAAATGGGGAGGTATTTCGACATAAGTGTATTTTTGATACTCGTTTGTGTATAAGGTAATGTGAAGATTGCATAAGAAAGCCGTGATGTTTCTGGAATGCATGGGAACTGGATTTAACATCACTATTTTTATGATGATGACCCTTTGAACTGTCAGGATCATTACATTTTATGATCTTGACCTTTGACCTAGACCTGTCAAACATAAGGTTGCAATATATACATACTATTCCACTATCTCATAGAGTAGCAGAAACTTATGGCACCTTATGAATACCATGTGAAGGATTAAGTTGACGTCACCTATAGTTACAAAGACATGTCCTTGTGCAGGATCACCTTCACAGCAGTATTGCTTCTACCATGTCAACCAAGGCAAAAAATAATATAAGATATATAAGAATATATTTATAAAATATAAGACATTATAAGGAAGAAACATAATAATATGATTTAACAAGGTCTACCATTCAGCCCTCTTAATTGTTAGAGCATTATCAGTATTGTACGGCAGTTGGGACAGTAGTTAGCTTTCAGATGTCAGATGAAAAACAACTTTTTACAGCCAAACTACTGCAGAATATTTTGTCCTTCTTTTTCAGCCTGAAGGAATGGCATTTATTTAATAGACATATGGCACAGCCATATACTTGGTCAGAGGATTTAGGAATTTCTTTAAGAAAGGTTCATTGTTTTTTGTTCTTTTATCATAGTATCAGTTTGTATACTTACTTTGGTTAGTGACTTAAACTGTTTTATTAGGTGGTGACAGATTTGGTTAAGAGGGAATGATGATAGGTGAAGATTAAGTTGGTATGCATGTACAAAATAAAACTGTCTATATGTATATTTGTCTGCTACTGTATGTATCTGTTTAAACAATACTGTAATTGCGATATAAAGAGAGCGAGAGAGAGATCCCCATTAACTAATTCATAGAACCCCTTTCTACCTTTTCAGGTTCGTTATACATGTTTCTTTTCAAGCATCATGTTCAGAAATTGCAAATCATTAGTCTGAAGGTTAAGGGTTCCTTAGACTTTTGCTTGTTCAGCATCAAAAAAGTCTAAACATAGACTAAACTCAGAAACAATATAACTGTCTGGTTGTGAGCAGAATAATAGGAAACGTGAAAGGTGACTTAATTCCCAATGAGATTTCTCTATGTTCTATATGACCTTTCTACAGTATACTGTTTGTGCAGCATGTGTGTGTGCGGAGGGCAAGAACAGAGGGGCCCCATGGGTGGTCTAAAGAACACACACATACATGAGCAGTTCAAAGAACACACACACACAGAAACTAGATTGAAGTGGGATTTGTGTATTGACAAGAAAATACACAGAGGAGCATTACTTTTTTTTTTTTTTTTTTTTAAACAAATGGTTTCACATAACATTTTATGGGAGACATTGTTAATTGTTAACCTTCCAGGGAACCTATATAGCCTGAGTACTGTATTTCAGATTCTCCCCAAAAGAGATTCTTACATGCAATATAATCCCACTTATATGCTTGCCTTATGGACTTTAGCTAATGCTTAGTAATGAGTACTTCTTCTTACCTTATCAGGCGTAGTCCGGGACCTCTGGGCTCGGAACCTTCTTTATAGGAAGCCGGTCTTGTGGAGGGGGAAGAAAATAATAAAAGAACGAAAGAAAAATCAGCCTATGACTCAATCAGGAGTCGTTACTAGTTATTTGAAGTGTATTCAAATCGCTCACCATGAGGCTTCGGTTTATTGATTCAAAATAACAATATGTAACATAGACGTCTCATCACTTGGATGATAATTGAGAGTAAATATGTTTACATAAGTATGTAGTATATAGGATATAGGAACATACGGACACTTTTACAGAAGCATCTCATAATAAATGCTCATCATAAATGCAACTCATCCCTAAGATGATAAATGCATAAGTTAGGTGTACATAAAGACAAAAACATGAGCTACTCATCACAAGGATGATAAATGCATAATGTTAGGCACACGTAAAGACAGACAGACAGACAGACATGACAGGTTAACAGCCCTGTAGGGCTTTCTAGTGGCACAGGAGCAAAACCATGTGTCACAAGGCGTGCCGTGAAGGAGAATGTCCCAGCAGTTCAATTCAATTCAATTCAATTTTATTTGTATAGCGCTTTTTACAATAGACATTGTCTCAAAGCAGGTTTACAGAAATAGAAACATGGTATACAGAAAATGAAAGTGTGAATTTATCCCAACTGAGCAAGCCACTGAGTGGCGACGGTGGCAATGGAAAAACTCCCTAAGATGTTCAAGAGGAAGAAACCTTGAAAGGAACCTGACTCAGAAGGGAACCCATCCTCATTTTGGATCCTCACGTAACTGCATATTTTCAGCCTCCAGACTCTTGAGTTTGCGTTCATTCTCCTTGGCACTGCTCAGTGCCGCATCTCTCATCGCTCAGAGTTCATCCACATCCCGCAACTGATCCTTTACCTGAGCCTGTACTTTCTTCAACTGTCTCAGGGCTTCATCTCCAGCTTTAATAGCTTGGTTGAGTTGAGCTGGACAGGTCAAGCTCCAGCTTCTTCTTTGCTGCTACAACCAGAGCTTTCTTCTGTTTCTGTTGGAGCTCCTGCAGCTGAGCTTCGCCTTTCTTCCTGCGAGATTAAGAATCTTTTTTACTCTGAGTGACTGTGAATGGAACGTGAGGCTTGGCTGTGACTGGAGCTTGAGGTATGACTTGGGTAGGAACTTGAGGCTTGACCTTGGTTGGAGCTTGAGTTTTGGCTTTGGTTGGAGCTTGGACGTGAGTTGTGGCTGGAGCTTGGACTGGAGGCGTGACTGGGGCTTGTACTTGAGACGTGACTGTGGCTTGGACTGGAGGCATGGCTGTGGCTTGGGCTGGAGGCGTGGCAGTGGCTTGGGCTGGAGGTGTGGCTGTGGCTTGGAGCTTGGTTGTGGCTGGGACTTGGCTGTGAGTGGAACTCTGATTGTTGGGTCCGCAGATTTGGAAATGAGGGGATTCTGCTTCATGGGATGACCGGTAATGGCTCTGTCTCTCTCCTCATAATAGAGGTTGCAGGGTAAGTCAGTCTGGGGCTGTGCCTGAGGCTTGGATGTGACTTGGTCTTGAGACATGGCAGGGACCTGGACTTGAGACATGGCAGGGACATGGACTTGAGACACGGCAGGGACATGAGATTTGGACGTGGCTGGAGAATTGACTTGGACTGGTGACATAGAGATGAGCGGAACTCGCTTCAATGGATGAGCAGTGACAGTCTTCTCCATCTCCTCTCGAAGTCTCACCCGTTCATAGTGCACATGGAATGGGAGCTTAGCACTAGTCACCACATTCCCTTCTAGCAATTTATCCAGATTGTAGTTCTGCCCTGGTTCTCCGAACTCCTCCAAAAATAAGTCCAAAAACTGCCTAATGTCCTCCAGCACCCAGGTTCTCGTGGCGGCCACTCGCTGTGCCCATGTGTGAGCAGGGCCAAAAAACCGAGACATGATCAACAGAATGAACTGTGTTTCGGTTGGCTTTGGGTCACACAGGCTGAAAAAGTACCACTGACAGTCCACCACAAAATAATCCGGATACCCCAAAAAAACCATCGTACCGGTCAGGCATGTCCTTGTAAGTCCGTTGTGCAAAACTCATAGAATCCAAGGTGGGGATACTTGGCATAGGCTCCCTGGTTCGACGTCCTCTCCGTTCGAATGCTGCATCCATTGTGAGGCAGTTGAATCTGTCACAAGGCCTTCACGTGAAGGAGATCAGACGGATGCATTTGCAGTTCGAACGGTGGTCTTGATTTATAAAGATGAGAACAAACCGAAAAGAAACCAGAAACATTCATGATGACACACAAAATAACGAAGCTACTCTAAGCTAAGCTAGGCTATGCTAAACTATACAAACTAAACCAAGGCTATGATTATGAGGCATTACATGGAACAAAGACTCTCTCTCTAACTATAATCTAACTCAACTTTGTACACTATATTATTCGCTACTTTATTCATTCAACCGCGCCGTGTAAGGCACGGCTCACGATATATATACACACACAAGATTAGCTCCCAACTGCTAACAGCTGCCGGCAATACCAAAAACACGTGACACATGACAAGACGGGTCGAAAAGATGGCACAAATCTTCCATTAAGCTATATATACTATTCAGACAGCTGTTAAACAGGAAGTAATCTCCTAATATGGGAGAGTCTGTATATATTGTAGTCTGTATATATTGTAACCTTATTTTGACAGGTTTAGGTCAAAGGTCAAAAAGATACATATTATTACTCTCTATGTACAGGTCAAAGATCATAAAATTTTATGACCCTGAAACTTCAAAGTGGTCATCATCAAAAAATATATTTATGTTGACATATTTATGTTGGCATCATTAAAAAAAGTTATGTTAAATCCGGTTCCCATGCATTCCAGACACACACAGACACACATGTTCTCATACATAGTATGGTCATGTGTATTCCAGACACCCACACACATTGCACACATGTTCTTTCCTTTTACATAGAATATGAAACAATCCGAGGTAGGTCTAGGTCATAAAATATATATGATAACATAAAATATGTAGGTCAAATTTTACCTACTTTCTTATTACCAATATAACAATTTAGAAAATATTGAATGTACTTACAATAGCTTCTCAGCCGAAACACTCAAAGTCTAAATCACCACACGGAACCAGTGAGTGAGAAAAGATGAAGGTCCAGCTTTATTGATTCCAGTTACCTGAGATCCAAACAGTTTGGGACGTCTCAAAAAGTGATCTAATATGCCTGGGACGGGGCTCCCTTTTTATACAATTCTTCTATGAGCCACCGCCCCTTCTTCTTATCTCATATACCATTATGCCAGAAGTTCCTCTTTTCCCAGGCCCCCTTATGTTTGTGTTCCTGCTTTAATTAGCAACCAATATATCACTCATTGTACACATTTCAACAACCAATATGTTTCGACATTTACTGTTTTCAGTTTTCCATATGTGCATTTTTCCCTTCCTTTCCCATACCATTATGTTTTTGTTTTACTCATTTTCCCACACCCTTATGATCCTCCTGGGTCTGAGTGGTTTTTTAAAAACCCGTGGTACTTCCCAATCAGGTCTCATTCGGTTCTGTCCTCTGAGCGGAGTGGAGTGTTTGTTATTCTTGGTTCTTTCCATTAAGGGGATTTTACTTATGGGTAAGTGTTGATTTTACTCTTCTCACGGTCTTTATCTCTATAATTATAGCTTTTCCCTTCAGGGTGATTTATGGTCTTCCCCTTGTGGTTTATGTTATCCTATTGTGTGTTTATACAGCGCACCGTGCTAAGCTGGGATTTCTGTCTGCTGCTATGGAGGGGTTAGAGGGCCTAGATTTAGAATCTTGGTATCAGCTGTCACATCTCTTTGCTGACTTGGCTCTCCTTGTGGATGTTCTCCGCGTCCCTTCTTCTACCTCCACTTTTCCACCCCCTCTTCGTTATCGTCTCAGCCCTGCTGTCACTCTGGTGGATTCTTCTACTCAGACAGACCCTCTGTCATTCACTCCTTCTACTCATACTACTGACGATTATCTGGCGGACGATGACATGGAACCGTTCCGATGTGATTCTGGCCCGCACACTCCTTTCAACCTCACCAGCCCTGAATATTCTGATGATTCGTCTGGCCCTGGGCATACCCCCTACCGTTACTCCTTCTCTCCTCCTTACACTGCTCCCTCTCCCTCCTATTCTCCTACCAGCCCCCCTTCACCTTAATAAATTGTTGTTTCTCTAATTTTGGCTGTTTCTGTGTGTTTTATTACGAATTATCCTATTTCTGTTTTATTGGTATTACGTTTTTTCTTTATTTCAATCCAACACATCATTAAAAAAAGTTATGTTAAATCCGGTTCCCATGCATTCCAGACACACACAGACACACATGTTCTCATACATAGTATGGTCATGTGTATTCCAGACACCCACACACATTGCACACATGTTCTTTCCTTTTACATAGAATATGAAACAATCCGAGGTAGGTCTAGGTCATAAAATATATTTATGTTTGCATGTCATCAAAAATATATATTTATGTCGGCATATTTATGTGGGCATCATGAAAAATAGTGATGTTAAATCTGGTTCCCATGCATTCTGGATACACACAGACACACATGTTCTCATACATTGTATGGACATGTGTATTCCAGACACACACACATGTTGCACACATGCATATGTTCCAGTCTACAAAAGTCGAGCACTCCAAAAGTCAGGCCTAGGTCAAAGGTCACCCCAGTAAAACCCCGTTCCGATGTATTCCGCACACAGACACAGAGACACTCGCATACATACAAACCTGTCTATAAAAAGCACACACACTTCCAACCAAAAATATGACACACACAGACACACACACACACACATCCAACCAAAAATATGACACACACACACACACACACACACACACACACACATTAGGCTGGTGAAAAAATAAACAAATGATTAATAATGAATTTCCGTACACATCCTACCAAAAATATGACACACACTGTTGTAGTGGAAAAATGAAAATAACCACAGAACACAGGAGTATGAAAGGACAATATGTTTATTGAGAATAAGAAGGACTGGTGGGAGAGTAAGAAGGGGAAGGAGCTGAGTAGAAGGGAGAAAAAGATTGATGATAGGGAGTGTGCCCAGGAGAAGTGTTTGGACTCAGCGGGCTATCGGAATACTCCGGACTAGTGGGGTTGCAGGGAGATGGAGGAACAGAATCGTAGTCAGAGGGATCCATATCTTCAACTGCCCTAGAATAATCACTAGAATGAGTGGAGGGAGTATAAGGGATAAAATCTGTTTGGGTAGAAGCGTCAACACAGGTAGCAGCTGGGCTAAGTTGGCATCTCAAAGGGGGAGGGACAGTAGAAGTTGCAGATGGAGTATGTAGAACATTGACCAAAAGGGCGAGATCCGCAAAGAGGTGAGACAGCTGGTATCTTGTGTTGAGGTCTAGGTCCTCCAGGCCCTCTAGGGCAGAAAACAGGAAAACAAGCCCGGAGTTGCATACTAGAAAAACACACATGGAGAGAAACGGTTATACTATAAGGCACGCAGGGCCATATGCACCAGGGTAATAACAGCCATAAACAACATATGGCAGGAATAAAGATAAGCCTCCCAAAAAGCAACATATGGCAGTAAGTAAAAACAGGCCTCCCAAAAGGGGTAAAGATATGGGGCAAAACAAAGGAGTTGTCTACACACGCACCCACCTAGGGGACAAAATGGCAAAATAAGATTAAAACAAGAAAATCTAGGAAGGGGTAGACAAGTAAACGTAGCAGTTAAGAAGAATATAAGTGGATAGAACATTTACCCATGTTGAAGAAATTCTCTTTGTCCAAGTAGTCAGACGCCAAAAATTGCAGAGACCCTCTTTGTCCAGTGGCCAGAAACCAAATGATGAATAAAGGGGAAGCACCTTTTTAAAAAACCAACCCAGGCTGAGGCAGTCCTAAGGGTATTGACGAAAGGTGGAAAATGGAACTAAAGCGTTGGGGAAAACAGGTGAAATATGATCATAAGGGTTGCTGAAATTGGACAAAGTCGAAACATATTGGTGGTTAAAACTGGTACAAATATGGACATAAGGGGAACGGGAAGTAAAAAGAGTCAAAACATATTGGTATTGCAAAATAGATCAAGGGGGCGGAGGCTCATAGAAGAATTATATAAAAGGGGAGCCACGCTCCAGGCTATTCAGATCACTTTTTGAGACGTCCCAAACTGTTTGGATTTCATGTACTGGATTGGATAAAATTGGACCTTTGCTTTTTCTCACTCACTGGTTCCGTGTGATGCTTCTGATTAGTGCAAATCTTGACTGAGCGATTGTAAGTATGTTTAACATCTACTAAATTGTTTTAATAGTAATAAGATAGTGGACAGAAATTTGATCCACAACACACACAAACACACTTTCTTTTCATATTATTTAAAAAGAATTTAAGTGTTATTAGCGTCATATCCAGAGGTTGTCTTTGAGAAATAGACGTATGAGTGCTGCCAGCATTGCTGCAGAGGTTAAAGGGAAGGTCAACCTTAATTACCATAATTATGAACACAAATCGTTAAGTTGACAATAATTCTTAAAATTACGTTGTTCCATTTAGATTTTCTCCAATACATCTTTTTAAACCAGGAAAAATTATATATATATTTCTTTTTATAGTATTTGTTTAGTCTACAGGCCCTCTAACACAGTCTTAACGGTCTGAATTTGTCCAGACATGTTAAATGGGGAGGGGAGGGGACTTGACATTAGTGACTTGAAGTTACTACTTTCTTCTAGAACTCAATTAACTCAATGCTTGAGAGATTGCTTTGCTTGTATTCTTTCATTTGTAAGTCGCTTTGGTTAAAAGTGTTTGTTAAATGAATAAATGTCTTCAGCAAACTGCAAAATGTCTGCTTGTCTTCAGCAAACATTTTGCGGGATTTCTTGTACATCATCTTTAGAAGAGGCTTCCTTCTGGAGGACAGCCATACAGACCAATTTGATGCAGTTTGTGGCGTATGGTCTGAGCACTGACAGGCTGACCCTCCATCCCTTTAACCTCTGCAGCAATGCTGGCAGCACTCATACGTCTATTTCCCAAAGGCAGCCTCTGCGCACATGCAATCAACTTCTTTGGTCGACCATGGCGAGGCCTGTTCTGAGTTGAACCTGTCCAGTTAAACCGCTGTATGGTCTTGGCCACCATGCTGCAGCTCAGTGTCAGGGTCTTGGCAAGCTTCTTATAGCCTAGGCCATCTTTATGTAGAGCAACAATTCTTTTTTTCAGATCCTTAGAGAGTTCTTTGCCATGAGGTGCCATGTTGAACTTCCAGTGACCGGTATGAGGGAGTGTGAGAGTGATGACACCAAATTTAACACACCTGCTCCCCACACACACCTGAGACCTTGTCACACTAACAGGGAAAATGGCTAATTGGGGCCATATTGGACATTTTCATTTAGGGGTGTACTCACTTTTGTTGCCAGCGGTTTAGACATTAATGTCTGCGTGTTGAGTTATTTTGAGGGAACAGCAAATTTACACTGTTACTCAAGCTGTACACTCACTACTTTACATTGCAGCAAAGTGTCATTTCTTCAGTGTTGTCACATGAAAAGATATCATCAAATATTTACAAAAATGTGAGTGGTGTACTCACTTTTGTAAGATACTGTAATTATTAAGCAAGCATTTGTACCACAAAATCATTCATTCAATCTTTCCTTGTGCCTTTATGGTGACCTTAGGTAATAACCATGATCATGTTCAATTATTTAAATATTCCTGTACGAATGCCTGATCGGCCTCTTGTTCCTCAGCTAGTAGTTGCTGTTGCAGTTGAAGTTGCAGTTCCATTACAGTACACTTGGATGCAGTTGGGTACGCAGAAGTCTGTGTACCCCGAGACACTGTAAAGCGTGTCTGAGTAGATGCATCAGTTCTTTTCTTCTTCATGGAAAGCCCATTCAAGAGAGGCCCAGAGTTCTTCTTGTAAGGGCCAGGGTTAATGGTGTTTGACCGTACATCTAGCCACAGAGAACACATGAAGCATAAAGACTGTTAAGAATGCAAGCCTGACCAAAAAATTCACATAGTACAAATGTGAGAGCCCATAAGTACACATACAGAAAACAGGTCATATGGAAAGTTCACTCACCCATGGTACAGGCATACAGTAGAAAACGTAAAGGTGATTTGTATCACTCATCCGTGGTGGACGAAGGTAGAGAACATATAGGACTGTTAGTGTAATGACGCAAACAATGACATTTGCATGCGAAAAGTAAACAAAGATAAAGTCAATAGGTAATCTATGGTCGCACTAAATAGAAAAACTTGGGGCCTGTTGAAGGTAATGGGAAAAGTATGCAACTGGGATACATGTGGAAGATTGTCATTGGATGCACCAAATGGAGAACTGTGTATGATTGGTTAAAGTTAGATATGGTGCCTTGCCTGAAGTGTATATAAAGAACACTGTAACCGACAGAACCTCGGTGCAAGCTGAATCTCCATTGTGGTTCTCGTGGTTCCTAGTAACAGTACAGGTTATTTACTGTCTTGCTGACAGCTAATAGACCTTCTTCATCTGAATCCAATCTTCGTGAGATCAGCTGTTTTGTTTTTCTAAAAGATAAATCAGATAGCTTAATTGATTGTATAGTTTGAATTTGTGAGCAGCAGGCCGACAGAAAAAAGAAAAAAAAAAAAAAACCCGCATGCAAAAAAAAAAAACAACCCAAGTTTAAGAAAAAAAAAAGAGGAAGAATAAAAAAAAAAAAAAAAAAAAGAAAAAAAAAAAAAAAAACACAAAAAAAAAAAAAAAAAAAAAAAAAACAAATATGTTTTTTTTTTTTTTTTTTTTTTTTTTTTTTGTTTTTTTTTTTAATCTCAGATTATGTCTCAGTTCTCCATCAGCCTTACAGCCTTTTATTTCTCTTAACTCTTAGTTCTGTGCTGCTATGAGCTAGAAAGTGTGATTGACCGAAGAGTATTCAGGCGCCTGGAGAGTCTAAATGAACACACACACTGACACACATGCTGTTCACAGAGACTTCAGTTTGTTTCGTATAGAACAGGAGTATTTACACACATTGATAACCGCATTGCGTAGTAGGCAGGTTTCTGCTTGTCCAGGTGCTAGACAGATTTAGACAAAACACACAGTCATACTACGAAAATCATTCTTTTCAAGATATAGAAAATACATGTGTCAGCTATAATAAAGGATGGCAGTTAATCAGCTTATTCAAAGAGGTAATTAAATGAATACATTCATCATATATATTTGATAGCACAGAGACACACAAACAGAAACTATAACCCAGTATTCCCCGTATCTAAGGTGTCTCAATATATATAGAATAGTTTGTATAGTATGTAACCATAAAATTTGACAGGTCTAGGTCAAAAGGTCATGGTCATAAAATTTGATATGACACCTGTTGCGTCCATGTAGGTCCCCATCTGTTACGGATAAACATAGACACAATGTTCACACGTAGGTCATAAAATTAGATATAGTTATTTTAAATCCGGTTCACATGCATTCCTAACACCCAAACCCACACACACATTACCACACCTGTTGCGGCCATCCCCATCTGTTAAATCAGGATCAATTACAAGTCTGACACACACGCACATATGTTCTCCACACAGGTTGCACACTCTGAGGTAGTTCATAAATATATATATATAGTTATGTTAAATCTGGACCACATACATTCCTAACACAAACATTACCATACCTGGAACGGCCATGTGTATAACGCATCCAACCAGAAATATGACACACACACACACACACACACACACACGTACATACAAACGCAGACATATGAACCTGTTTATAAAAGTCGAGCATCTCCTCTAGGTTTCCTAATACTCTGTACTTAGATCGACGTGTGCGAGCTTACAACATGGCTGATGTCTGTCCTAACGCGCCGAAAAAAGCTCACCCTTTTTTGGCAAGAATAGAAAAAATGTTAGAACATGAAAAGATTCAATATTGGGTAATGTCAAACGGATGTACAGCCGGGTTTTTTTTCGATGCAGAAAAAGGAACCGTTTTGCTTTTCAAGTTCTCGGTTCCGGGACACATCCACTGGAGCCGTGCTACAGAGAGCGTAACTTTTAACGAAGGTGACTGGAAAAAGTTCAGAAAATGGTGCAAGGATTTTGACTACATCGTTAGAATGGACTTCTTTTCCCCAGATGCGTACAGACGTAAATGGAACAGTACATCTCTGCAATGCAAATACCATATCAGAGGACGCAATTTCTCCAAGAACCAGGTTTCACTGCGCTGTGCTGCTATATAACCGGTGACAACGCCCCTGATAACAAGGAGAATTGTGAAGTGATGTATGACCGAACCAGCTGGCACGATCTGCAACGCTACTTACGTCAAATCGATGAATTATTCCAAAAACTGAAGAGACAAAGAAATGATGCAAATAAAAGTAAAGCTAGAAGATCTCTTTTATTCTGAGATCGTCAATATGCTAATCTTGGAGCCCTGTATATATCTAATCGATGCAGAAAAGGAACCGTTTTGCTTTTCAAGTTCTCTGTCCCCTTCACATAGAATATGAAGCACTCCGAGTCAGGCCTAAGTCAAAAGGTCAACACCGTAAAACCCCCCATTCTGATGCATTCCACACACACACACATCCAAACAAAAATATGACACACACACACACACACACACTAGCAAGCATACGAACCATCTATAAAAGTCCAACACTTCGAAAGTTTTAACATCGGCAAAGGTTCGACCGAATTTCCAGACACCATGGATTTCTCAGCAGGTAAGAATATGTATTTTAATCAGTTAAATAGTTAAATATAAATTGAAATACATTGTTTATGTAATTATCCAATTGATAATGATTATGATATAAACTTAGAACTAATCTTTCTGAGTAAAAAAATTCCTTATCTGGTCATATGTAATCTGGTACGGTACTTTATCTAAAATTTAAATTTTCATTACATTATATTACAGTGCAAGACCGAGTTAAGCTCATCTGATTCTAGTGTATAGGTAATTAAATTTGTCTCTTAGATCTATGTAGTGATCTAAAATGGAAATGTTAAGTTATTAAAAGTATATTTTATTTGTTTTACTGTTTATAGACAACTTGGTTATTATTTCTGATGATGAGAGTCCCGAAACAACCGCTCATGACCTTTTGAATCTGAGCTCCACGCGTAAGTCATAACATAAAATGATGAATGTTTGATGCTGTAAATCTTTCATACGTGAATATAACATTGTTTGTATCATATTCAGAAGTTGAGGGAAACGTGACTAACAGTGCTTTCAGCTGAGATATTTCAGGTGAGTTGTTGTAAAATTTACCTTCTATTTAAACAGCACTAAAATAAATAAATAAAAACTCTTTCACATGTTCTGTGACTTATAGATACGAGTGATGCAATAGATTACCAAGAGGAAATCATCTTGGAAACCGACATTCAACAAGACATCGAACTACAACAGATCTGTGCAGTGTGGCGTGAATTCTTCGAAGCAAAGACTGATTTATTGGAAAACTTTTGTCAGATTGATTATACACTTGAATCCGGTCGAGGTACAGATTTTGTCCCTTTACTGTACAACACACTTGAAAATGTGAATAGATGTCTCTCAGTGAACATAAAGTTGATTAGAAAATTGTATGAAAGATATGGCGCAGAAACGAATGAAATGCAGTTCAAATGCGAATGAAAATGCGAGTGTGTGTTTTCCATTGGATGGTTGTACTCATTATCGTTTTCCGAATTTTGTGCAATATTGGTAGGGTTTTCGATTAAGTTAACCAGACCGTCATTTATCCTCATAAGACTTTGATTAAGATCGTGTATCATATCATGAGGAGTTAACGGTCTAGGTGTAACAGACATTGATTTAATTCGAAAAATATGTTGTGCGACGTCACCGGCGTACTTGATACAGATTGACTGGAATTTCGGCTGGGGTTTTCATTTTGAGTATTGCTCTGGTCTGACGATCTTAAACTTTCATTCAACTGATTGACTGCATCGATTAGATCAGGGTTTAATTGTACTGAATGACCGTGTTCATTTAAATTATTATGTAACTCTAACAGACATTGATTTAATTCGAAAAATATGTCGATGCGACGTCACCGGTGTACTTGATACAGATTGACTGGAATTTCGGCTGGGGTTTTCATTTTGAGTATTGCTCTGGTCTGACGATCTTAAACTTTCATTCAACTGATTGATCGCTTCAGTTATACACGGGTTCAGGGGTGTGTACGAATCATGATATAACGGACCATTTGTAAAACTCTGGTTTCCATCATAAAAGAAATCATGCGATAATGGAGAATTTTCGTTTCTCTTTTTTTTTTTTTTTAGTCTCTATATCCGAACTGCATTTCATTCGTTTCTGCGCCATATCTTTCATACAATTTTCTAATCAACTTTATGTTCACTGAGAGACATCTATTCACATTTTCAAGTGTGTTGTACAGTAAAGGGACAAAATCTGTACCTCGACCGGATTCAAGTGTATAATCAATCTGACCAAAGTTTTCCAATAAATCAGTTTTTGCTTCGAAGAATTCACGCCACACTGCACAGATCTGTTGTAGTTCGATGTCTTGTTGAATGTCGGTTTCCGAGATGATTTCCTCTTGGTAATCTATTGCATCACTCGTATCTATAAGTCACAGAACATGTGAAAGAGTTTTTATTTATTTATTTTAGTGCTGTTTAAATAGAAGTTAAATTTTACAACAACTCACCTGAAATATCTCAGCTGAAAGCACTGTTAGTCACGTTTCCCTCAACTTCTGAATATGATACAAACAATGTTATATTCACGTATGAAAGATTTACAGCATCAAACATTCATCATTTTATGTTATGACTTACGACGTGGGAGCTCAGATTCCAAAGGTCATGAGTGGTTGTTTCGGGACTCTCATCATCAGAAATAATAACCAAGTTGTCTATAAACAGTAAAACAAATAAAATTACTTTTAATAACTTAACATTTCCATAGCCCACTACATAGATCTAAGAGACAAATTTAATTACCTATACACTATAATCAGATGAAGCTTAACTCGGTCTTTCTCTGTAATATAATGTAATGAAAATTTAATTTTAGATAAAATACCAGAAAATTACAATATGACCAGATAAGGAATTTTTTACTCGAAAAGATTAGTTCTAAGTTTATATCATAATCATTATCAATTGGATAATTACATAAACATTGTATTTCAATTTATATTTAACTATTTAACTGATTAAAATACATATTCTTACCTGCTGAGAAATCCATGGTGTCTGGAAATTCGTCGAACCTTTGCCGAGTTTAAACACTTTGTACAGTGTTGGACTTTTATAGATGGTTCGTATGCATGCTAGTGTGTGTGTGTGTGTGTATGTGTGTGTCATCATTTTTGTTTGGATGTGTGTGTGGAATGCATCAGAATGGGGGTTTTACGGTGTTGACCTTTTGACGCCGCCTGACTCGGAGTGCTTCATATTCTATGTGAAGGGGACAGAGAACTGAAAAGCAAAACGTTTCCTTTTCTGCATCGATTAGATATATAACAGCAATAAATGAACCATATTAGCATCAAAACAAGAGATCTTCTAGTTTTACTTTTATTTGCATCATTTTTGTTCTTTGTTTCTTCCAGTTTTTGGAATAATTCATCGATTTGACGGAAGTAGCGTTGCGCATCGTACAGCTGGTTCGGGATACCTCACTTCTACAATTCTCCTTGTTATCAGGGGCGTTGTCACCGGTTAATACAGCAGCACAGCGAAAACCTGGTTCTTGGAGAAATTCGTGGCCCTGATATGGTATTTACATTGCAGAGATGTACTGTTCCATTAACGCTTATGCGCATCTGGGGAAAAAAAAACAAAGCCATTGTAATAAAATCCTTACACATTCACTTTCTGAACTTTTTCCAGTCACCTTCTTTAATTTACAGTTACGTGCTTGTACGGCTCCAGTGGATGTGCCCCCGAAGAACAAGAACAAAAGCAAAAGCGTTCCTTTTTCTGCACAAAAACCGGCTGTACATCCGTTTGACATACAATATTGAATCTTTTCATTTCTTTAACATTTTTCTATTCTTGCCAAAAAGGGTGAGCTTTCTTTTACCAGGACAGAAACACGTTGTTCTACGTACAGAGTATTACGAAACCTAGAAGAGATACTCGACTTTTATAAACAGTTGTGTATGCTTTTTGTATATCCGTGCGTGTGTGTGTGTGTGTGTGTGTGTGTGTGTGTGTGTGTGTCATATTTCTGGTGGATGCGTTACACATGGCCGTTCCAGGTATGGTAACGTTTGTGTTAGGAATGTATGTGGTCCAGATTTAACATAACTATATATATATATTTATGAACTACCTCAGAGTGTGCAACCTGTGTGGAGAACATATGTGCGTGTGCGTCAGACTTGTAATTGATCCTGATTTAACAGATGGGGATGGCCGCAACAGGTGTGGTAATGTGTGTGTGTGTGTGTGGGTTTGGGTGTTAGGAATGCTTGTGAACCGGATTTAAAATAACTATATCTAATTTTATGACCTACGTGTGAACGTTGTGTCTATGTTTATCCGTAACAGATGGGGATGGCCGCAACAGGTGTCGTAATGTGTGTGTGTGTGTGGGTTTGGGTGTTAGGAATGCATGTGAACCGGATTTAAAATAACTATATCTAATTTTATGACCTACGTGTGAACATTGTGTCTATGTTTATCCGTAACAGATGGGGACCTACATGGACGCAACAGGTGTCGTATCAAATTTTATGACCATGACCTTTTGACCTAGACCTGTCAAATTTTATGGTTACATACTATAAAAACTATTCTATATATCTCAATAGCAGTTCATAATATAAGAGAGTACATGATATAAGAGGCACACGGTGGCTTAGTGGTTAGCATGTCTGCCTCACACCTCCGGGGTTCGATTCCCGCCGGGGCCGTGTGTGTGCGGAGTTTGCATGTTCTCCCCGTGCTGTGGGGGTTTCCTCCGGGTACTCCGGTTTCCTCCCCCAGTCCAAAGACATGCATGGTAGGTTGATTGGCGTGTCTAAAATTGTCCATAGTGTATGAATGGGTGTGTGAGTGTGTATGTGATTGTGCCCTGCAATGGACTGACCCGATACCCGATGCTTCCTGGGATTGGCTCCAAGTTCCCCGCGACCCTGAAGATGGAATAAGCGGTTGAAGATGGATACATGATATAAGAGAATTTCCTTCAATGATCCTGATGATATTTCGTAACCATTTAAGGGCTGAAAATTAAGGAATTTACTCCTTGAATTTATGCCCAAGCATGCAACTTGCAGCCTGAAATCCACTGAGTATATTGTCCAAGTAAAAACTATAGCATAGGAAATAAAATTATCACTTGGGAGGAAATTATTAAAACACTAGAAGGGCAAATGATCTACCTCCCTAATACAGTCAAAAGGGAACAGTGTGGAGAGACAAGTGACGCCTCAGATAATATCAGATTTACACAAATATGGGATCTGGCATAGAAATCAAAGGCGAGGATAACACTCACCATGTTAATGATAGAGAAACAGGTATATAATTTGACCATGCACAATATTACGTGAATAATATGGTTAACCCATAATGACACTAAAGTTATTCTACAAGTATTTATGTGAGAAAACGATCCAAAATAGATGAATACGATTGCCAAGCACTAAGAAAAGGAAAGTGGAAATAGGATAAGACTATCAATATAAAAATACCCACTAAGGTCGAGAAAAGTCCGTACCTAATACTTAGTGATGAACCTGAAGCATACAGAAAGAAACAATCAGTGAATACTAAGAGATTACGTGTGAGGGAGTGAATAGGTTCAATGGATCATGAAGAGAGAAAGAGTCAATGCCTGATGGAGTACCTCAACAATACCTTGTTATTAATATGGGTGTCAGCAAGAAATGAGACTATTCCATTTAGCGCAGTCAACTGGACCACCGTCATGAATGGAAAGTTGCCCTATCCTGATTATGATAACATGGAACAAATGAACCGTTATTACTCTTATGATGGCCAAACGAGATCGTACAAGAGTGGCTTGCTAACATTTCTGCGAGAAACAAAAGAAACGCTTAATGATGACCTTTGACCTGTCAAGATCATTATATTTGATGATGATGACCTTTGACTTAAAACCAATTAGTGATTTTTGGTAGCATACAAAATATACATACTATCTTCTCTCTCTGGTGTTGGAAGCCAATATTTGTTCTTTGCCATTACCTGAATACTTACCTATTGAAAATTGTGATGTAAATATACCCGTTATACCTTTGAGATCAAGGGATGATATGTTTCCTGAAGAGGGTGTTGTAGTATCCACAGGCCCCAAGCGCCAGGATGAGAAAACTCAGATCACCTCTAACCCTGTAACTTTACTGGACTTTATGTGCACAGCGCAGAGACATGAGCTGCAAGGCAAGAAGAGCTCGTCGCAGAAAGGGAAGAGAAGAAAGACTGATACGACTAGAAGAGGAGCTCAAGGATTTGGATCTTGTCGGCGACTGAAGGAGAAAGCACAAAGCAAAAACTGAAATAATTGGACTAAGACATGGTAGCTTTGAGAGATACTCAGAGGAGGATTGATAAATTCCATAGAAATGCTGATGTTATTTTATGTAAAATGGTTGAGAAAATGAATGAAGCTAGAATAAGAGCTTCATGTGATTCTGTGCAGGATAAATGCAAACCAGAATAGCTGGACAGCTGTGGAGAGAAATAGACAGGAACTGTCTGTGTGTGCGTCAGTGTGTGTGTGTGTATGTGTGTGTGTGTCTTCTCAAATGTCAGGCTGACACACACACACACACATACAGGGGGGGTGGTGCCTTCATGTGTAATCTCTTATGGGAACATTTGAACTACAATGTTAGAATGGATTTATTTCCACCAGAGGCCTACAGACACAAATGGAGAAACAACACATCACCATAACACATATATTACATCAGAGCAACAAATGTCTCCAAGAACCAGGTTTCACTAGACTGTGTTGTTATTATTACATAATTCTGATAAATAATAAGGTCACCTAGATTATTATCTAAGTTAGTGATTAATAATTATAGTCCTACACATACATAACTCCAGTCTGATCTATTCCCATACACATAACTCCTGTCTGATCTATTCCCATACACATAACTCCTGTCTGATCTATTCCTATACACATAACTCCAGTCTGGTCTATTCCCATACATATAACTCCTGTCTGATCTATTCCCATACACATAACTCCAGTCTGGTCTATTCCCATACACATAACTCCTGTCTGATCTATTCCCATACACATAACTCCTGTCTGATCTATTCCCATACACATTCTTTATATTTGTGTATTTCTTAATTAGTTAATACTGTTAATACTGATCTCTGGTGAAAATTTCATGTGAACAGCCTCATTGGAAATTATATTTATTGATAAATTGTTGATGTGTTCAATACTGTCCCCCACTGTATTGTATCCTCACCACTGAGGCTCTGGAGTATTGAAAGGGGGAATAGAGAACATCTATTTGGGGGCAGTAGTGGTTTGGTGTTTAAGGCTGTGGGTTACTGATCTGAAGGTCAGGGGTTCAAGCCCCCACACTGCCAAGCTGCCACTGTTGGGCCCTTGAATAAGGCACTTAACCCTCACTGACCCCAACTTCCTGACATGCTGGGGTATGTGAAGGAAAGAATTTCACTGTGCTGTAATGTATACGTGATCAATAAAGACTCATTATTATTTTTCTAACTATATTGAACCACACTGTAAACAACAATTTGTCTTTTTCCTCAAATCTCTTCTCTCAAGGATTCATTTTTACTAAAGAATAAAAGTTGTTACAGCAAAAGAAGATAATCAAATGCAACAATAACTAGCTCTACTTAAAGCTTGAACAGAATAACTACCAGGTCTTGCTGTCTCCTCATGGAATGATCTTCACGCAAGGGTCGGCAAAGCTGGGTTTAAAACATGACAGGTACAGTATCTCACAAAATTGAGTACACGCCTCACATGTTTGTAAATATTTGATGATATCTTTTCATGTGACAACACTGAAGAAATGACACTTTGCTACAATGTAAAGTAGTGAGTGTACAGTGTTGTCACATGAAAAGATATAATCAAATATTTACAAACATGTGAGGCATGTACTCAATTTTGTGAAATACTGTATGTGACACATGCATTGTGAGTTGAATTTTCTTTAAAAGTTTTACCAGACCAGGGTTTTTTACTTTGTCCCATAATTCACCCTGTAGTCAGTCTGGTACTCTTCCTCCTCGTAGTCTTATCTTTTATTTTGACACGGATTTGCAAGCTTAAAGGGCTTTGTTTGGAAACACAGTTCTGGTATGTGTCTAAGTGCTTTTTTCATTGCCATAGAGTGAAACTGGTTTAGGCAAAACATGAGGTTCTTAATGTTCGCACGTAGGATGTCACTTGTTAGAAAGTGTTTTCTAGTTTTAGATCATACCTGCTGTGCAGAGAGGTACGGGCTGACACAGAATTCATCTAACTCAGTACACACTACGAATATAACTTGATCAACAAGTGCACTATGGGTTTAGATAATGCTTCTAAGTAATAATTCTAACTGTCGGTCATACATATATTATACTTTAACATATCCAAATATTAGTAAACTGTGTAGTTACACACATTAATTCCACTTTATATTCTATACTTGTCCCGCTGCTCTGTGCTGGTGTCTCTATTCCTTTTCTCTTGAGGTGAGCCTGGGCTCTATGAAGGCATGCAGATGAAGTTTCTTGCTAGGCTGAGTGTAATACATCATACGTTGAGGCCTAGTCATATTCTATAGTACAACTCCTAACCCTTTTAACCCTTTTGAGAGTTTGATCTCTCTTCCACACTAGTCACATGAACTTCCCATCATCTGATACGTCACAGTGCGGATGCCAGATGGTAGAGAGACACAGGCACTATTCACTTTTCACTGGGGGCGCTCATAAAAAACCAAAGATTTGACCAAAAATCAGAATCCTGCTAAAAATGATGATTATTCACCATTTAGGGACAATTATACACAGCTTGCAACTATATTCAGTCTTTTTAGTGAAAGTCAAACGGTTTGTATCACTGTTTGCACACTTTTCCCTAAGACATGAAGCTACTGTATGCTGGTGATGTGATAAGATCTTGATGCACAAGGAAACATTTTTTGGGCAGTGCTTCTCACACCTCCCTCCCTCTCTGGACTGATTAACTGGACTGACTGGATCTCATCCCTTTCTCACACTCACATGCACACACACGCTTGGTAACACCATGCCAACTCCAGAACCTCTAAACGGCTCTAATAATCTCATTCCTTATGCACGCACGCTCAAAACAACCCCCCGCCAGATATTTGGGGAAAGTAATAATTGGTGTCGAAGATTCTGCTGGATGTAACTGTATGACTAAAAAAAAAATATGACATTTAAAATGTACTCAAGGTGAAATCTTGGGGGGATTTCATGTGAGGTCATAATAATAAAAAATAATAATATACGGTATAATAGAGCGTGGTGTGTTTTCTTTACAACTGTCGGACACTTAGAAATTGGCATTCTTCAAGATACTTCAGATCTTTGGAGACGGTTTAAAGTGGTGGTCATGAATCTATAGCTCGCGAGCCACATGTGACTGTGACAAAAGTCATGTGACTCGCCAGGCGTCTCAACCTTTACTAACATATCATCGTTAAAACCTTAGACACCACTACAGATCAGTTTCCTGCAGAAAATGCGAAGTCAATTACAATTCCTTTGTTGTACATCCTACCGAAGTGACTGAAAACAAACTATTCTAAAGTTGTTGTTTTTTTTTACTTTGAGGAGAGTTCGTCCTTGAAATATCAGTTATTTTTTCATGAAATACTGCTACTTTAATTCTGTTTTCTTAAAACCTTTTAAAAAGACACTAACATGACATTGTAGGGGTTTTTTAACTTCATGGTGCTGTGTATAGATCAGAATAGGCCGCTGTTCAGTCAATATGGATTAGGTTTTAAACGACTGTACACTAGTATCAAAGCTGTAAACACTCAGGAAACATCATTCTGAAGAATCACATCATCTTTATTTCCTTTAAGAGTAACAAAGTGCAGCATGTGCTGAGAGCTAGAGGAATTACACAATCTGCGTGACAGGACACTGATCAGCCTGATCCAGGAACAGCGTCTGGAACATGTGGTTATAGAAGTTGGGGTGGTACAGGCAGGCCCGGGCGCAGTCCGGATTAAAATTCACCTCCAGAATCTGAGGCTGCATTACTCGAGTTCCTGAGAAGCAAAGATCATCACGTGATATAAAACACTTCCAAACAATCTGGATTCACAAATATATCAAAATACAGTATGTATACACACACACACACACACATATATACAAAAGCAAATACTTGTGTGTGTATCTTCTCAGCAAAAAAGATAAACTTTAGACATAACAAATAACAAGCTAGCAAAAAAGATACAGAGGACAGGTTTTTAAACTAGGAGTGAAAAAAGAAGTTATAAACTAGGAGTGAGGAATGTGTGCGCAGTGAATTTCTACAAGCTAGAGTTCCATCAGTGTGTCCTTGTTTATCGAATATCTTATAGACTGATGATACTTGATTGGATTATACTTTAACTGAGGATTATGAGCAGCCTTATTGATTGGACATCACTAGCTGAACCCGGGGGTCAAGGAGATCGGCCCTGACATTCTGAGAAGGAATTATGAGCTGAGATATATAGAATAGTTTGTATGGTATGTAACCATAAAATTTGACAGGTCTAGGTCAAAGGTCAAATAGATATGGGTCAAAGGTCATGATCACAAAAATATATATAGCTATGTCAAATCGGGATCACATACATTCCTGACGCACACATTACCATACCTGGAGTGGCCATGTACAGTGCCTTGCGAAAGTATTCGGCCCCCTTGAACTTTTCAACCTTTTGTCACATTTCAGGCTTCAAACATAAAGATATAAAATTTTAATTTTTTGTGAAGAATCACCAACAAGTGGGACA
Source organism: Ameiurus melas (assembly GCA_012411365.1). NCBI lineage: Eukaryota > Metazoa > Chordata > Actinopteri > Siluriformes > Ictaluridae > Ameiurus > Ameiurus melas. The sequence goes on along the minus strand of CM022766.1, from coordinate 20,575,510 downwards.
CAATTGTGAAGTGGAACGAAATCTATTGGATATTTTCAACTTTTTTAGCAAATAAAAACTGAAAAGTGAGTGTCGATAATTATTGCCGGCCTTTTACGTTCAGTGCAGCAAACTCACTCCAGAAGTTCAGCGAGGATCTCTGAATGATCCAATGTTGTCCTAAATGACTGATGGTGATAAATAGAATCCACCTGTGTGTAATCAAGTCTCTGTATAAATGCACCTGCTCTGTGATAGTCTCAGGGTTCTGTTGAAAGCGCAGAGAGCATCATGAAGACCAAGGAACACACCAGGCAGGTCCGTAATACTGTTGTGGAGAAGTTTAAAGCCGGATTTGGATACAAAAAGATTTCCCAAGCTTTAAACATCCCAAGGAGCACTGTGCAAGCGATCATTTTGAAATGGAAGGAGTATCAGACCACTGCAAATCTACCAAGGACGGGCGTCCCTCTAAACTTTCAGCTCAGACAAGGAGAAGACTGATCAGAGATGCAGCCAAGAGGCCCATGATCAGTCTGGATGAACTGCAGAGAACTACAGCTAAGGTGGGAGAATCTGTCCATAGGACAACAATCAGTCGTACACTGCACAAATCTGGCCTTTATGGAAGAGTGGCATGGAGAAAACCATTTCTCAAAGATATCCATAAAAAGTCTCCTCTAAGAGACTCGCCACAAGCCACCTGGGAGACACACCAAACGTCACACCAAACGTTGAGAAATGGCTTTCTTCTTGCCACTCTTCCATAAAGGCCAACAGTGTGTCTATGTTTATCCGTAACAGATGGGGACCTACATGGCCGCTCCAGGTATGGTAATGTGTGTGTCAGGAATGTATGCGATCCCGATTTGACATAGCTATATATATTTTTATGATCATGACCTTTGACCCATATCTATTTGACCGGTTAAATTTTATGGTTACATACCATACAAACTATTCTATATATGTTGAGGACGCGTTTTCTTTGGTTTCCTGTCCCCAACACACACACACGCACACACTCTTCCTTATCCTTTCTCTGATCATTTGGCCTCCCTTCTGACTCCATTTTCCCTCCTCCCTCTCTTTGTTTCTTTCCTACTTTCACTAGATTTCACTTGTGCTCTTTTCCACGTTCTCTCTCCTTTGCACGTGAAGCTGAAGGAAAGCAGAGCATGCTGATATAACAGGTGAGGACGAGTAAATGAGTGGAGTGTAACATTGTGTAACACCTCCTTCTGATTGTTCCCATTTCAGCATCAGGTCGATGGCGTATATCGCTCTGGAGGACGGATACGAGCAGATCCCGTACGGTGCAGGACGGGAGGACGCTGCCTGAAAGAGCTCTGCAAATGCCTTGAAGATATCCCTCTGATGTACACACACACACACACACACACACACACACACACACACACACACATTAGTTTTTGGCAGCTTTTCAAATGCAGTTATTGTGCATCTTATTTCATTTTAGAAATACAGTAACAGTGTAGTAGGACTCGGTAATATACAGATATAATAACTATATTGTGATGAATTACAGTGTCACTCACACAACTATCAATCTATCTTTAAAAAAACCCACACATTTATAACAGGGTTCGTACAGATCCTTCATAATGACATTCCAGGATTTTCAAGCACTATTTTTTTTTCAAGGACAAGAGGTATACATTCATCCATCTATTTTCTGTATTGCTTATCCCACACAGAGTTGCAGGGAGCCTGGTGCCTGGAACCTATCCCAGGGGACCCAGAGCATGAGGCAGGGGACACCCTTGACATGGTGCCAACCCATCACACACATTCACACACTACGGACAATTTAGAGATGCCAATCAGCCTACAACGCATATATTTGGACTGGGGGAGGAAACCCCTGAAGCACAGGGAGACCAGGCAAGCTCTGGAGGTGTGAGGCAAACGTGATAAGCCACAGTGCCCCATTTAAATATATTCATTATTTTTAATGGCATTTAAATATATTCATTATTTTTTCTTTTTAAATTCCAAAATATATGTCATGCGCTAATTAGCACATTCATTATCATCGTGTCATGTTTGCATTCCCAATAAATCTGTTCATCATTTACATTTCTTTCTGTTTCTCTGGGTGGGTGGCTGGGGATTGGGGGTCGAGAGAGAGAGAGAGAGAGAGAGGCACAGGATGGAGAGGGGGGAGCACAGGAGAGAGGAGAGAGAGAGAGAGGCACAGGATGGAGAGGGGGGAGCACAGGAGAGAGAGGGGGAGAGTGGGAGAGAGACAGAAGGAGAGGAAACATAGGACAGAGAGAGGGGGTGGGAGAGAGAGAGGGGGGTGGGAGAGAGAGGGGGTGGGTGTGGGAAAGAGAGAGGGGGTTGTGGGAGAGAGAGAGGGGTGTGGGAGAGAGAGAGGGTGTGGGAGAGAGGGGGGTGGGAGAGAGAGAGGGGGGTGTGGAGAGAGAGAGGGGGGTGTGGGAGAGAGAGAGGGTGTGGGAGAGAGAGGTGGGAGAGAGAGAGGGGTGTGGGAGAGAGAGAGGGGGTGGGGGAGAGAGAGGGGGTGGGAGAGAGAGAGGGGGTGTGGGAGAGAGAGGGGGTGTGGGAGAGAGAGAGAGAGGGGGTGGAGAGAGAGGGGGTGTGGAGAGGGGTGGGAGGAGAGGGGAGAGAGAGGGGGGCACAGGAGAGAGGGGGGTGTGGGAGAGAGAGAGAGAGGGAGCACAGGAGGGAGAGAGAGGGTGTGGGAGAGAGGGGGGTGTGGGAGAGAGAGAGGGGCAGGAGGGAGAGAGAGGGGGTGAGAGAGGGGGTGTGGGAGAGAGGGGGGGTGGAGAGAGAGAGGGGTGGGAGAGAGGGTGTGGAGAGAGGGGGTGGGAGAGAGAGAGAGGGAGCACAGGAGGGAGAGAGGGGTTTTGTGGGAGAGAGAGAGAGAGAGGGAGCACAAGGGAGAGAGAGGGGGGTGTGAGAGAGAGGGGGGTGTGAGAGAGAGAGAGAGGGAGCACAGGAGGGAGAGAGGGGGGGGTGGGAGAGAGGGGGGTGGGAGAGAGAGGGAGCACAGGAGGGAGAGAGTGGGTGAGAGAGAGAGAGAGGGAGATAATGGGAGGGAGAGGGAGAGCTTGAACTTGATTCTGAGTGTAGGTGATTTCTGTGATATCTGGACTCAAGGACTTTTAACACCCATTTTTAAAAGTGGAGATAAATTTGAGCCTAATAATTACCGAGGCATCTGTGTGAACAGTAACCTGGGGAAGGATTTATGCAGCATCATTAATTCGAGACTTATAGACTTCCTTATGAAAACAGTGTTTGAGTAAAAGACAAATTGGTTTAACACCAAATCACTACACCAGTGATCATATTTACATCCTACACACCCTAACTGACCTTAACCAAAACAAAAACTAAATATTCACGTTTTATAGATTTCCAAAAAGCAATTGGCAAATGAAATCAAATTTTCCGCAAAGGCCTATCGGTTCTGAAAAGAAAAGTTGAAGGACACACCTAGGGATAATTTTACTGTTTTAGGGAGGTATTTAAAGACATGTTTGTGTATGTACAATTTGGACTCTCTGCAGACAGTCACACTTTGTTGGTTTTCAATAAAGTTTTTTCACTTTTGACATCTACTAAACTATCTGTCTCTGAAGTTTTTGACTTAAGCAAAAAAGGTTGATTTTATCCACAACATAAGCACGTTAACCAACTCATATGTAACCAGTGGATAAGACGTGACAAAGAAGTATTCACAGAAGTGCATTAGTCGGGAATGTCTATGCTTAAGCACCAAGGATGGCTTGGCCTAAGAACGACTTGAGGAGGAAAAAGTTATTGGCTAAAGGTCCTTTCACACTGAGCAACGGTGCTTTCACACCAAACGTGAAAATGATACATCACCTTCACCTAATTCACACCTGCACAATAGGTGGCGCTGACCGAGAATGCATTTTACACATGCACACTAGGAGGCGCAGCCCACTTTTCAGCTGATCGTCCTATCGTCTTTGGCCACTGAGAAGAATCACCACATAAATGCGCGAGTGATCGTGCCCGGTGTGAACAGCTCCATAGGGATCGATTGTTTCGATTCAAGAGAGTCATCGCGCCGTACATTCGCCGTACAAAAAATTTACTGATTGGACTTGCACCACAATTATAAACAGAATATAAACATAAGAAATTAATCGTGGCGAAAAAAAGTCAAGTTGCTACCAAAAAAAAAAAAAAAAAAAAGGGCAAACTCCACCAAGAGGAGCTCACTGTTTCAGGACAGTATAAAAGCTGATGTCATGATTGTATGATTCAGACTTCTGCAGAGAGTTCAGCTGTATTTGACTTAAATAAAGTTTGATTTCTTTTGACATCTACAACCCCTTGCCTCTGAAATTTTTTTGAGTTGGATTGGAGAGATTTCCCATTTTGCACATCAGCAAAGACGATTTGCGAGAGGGAGTTCTAGGAGTAGTAAAGAACTGCCAGGTGGGCTGCCAGGTGGTGCCGGGGGGCTGCGTAGAAATTCCAGAAATTCCCCCTGGCACCATCTGGTAGCCTCCCAGGGGGCCATGGCCCCCAGTTTGAGAACTACTGTTCTAGAACAGTCAATCTTTGGTCCAGAGGACGCAGTCTCTTAGCTGAGAAACTTAAAACAGATGAGCCTCATGGAAGGAAAAAAAAACTAAATTATGGAAATTTGACAAGTTTAGTGGGCCACAAAGACATGCACCCTACACTAAGGTGGCCTCACACTAAAAAAGTTTGAGAACCACTGGTCTAGAGTCCCTTATCATCTAGTACCCTCTCAGGATTATTGACTATTCCACTGTATGCTACAGCTGACTGACAGAATCTTTCTGTGGATTCACTTAGGGTTTCTTCATTTCTTGCACACAACTAGTGAGTTCAGCAACGCACTGCCTTTCTTAGATCTCTCTTGGTCTAATGAAACCCTGAGAAACAACGCACACTACAGGGTTTGTCTTCAAAACAATCTTTTGTGTCTGTTTTTTTTTTAATTCTGAGACTCACCTCAACCTCTTTCCATGGATATTCTGCATACTGCTTTTCAAACATAGGCATGAACTCGTCATAGTGAACCTTTAAGAACCAGAGAGACAGAAAAATGTGCTGATCTCCAGAATATTATTACTGAGACAACAACTGATAACCAGTTCAACAGACAGGTGTATTAGCAACTGAGAAATGCATAATAAAAACAATCTTACCCAACATTTCTCATTAAGAGTTTTAATTAACCGTTATTAAAATCTCATGATTAGACTGCCGGGTCTAGGCCAACGAGGCCTAAATGTTTCAGAAGTTCTGTTTTAAAAAGTAATTATGTAATATTCAACATGCAGTAATTATTAGTCATAAATCATCCTAAATCGTTGGTCTGTGCAGGCACAGCATGCTGAAACAATGAGTGCACACGCACAACTTTTTGGCTAGATTTAAACAGATGAAAAAGTTACTGAGGGTTTGTGCGCTCACCTGTTTCAACTGAACACCTTCAGCATAGTTCATCACCGTGTAGTGCTTTTGATAATCGTCAAAATTATCCAGAGAGAACGGCCTGGAGGAGCATAGAGAAAGAGAGAGAGAGAGAGAGAGAGACCTTTACTGAAAATTATAAGGTTGCACATGTAGAATAACAAATCATCTTTTATTTTTGCAGCGCCCGCAGCTTTGAGCGAAGGTATAATAAATATTAAGGCCTAATATTAATTAGAATTCTTCCAAAAAATAAAAATAAAAACCCAACAGATTTATAAATGCAGTATATAATAATTCTGTATGGAAGAAATCAGACACTGCCCTCCAGTAATATTGGCACCCTTGGTAAATATGAACAAAAGAGTCTGTGAAAAATTGTCTTTATTGTTTAACCTTCTGTTTAAAAAAAATTCACAAATACTCTGCTGTCGTGGACATCAAACTATTGCAAACAAAACACAGGTTTATCAAATATTGTTAAATATTGGTGTGCAACAATAATTGGCATCCTTTTAGTCAATACTTTGTGCTACCTCCCTTTGCCAAGATAACAGCTCTAACTGATTTAAACAGATTTAACCACGGGGTAAGAGTAAATGGTAAATGGCGCACTTATCCAAAAGCACTTTCATCCAAAGCACATTGCTCATTCACCCATTCACACACACACACCAATGGTAGCAGAGCTGTCACACAAGGCGCCAACTTGCCATCGGGAAAAACTTGAGGTTCAGTGTCTCGCCCAAGGACACTTCAGCATGTGGAGTCACCCGGGCCGGGAATCGAACCTCCAACCCTACGATTAGCGGACAACCCGCTCTACCACCTGAGCCACAGCCGCCCCGTTAGAGTTTGTATGGTTCAGATAACTAATTGATTTTGACAGGTCTAGGGTCATCAGCAATTATAATTATCTTGGTAGGTCATCATCTTCAAATATAATTATGTTGGCAGGTCGTCATCATCAAATATACAGAACAAGGTCTCTAACATCCACCAGCTCCGTGATGTCATCATGGAGGAGTGGAGGAGATCTCCAGTGGCAACCTGTGAAGCTCTGGTGAACTCCACACCAAAGAGGGTTAAGGCAGTGCTGGAAAATAATGGTGTCCACACAAGATATTGACACTTTGGGCCCAATTTGGACATTTTCACTTAGGGGTGTACTCACTTTTGTTGCCAGCGGTTTAGACATTAATGTCTGTGTGTTGAGTTATTTTGAGGGGACAGCAAATTTACACTGTTACACAAGCTGCACACTCACTACTTTACACTGAAGCAAAGTGTCATTTCTTCAGTGTTGTCAAATGAAAAGATAGAATCAAATATTGACAAAAATGTGAGGGGTGTACTCACTTTTGTGAGATACTGTATATATGTTGTGAGTTGTACAACAAAGGTCATCACCAATGTCATTAACAGGACAGGTGTAGTTAATGATGTATATCAGTAGTAAACTTTAAATCCAGTTCTGGTGCATTCCAGACACACACACGAGGCTCATGAAATAATAAATAACGACTTTCCATACACATCCAACCAAAAATATGACACACCACACACACACACACACACACACACACACACACACACACACACACAATACCCCTGACTAATCAGAACAATAGAAATGAAATTGCTCCATCCAGTGTCGATGTCGGTATATACACCATAAGTTTAAAGAAGAAGACCACACCCACCCTCTTGATTCTAAGCTCTGTGCTTAGACCATCGTTTGTGAGCACCATTTTCGGAACTTTTTCCAGTCACCCTCGTTAAAAGTTGCGCTCTCGGGAGCACTTCTCCAGTGGATGTCACTCTGACATTACCCAATATTGAATCTTTTCATGATCTAAAATTTTTTCTAATCTTCCCCAAAGAGAGTGAGCTTTTTTCAGTGCATTAGGACAAGCATCAGCCATGTTGACAGCAAGGGATTTTTACTACATTGTTAGAATGGACTTCTTTTCCCTGGATGCGTACATCCTGACCAATCAGAACAAAAAGACATCTGTTTAAATAATTAGGCCATCACTGATTGTTTATCAGTAGTAGTAAACTTTAAATCCGGTTCCGGTGCAATCCGGCACACACACACACACACACACCCCCAACCAAACATACATTTTTTTATGCTCGAATAAAATATATTTTATATATATATATATATATATATATATATATATATATATATATATATATATATATATATATATATATATATATATATTAAACTGTGTGTTTACTCAGGTTGCCTTCTTATGTTGTATTTCGTTCAGAGATCTAAAACTATTTAGAATGAGCTATACACAAAACCAGAAGAAATCAGGATACTTTTTCACATGCTAGGCAGAAACTAATCACGGAAAATATTTTAGCGTACACATCCAAAACAACTTGATGGCCAAAAAAGTAAGGAATAAAACACTTAGGGAACGTGCTATTATAGGAAAATAATGAAAATTACAACAGAGTGGGCCGTTACCTTCCTAAAGGTGATTATTTTCCAATATCAGCACATCACAAGCTACCGCTTCTTCATCACGTACCACAGTATTCGTTTATGAATTCGTTTAATGTCTGTGAAACTTTCTTTTTAAGTTAGGAAGACAGAAAACTGCATATACAATGGCATGCTGCAAAGAAACTGCAAAGTCAGCCATATTTGATATTCCTATGGTGTAAAAATGAATTTTTACCTCTTCTTGTTACAAAGCACTAACACCGGAGACTCCTTCCAAAATGTTACATAAACAACTCCTTACAGAAAGCTTTAAGATATAAATGATTCTTTATAAAAGATCTGTGTATTATTTTTAGGTTTAGATTACATGACACTTTTGCCATACCCCGATTAAGCTGGTCATTTTAAATAAACTTGTGTATCTGTTCAAATGCTGTGTCCACGCAAATTCTCAAGGATATGTGTGTGTGTGTGTGTGTGTGTGTGTGTGTGTGTGTGTGTTAGTCTGGCAATAGACTTGCTCTATATTCTTATCACACAGCAAAGATATGAGCAATAGAGGAATCTTAATTAACAACCCTTGCAGTTTCGGCCTCCCTTTTTTCAACAGAGAGAAAAAACAACCATTATGTGATGGAAGACTATGATGTTGTGGGGCAGTGGTGGCTCAACAGTAAAGCTCTGGGTTACTGATCAGAAAGACGGGAGTTGAAGCCCCAGCACCAGCACAGCTGCCACTGCTTGGGCCTTGAGAAAGGCACTTAACCTGATTTGCTCCAAGGGCGCCATATTATGGCTGACCCTGCACTCTGACCACATCTTCAAAGCAAGCTTTGTTCTGTAGATGAATAATTTATGTGTGCTTCTATGTATGTTCATGCAAAACTTGAGAACCCTTGGTAGCACTCTGAGGTAAAGTAGGAGTGGCTACCCGGACTCGAGAATAAATACTTTGATGAAATAAATATTTGCTTGCACACATTCAGGTGTTGATAGTGACTTCTCAAAAGCGTGAATTCCACCACAGCTGCTACTATAGAAACGATAATGCATCAGAATGACAGCGTTAATATAAACCTGCCATTTGATTTATACCCAGAGCTTCTGTTACAAGACACTGATCACAGCTTCTGACCAATCAGAACTGAGAATAACAGCACTGCTCTATAACGTTTATTATTAAGCCGCTGGACAGGATACACAGAAAAGGTACACGACGAGACCGAGCAGACGAGAGAGAGAGAGAATGTGTGTGTGTGTGTGTGTGTGTGTGTGTGTGTGTGTGAGAGACACCTGTTGGCGAAACGGAGCCAGAAGACGTTGTAAGCGTAGAGTCTCAGAGGCTGCACTGAGCGCAGCAGCACCATGTAACGGATGTCAAACTTCACCAGACCAACCTCCTCTCGGGCAAACAACACGGGGTCCTCCAGGTACTTACACACCACCTGAGATGCACACAAACACACACACACACACACACACACACACTTAGAAATTCTAGTATTGAAAGAAAAGAAAGAAAAAAAGAGCTGCCATGGGATACAGAGAACCTGTCAGAGACAGGTATGTTAAAACATTGCATTCTTTCTGTTGAATGCATTCGACTCCCGATGGGGTTTCTTATTTTTTTTTTATTCAGTTTTTTATTTATTAACTCTCTTAACTATTTTTTCAACAATAGCTCTTTGCAAACTCTCAACGCCACCATGTGACTCAGGGTCTGACGGCGTACAATATATATCCTCAGAACCCATTTTCCTTTCTAAGCAATTTTAAAAACCACACATATCTGTTACACAGGTTACAATGCTAATACATGATTAGTTTTCTTTAACGTCGCTCAGAACAGTTGTGATGTGAGGCTCATATTGCCAGTAACAAATGGTGGCTTCAGTGATTGATGAGTTTACGATGAGCATCCCCCCCCACACACACACACTTCTCCTCCACATCCTTTTTCTCTTTGGGACGGATGAAGCCCCTCGACACTTGTGCATTCCTTTATCTAAACAAATATCATTTGCACATATTTATATACCTTCCTGTTTCAAACAACTATCCCCTTCAGGCGTGATGTAGACTCTGCCTTTCTAGGAATAAAGGAGGTACAGTGGTGTGAAAAAGTGTTTGACCCCTTCCTCATTTCCTGTTCCTTTGCATGTTTGTCACACTTAAGTGTTTCGGAACATCAAACCAATTTAAACAATAGTCAAGGACAACACAAGTAAACACAAAATGCAATTTGTAAATGAAGGTGTTTATTATTAAAGGTGAAAAAAAATCCAAACCATCATGGCCCTGTGTGAAAAAGTGATTGCCCCCTAAACCTAATAACTGGTTGGGCCACCCTTAGCAGCAACAACTGCAACCAAGCGTTTGCGATAACGTGCAATGAGGCTTTTACAGCGTCCTGGAGGAATTTTGGCCCACTCATCTTCGCAGAATTGTCCTAATTCAATTACATTAGAGGGTTTTCGAGCATGAACGGCCTTTTTAAGGTCATACCACAACATCTCAATAGGATTCAGGTCAGGACTTTGGCTAGGCCACTCCAAAGTCTTCATTTTGTTTTTCTTCAGCCATTCGGTGGTGGACTTGCTGGTGTGTTTAGGATCATTGTCCTGCTGCAGAACCCAAGTTCGTTTCAGCTTGAGTACACGAACAGATGGTTGGACATTCTCCTTCAGGATCTCTTGGTAGACAGCAGAATTCATAGTTCCTTTTATCACGGCAAGTCTTCCAGGTCCTGGCAGCAACCAACCGAACCATCACACTACCACCACCATATTTTACTGTTGGTATAATGTTCTTTTTATGAAATGCAGTGTTCCTTCTACGCCCGATATAACTTGGACACACACCTTCCAAAGAGTTCCACTTTTGTCTCATCGGTCCACAGAATGTTGTCCCAAAAGTCTTGGGGATCATCAAGATGTGTTGTGGAGAAATTGAGACGAGCTTTGATGTTCTTTTTGCTCAGCAGTGGTTTTCTCCTTGGAACTCTGCCATGCAGGCCATTTTGCCCAGTCTTTTCCTGATGGTGGAGGCATGAACGCGTGCCTTAACTGAGGCAAGTGAGGCCTGCAGTTCGTTTTGGTTGTTGTTGTGGGGTCTTTTGTGACCTCTTGGATGAGTCGTCGCTGCGCTTGGGGTAATTTTGGGCGGCCGGCCACTCCTGGGAAGGTTCAACACTGTTCCATGTCTTCGCCATTTGTGGATAATGGCTCTCACTGTGGTTCGCTGGATTCCCAAAGCTTTGGAAATGGCTTTATAACCCTTTCCAGACTGATAGATCTCAAATTACTTTTTTTTCTTTCTCAATTGTTCCTGAATTTCTTTGGGTCTCGGCATGATGCGTAGCTTTTAAGGATCTTCTGGTGGACCTTACTGTGTCAAGCAGCTCCTATTTAAGTGATGCCTTGATTGTGAACAGGTGTGGCAATAATCAGGCCTGGGTGTGGCTAGAGAAATTGAACTCAGGTGTGGACAACCACAGTTATAGTATGTTTTAACAAGGGGGGCAATCACTTTTTCACACAGGGCCATGATGGTTTGGATTTTTTTCACCTTTAATAATAAACACCTTCATTTACAAATTGCATTTTGTGTTTACTTGTGTTGTCCTTGACTATTGTTTAAATTGGTTTGATGTTCCGAAACACTTAAGTGTGACAAACATGCAAAGGAACAGGAAATGAGGAAGGGGGCAAACACTTTTTCACACCACTGTATCTTGCCATTAGATCTTTGTGTGCCTGTGTGTCATTTGGCGTGGGAAGTGTGTGGTGGGGTGAGGGCATCGTCTTTCTTGTGTATGCTCTCTTTCTCTTTTCCTAAGATCGCAACCCTGAGATGATCTATTTTCCAATCTTAACGGTTGTCTGGGGACTTGTACTGGGATATCGATTCTCAAATCCTAATGGTTCTGTGGGGGCTCGTCCCGGGACATAAATTCACAAATCCCGACGGCTCTCAGGGGGCTCCTCTCGGAATATAGAGTCACAAATCCTAACAGTGACACCTTTCCAGGGATGGAGTGTGTTTGATCGTACAATTTCAGACCTCTAGCCACCGTGTATTTCAACCACTATCATTTAAACTGCTTTTTCATCAATTTGTGGTAAATGGCGCACTTATATAGCGCTTCTATCCAAAGCGCTTTACACTGTGTCATTCACCCATACCAATGGTAGCAGAGCTGCCATGCAAGGCGCTAACTTGCAATCAGGAGCAGCTTGGGGTTCAGTGTCTTGCCCAAGGACACTTCGGCATGTGGAGTCATGTGGGCCGGGAATTGAACCACCAACCCTACGATTATTGGACAACCCGCTCTACCACCTGAGCCACAGCCGCCCCACGCACTCGTGTGCAGATCGTAAGCGTCCGGACCGAATAAGCGCGTGTTGTGGAGTCGACTCAGGTGATTAGTCGCGCAGCCATGGCAGTTGTCTTGATCAATAATTCTGTCCAACAGTTTTCTCGTCACTGCACGGATGATGGCTAGCCCGGTGGTGGATATGCACCAGTCAGTTTCATCATTCGTTTTCACTTCTGGGTTTCAAAACACATTAAGATTTTCAAATTAAGCCTTCCATCATTAAACTTTGACTTATACATAACAACCGTGATGACCTTTGACCTACACCGGTCAACAAACATATGATATGAAATGTACCAGGTATACCTCTCCAGCATACATTATAAAGTAGAACATAATAAAATCAATTCTAACAAAAAGGCTCTTTATAGGTAAACATTTCCAAATCCAAAAAAAAATCATTTCCTAATCCAATTTCTGTCTTTTCCATTTTCTACAAGATCGGAGTACAACTCTACATTTTTATTTATTTATTTGCAAACACTGCAAACATGCGTACCTTCGGAGTACTTTCCCTCTGTCGAATGATGTAGTCGAGGTTGTTAGTGATGTGTGTGTCCAAACCTCTGGCCAGATTCCAGGGCTTACAGATCCAGTGATTATCTTCTCCTCTGAGAAACCAAGAGAGAACAAATACACTTCACACACGTTTGTAGCTGGAAGCCTGGTCCTGATGAGTCTGTATTAGATACAACCAGACAGCTGACCTCTCCTGCCTCTGCAGGTAATGTTTGATAAACTGGGGGAGCTCTGTCTGAAGATTAAAGGTCGTGGGAAGCCACAGTGGCGCATTTCCTCCTTGCCTTGCCCTCCGTGCCACTGATGCCAGGCAGTCCTTTGTGGTTAAGATTGTCTCACAGGGGAACTGGTTCAGCAGGACGTGAGGTCGCCCCTCACTCAGCTTCCTAACGGCAAAACAACGCGTCAGTAAAAAAAACAAACAAGAAAACACATTTTCTTAGTATTTGTCTTCACTCAGTCATGATGATGAACCGAGTGGGTATGCATGAACGTTTCCTCCAACTATACTTGTATATATAATTGACACACATACTTATAATCACGGATGTGAGAATACATCCATAGAACATCGGCTTCATCCTCAAGTTGGGTGAACTGGAACTGTGGATGTTTCAGATGGTCTGAAACTTGCTTCATCTCTGTGTAGACCCTGTCACACACACCCACCCCATCATTGTAAAAAGCATCAACACATTATATCTATATTTGCAGGGAAAAGCGCAAAGTGGACTAGAGAAGGGAGGTTTTGTGGTCATACGCTTAGGGTAAACTATCTGGGAAAATATGGACAATTGATTTTATACTTATGAAAGGTTAGGACACTACTAAGACCTGAAAGAAACTGCATTAATTAGTAGAATCTTATTAAGATGCATTAATGAACAAACTGTTCCGTACACTTCACGAATACAAAATACCAGTCTAGACATGAGTGTGCATTACGATAATCTAAATCAGATCGACTCTCTGACAAACAGACTGACGTCTATTGAAAATTTTTACTGCCGTGTTTGTTAAACTGGACTGATAAAACATGCTCATGCTTTTTAAAAGTAGAGGTCAATATATATATATATATGACATATTGTAACATATATTTAAATATATAATCATACTTATATACAACATGTATCACAACGCCCCCTTTTATGTCGTACATCATTTCCTTAAGGTATCATCATCTCAAAAAATCAAGCAGAATATGCATACAGTAGTGACAGTTGAGAGTATGGAAATATTACCCACTTTAGTACTTTCCCATCAGGCACGCTGTAGGCTTGGATTTCTACTGGGAGCTTCTCTTTGTTCTCCTGTAAAATGGTCTAAAATAAAAGACATTACAGAAATGAGAGGCATAAAGATAAGGTCATTAAAAACAAACATTAAAATATGATCTATAATAAAGATAACATTATTATTGTTATATGAATTATATTTACGTCAGGGTTGTAATTATTGAATCTGATTAGCTATAATGTGTTGATATAGATATAGATCAATATCGTCACGCTAATTGAGTCTCAGCCGAGTTTAAAGACATAAGGTTATATATATATTTATATATAAGTAAATAAGTACTTTTATTGTAGTTAAGGGTAAGACATTTACGGCATTTGGAAAACGCCCTTACCCAGAGCGACTTACAATTATTTGTACATCTGAGCAGTTGAGGGTTTAGGGCCTTGCTCAAGGGTCCAACAGTGAACCACTGACTTATACCAGTGTGTGTGTTTGTGTGAATAGTGCCATCATGTGAAATCTCTTATGGGACATACCCTTGGTGGAAGCTTGTGGTTATATAAATGTATATATGTGTGCATGTGAATGGTGCTTTCATGTGTAGTCTATGATCATTAAACAATAACATACGCCTGTCAAATGAATTTGTTGACTTACGCCAACTCTTCACAGCTGTGAATAGTGCTTTCAACTCTTATGATCAGAAGTTCAGACAAGAGCGAGCTTCAGAGGTCAAGTCTCGATCGGACAAGGGAACGAACAACACTTTCAATCCTCCTGTCCGAGTAGAAAGCTGTGCTGAATGATCACCCATCATGTATGACTTTTTATATTTTACAAGGAATGATGCTGGAGCTTTTAAAGGCAAGATCAGGACGCTGGAATATACACCGTCTGTACAGGATGTCGCTTTAATCACATCACTTTGCTCTTGATAAGGCGTTCTTCTCCTCATCACGTTTCCTGGAGCTCCTGAGGTCATGACGTGCTCGCATGAGTGCCCAGCAGGGGACTCTGCAACTAAACACTATTGTTGTGTCATTCTGTCATTAAACACTGCAGGGTTGGTGCGATATGGTGAGCCTCCTAAATTAGGGAAGAATCTAGAGTCTGAGACGCATACTGTGTTAGTAAGACACTATTTCCATCGGTCTCCGATACAATTATACGTGCATCCTATGCTCACCTTTTTAACCTCGGACTGTATCATTCGAGTGAGCTGACCATCCGAACAGTAACCTTCCGGAAGTGGAAGTCTATAGACCAGACAGATTTTTCCAATTCTGTGGTTTCCATACTAAGCGATCTTCATCCATCATCACTGGAGGAGAAAGTTCTGCAGCTAAATTCCACTCTTGCTGCTAATCTTGACACTTTTGCTCCTCTAAGGTCACGTAAGGTTACATTCGCCCGGTCTGCTCCCTGGTATAATGACAACCTGCGCTCTAGAAAGGCTGTACGTCGGAAAATGGAGCGTAAATGGCACCTTACTGGACTGAGTGTATACTATCAAGCGTGGAAGGATCTTCTGGGGGATTATCGTGCACTACTAGAGACTGAAAGATCCTCTTACGTCATTATAAATAATCTAAATAATCAAAGACACTTGTTCCAAACCATAAACAGATTGCTTCAAGTTAATGCTGTTACCACTTTGCCTGTTTCTCAGCAGTTTTTTTAACCCTGACTGTGCCACTTCACTCCTTCGTCCATCTGGGTTCACTGGTGCTTCTTTCACTCATTTCTCACTGCTTAATTCTGAGGCTCTCACAAGGGAGGTATCCAGCATGAAATCTACCACTTGCCTGCTGGATCCAATTCCTACCCATCTATTCAAATCGTGCTTCACTGTGTGGTGCCCTACTATCCTCAGCATTAGAAATGAATCACTGGAGACTGGGGTTGTTCCAGCAGTACTGAAGACTGCTGCTGTTACACCTGTTAAAGAGAGAAAATGTTTCTGTGGATGATTTTAACAATTTTCGTCCCATCTCAAATCTTCCGTTTTTGGCAAAAATACTTGAGCGTGTTGTTGTCTCTCAACTCTGTACTCATCTGATAACCAACAACCTCTTTGAACCACTTCAATCAGGTTTTCGTAAATTTCACAGCACTGAAACGGCATTGGTCAAAGTTACCAATGACTTGTTGATGGCCTCTGTTTTCTGGAGCTACCTCACTTCTTATTCTTCTTCACCTTAGAGCTGCCTTCGATACTGTGGATCATGGTCTTTTACTTAAACACCTTGAAAGTGTTTTTGGTGTGTCCGGGAAAGTTTTAAACTGGTTAAAATCCTATTTTACTGACCGTTCCCCGTTTATTTCTATGTGTGGCTTTTGGTCTGACACTTGCTCAGTGCTCACTGGTGTTCCTCAGGGTTCAGTTCTAGGCCCTCTACTTTTCAATATTTATCTATCTCCACTTGGTGCATTTGCTGCGAAAACTTGGCCTCCATTATCACTTTTATGCTGATGATACCCAAATCTACATTCACTCCAAATCTGGTGAAAACATTAATGCTGGTTATCTTTCTGACTGTATTTCTGAGATAAAATCATGGATGAATAATAACTTTCTGTGCCTGAACAGCGGGAAAACTGAGGTCATGCTCATAGGTTCCCGTCATCAGATTCGCAAAGCGGCTCCACTGTCTCGGTTTGTTGATGGTTCGGTTTTAGAGACCCAAAGTAAGATGAGGACCTTGGTGTAATTTTTGACAACAGCCTCACTTTTGATGTTTTTGTTCAGGGCACTGTGAAGGCTTCCTTTTTTCACCTCAGAAATATAGCCAGACTGCGCCCAATGCTAAAGTTATCGGTCTCTAAAAAGTTGATTAATTCATTTGTTGTTACACGGCTCGATTACTGTAATGTCGTTTTAGCCGGCTCATAGTTTCTAAAACCGCAATAAACAAATTGCAATATGTTCAGAACTCTGCCGCCCGGATCCTGACGGAAACCTGGAAATGTGACCATATCACTCCTGTTTTGAAGTCCTTACACTGGCTCCCGATCAGGTTCCGTGTCGATTTCAAGATCATGATGTTGACATACAAGGCATTACATGGATTGGCTCCACATTACTTATCTGGTTTATTAATCCCTTACACCCCAAATCGCAGACTGTGCTCCTCACCGTGTAATCTGTTAACTGTTCCACAAACACACCTAAAATCTATGGGTAACAGGGCTTTTTCTGTCCACACTCCATCACTTTGGAACTCTCTTCCCGTGAACTCAGGGAAGCCCAGACTTTTGGCATTTTTAAAACTCTTCTCAAGACACACTTTTTTAAACTTGTATTCGACTCCTGATGTCTTTTTAGATTGTTTTATATGTATTTTTTTTATTATCAATGTTGTTGATTTTGTTCTTATTAACTTTTATTTGTTTTATTGTTCTGTAAACTGTGATTTTACATACACCGCTTTGAGAAGCTGCTTTAAAGGTGCTTTATAAAAAAGTTTATTATTATTATTATTACCTTCAAATCTGTTTAACCTAGTGTGTAAAAAAAAAACACAAACATATACAACATTTTACTTAATTTCGTTTTGCGTCTTTTTGCATATTATGTAATAAACTTGTTTAACAGACTCGTTCCTTATGCAGTCAGTTGCTCTTTTGAGGAAATAGGAAATGTTGAATGAATGCTCGTATAACGTTCTGTATAACGTTGTGATGGACATGCATCTGGCAAGAAACTGGTTACGGGTGCTGAGCAGAGAAACTTTGAGAATCATGAGTAGCCGAGGGATTTGTGTCTCCGAGATTTTAACCTTATAGTTTCGGAAACTGCTCGAGTAAACTCGAATAATGACTCGAATATACAAGATACTGGAGACTCCTTCCAGAGAGCTTCACCATATCAACAAGTTTCCCGTAATCAGGTTATGATTAGATAAGTAGACAAACCTCGTAATAAATGTCAGCAGGCTCTACAGTCTCATCGCTCACTCCTTCCAGGTCAGCAGGTAACCATGGTAACAGTCGACACTTCCTCACCAGTGAATCAGGCTCCCCGTAACTGTAATCCCTCGTCACCTCATCTGGAGGAGATCGAGAAATCAAATCCTCTTACTTTCATGAAAGATCAAGAAGCACTAATCATTCAACTTTGGGGTAGGGAGGATGGGCCTGCTGAAGTGCTTAAGACGCACACACACACGTTGAATCATTCAATCATCTCATATACGGACTGCTTCAAACGTTTATTTAAAACCGTTTTTTAACGCATAGTCTGCTAAGAAAACTTATAAATGAATGTGAGACAAGACGACAAATGAAGCTATTAAAAGCGGACTGCCTCTGAAAGGGGTCTGAGCGCTCGATTACGATGAGTCACCAAGACTGTGTTGATTCGGTTCACACTTGTACGTAGTGCTGACCACTTATGATCCGATTACTCAGGACAGATGTTAATGCAGGTGTGAACGGGGCCTGGGTGAGAAAGTAATTAGACTTACTGGGGGAAGAGAATAAAACGGGCTGCGTCACGCACTTGTAAAGTTTCCATTTGACTCACCATCATATAAATGATCTGATCACTGATTCTGAATGCAGTTAGAAAGCAATTTGACAGCGGAAAGTCACCCATCGTGTGGTGTTCTACGGGCTGCAGGCACGCGAGTTGCTGAACTGGTATCGGACACACAAATGACTGCAGCGGAAATGATCTGGACACACAAAGTGACTCACAAAACGACTGATGTTTTAACCGAGGCATTTAAAATGATCACTTAAAAATCATATTCAGCACTGGCTCTGGGTTTGGATTGTTTCCATCATTTCTATACAATCTTTGCTAAAGGTCTGTTGACATGTTTGACTGCTGTGTGAAAACACCCCAAGCAGCAGCAGGCATGTTTTATAAATTTAATAGAGGTTTATTATATACCTGTACAATTTGAACCCAGACCACTTGGGTTTTAACCCATTTTATTTTTTTTATTATTTCCTGAACTGGATGAATAATTACAATAATCATGATTCAGCCATTAACTGCAGCTCTAGTGTATCACTCCTATGACTCCTAGACCGAAGATATTTATTTATTTATTTATTTATTTTATTTACTATAACAACACAGAGTCAACGAGGGACCGGAAACAGACTTTAAAAGATTAATGACCACTGCTCCATAACCAGAAAACAAAGAAAAGTGTGTCTGTGGGTGAGAGAGAAACTGCATGTGTGAGTGTGTGTGTACCTCCATTCTCCAGATCCTGCAAAGGCCAGAGCACAGTATATGCGATCTGTTGAGGAACGTAGAACAGAGGAGCCATACAGCAGGACGGCGGAGACGAGTGCTGCACACGGGAACCAAACTCATCCATTATGTACCAGACGGGCACCTTCTCCTCTGCAGACTGCAACACACACACACACACATACACACACACCAACTCCATTAATAAACTGTTACAGAGATCAAGGATACAATCAGAATTAGATTTCACATTATGATCTATTTATACGACAGCGCTGTTAAAGCCTCGATTCTGATTGGACAGAAGATGTGTTGATTAATCTTCTATAACATCATTTATGTAGCACCAACTCATCCAGAGACCTGATGCACAATCCAAAGAAACAGATTTAATAAAATCATCTAATCATTTAAAGTGGGGGTAAAAAGGGTGTGGGCTTCTTTTTTTTTTTTTTCTTTTTTTTTTTTTTTATTTTAGTTTTTTGTAGGAAAAAAAAAAAAAAAAAAAAAAAAAAAAAGAAGAAAAAAAAAAAAAAAAAGAAAGTAAAATAAAAAAATAAGTGTTTTTAAAAAAAAAAAAAAAAAAAAAACAATCATTATGTTTGTTTAAAAAAGTGTTTGTTTCTTTTTTTATATAATATTATTATTTTTGTTTTCTTTTCCTTTTTTTTTTTTTTTTTTTCATTCACTAGCCTTTATTTTGATTTATATTAATAAATAAAAAAAAAATAAAATAAAAAAAGATTAATAAAAAAATATAAAAGAAAAGAAAAAAAGAAAAAAAAAATAAAAAAAAAAAAAAAAAAAAAAAAAAAAAATAAAAAAAAAAAAGGAAAAAAAAAGAAATTAAGTAAAATTTTTAAGAAAGTTATTTAAAAATGTTTTTTAAGCTGTTTTTAGGGAAGAGAATTAAAAAAAAGAAAAAGAATTAAGAAAAAATGGTTTATAAAGGAATAGGGGGGGAACTTTCTTAGGAGGGCGGAGAAGAAAAATAACACAAAAAAGGCTAGAAAAAAGACAAAAAAAAGAGAAAAAAAAAGACAACAAAAAATTTAAAAAAAATCAGTGTTTTTTTTTCTACTTTTAAGAAATTAGGCGGTTATTATCTCCTAAATAGGAAAAGTTAAAAAAAAAATAAACTTTTTGGTTAAAGTACAAAAAAAAAACTTTTTAAGATTAAAAAAAAAACAAATTTTTATTTTTTTTATTAAATATTAAAATTTCTTTATCATTTTAGAGTAATTTTTTATTGTTTTTTTTTGTAAAAAATTAATATATGTGAATGTTGTGTGTTATATATAATATAATATATAGAAAAAAATTATATAAAAAATAATAAAATAAAATAATATTAATATAATAGTGTGGTTTTGTTTTTGTTTTTTTTTTTTTTTTTTTTTTTTTCTTTTTTTTAATTAATTATTTTTTTTGTTATTTAAAATAAGATTTTTTTTTTTTTTTTATAAAGAAAATATTTTTATATTTTTTTCTTTTTTTTTTTTTTTTTTTTTTTGAAAATTTACTTTTTTTTTAAAAAAAAAAAAAAAAAAAAAACACAATTTAATGTAAAAAAAAAAATTGAAAAAGAAAAAAAAAAAAATAAAGATTTTTCTTTATTTTATTTAAAGTTTTATTTTTATTTTATTTTGTTGTTATGTTTTTATAACAAAAATAATGTTTATAATATATAACATTTTTTTAATGTAAAAGAATATAATATTTATAAGAAAAGGTGTAAAAAACTTTTTTTTTTTTTTTTTTTTTTTTTTTTTTTTTTTTTTTTAATTTTTTTTTTTTTTTTTTTTTTTTTTTGTGTGGCCTATCTTTTTTTTTGGGTTTGGGGTTAATTTTTTTTTTTTTTTTTTTTTTTTTTTTTTTGATTTTTTTTTTTTTTTAATAAAACATTTTTTTTTATATATATTTTTTTTTTTTTTTTTTTTTTTTTTTTTTTATTATTTTTAAAAGTGTGTGTACCAAACACAAAAGCAAGAAAACAAAAAAAGGAAAAAGAAAAAAAAGGAAATATATGGCTGAAGAACTTTTAGTAATAGTACAGTTACAGTAGAACCGCTTCATCACACCACTGTGTTCTATAGAGTATTTTCTAATCGAGTAAATGGTATACTGAGTTAGAAAACTAATAAATCAGTATCAAACCTCATGATTAAACATCATAAACCAGTATTTAGACATATTGCATGCATGCTCATGTAGGAACTGTTAGACTCAGTAACTGCATTAACCAACTTATATGTAACCAGTGGATAAGATTACGCCACAGTAACGTTCATAAAAGTGAATTTAGTGGGAAATGTCTGTGCTGGTGAAGCTCTAAGGCTGACGTGGCCCAAGTTAAAAAGTTAATGTTAACAACGTAAAGGGCTAAAAATGTTGAAACAGAACAATGCAGAGGCCAAAGACAGCATTTGGACATATGATTATGTTGAAAGAGTAAACTTGCAACATAATAAAACCTCTTTTAAAAAAAAATTTTTAGATAATTTTTAAATGAACTGACTGGACTTGCGGCATTATAAACAGCATATGAATGAATTAACTATGGTAAATAGATGGGTTGTTTCCAAAGGAAGAACGGGTAAACCCCGCCTATTTGACCTCACTGTTTCAGGACAGTATAAAAGCCCGTGTCATGACTGTATCGATCCAGACTATCTGCAGAGGTTTCAGCTTTATTTTACTTAAATATAGGTTGATCTTCTGACATCTATAACCGCTCGTCTCCAAGGATTTTTTAAATTCGATTGGAGAGCTTTTCTACATCAATTGTTGATTACTGACCTATACCAGATTGCTTTTTGAACCCCCTCAATACGCCAAAGCACTTAATATAATTACAACTGGAATGCCAGAACATCACCTCAGAGCAATCTGGGCAGTGATGGGTCTCTATCTGTGAGACAGAGCAATAAACAGGATTACATGAAAGACCCCAGATCCACACCAAGGCACCATTTGGGCCATAAAGATCCTGTCGAGATGTCACCACAATGTGTAACTTAAAGATGAAGCTAAGCAGATGAGGATTAGACTAACTGTCACACAATAGAGCCAGACTCATGACAGCAACACAAAACTTTAGATTAATCCTGCAGCGTCAAGAACCCCATGTCCCTCAACTTGACTAACAGCCGAGTGAAGATCACAAGGACCACCCTTCTGGTTTCTCACTTGTAAAAGACACCATTAAATCCTGTGATTTAACACGGGGGAAGGGGGAATTTCACAAAGGGCTAGAGCTGGAGGAGACTCTGCTTGGAATGAGGCCTTTGAACTCCCCAATGGAAACAAGACATACATTATTCAACTCAAATGCACATACTAGTTTTACATATCAAAGTGGATCTGATCACTATACAATCCCTACTATAGTTGTAGGCCTGAGAATAATCTTATTATGACTTGTAATCACATATTATCTATGTCTATAACTAACAAAGTGCTTAACAAAACTGCATTGTGACTATGTCCATTGTTAAAAGCGCTATATAAATAAAACTGTATTATTATGCTTTTAATCATTCATGCTTTTACAACTAATAAGATAATTGTATAAGGAAGTACATTGCGTTTACAATGTATGGGTTGGATTTTACGTTTCCAGAATGCTGGTGTATAGTACATGTTGATAACTTGCATTATATTCTTATTATAAAAAATATAATAATAAAATATAATAAGAATATAATGCCTAAAATTTCAGTGAGAAAGAGCGGAGGATAATGCAGTTACACCCCGAACTAAAGATGATATCTGATTGGTTACCACCTCATTGAGGTTTGGTCAATCAGAAAGTGTTAAAAACCCATGACGTGAAGAATCATGTCTAGCCTGGTCCACCCTCGTTTAGCCTCACTGATTTTATTTTATTTTATTAGGGGGGGTCAAGCACCGAAGGTGTGTAGGCACCCTACTGTTATTCTACTGTTATTCTACTCTATTGTTTTTGTTATCCTGTTATTATATCTTTTCTTATTCTTCTTCTGGCTAAGGGGTCTACGGCAGCCCATAGAAATGTCGGATAAAAAGTTGTGAAATTTGGTACAATGATTTGGGAGGGCTTAAGGAACATTCTGGCTAAATTTGGGTCAAGTGCTACCAACTATCTAGTGCCACAATCGGGTCAAATCTTGGCCTAATTTGGAAGTACATTTATGGCCATAACTTGAACCATGTATCCAAAATTTAAAAGCCAGGCATCCCTGGATTCCCTGGGTTGAGACAAGTTAAATGTACCCTATGATGTCAATTTCCTCCTAATTACATTTTCCACCATCTTGCAGTTATGCAAAAACTACTGTTTTTTTGCTACTCCTCCTAAAAATTTTGTTAAATCATCAACAGATTTGGCACACGTCATCTTCAGAGTAAGCCTCACAAAAGTTATCAAAAGAATTTTGCATGCTCCAAAGAGTTTGCCCGTAATGTGTCAACAAATCTGGCAAAGCCGCCAAACAGGAAGTGAGGCTGTATCTCAGAAATGATTGCTTATGCAACAATTGTAGTAGGTCTAAGAATGTGCGGCTCACCGAGTTTGGGTGCTTGGCCCCCGAAAATGCTGCTTGCAGCTTTCCTTTTCTTTATTTTTCTTTGCGAGTTTCTTTGAGTTTTGTTCCACAAGTCTTTACCCTGCCATAAACATGTTGTTGCATTAAGTGCTCTTCTGAACTCTTATGCGAGACTCCCAAGTTGTCCCTCCAGACATGACCAGTGCAACCTGGAAACCCCCTTCAGCAACCACTCACTATACTTTTATAGGATATTATTCTCGGTGGTAGTAATATCCCTTCTAGACTGAATAGCTACACCCATGCCAACTTATCGCTGGGCGATTAAGTTGATCAGTCATAAAACACTGACTGTTAGAATTCCCTAGGAATTCCCTAGGTTTCCCCTTACATGACGTTTAGAGACATCAATTCATTCTGAACATTTGAAGTTTATCGCTGTACTTGCTCCCACTATTGTTACATTTTCACAGAAATATTAGTTTTACCCAAATTGCACTGTTAACTTTAACACTTGTGATATTAATAAAATGACAATAACAATATTACAAAAATAAATTAATAACCAAGGCATTTTGGGGCAGAATTCAAAGCTAGCTAGCTGACTGTAAGGTGTATTAATATATATATATATATATATATATATATATATATATATATATATATATATATATATATATATATATATATATATATATAAATAATTTATTTATTTATATTAGTAACTACCTGATTTACTGTCTCTATTATTTAGCACTGAATCCGTTTAACATGAATTATCACTATGTAAAACATTCATAGCTATTCATAATTTTTAATAACATTGAGACAGAAGCTGATGGATTATATAACATTGGTCTCCGGGGTTTGTACTATATTACTTGCATTTCGGGATTTTGTGACAAATATCATGTGAAACATTTTGAAACACTGAATATGTACTATTGATTGTAGAAAAGGCGTTTTGTTTTCTAGTTTATCCCTCAAATTTGGAACATGTCGTACCCCCTGAGACAGCTGGTAGGTCTGATTAAACTTCCACATGTTGTCCAGAACCAGGTCCACGATGTCTGGATCAGGAGCCTCGCCGTGGAAAGGAAGTCCCATCAGACTGGCCATTCGGATCAACAGTCCAGGAACCTCCATCAGCTGCTGCCTGGCACTTTCCACCCGATACGTCCACGCATGATCCACCAGGTACACACTGCAAAGGGAAAGGACAAGGAGCAACCCATCACTGCACCACAGGTACACAATAGTTTACCATTCATCACCAGCCTGATCCATTCATTCATTCATTCATTCATTCATACATAGCATCAGAAAGATTAATGTCCTGAAATCGTTTGGGGAAAAGAGTAACGAATTTTCCCATGAAGTCATGTAGGAGATGTGTGTGGCTGTCAGGAAAACTTGCCAGATAAATTGTTTTTATTTAGGACGGTCTTTAATCTTTGCTTACTTTTTTGTCTTATAACAGTCAATCTGTCCTAAAGAGGTCTAAAACTTTGCTAGCTAGGCGTTGTTTCCTCACATAATGCACCCCATGGTTTAATCAAGTTGCTCAGATTACAATCAGATATCAGCTGTGAAAATGTTTGTGATGCTCCTGCGCCATCATCATCATCAAAACAAAGAAGAGCGCACTCTGAACTCTTACACACTCTGAACAGTCAACAGCAAACTTTTCAAATGTTTCAATGACCCAACACAAATACAAGCCTAGGAGAGCAGAACAGAAGTAGGAGATTATTTCTCCACCGATGTTAGCATGATTAGTGAGTGACCAATCGAGTAAAGAGATGACAATAAGGCGTGTAATATATAATATAGTTTGTATATTATGTAAGCCACTAAAATCACTAATTGGATCGACAGGTCTAGGTCAAAGGTCATACTCATCATAATTAAATATAATGATGATGACAGGTCAAAAGGGTCATGATTATCAAATAGAATTACGTTAAATCCGGTTCCGATGTATTCCAGACACACGCACACACAAGTTGTATCCTTTCCCACAGATTGTGACACGCTCATGAGTTAGGCCTAGGTCAAAAAGGTCAATGATAATTATTGATGCATGTTCATTCCTATAGCTCCGAAGCAATTCCACACACACACAAACAGACACAGACCACACGCACACACCACACACACATACATAAGGCTGATGAAAATAAGTAAATGCTTCGAATTCGGCGTTTGATAGAGTAGAACGCGAAGTTTGAGTCTCCTGCTGATTTCAATTAAAATTGTAATTAATTAGCACTTTTTTTGGTCATATAATATATTTGACTTCTTCTACTGCGTTTCCTTATTTGTATTTTTATCTCGGTGGTTCGTTAAAATGTCTGGGAAGAACTTGAAAACCGGTAGCATTCAGACAAAACGGAGGCCTAGAGAGCGCGCCGCGAGCGCGTCTCCTTCTCCCTGTGAACCCGCAGCCGCATACGCATCCCCAAGCGGTGACCCTGACTTCGCCGCACTCAAGCATGAGCTGCTGGCTTTACAGAGGAAGGACATCGCCGATATTTTTAAAAAGGAGTTCTAGGAGTTCCAGAAGCACCAGGAGAATCTTCAGAAGACTCTCTGGGATGCACGGTCTACCATTCAGCTTGACTTGCAGGATATATAGAATAGTTTGTATAGTATGTAACCATAAAATTTGACAGGTCTAGGTCAAAAGGTCATGGTCATAAAATTTGATACGACACCTGTTGCGTCCATGTAGGTCCCCATCTGTTACGGATAAACATAGAACACAATGTACACACGTAGGTCATAAAATTAGATATAGTTATTTTAAATCGGGTTCACATGCATTCCTAACACCCAAACCCACACACACACAACACATACCTTTAAACTGCCATCCCCATCTGTTAAATCAGGATCAATTACAAGTCTGACACACACGCACATATGTTCTCCACACAGGTTGCACACTCTGAGGTAGTTCATAAATATATATATAAGTTATGTTAAATCTGGACCACATACATTCCTAACACAAACATTACCATACCTGGAACGGCCATGTGTATAACGCATCCAACCAGAAATATGACACACACACACACACACACACACACGCACGCACACACAAACGCATACATACGAACCTGTTTATAAAAAGTCGAGCATCTCCTCTAGGTTTCCTAATACCTGTACTTAGATCGACGTGCGTGCGAAGCTTACAACATGGCTGATGTCTGTCCTAACGCGCGCAAAAAAGCTCACCTTTTTTGGCAAGAATAGAAAAAATGTTAGAACATGAAAAGATTCAACATTGGGTAATGTCAAACGGATGTACAGCCGGGTTTTTTTCGATGCAGAAAAAGGAACCGCTTTTTCTTTGTCTTTTCGTTTCCCGGGACACATCCACTGGAGCCGTACTACAGAGAGCGTAACCTTTAACGAATATGACTGGAAAAAGTTCAGAAAATGGTGCAAGGATTTTGACTACATCGTTAGAATGGACTTCTTTTCCCCAGATGCGTACAGACGTAAATGGAACAGTACATCTCTGCAATGCAAATACCATATCAGGGCAACGAATTTCTCCAAGAACCAGGTTTCACTGCGCTGTGCTGCTGTATTAACCGGTGACAACGCCCCTGATAACAAGGAGAATTGTGAAGTGATGTATGACCGAACCAGCTGGCACGATCTGCAACGCTACTTCCGTCAAATCGCCGGAGGTCATAAACGTACTGCTGGGACATGGGATGTCAAAGCATAGACTAAAGCTTGTGTATTTAGTGACAGTTCCGTGTAAGTATCCTCGTTGGCGAACCATTTTCTGAAATCTTGTTTATAGTTTAATGCACGATTCTTTTAAAACACCGTCTTTTAAAAAGGTTTTTCATCCCTTAAAATAACCTGGTTAG
Organism: Ameiurus melas; assembly: GCA_012411365.1. Taxonomy (NCBI): domain Eukaryota; kingdom Metazoa; phylum Chordata; class Actinopteri; order Siluriformes; family Ictaluridae; genus Ameiurus; species Ameiurus melas. The sequence goes on along the minus strand of CM022766.1, from coordinate 20,547,828 downwards.
AAGGTAGGATATGTAATGCATATTTTAATTTACTTCAGACATATTGTCACTTCAGTCTCCACGACGAATAACACAGATGGTGTTGACTTTCCTTCAGTAAAAGAGAACAACGACATCATACAGCCTTGAAGGACTGTAGAAATGTTTCACACATCAGTGTTTTTTCTCAACAACGTAGCCAATAAATAGTTCAATTATCTCACAAACCTAAGTCTGAGATCACAGAGATCATACACATAGTGAGCTACACATGCGTACCATGTCCACAATTCTGATACATCTACCACATTCAGTCACCAGGTCTAGTCTTTTCTGATAGATTAGTTACACAAACTGATCATTACCACAGAAGTCATTTCAGAAACAAAGATTCACTCAAATCACAAATGCACACATTGGTAGGGATCGCAAAACCCCGAAACACACGACTCATCCCTTAATTCATTAAACACACTGTAAGCATTCTGGTCAGCAAACCCCCAGGAAACACATGTCTCTGTCTCGGTCTCTCTCTCTCTCTCACCCACACACTTCAGAACGGTCACCCCGGGAAAACACATGTGTAGGACGGTGTGTGTATAGGCCTACAGGACATCGCCCGAAAAACGTGTCTTCTAGTTTAAACAAAACTATCGATTCTTTTAAGCAACACTTTAAACATTTTACATCCTAAAGGGTTATGTTGAGAAGGCATGTAATACGCGCGTTTCTTATAAAACACCGTCTTTAAACGTTTACCTCCTAAAGGGACCTTTTTAGAAGGTATGTAAAAACTTTTTTTTTCCTTTTTACATTTCAACAGGAATATCATTGTTGTAGAGTATTTATTTCAGTAAATTTTTATTCAAAGGCATGCCATTTTCTCAAAAATGTAATCAATAAAGTTTCATTTATTTCACAAGCTTACATTCTGCTCTTTTATGTTCACATTCAACCATCATGTATTTTCTAACAGAGGAGCTATACAAAACGATCCCCCACAATCTAAATTGAATGTGTGGTTGCAAGATAAAAATTCTAAATTAAATATTTAAAGTTGTATACATTATTTTGATGAGTTGTGTTCACAATGTTGATAATTACATCAACTTAATATTGTGTGTAATTTCTGCATTAATTGATTTAAGACAAAATTTACGTTGTAGTACATTTGCGTTTATTCATTTAACAGAGTGTTAGAGGACCTGTAGACTGAACAAATAAAAGGTTACAATGTGAGTATCATTTCCCTTACAATTAAATTCTACTAAAGCGATGCATTTGGGGCATATTCTCAATTGTGATATGACCAATAGTGGACTCGTGTATAGGCTACACCTGCTAATACATTTGATGGACTAGTTTGCACCACTACACGTAGCTAATGCTAGTCATATTTAGCAGTGTAATTTGAATATCTACTCCTTAGTTTACCGTAGCAGTGGATAAGGACGAAAAAGTTTCATTTGACAAATACGCTCATCTAGAGAGGGCTTTTCATTTGAGCTATAGGAAAGATAAGCATGATGACATTTCTGCTTATTCATGTAAACTCAACTACATTGTGTAATCTAATTTCATGTATTGATACATTTTTTATTTTATTTTTAAATCTTTTGTCATTCGCACATGTAGCGTTCTAGTTCCACAGTCTTCGGACTGTGGATAGTTCTATGAGAGAGATAAAAGTAGAAGACACAAGAGTGTTTCTTTTTTGTCTATATTGCTCATTTCATTCAGTGCTTTGACGTCTATAAATCCTGCAGAGATGTTACGTATGAGATTTATAATGTAAATCACACTGGATTTTACATACTATCGTTATACAACTTAAAGGCAGTCACTTTTCCTGGTTTAAAAGACAGCATTCTATTGCAGACAATCTAAATGGAGCAACGTAATTTTAACAATGATTGTCAACTTAACAACTTGTGTTCATAATTATGGGAATTTAGTACATAACACTTAAATTCCTTTTAAATAATGTGAAAGTGTGTTTGTGTGTGTCATATTTTTGTTTGGATGTGTGTGGAATGCATCAGAATGGGGGGTTTTACGGTGTTGACCTTTTGACTTAGGCCTGACTCGGAGTGCTTCATATTCTATGTGAAGGGGACAGAGAACTTGAAAAGCAAAACGGTTCCTTTTTCTGCATCGAAAAAAACCCGGCTGTACATCCGTTTGACATTACCCAATATTGAATCTTTTCATGTTCTAACATTTTTTCTATTCTTGCCAAAAAAGGGTGAGCTTTTTTCGGCGCGTTAGGACAGACATCAGCCATGTTGTAAGCTCGCACACGTCGATCTAAGTACAGAGTATTAGGAAACCTAGAGGAGATGCTCGACTTTTATAAACAGGTTCGTATGTATGCGTTTGTATGTACGTGCACGTGTGTGTGTGTGTGTGTGTGTGTGTCATATTTCTGGTTGGATGCGTTATACACATGGCCGTTCCAGGTATGGTAATGTTTGTGTTAGGAATATATGTGGTCCAGATTTAACATAACTATATATATATATTTATGAACTACCTCAGAGTGTGCAACCTGTGTGGAGAACATATGTGCGTGTGTGTCAGACTTGTAATTGATCCTGATTTAACAGATGGGGATGGCCGCAACAGGTGTGGTAATGTGTGTGTGTGTGTGGGTTTGGGTGTTAGGAATGCATGTGAACCAGATTTAACATAACTATATCTAATTTTATGACCCAAGTGTGAACATTGTGTCTATGTTTATCCGTAACAGATGGGGATGGCCGCAACAGGTGTCGTAATGTGTGTGTGTGTGTGTGTGTGTGTGTGTGGGTTTGGGTGTTAGGAATGCTTGTGAACCGGATTTAAAATAACTATATCTAATTTTATGACCTACGTGTGAACATTGTGTCTATGTTTATCCGTAACAGATGGGGACCTACATGGACGCAACAGGTGTCGTATCAAATTTTATGACCATGACCTTTTGACCTAGACCTGTCAAATTTTATGGTTACATACTATACAAACTATTGTATATATTGCAGGCCATGAAAACACAGCTGTTGAGTGATAAAGTCGAGGTCACGGCGCAATAACGTTAGGATAGTCTGAGTTCCAGAGGGCGCCGACACCTGTACAACAGCGGCCTTGTTAAAAGAGGCGTTTGGTCTGGAAAAGGAGCCGGTTCTGGACCAGTCCCACCGGACCCTTCAGCCGAAGCCCAAGATTGGTGAACGACCACGAGCTATTGTGTGCAGATTCCACTACCACAGGGACTGTGTTGATATATATTACGCCATGCGAGAGAGCTCCAGCAGATTAAAGGGGGGGATTTCACCATCTCCATTTTCCCTGACTACACAGTCAAGATAGCCCGGGCCCGAGCCTCAATTAACGAGATCCGGCGTCAACTTCGTGGTATTGAGTGCGCTCGTTATGGAATACTGCATCCAACTCGGCTTTGCGTTACATATAACGGTGTCCAGAAGGACTTTATCTCAGTGGAGGAAGCAGAGACTACGTTAAACTCTTGATATCGGGGTGAATTGCATCACCTACATAGTGTAGTGTTCTTTGTTTATTCATTTATTTATTTTATTCTTTTTTTGCACTCGGCCTTCCAGCTCTACAGAATTCGAATTCTTATTGAAGATATTGTCGGTGCATTACTTCGTCTACAATTTGTGGACTCACTCCTTTTAAATCTACTTCTGTATTAATTTATTATATATTTTTTTAATATGCTACACTGTGTAATATTAATTATAAGTATTTAAAAGGTATGGACATTATATTTGTTAAAGTGTGCAGACTATTTATTAGATTTGAAGGACTTTTCTCTTACTGGGAATTTTTTTTTTTTTAAGTAATTTTGTTTAGCTTACTTTAGGTCCACTTTGTGGACAACCCTAGATGTGAAACACTGCTGTCTCCTTTCTTTTATGGTGACTTTGGGTGTGTGTTCCTCTTTGACTCCAATTGGCTATTTATATTCCTATGTTTACTTTATTTAAATGTTGCCTGTTCTTGGGTTTTTTCATTTTTATATAACCTGTGAATGCTATTGAGTAATAATAATAATAATAATAATGAACTTTATTTTATAAAGCGCCTTTAAAGTAGCTTCGCAAAGCGCTGTACATAAATACACAAATCATAGAATAAAAAGAGTTAAATAAAATGACTAAAACTGTAATAAAAACAAATATAAAACAGTCAAAAAGATATTAAGAATCAAAAGCGAGTTTAAAAAAGTGTGTCTTTAAAAGAGCTTTATAAATGCCAAAGGACTGAGCTTCCCTGAGTTCAGGGGGAAGATAGTTCCAAAGTGAAGGAGCGTAGACAGAAAAGCCCTGTCACCCATAGACTTAAGGTGGGTTAGTGGAACCGTAAGTAGATTAGCCTGAGAGGAGCGCAGTCTGCGATGTGGGGTGTACGGGATTAATAAGCGAGTTAAATATTGTGGAGCCAATCCGTGCAATGCCTTGTATGTTAACATCAAGATCTTAAAATCCACCCGGAACCTGACCGGGAGCCAGTGTAAGGACTTCAAAACAGGAGTGATATGGTCATATCTCCTGCTTCCCGTCAGGATCCGGGCAGCAGAGTTCTGAACATACTGCAATTTGTTAATTGCAGTTTTAGAAACTCCGGCTAAAACGGCATTGCAATAATCCAACCGCGTGACAACGAATGAATTGATCAGCTTTTCAGCGACAGATAAGTTTAGCATTGGTCTTAATCTGGCTATATTTCTGAGGTGAAAAAAGGAAGCTTTCACAGTGCTCTGAACAAAAAAATTCAAAAGTGAGGTTAGTGTCAAAAATTACACCAAGGTCCTCATCTTACTTTGGAACTCTAGAACAGAGCCATCAACGGATAGAGACAATGGAGCCGCTTTGCGAATCTGATGACGGGAACCTATGAGCATGACCTCAGTTTTCCCGCTGTTCAGGCACAGAAAGTTATTATTCATCCATGATTTTATCTCAGAAATACAGCCAGAAAGATAACCAACATCAATGCTTTCACCAGATCTTGAGTAAATGTAGATTTGGGTATCGTCAGCATAAAAGTGATAATGGAGGCCAAGTTTTCGCAGCAGATGCCCAAGTGGAGATAGATAAATATTGAAGAGTAGAGGGCCTAGAACTGAACCCTGAGGAACACCAGTGAGCACCAAGCAAGTGTCAGATCTAAAGCCACTCATAGAAATAAACTGGGAAAGGTCAGTAAAATAGGATTTAAACCAGTTTAAAACTTTCCCGGACACACCAAAAACACTTTCAAGGTGGGTAAGTAAAAGACCATGATCCACAGTATCGAAGGTAGCTCCAGAATCAGAGGCCATCAAAAGGTCATTTGTAACTTTGACCAACGCAGTTTCAGTGCTATGAAATTTACGAAAACCTGATTGAAGTGGTTCAAAGAGGTTGTTGGTTATCAGATGAGTACAGAGTTGAGAGACATCAACACGCTCAAGTATTTTTGCCAAAAACGGAAGATTTGAAATGGGGCGAAAATTGTTAAAATCATCCACAGAAACATTTTCTCTCTTTAACAGGTGTAACAGCAGCAGTCTTCAGTACTGCTGGAACGACCAGTCTCCAGTGATTCATTTCTAATGCTTAGGATAGCAGGGCACCACACAGTGAAGCACGATTTAAACAGCATCGTGGGAAATGGATCCAGCAGGCAGGTGGTAGATTTCATGCTGGATACCTCCCTTATGAGAGCCTCAGAGTCAAGCAGTGAGAAATGTGTGAAAGAAACACCAGTGAACCCAGAAGGACGAAGGAGTGGAGTGGCACAGTCAGGGTTAACAGAAATTTCTTTACGAACATTGACAATCTTAGAATTAAAAAACTGTAGAAAGGAATCACAGAGCTGCTGAGAAACAGAAAAAGTGGTAACAGCATTAACTTGAAGCAGTCTATTTATGGTATGGAAGAAGTGTCTGGGATTATTTTGATTTTTTACAATAGCAGCAGAGAAGTAAGAGGATCGTTCAGTCTCCAGTAGTGCACGATAATCCCCCAGAAGATCCTTCCACGCTTGATAGTAGACACTCAGTCCGATAAGGCGCCATTTACGCTCCATTTTCCGACATACATCCTTTCTAGAGCGCAGATTGTCATTATACCAGGGAGCAGAGCGGGCGAATGTAACCTTACGTGACCTTAGAGGAGCAAAAGTGTCAAGATTAGCAGCAAGAGTGGAATTTAGCTGCAGAACTTTCTCCTCCAGTGATGAGGGGATGAAGATCGCTTAGTATGGAAACCACAGAATTGGAGAAGGCTGTCTGATCGATAGACTTCCACTTCCGGAAGGTTACTGTTCGGATAGGAGGCTCACGTGAATGATACAGTTCGAGGTTAAAAAGACAGCTGAATGATCAGACAGTCCAATGTCAGTAGCAGAAAACTCAGATACAAATGAGCATTGTATGAGCATTGTATGAGTAGCCATGTTGAGCCGGGGGAGGGCGGGGGGATTAAAAATGTTTTTATTTTTTTCTTCTCAATGAAATATTTGGGAAAGGGAAGGGAGAAAATGTAAATGAATCACATGAAAATGAATAAATAAACAAGTAAATGTTTAAGAGTGTAAAAGTGTAAAATGTTTAAAATGTGTAAAAAAAAATAAGTAAATGTTTAATAATGAATTTCTGTACACATCCTACCAAAAATATGACGCATACACACAGAAAGGAAACAACTTGTGTGCGCGTGTCTGGAATACATCTGGAATACATCGGAACCGGATTTAACATAAGTGATTAATACAAACTCATGTATTTTATCGCGCGTGCGAGAATGTTGCCTGACGTGGATGAGGCTGGTAATCAAAGTGGTAACTCATTTCCGAGTGTAAAATGATCATCATTTAATGTAGCATTGTAGCAGTACTGCTACACTATAGCAAATGGAACAGTAATTTAGCAGAATTTCTTCCATAAGCAGATTAGGACATAAAATAGTATGTAGCTTTTGTAAATGCAAAATGTGACGGGTCTAGGTCAAAAGATCATCAAGAATGTTATGTAAAATGGATATTAAAAAATGTTTACACCCCTGTTAAAATGGAAAGTTTTTGTGAGTTAAAAAAAATAATAATAATAATAATAATATAACCAAGATAAATCATGTCAGAACTTTTTCCACCCTCGGTGTGAAATTATAACATATACACATTAAAAACAATCAAACATTTTAGGGATAAATAAGAAAACTAAAAAAAAAATAAAATTACAATAACCTGGCTGCATAAGTTTGCACACCCCTAAACTAATACTCTGTTGAAGCACCTTTTTATTATATTACACCACTTAGTCTTTTTGGGGTAAAGGTCTATCAGAGTGGAACATCTTGACCTGCCAATATTTCCCCCCTGTTTCTTTCAAAAACATTCTAGATCCATCAAATTGCCATGGCATCTTCTGTGCCCTTACAATTGTTATCGGCATGTTTCTCCCTAGCTTTTCTGCGTCCGTTAATCTCCCCCTTTTCTGCATCTGTTCCTCTCTAGCTTTTCTGCACCTGTTTCTCTCTAGCTTTCACCTGTTTAAGTACTCTGCTGTCCTTTTTTTTAAACTGAAGAATGTGCATACAAATCTTGTGTGTGTGTTCTTCCCAGATGCATCTTTGTTTAGGTAGGCACGTAGAGGAACAGCTGCAATCTCAAATTTTTAACATGCAGCTATTGCAAGCAACGGAAATGCAAACAAATATTAAGTGTTAATTACTTTAAGACTATCTGTTCCAATACTTTCAGTGGGGAAAGTATTGCGTGTGCCTCTGTGAGTTTAACTTTTATTTGCCAATTTTCCACCACACACACCTACAGGTTTAAGTTGCATTTTTCAAAAAGATTGGGAGGTGGATTGAAGCAAATTCTCTTATATCATGTACTCTCTTATATTATGAACTGCTATTGAGACACCTTAGATACGGGGAATACCGGGTTATAGTTTCTGTTTGTGTGTCTCTGTGCTATCAAATATATATGATGAATGTATTCATTTAATTACCTCTTTGAATAAGCTGATCAACTGCCATCTTTATTATAGCTGACACATGTATTTTCTATATCTTGAAAAGACAGATTTTCGTAGTATGACTTTTATCTAAATCTGTGTAGCACCTGGACAAGTAGAAACCCGCCTACTACGCAATGCGGTTATCAATGTGTATAAATACTCCTGTTCTAGACAAAATAATCTGAAGTCTCTGTGAACAGCATGTGTGTCAGTGTGTGTGTTCATTTAGACTCTCCAGGCGCCTGAATACTCTGTGGTCAATCACAATTTCTCGCTCATAGCAGCACAGTACTAAGAGTTAAGAGAGACTAAAAAGGCTGACGGGGGACTGAAGGACATAATCTAAGATTCTTGTCTCTAATATGGATTTTGACCCTTTCAAAGTTATGCAGGAAGGATGCTTCACTTTTTACGCATACAGTGGGAACAGCATACAGGAAGCATGATGCAAATTTCGTCATCAGCAGAGTCTGTGCGTACTGTATGCGCACCGCCAGATTTTTCTAACATGTGCATTTAATTCTTTTGCACTATTTAGTTGTTCCACAAGGTGGCAACAGTGAGAACAGTTGATTTTCAAGGTAGTTGAAGAAAAAAAGAGGAAGTGATGAAAATGAGTGCAGGTTAGGAAGTACCTGCATTTGCATAATTCTATCTTTAAAGAGTATAAGGATTTGTATGAGTGCTAATCGTGGCGAGAGATTGCCCAAGGATTGTTCTCCATGCTGTTGCAATTCTTCATTGTCGTCCTTCACACCAAAAGACCTGATTTACTGTTCTGTACTGACTCTTTTAGGCCAGGAGGGGTAGTGCAAGTTGTCGTAATGCGCAGGCGTCGACCGCCTGTGTATGTGTCAAATGGCGTATACTTTGAAATGCTATGCATACGACTGTGCTCCAGAGCAGTGGTTTATAAACAAAAAAAAAGTGGTGGCTGCAGCAACCCTTGGGGGCCACCAGGGGGCGCCTGGGGAGCCTCAACAATTTGGTGTGCCCATCCCTCCCACTAGAATGTTTTCTCTTTCTCACTCAGACAACTACACAAACACACACAATCAATTCCAAATGTAATGTAAGATGTAATTATTAATTTAAAAAAGGGGGATATATTCAGAAGTCTGTATTTTTAACGTGTTTTAAAGACAAAAGGGGAGCCATTTGGGCGGCCTTGTCCTGGAAAAGTCTGGGAAGCCCTGCTCCAGAGTATACACACCTCCCCACTGTTTACATAACAGTCATCAAGAATGTTACGTATATATCAAAGGTTAATAATGAAACCGTTCCATTGAAAATCTAAATGTGGTTTGAAACTCAGATGTTATGAACATATGTGTACAGAATGAGTACTCACTCACGGAAAGAGATTTTTATGCATCCTGACCAATCTGAGTAAAGAATTTGAAAGCACACACTTCCACCCCCGTTTTCCCTTCAATACAACCTCGTGTGAACTCGCTGTTGCTATAGCTACGATATCGCACCGATATAAACCGGAACCACTGTCCGAGCTGCTGTAATCCGGTTGAAAGGTGGCTCTGAAATGAGGCTTTAGCGCCCTCACCTGGTTGGATCAGAAGCTTGCAGGCCACTCTCGCGAGTTACAATCACTTGGTACGAATCTTCACGCGCAGGGTTGGAAGTGTCTTCCTCACCTTCCGGTTCCACGCGCATGATACCGAACAGCTCTCCGGCATCAAAGACCTACAGCACAAACACACAGCTCGAAACCGGAACACACTTCATTCATGCACCACCGTGTTTATTATCCTGTCTCGCGCACACCGGTTTATAGCTTTAGCCGCGTTGTTGTTGTTGTTGTTGTTGTTTTTACCTCATGTTTTAGTTTATAATGCAGACTTTTCCAGTACAACGGCGGAATCCGAGCCGCCTTCAGAGCAGCAGTGTGCAGAGCCAGAAACAGTTTATACTCCTCATCTACTTCATTCATAAACCCGTTTTCCATTTTCTCCTGTAACACACACACACGTGCACAGCGATGTGCCGCGGTGCATCATGGGAGCGTCGGTTAAAGAAATAGGAACACGTTGTTGTTGTTGTTGTTTTAAGCATTCATCAGCTTATTTCTAGGACTTTAAATTGTCTCCTTGTCACAATGTATGTAGTTAAGTTAATCAGGAAACGATGCTACGCGATGACGTCACGGTAACGTCATTGTATTAACTGGACAACAGTTCATTCATCAATGATGGACTCGTTGTCTTTATGGAGCTTTATTCCCATTTACGCGTTTTCTCAGTTTCGTGGCCTTGATTTCCTTCTGATGTGTAATTATTTACAAAATCATTATAAAAAAAAAAAAGAATAAATGACCAGCAACATGATCTGCTTTTCTTCTGGTTTGGTCACTGATACACAAGCACAGCTGCTCACCTCACAAGTACTTCACTGGGAATAATTGTAATATTCTATATAGGTATATATGTATGTATAAATACACACACACACACACACACACATATATATATATATATATATATATATATATATATATATATATATATATATATATATATATATATATATATATATATATATATATATATATATATATATATATATATATATATATATATATATATATATATATATATATATATATATATATACATATATATATATATATATACATATACATATATATATATATATATATATACATATATATATATATATATATATATATATATATATATATACATATATATATATATATATATATATATATATACATATATATATATATACATATATATATATATATATATATATATATATATATATATATACATATATATATATATATATATATATATATATATATATATACATATATATATATATATATATATATATATATATATATATATATATATATATATATATATATATATATATATATATATATATATATATAATTGTCATATAAGGAATTTCTTGATCATTTTCTGTCTCTCATTTCCCCGAAAGGATTTTCCACAATCATTGGTTCTACTCCATCAGGTGTTGTTGCTTGCTACCCGTTTGCTACTCATTTAAATCCTGTTGCCAATCCTGCTAACAGACAGTGTTTTGCTTCACGTCACTGTGTTTTGTACCCTCTGTACTAAGTTGTCCTGTGTCTTCCAGTAGTAGAGTGTTTAAATCAGCATTTAACCAGTGCATGCTCATGTAGGAAATGTAACTAACGTCTTAGATTAAATCACAGAAATGAGTGAAAGTGAAATAGTCGGAAATGTCTGTGCTTGTGCCGATTTGGCCTAAGAATGACCTGAGGTGGAAAAAGTCCATCCATGTATCCAGTCATTTTCTATACAGCTTATCCTACAGGGTCACGGGGATCATACACAAGGCGGGGTACACCCCGGACAGGGTGCCACTCCATCGCAGGGCACAATCACATACACACTCACACAACCATTCATTCACTACGGACACTTCGGAAACGCCAATCAGCCTACCATACATGTCTTTGGACTGGGGGAGGAAACTGGAGTACCTGGAGGAAACCCCCGCAGCACGGGGAGAACATGTAAACTCCGCACACACATGGACACAGCGGGACTCGAACCCCCAAACCTGGAGGTGTGAGTTGAGTGTGCTAACCACTATATAACGTGCTGGGGCTTGATCTCATGACTTTCTAATAAGCAGCCCATAGCTTTAACCACTGCCCACCAATGGTTTTATTTTTCTACTAACTGAGCTGATGAATCTAACTCTGGAAATAAAAACTGGTTATTGACCAGTCAGGTAATATAAAAATACACAAAGAGGTAAATATGTCATTCAGCATAATCAGGGTCATAATAAAAACTTGCAAAATTGGTTTAAAAAGAAATAATTACATATTTATTTACATCATATATTGAAAGTTTTGCTTTGAATTAAAGGGTACCAATCATTCTGGGGTTGAATATATATATACATATACACACACACACACACATATATATAATATATATATATATATATATATATATACACAGTGGTGTGAAAAAGTGTTTGCCCCCTTCCTCATTTCCTGTTCCTTTGCATGTTTGTCACACTTAAGTGTTTCGGAACATCAAACCAATTTAAACAATAGTCAAGGACAGCACAAGTAAACACAAAATGCAATTTGTAAATGAAGGAGTTTATTATTAAAGGTGAAAAAAAATCCAAACCATCATGGCCCTGTGTGAAAAAGTGATTGCCCCCTAAACCTAATAACTGGTTGGGCCACCCTTAGCAGCAACAACTGCAACCAAGCGTTTGCGATAATGTGCAATGAGGGTTTTTTACAGCGTCCTGGAGGAATTTTGGCTCACTCATCTTGGCGAAATTGTCCTAATTCAGTTACATTAGAGGGTTTTCGAGCATGAACGGCCTTTTAAGTTCATACCACAACATCTCAATAGGATTCAGGTCAGGACTTTGGCTAGGCCACTCCAAAGTCTTCATTTTGGTTTTCTTCAGCCATTCGGTGGTGGACTTGCTGGTGTGTTTAGGATCATTGTCCTGCTGCAGAACCCAAGTTCGTTTCAGCTTGAGTACACGAACAGATGGTCGGACATTCTCCTTCAGGATCTCTTGGTAGACAGCAGAATTCATAGTTCCTTTTATCACAGCAAGTCTTCCAGGTCCTGAAGCAGCAAAACAGCCCCAGACCATCACACTACCACCACCATATTTTACTGTTGGTATAATGTTCTTTTTATGAAATGCAGTGTTCCTTCTACGCCAGATATACTTGGACACACACCTTCCAAAGAGTTCCACTTTTGTCTCATCGGTCCACAGAATGTTGTCCCAAAAGTCTTGGGGATCATCAAGATGTGTTGTGGAGAAATTGAGACGAGCTTTGATGTTCTTTTTGCTCAGCAGTGGTTTTCTCCTTGGAACTCTGCCATGCAGGCCATTTTTGCCCAGTCTTTTCCTGATGGTGGAGGCATGAACGCTGACCTTAACTGAGGCAAGTGCGGCCTGCAGTTCTTTGGACGTTGTTGTGGGGTCTTTTGTGACCTCTTGGATGAGTCGTCGCTGCGCTCTTGGGGTAATTTTGGGCGGCCGGCAACTCTTGGGAAGGTTCACCACTGTTCCATGTCTTCGCCATTTGTGGATAATGGCTCTCACTGTGGTTCTCTGGATTCCCAAAGCTTTGGAAATGGCTTTATAACCCTTTCCAGACTGATAGATCTCAATTACTTTCTTTCTCAATTGTTCCTGAATTTCTTTGGGTCTCGGCATGATGTGTAGCTTTTAAGGATCTTCTGGTGGACCTTACTGTGTCAAGCAGCTCCTATTTAAGTGATGCCTTGATTGTGAACAGGTGTGGCAATAATCAGGCCTGGGTGTGGCTAGAGAAATTGAACTCAGGTGTGGACAACCACAGTTATAGTATGTTTTAACAAGGGGGGCAATCACTTTTTCACACAGGGCCATGATGGTTTGGATTTTTTTTCACCTGTAATAATAAACACCTTCATTTACAAATTGCATTTTGTGTTTACTTGTGTTGTCCTTGACTATTGTTTAAATTGGTTTGATGTTCTGAAACACTTAAGTGTGACAAACATGCAAAGGAACAGGAAATGAGGAAGGGGGCAAACACTTTTTCACACCACTGTATATATATATATATATATAAAAAATATATTCATATTATCATACTTAGGTTTCACAGAAATCAATTATATATTTAGAAAACACTTTTTACCCAACATCTTATTTCTGTTGAGATAAAAATTTGTTGCTGGTTTTCTCTTTCGAAGTGCATGTAGAAATGTCACAGCCATCATGAATTGCTACCATTCGGTTAATATTTGTTGATTATTTTACAGGACACTTTGATGTACTCTAATTTTAAGTGCACTTGGGAGCTTAGATCAGCGTTATTGGTTAGAGGCGGTGAATAGAAAAAGTGATATTGAGCCAAAACTCCACCATAAATCCGCGTCTCTTTCACACACATTTAGTGTCTGAAACGCCAATATTCTTAGACTTCCATTTGTGTATGTGTTTTGCTGCGTTCAGCTCTCGGAATTGTCCTGCAAGCCAACAAACATGCTGATCTGTTCAGGAGGTGTACACGGACTGTCTGGTTCTTCAGGGCTTTCCGAGTAATCCCAGCTGTAATCACGCAAATTAACAGCAGAAAAAGTGGCATGTCTGTTGTGCTGCATGTCATGTGGCTGCAGGTCCAGTGACGGTGGTCCAGTCACACAGCGCCGCAATGGAAATCCACTAGAAAGACACAAACACACAACACAAATATATTTAGGAACAAAACAAGATGCAGACACTGGAGTCCAGCATTTGCACCAACGCCTCCATACTTCTACATTGGATTTCTCATTAATATCGTACTATTTTGTAAAAAAAACAATTTGAAGAACACACGATATACATATGGTCGGGTAACTCAAATTCTCTCTTTTTACTGCTTCTCTTATTCTCTTCTCTTACAGACAAGCACCAAGTGAACAGGTACTGTAATAAAGGCTCTTCTTGTTCTTCTTCTACTGGAGCGCCATCTACAGGTAAGAACACTATACATCACAAAGATGATGTTAAACATCACTGCAAAAATGCTGAGTGAGCTCTTGCTCTTTTGTTTTTAGGAGCTTACAGCAAAACCTGAGCGTTATGACTTATGTTTGAGATTGTTGATTTTTTCTCTCTCTTATTAAACACTATTGTAATGTACTAGCGATAACAATGTCCCTCTGTGAGTCTGGCACATTACTGCTAACTTCTCACAGGAAAATACAGCACCTACCAACACCTATCATTTGCTAGACATCACAAATAATTCAGTATAAATATATTTAATGTGTCTCATAGTGGCGTTTTTCTTTAAGATCATTGAAAGTAGTGATGAGGGAAAGCTTTTTGAAGCTTTTCAGCTAAATGTCCTGAAAATGGTTTATTTCTTGATGCTTCACATGTCCACTAGAGGTCTCCAGTGGGCAAAAATATAAACCTGTGAATGGCATGAAACTGATTTCAAAGACAGTACAGCATGTGTAAAATTTAAACCAGTAAAGACCAAAAATAAATAGAACTGATGTAAACCATCGCAGACAAAGTCTATCCCATTGCCCCCAATCCTACTGCTCCTGAGTTTTATTCTAGCGTTACACTGGCATACTGGAAATCGACTTAGACATTTTCAATCAGTATAAACAAATGAATTCTTTTATCGCAGCAAGTCTGTTATAAGATTAGTCAGGACACGGTTTCTGTGTGTAGAGTTTTGTGACTGTGTTTAGCTGCTGGTATGTGATCAGGGCTATGGGAAAGGGGAAGGGTTTGGGGCCTCTTCTGGGTAAACAATTCGCACAACTCCATAATGACATTGGTACAGAGATGAATTGGACAACACAACTAAAGTTTTTTTTGAAGGTAAAACACCTTATACTACTGCCACAATAAAATTATAAGCTTTAAACCTAGTAAAAAAAGAAAAAAGAAATACTTATGAAAACTTAAATTCTTAAAGCCCCGAGTGTCTACTTACATATGAGCATTAACCACTACTGTGGAGTGTAACATCGCAAATAAATTCAACGCTGAACATGGGCACGCCCAAAACATTTTTTAGCCAGCGGTGAAAAGAGTTAAATAATGCTTCTTTCCTGAAGTCGATAAACTGGACCCACTCTTAAAACAATCCCTAAACAAGGCTTCTTGATGACATCACTACAGGAAAACAACACAACACAAGCTTCACCTACCTTCTTGAAGCTCTGGTTCCAGCACAACATCACTTACTATTAAAGTGAGTGTGAAAAATGATACATGCATTCCGATATTGGTAAAAAAAACAACTAACGGAGTTCTCTAATTTTACCCACCCTTTTGAGGATTCTCCTTTCCAGGCCTGTCTATAGACGCTTCCTGCCATCTCAAAAAGCCAGCGTGTGTCAGCAGGCACCTCTGGAATCCATTCCACAAACCTTTAGAAAAGCACAATGAGCATAAAACAAAGTAATGATCATGATAAGGAGTCTTTATTGGTCACATATACATATGCACAGTGAAACTATTTTCTTCGCATAACCCAGCATGCCAGGAAGCTGGTGTCAGAGTGCAGGGTCAGCCATGATACAGCACCCCTGAAGCAGAGAGGGCAGTTAAGGGTCTTGCTCAAGGGCCCAACAGTGGCAGCTTGGCAGCGCTGGGGCTGGAACCCCCGACCTTCTGATCAGTAACCCAGAACCCAAAATTCTAACAATGCAGGACTAATGCACTACAATACAGACTATAGAGACCTGATGTAGACATGGGTAGAAAAACCATAAAATGCATATTAGCTAGCCCACTAGGCAAGTAAAAGCTCTGCCCAGTCGGGTATGAGCATGTACAGGTGTGATAGTCAGGTGTCCAAATACTGTACTTTTTATCAGTGTTGAGATGACACTATTAACACATTACATTATTTCTCTCCCAAAGTAAGCTTCTGCACTTGTAAATTCCATATACTCCATAATCCATATAGTGAGCATGTGTATGATGTTGATGTTTAACGGTGTATTAGTCTTTATTAGATACCCTAGGAAGTACCTAGAAGTTCCTAGGATAGGAAGAACCGAGCTATTTGCAGATTAATTCAGATTAAAATCTGAATATAGTTAAAGATAATATTAATCAGCAGGAAGCTAGCCTACATTTTCCTACATTAGATACACTACAATGCTACCACTGTGGGTTTGTGCAAACACATACATTGTATAACCCCACTTGACTTATATTATATACTGTAGTATAGTTCCAGGCTCCAGGTAAGCTTATGAACCATCTCTTATCCAGACTTTACAGTTGATTTTATTAGGATTAACCTGCTTTTTATATAATGCTCCATATTATATTATCCTGAGTACACTGTAGAAGAATCACAGCAACCACTGTACCGAGCAATAGGTTACAACTATAGTTGTTTATACATTTTCAGTTACAGTGTAAATGTATGTGTTGCGTGCTATGCGTTATTGTCTGATGAGACCAATTCCAAAAGATATAATCACTCCATAATACCAAAAGTTTTGTTTGGTGCAAAAAAAAAAAAAAAAACATCACAAAAACACCACCATACCCATGGTGAAGCATGATGGTGGCAGCATTATGCTTTACGGCTGCTTTTTTTCCCCAGTCGATTTTAGTACAAAACCTTCAGGTGTCTGCTAGTAAGCTGACGATGAAAAGGAATATCACTTTTCAGCATGACAGAGCTGCAAAGCAACAAAGGAATGGCTTAACAAAAAAATAGATCAATGATTTTGAATGGCCTAGAGTCCAGACCTGGATCCAACTAAAATTCTGTGAGGTGACCTGACTGCTGTGAATTGTGAGCAAAGTGTAGACCCTGGTGTGCAAGTAGAAAGGAAGCACAGAACAGTACAGTACTACATTACATTTCTGTGTTAA
Organism: Ameiurus melas; assembly: GCA_012411365.1. Classification (NCBI taxonomy): domain Eukaryota; kingdom Metazoa; phylum Chordata; class Actinopteri; order Siluriformes; family Ictaluridae; genus Ameiurus; species Ameiurus melas. The sequence continues at coordinate 20,530,406 of CM022766.1, read as the reverse complement.
GTTTCCCTGAGTTTACCAGTAGTAGTACAGACCTCTGGACCGCCGAGTAAGCCGACTCTACTGGCAGCGTGTAGGGCATCAGCATGTAGGAAGCCACACGTACCGGCAACAGACCAGTGATCAGAGCCTTTAGCCCATGCTTCTCTTTACACGCCTCACAGAACACTGCAACACACATTTAGCCACGTTCATTCTCACACCTAGTAACTAACTCAAACAACAATAGACCTGGGTACTTATTTCATTAGAAGAGACTTTCATATAACATGAAGGTTTATGCATGAACGTGATACGTACAGATTATCGTAATATAATACAACAAAATCTTCAACATGTACAAATAAAAATCGAGTTATAAAGCTAGTTGTAGAACTTATCACCTTTCTTAATGGGCGCGGGAAGGTAATTGACAAGCTGTTCATCCAACCACCAGTGGTGCTCCCCCAGGAGGCGGAGTCTTCGCAGCATCCAATCCTGCGTCGACTCAGTGACGCAGCAGCAGGTGGGTAGGTCCTGCGTCAGGGCCAGATCTACTTTTGGACATTCAGCTTGCAGCAGATCTGCGGTTGACATCACATCGGTGTTAATGCAATAGTTTTAATCTTTCCTAACTTACTGTCTTAGTCTACTGCTTTTCATTCATTGCTATACCACAGAACTGTTGAATGTGACCAGTGTTCGAATTGAGGAGGGGGGGGGTCATTAACCAATAAGGACCCTCAATAAGGCCCAAAACAATTAACTTGGTGAGTCCCCTGATGTTTCATAGAAACTAGAATACTAGGAACGTAAACCCATGTTTTTTTGCTCAAATTATTGCGCTGACACGATGTGACATTGTTATTTGTCCCAGTTTCATAAGTAATCCAAATGAGACTTTTTTTTTATTTCACCTGAAAACTCTAAACACGCTCGTATTTTCTGAAGGAATTTACAGACAGCGACTGAGAGAGTGGGTCCTCATTTTCACCTCACGATGCCGGTAAGATATAATTCTACTTTGTTTTATGATACTTGTTACCTAATTTATTGACAATGACTAAGCATTTATCTCAACTGAACAGCTGCTAAGCTACAATTTTAACGTGTCAGATATGGAGCGTAAAGACGGATGCGAGTGCAGATAAAAGATAAATGTTTAATCACAAAGGGAATAAAACACAAAACATGAACTCTGAAAACGTGATGCACCGTAAAACACCAACACATGTATCAAAACACAAACATGGAAACAAGGCGTGCATAAAGACGAAGAACGCAAGACGACCAGTGTGACTTAAATAGTCATGCTGATTAACCAAAAACGTGAATGAGGTGAAACCAGTCATGTGACGTAGCAGTGGCTGCTGGGAGTCGTTGTCCCTGCATATCCATGACAATGTGCAAGTAGTCTTTCTTTATCTAACGCTATGTTAGCTCACTATCACACAGTTGTAACTAGCCATTTAATGCAGTTCTGAGAAAAATAAAATCTCCCATTCTGAATTAAACAACTTTGTACTTTTGTATCTAGTAACACCTTCAAGGTACTAGATTCAAAATGACCTAGTTGTTTAATTCAGAATGGGTTGACTGAGGTTTTATTTTAAAATGTTCAACTGCTTTCGGAGAACATGTCACAGTGAACTTCAGGATTTTGAAAAACAAAAATGTTTATTTAGTACATAAATTTAGTTTATCTAGTACGGGTCAGACACATTTTTTGGGGTTGTGGTATGTGGGAGGGTGGGGAGGGGTTTTGGTGGTGGTGCTGGTGGAGGGTAGGGCGGGGGTATGCGACAAGAATTTTGACACAGTTTGAATGCCAACTGTGACATTGATGATTGTGATTGGTCAGAAGGTGTTTTTTTTACTTTCTCTAACCACAGCTCGGACAGTAGTTGGACAGTACATCATCTAAACAAACAAATTTTAAACCACACTATCATTTGATATAATATGTATCAAATATAACTTCATGCCCTCAGGTGATTTATTCCTTACTTCGCAAATAGGTAATAATTCATGATTATTCTCTAATGGACAGCTTTTTAACAGTATATCGCCCTGTCCTGTTGGTGTGTAAGTTACTTCAAGTTTGTAACTAATACACAGGTAAACAATATACAAATAAATATTTTCACGCTCAAAATGTATATGGATTTACATGTAAGCAATTTATATGTATTTCCATTTTCAGGAAATGACTCACTGTTGTCCGAGAGGAATCGTAGAGCATCTTTATACCCGTGCTGACACAGCTCTGCCATTACCTGTAATAAGAGACACAACACAGAGCACAGATATTACTATCATCATTGTATGTTTTTTCTTCTTTCGGTGCTTTATATAAGCTATTCTTTGTGGAATACCTTTGTAACCCGCTCGGGGGGTATTACAGCGTGTGATGATTAATGAGTAATTGAGATACCTAGATGGTCGGAATTGGGCCAGATCAAAAGACTATAGGTTCACTCGCTGGAGCCACGAGTTGGGTGACGAAAGTGAAATAATACACCAAATACACAATTTAAGTTAACTTTGTATATTGTATAAAATACCCAAGAGGAACAAATACAACAGTAAGGAAATAAAATAAATGAAATAAATACAAATTTAGAATACTAAACTTATATCCTAAACAGTTATCAGAAGAACACAGTGTCTGTACACTAAACAATTATTAATTTAACACAACTTCCTTCACCAATGTGATACTTCAAATCAGATCACCCTGAACTACTTAACTTGACTAAACTCGGGTCGTGGTGAGACAGAGTTCAAAGTCCCACGGTTTACAGAGTACCGAGTCAGTCTGAGTGTCCTCCTCCAAAGGACACAAGTGTCAATGTGCACACAGTTCTACCTGATCCCTTGGGCCAAGGGAAAAAACTAATCAGAGCTCTCCCACGCAATGTGCTGAAACTGCAACCTCCTAGCTGCAGTCAGGTTCGAGATCAAGTGGGGTTGGCTCGCCATCCATTACTGGAACAATGTCTCTGAGGTTATCCAGAACCTTCGCCGACGGGTCGGACTCCACCGTATCCGCGGTCAATCAACATCCGAACTCAACATTAAAACCTGACCAGTGCAAGAGAATGGCACATTATTTAGATGTTTTTAAAAATATATTTTTTTGTGGGTTTTTTTTTTTGGGGGAAAAAAAAAAAAAAAAAAAATAAAAATATTTTTGTTTTTGTTGGGTTTTTTTTTTTTTTTTTTTTTTTTTTTTTGGGGGGTGGGGGGGGGGGGGGGGCCCGGTGTAGCAACTCTCACTCCTTTAGGCTGATGTCTTGACAGCACCCTGACCTCGTATTGGATAATACTAATATTCAGTCTGACTTATTTATTTAATTAATACATTTATATCTCAGTTTTACCCCTGGTTACACCTTATAAAGAATAATCTATAAAAAAAAAATCGGAAGATATTTTTGGTGAAAAAAAATGTATAAATGTTTTCTGTTATAAACATAAACATGCGCAGTTGCATCACTCATACACTGAGACCATCGTAAGCATGCAGATTTTAACTTCCTGTTATGTAACTACAGTGAAGAGATGAGTGGAGTGGAGGAGGAAGAGGAAGAGGAGGAAGACGAGGATGGCGCCTACGGCACTCTTACCGTAGGCTCGGGAGGGAAAAACACTTTGCTGAGCCTGCACACGTTTCCCCAGTTGACCTGAATGCTAGTGTTGGTGAATCGCAGTTCGTGGAAACTACTGGAATTATCCTTGGGGCAAATGTCGCTTTCTCCAGAGAATGGTGAGATGGAGATGGTGTTCTTCATCTCAGACTGGGGCAGATTATTGCTCATCCCACCATCAACATACCTCTGTGGAGACAGAGAAAAGGAGAGAGTGCTAAACATGAATGCATTTCCCCTAAAACAACGTAGAAAGGTTTGTTTTTGACTGTATTATCCTGCCTTGGCTTTATGGAAAGATCACAACAGAGAGATAAGAAGCCAGTTTTACACACGTGGCTGCAAAAACGGGTAATGGAGGCTATAAATACAGACATAGTATTTTATTTTAATAATTATTATGTTGATATTTTTACAGTTGAGCTCATAATGTTACATATGACTTGCAGAATCTACAAAATGTTCATGATTTAAAAAAAAAAAGAGAGAGAAAAAAAATGGCATTTTTTAAAATGTAGTACTGCCCTGAATAAGCTACATAAGATATTTACATGTTTTCCAGAAGGCAAATAACAATTTACAAAGATTATCTCCTTATTATGGCTCTTAATGTGTCGTGTTGCCTTCTTGGGCATCAGTGAATGTTTGCACCTTTTGTAATAGTTTAGCTAATAGTCTACGAGTCCCTCGGTTGTCCTCAGTGTGAAAAGATGGATCTCAACATCATATAATAAGGGGGCAAAATGCAGAAGATTCTGGAAAAGCAAAGAATGTGCAGGACCTGGAGGATTTTTCTGAAGAACAGTGGACAGTTTAACTGCTCAGGACAAACAAGGGACTCGTGAACAACTCTCTGAGAAAATAAACAGAGTCGTTGATCATCCAGGTAACGACACACGGTATTAATAATCCAGCGTATGTAAACTTTTGAACTGGTTCATTTGTGTAAATTCAGTTATTATTAACCATTCTTTTGGTAGAGAACGGCTCTTGTGTTTAGGCTTGTTGTCTTGCTGCATGACTCACTTTCTCTTGAGATTCAGTTCACAGACAGATGTCCTGATATTTTCCTTGACAATTTGCTGGTATTCAGATTCATTGTTCCATCAATGATGGCGAGTCGTCCTGGCCCAGATGCAGCAAAACAGACGCAAACCACGACACTACCACCACCATGTTTCATAGATGGGATAAGGTTCATATGCTGGAATGCAGTGTTCTCTCCAAACATAATGCTTCTCTTACAAACCAAATTTCTATTTTGGGCTCATCTGTCCACAAAACTTTTTTTCCAATAGCCTTCTGGCTTGTCCACGTCATCTTTAGCAAACTGCAGAAGAGCAGCAATGTTCTTTTGGAGAGCAGTAGTTTTCTCCTTGTAACCCTGCCATACACTCCATTGTTGTTCATGATACACTTCCATAAACAAGATCAGACTCTGATAGATCCCTGTTCTTCAAAAAATTTTTTTTAATTTTTTCACCTTCAAATTAACCCTAATATTTTACATACTTTTGCCACTCACAGATATGTAATATTGGATCATTTTCCTCATTAAATAAACAACCCAAGAATAATATTTTGTCTCATTTGTTTAACTGGGTTCTCTTTGTTTACTTTTAGGACTTGTCTGACAATCTGATATGATTTATGCAGATATATAGAACATTCTAAAGGGTTCACAAACATTCAAGTATGAAAACATATGTTATGTGAAATAGCTTACTTAAGGCAGTATTAAATAAAAAACTAAATAAAATTGTATTGCAAAAAAAATGGAAACAACTTTTTTTTTTAAATTATTAACATATTGCAGATTCTGCAAGTCATATATAAACGTATGATCTCAACTGTATAATTTGTTTCTTACATGAAAAATTAATAATCATCAATTAAGAGAAGTTGTTTTTAAACAATTATTTTAGGGATTTTCTCCATTTTCGCTTTTAACCAGACAATTCAAGAATATAAATTCACTTGTTACTGAGATAGCTGCAGAAGAAAAACATATTTCAGTCCAGGAAAGTCTTCAGTCATTATTAAAACACAGTACATATACAAACTAAACAATATGGCTTCTCTGCCTCCTGAAGTGCCACTGTGTGTGTGAGTGTGTGTGTGTGTGTGTGTGAGAGAGAGAAAGAAACAATGAACCTCGTTTTATTCCCTTGGTGTAACCGGTCATAATGACACGTTGGCAATGGAGTTGGCACGCAACATGGCACTGATATCAAACAATGTCTGTCTAAAGTCCAGATATAAAACTGAAACTTGTTCATCTTCACTGAAGCTACTATAGCTGCGTACAAAAGTTTGCACACCCCTAGGACTAAATTAAGTTTAATTTAAGCCAACAAAACTGAGTGTTAGGTTTCTTCATTATTAAGGTTAAATGTTAAGATGTTAGTAGTGAAAATGCAAACATTGACATTTGCAGTTTTGAATGGGAAATAAATATACCTTTATGATACCACTGTCATATATCAAGGAGGTAACTCTGGAATTCATTTCTCAGCAGCCACTGCACCATATTACATCACTGTCACATGAACACCTGCATCACATTTTTTGTTTAACAAGCACTCATATATTGCCACGGTTTGCACTGCTTCCTCGTCCTACGTATTATCTAACTTCCCCCTTGCCCCTGTGCCATGTTTTGTTTCCTAGTTTATGTTTAGCCTTAGCCACAGTAGTCTGCCTAGCTGTCTTTGTTTTATTGTTTGTTTGTTTGTTTATTAATTGTTTGAAGATCTGCGCTTGCTTCCGTATTCCTCTTTGTAACGTGACAACCACGGCACGCGTGAATTCTGCTTGGTCTTTCTAGAAGGCGTTTCTTAATTTTCTAGAACAGCAGCTCTGACAGTAGTTCTGGCTGCAAGGTTTATAATAACACGCTCCCATAATAATACGTTAACATTTCCATAGTAACAACGTACACAGAGTCGTGTATGGTGGATAATACAATAATTGAATCATAATAATAAAGGAAATAGAAACAGTCGTCTGGAAGGAAACTTTTATTAGCAATTAGGAAAGGAGTCTCCGGTGCTATTGTTATCAGAGGTAGCGCTGTAGCTTTAGGTTTTTCGCCATGAGAAAGTCTTCAGGATAGAGGACGGTGTCATTAGCTGTTATAACCTCGAATAAAAGTTAGGACAATTATTTATAGAACACGATAACAGGAACTTACATGTTCCCTGGACATTCCACAACACTAAATGCAACCATAAATGGATAAAAAGTAGAATGTGTATTTTTCTTTAAAGAAATAATAAATTGCTGTGATACAAGAGGAACAAAACAATTTTGGCATGTGCTGTAATTAAAAATGATTCAACTTCAGAGTTGTAACAGTAGCTCTGCTTCAGTATCGGGACACATCACACCACCCCGTGTTTGATTCTTTTCCTATAATAACAGCACGCCCCCAAGTGTTTTATTCCTTACATAACTTGTATGCCATTCCATTACCTTTATTAAATACCGCTGATGTCTTTCAAATCCGCTAAACAGATTTGCATGCCTCTCAGTTGTAATATTCACTCTGTATTTCCGGTATAACTGTCATACACTGATTGCCAAATCATGTGCGGAGATAGAGAAGTTTAAAAATAAACTTTTGCCTTTGCTATTTTTTTAAAGCTATGATGAGCTTCATTTTGAACTTAAAATATTTTTTTCCTTTAGAAACGACAGGGTGAGTGCAAACTTTTGCATTCAACTGTAGACATACCAAGGTTTTTTTTTCCAAAACTGTCCAGTTGGATGTTTTGAACCCATGTAACCCCTAGTTAAGGAGGAGTTATTTGTATACATCGATCTGCAACCCGCCCAGAGTCCTGAAAGAGACCTTGGCTGTGTTCCAGCACCCTCTAGTACACACTGTACAGTGAGGACACACGGGGAGGAGGGCAGAGTGCTCCGAGAGACCGGTATGCAACTGACTTGATCATTTTTAAAGAACTTCTTGTGCTCAAAAGCCCATAGATACAAATCCTACTTAGCATAATAAGCTCATCCAAACCTGTAAATGAAACATGGTAATGTGGCCTGATACATGGCCCCTAGTGACTCATTTCTCCAACACAGCAAGCTCTCATATCAAGAACATAAATCCTTAGGGAGTAGCCGAGTGTAATAGCACTGTAAGCAATCATATGCAACATGAAATGCATTCTTTTTGGTTTAAAATTAGTTTAGCTACAACCATTGACACTTACGACTCCACGGAAGGCAGGAGGGAACAGACCACAGAAAACAGGGATGAAACTGCTACAGATGAGTGCCTGGGAATAAGAGAATTTTTTTTTATACATTAAAAAAAAAATCCATGTTACATAAATTCAACTAATGAATAAATGCTGGAAATAAGGCAAATTATCTCATAAATAAACAGGAATATTTTCAAGCTTTAACTGAGTAAAAAGTCTAGAAACAGGTCTATTATTCTTGTATGTTTTATTGTAATCGAATAATGAGAAATAAAAGAAGTTTTCACTTGCAGTGAACATACTCAATGTGTTGTCACTATAAATAAAAAACTTCTTTGCCCTCTTTGTTTTGTCCTAATGGTAACAAAAGAATTGCACTCGACTATAAGTTTTATGATCACAGTGAAATGTCTCCACCGACAAGGCTCCCTCACCTGAATGAGCTCATCTTTGGAGTTAAACTCAGAGACCAGCACGTTCTCCCCATCACTGACGCGTGTCAGAGACACACACAATTTACCGCTGACGAGTGTATGTGCGTCTTCAGGCAGGTCTCGCTGAAGGCCCGAGCGCATCACTTTGACTAGGTTGAACGTGGGATGCAGAGGGCCAAGGTTACGCTTCCGAGCTTCCTTAGCAACGTCGATCACATTCCCACAGCATTTTTCTGCAACATGAAAACATACAAGACAAGAATAAACTACCCACCAGGATAAGGAACTCACAAGAATAAACTACCCACAAAGATAAACTACTCACAAGAATAAACTACCCACCAGGATAAGGAACTCACTAGAATAAACTACTCACAAGGATAAGCAACTCACAAGAATAAACTACTCACAAGGATAAGCAACTCACAAGAATCAAGGATAAGCTACCCACAAGGATAAGCAACTCACAAGAATAAACTACTCACAAGGATAAGCAACTCACAAGAATCAAGGATAAGCTACCCACAAGGATAAGCAACGCACAAGAATAAACTACCCACAAGGATAAGCAACTCACAAGAATCAAGGATAAGCTACCCACAAGGATAAGCTACGCACAAGAATAAACTACCCACAAGGATAAGCAACTCACAAGAATAAACTACCCACAAGGATAAGCAACTCACAAGAATCAAGGATAAGCTACCCACAAGGATAAGCTACTCACAAGAATAAACTACCCACAAGGATAAGCAACTCACAAGAATCAAGGATAAGCTACGCACAAGAATAAACTACCCACAAGGATAAGCTACTCACAAGAATAAACTACCCACAAGGATAAGCAACTCACAAGAATCAGAGATAAGCTACCCACAAGGATAAAATACTCACAAGAATAAATACCCACAAGGATAAGCAACTCACAAGAATCAAGATAAGTACCACTAAGGATAAGCTACCCACAAGGATAAGCTACTCACAAGAATAAACTACCCACAAGGATAAGCAACTCACAAGAATCAAGGATAAGCTACCCACAAGGATAAGCTACGCACAAGAATAAACTACCCACAAGGATAAGCAACTCACAAGAATAAACTACCCACAAGGATAAGCAACTCACAAGAATCAAGGATAAGCTACCCACAAGGATAAGCTACTCACAAGAATAAACTACCCACAAGGATAAGCAACTCACAAGAATCAAGGATAAGCTACGCACAAGAATAAACTACCCACAAGGATAGACTCACAAGAATAAACTACCCACAAGGATAAGCAACTCACAAGCATAAACTACCCACAAGGATAAGCAACTCACAAGAATCAAGGATAAGCTACCCACAAGGATAAAATACTCACAAGAATAAACTACCCACAAGGATAAGCAACTCACAAGAATCAAGGATAAGCTACCAATAAGGATAAGCTACCCACAAGGATAAGCTACTCACAAGAATAAACTACCCACAAGGATAAGCAACTCACAAGAATCAAGGATAAGCTACCCACAAGGATAAATTACCCGCAAGGATAAGCAACTCACAAGAATCAAGGATAAGCTACCCACAAGGATAAATTACCCGCAAGGATAAGCTACTCACAAGGATAAGCTACCCACAAGAATAGGCTACCCACAAGGATAAGCAACTCACAAGAATAAACTACCCACAAGGATAAGCTACCCACAAGGATAAGCTACCAACAAGAATAAGCTACCCACAAGGATAAGCAACTCACAAGAATAAACTACCCACAATTATAAATTACCCACAGGGAGAAGCTACCCACAAGGATAAACTACTCACAAGAATCAAGGATAAGCTACCCACAAGGATAAGCTACCCACAATAACAGGAACAAAAAAAATCTTACATGTAAATAATAATAACAACAACAATAACAACAATAATAATAATAATAATAATTTCATATGGTGAACATATACATGAATGAATCATGTGCTAAAAGTAAAAACACATGCACTACATGTGAAATTAAAATCTGGATGAATCTGGAAAACAAAATCACATCCAATAACTCCACATGCACTTTACAGGATGTGAAGAATTCAAATGAAAATACATTTAAAATGAGGATTAAACAAATAAACATTAACATGCGAGAATCACGAGGATTAGTACACATTCACAAAATATGGATTAAACCGTGAAAATGTAATTGATCACGTGTGAAGTTCGTGTGATTTTTCTGTAATGGACGCTGAAGATCCCCATGTGTTACTCTTTCAAAGTGTCTGTGTGCGCGCGCGCGTGTGTGTACAGTATACCTAAGCATACACCGCTGGTGAGCACAGCTGCATTTAGAGCTCCAGCTGAGGCTCCGTAAATCTTATTGGCTCGGTGGACGAGGAAAGGCGCGCGCTCCAGAAGGCAGCTGGACACCCCGAGGTGGTAAATCCCTAAAAACCCGCAACCGGCGAACGACAGGTTCCACCCCGCACTCAGGTCCAACATCCCCGCAGAGTAAGATTCCAGCTCGTGCTTCCTAATAACGCGGTGGTTTGCACCTGCTTTTCTTTCCGTCCATATCGCGTTATGAGCCGCTCAGCCAATAGGAAGCCGCCCATGATCAGCCCCTTTCTCCGCCCATCGTCCTCCCATCACCCCTACAGAGCAGCTTTTACAGGGCAAAAAACCTCGTGTAAACCAGGCTTAATGTGAACAGCTGAGGAATTCTTTTTTTTTTTTTTTTATCACAGGCTTTATATTTCTTTTCACGTGTTTCAGATGGACACATTGGATACAAATCAGAATAATAATAATAATAAAAAAACTCATGTTGTAAAGGGTGTTTATTGTTGTTGCCATGGTTTTGTCACCTTAGAGCCCACATATGGTCCTGGAGAACAACTCAGGCCACTCATTAGCTTAATATTATTGGGATCAGTTATGTTAAAGCAATGAAAACACCTGAATGTCCATTGTTTCATGTAACTATATGTGGGGGGGGGGCGGCGACTTTTGAACAGGACGATTGGTATAAATAATTATTGTTTTGCTTAAAGATCATATTTTTGTTTATTTAGTTCTGCCCTTCATAAGCTACATAAGATGGTTACATGTTTCCCAGAAGACAAAATAATAACAATTTCCAAAGATCGTTCTGCTCAAAAGTTTACACCCCCTCTCTCTTAATGCATCGTGTTACCTTCTTGAGCATCAGTGAATGTTTGCACCTTTTGTAATAGTCGTGTACGAGTCCCTCAGTCGTAATCAGTGGGAAAATATGCATCTGAACATCATATAGTCACTGTTGGAAAGAGGTCAAAAAGGTGCAAAAGATGCTGGAAAAGTAAAGAATGAGCAGGACCTGGAGGATTTTTCTGAAGAACAGTGGGCAGTTTAACTGCTCAGGACAAACAAGGGCCTCATGAACAACTCTCACAGAACATAAACACAGTCATTGATCATCCAGGTAACGACACACGGTATTAAGAATCAAGCGTGTGTAAACTTTTGAACTGGTTCATTTGTGTAAATTCAGTTATTACTGTGTCTGGTGGATTATATGTAAACATCTGTTATGTGAAACAGCTTATTCACGGCAGGGCTAAATGAACAACTATACACAATTTTTATGATACTTCCCATTAAAAAAAAAGATTAACATTTCGAAGATTCTGCAAGGGGTATGTACATTTATGAGCACAATTGTACCTACGGATGGTGTAGTGGGATCTACCAAAAGAGAGCGATGCAGCGGCTCAAACAGATCAGCTTCCAAAGCTTCGGCTTTCATCCTAATGTCACCATCAACACCATCACACTCATCATCTGAAAGATCACTCTGAGCCAAGCAGAGTCTCTGCTGTAACTCAGAATCGTATAGCAGAATCGCAGCCCAACATTTGCACCAGCTGCTCCACTACTTTCACGTTGGATTCGTCATTAATGTGACGTTGAACGTTGCTGGAAAATGATGTCGAAAGAAACTCTTACACGTTTGTTTTTTAGGAACAAAACCTGACTGTTATCCCTTATGTTTGAGATTAGTGAAATTTTCCCTCCTATTATTGTGACTGTGCTAGCAATAACAATATCCTTGTCATATTAGTGCATCTAATTCATCACAGGAATAACAAAAATTCAGCATCAACCTCCTACTTAGCACCACCATTTCAATTGAATCATATTTAATGTGTTTCAGAGTGGAGGTTTCTTCTCAGCTGTTAAGTCTAGACATTGTTAAGGGATTTATATTTCTATACAGCCTGTATGACTGTGCTTAGAATAAATGGGTGTTTGTACAGTATAGACACTATTATGTAAAAAAATAAATAAATAAATAAATAAATAAATAATAATAATAATAATAATAATAATAATAATAATAATAATAATAATAATAATAATAATAATAAATAGTGGTTGTATTAACATTAACATTAAATCATGGCTTCCAGATTAGATTGTCATCTGCACAAGCTTCATTATACAATGATTATTTTTAGATTGCACATGCTCATGGGTGCTGTATAAGCTATATACAGTAGAGGTACTCTTGCTCTTATTTGCCAGTACACATTAGGTTGTCTTCCAATGCTGAAAGTTTTAAAACCTCACTGAAAACCTAGCGTTCTTTCTCTGGCATTGGGATCAATGTCATCTTATTACTTTGTGTATTTTTCTTTGTCAGTTTATGTAATTTATTGTCTAATTTTGTTACACTGTGCACAGCACTTTGGTCAGCAGTGGCTGTTTTAAATGTGCTTTAGAAAAAAAAGTGCTTTGCCTTGCCCTGCCTTGTCTTATTTACATGGGGTAAGATATTGTTTCGTGTTTCATGATTCAAGTTTATCGTCTCTTTCTGTGCATAAAGAGTGCTTTAAGCATCTACAGTATATACAATGAAATTCTTGTGCTTGAGTTGCACACTCCTACGCAGACACGGTGCAAAAATGATCAATGAGCTCTTCTTATGTAGTACGAAAAGTAGCAAACTGTAAGCAATGAACACAGGCAAGAGACCATTCAAGATAATATTAATGTGCTCTAAGCAAGTAAAAAAAAAAAAAAAAGATAAAAAGATAAGCTGTAAACATTGCATGCAGTCAGAACGTGATACTGTGGGAGATATTGCACATGCAATACTTTAAATAATTAGTGTACTCTGAGCAAGTAAAAAAATATTATAATAATAATAATACTAATAAACTGTAACATTGCATGCAGTCAGGAAGTGACACAGTTGGAGATATTGCACGTACAGTACCAGGACAGATATCAGTCTATCCATCAGCTTGTTAGGGAGAAGGGTTGGATAAGCTAAATCTACGTACTCTTCAAAACAGAGGAGAGCAATTCTGTCATAATTGTACATCCCTTCCGGATTGAAGCCAGTGAGCGGCTGAGGCCACGCCTCTCAGGCTGGTGCTGATGCTGAGCGCAGAGCGGAGAGAGAGAGAGAGAGAGAGAGAGAGAGAGAGAGATTCGTGGCATTACATCACTTCAGGAGAATGTGATTGGCTGGAGATCAAGGCGCCTGCAGTCCTGCACGTCTTCGCCATCACAGCCGAGACTAAGCGACGTGATCTCAAATGCATCTTTTTCTAAATAAACACGAAAGGAATTAATTGCATCGACATCCTTGGCTGTGAAGATGGCAGAAAGCGAGGTGGACACGCCGAGCACCCCGATAGAGTACGAGAGCAAATACTTCGAGCATGATGGAGTTCGCCTTCCTCCGTTTTGTCGAGGGAAGATGGACGAGATCGCCAACTTCTCCCTCAGAAGTAGTGACATATGGATTGTTACTTATCCGAAATCAGGTATGTGTGCACGGTGCGTCCTGGACTAGCTGCTTGATGAATTCATAGTAGAGTTCTAATGCCTTCTGTCTTGTGCTGCTTACGTGGGTGGGTGCTGATGGGTGGCTGTTTATTAGGAATCAAATCAGTCACTTTAACAGCAACAACAACAACAACAACAACAACAACAATAAACACGTGTGTAGCAATGCATTTTATTTAATTCTTATTCATAATATTGCCCAGATGTGTGTATTTATAGTCACCCATTACTGGTTTTTTTTTTCTGACGCAGTAGGCCTATATAATGCGAAAAGCCTTACATTGTTGTTGTTGTTGTTGTTTTTAATTTAAAGATTCATTTTGGTTTATCATTTGATTCTTTTCTTTTGTTTCCACGCGAGACTGATCTACACTACACACGTCTATTGGAGTGAGTGTTTTTTCAACACTTAGGTCCAAATTGCGTCATTAAACTTTGGAGTCAAATCCAATGAATTTATGACTCATTTGAAAGTTTATTTCCTCCTCCATAAAAGAAAATGAACTAAAAAGGAGTCGAAGAGAAGATTAAGAGCGTGTGTGAAATGACACACTCCGACCAAAGCTAGTCCAGTGTTTACATCTGTTCTTTTCTTGCCGTGCGTCATGAGCGCGCGCTCGGATGCGGGGCTGCTGCGGAGAGTCTGCGTGACGCGCGGTGATGATATGACAACCTGAGCCAGCTCGGGTGGGTCCCGTTCAGCGCAAAGCCTCATGGGAGGTTAAGACCAGCATTTCCGCGATATGTAGCCTGAATGTACAATGAAAGTGTTTACAGTTCCCTTACAGAAACATCACATGAACGTCACGTGAATAATAATAATAATATTAATCACATGGTTCATATGTGGAATTTGTATTTCTGTGGTTAGTGTACAATTCACATGGTATGTTTCACACATTTTTCACATGTAGTGTATGTGGTTGCATGTGGTTGATTTGTACATACATCCATTTTCTATACCGCTTATCCTACTGGGATCCTAAGTCTATCCCAGGGAGGATTGGGTACAAGGCGGGGTACACCCTGGACAGGGTGCCAATCCATCACAGGGCACAATCACATACACACTCACACACCCATTCATACACTACGGAAACTTTGGACACGCCGATCAGCCTACCATGTATGTCTTTGGACTAGGGGAGGAAACCGGAGTACCCGGAGGAATCCCCAGTATCACGGGAAGAACATGCAAACTCCACACACACAGGGCTGCAGAGAGAATCGAACCCCCGACCCTCGAATTAATTAATTCTAATGTGATCTTTGTTGGATTTGTTAATTCTGTGATTATTTTCACATGATTTTACATGATTACCTGGGTTCACGTGCAATTTCAGGGTATACCCTGTTTTTCCCACTCACATAATCACATGTGAAAACAAAACAAAACAACAACAACAACAACAAAAAACCCCTGACGATGACATGAGAAATGCATGTGATTTTTCTGTAAGGGCTCCAGTGTAGGAGTGCTAATGCAGCGTATGAGCCAATTTACTGTAGGCATTCATTAAACACTGGGGAACTTGTATCTATATAAGGCCCCTATATGTTATATATCAACCTTGCACATTATGAAATATGCAACTTGATATAAACAGGAAGTGGCAGCTACGTTAAAGACGTTCACTCTCAGCACTTATTTCATTTAATGTGAAAATTACTCAGGAAGGAAGGTAGCCTGGTTTCTCTGGGGACTCTGATACAGCCTCGATATAACCACAGCCAGATCAGCTACAGCCGAGCTAGAACCTGATCCGAGAGAATGCAAGAGGCAAATACAGACTGAGAGACTTCAAATAAGAATGATAAAGAGCGAGGCTGAGTAGGACAAAACTATCTGAGGGAGGGGCTGAAATCACCTGATCCCAATCTTACTTATATTGTGTTAACAGTCAAATATATCTCAAACTGGTAGATGAATGTAGGAGGCATGGGTGGAAGGCCCACTGCGAGCCCGTTGAGGTGGGATGTAGGGGCTTTGTTGGGTGGTCTGTACATCTGACACTCATTCTCCTTGGCATCAGACGGTTGCATACATATAAGAACATCATTGAAGATGTAGAAAAAGCATTGAGGTGGCTATGGATCAAGAAATATGATCCATGGTGTAGTGTGCCACTTGGATACAAGCCGGGCCTGATCACTAATGGCTGAGTTACCTAGGTGGCGGTGTATGATGATTGAATACTTAAAACACCCAATGACCCTTGGTGTGTCCAAGTCGCACCATCTGGTGTATCAAGAAACTTCCAATAGTTCAACTTAGTCAGTCAGACAGTGGGCAGTATGCAAATAGTCATAGCAAGCGTAGACAAAAGGGCAATCTATAATCTATATGGGTAATCAGGAGCAACACTCAAAAACGACACAACAAAGACAGTTGGCAAGACGTCGCAAAATACACTGAAGATTGCATGGGATTGTATATGAGTGAACTAGGAAGTGAAAGCGGTTGTGCACGAGGGACTGTACTAGTACTCAAGGGATATCATCCTCTACTGGTGGGGAGGGGTATCGTTGCACATTAATATGATAGCAGTTAAGATAAGGACCCCTAACAAGCATCCAAACCAACACAGAAATTTGTGCAGACTCTAAAAAAAAAAAACATTTTGTAATGAAAATCCCAGTCTCTGGATTTTAGTCCTTTTAAAAGCCTGTAAATTGAAAAGGACAGCCCTCGTGCACACATCAAAGAATGTAAAGGAGCTTGAAATGTTGTGTATAAACATCGGCGTGGTTTAAGATCCTGTACATTATGACGTTTTATTTATTTATTTATTTATTTATTTACACATTTCCATGGCAGTTGCCTGTGAGTATGGAGCTGATTGTCTCATTGTCTCACACCAGCATCAGTTACAGCAAACCATTACTCAAGCTAAAGTTTTCTGCAATTTAGGAATGTGTGTGTGTATCCAAGAAGAAAGAAAAAAAAACAACAGTGGCGTTGAGGAAAAAATAGGTCCCGTTGTTGATGGCTGTGAAGTCATGCGTGGGAAATAGAAAGCCTCTACATTAGCCATTAGGCACAAATGAGCACATTTACTGAAGCTTTTAGCACACACTAAATGGCTATGGCTAATGCACTGTAGCAGTTTGGAAGTAGAACCCACGTAGATATATTGATTATACTGATTATACTGAATGTACTGATTACTATCGAATACTTAATGCATCATGTCTTCAAAGAGCATAATGAAGTGTAATTATCTGTCGTTTTATCTGGGACTGATTTCTATACATTCTTTCATTCATTCATCCTCTGCAGTAGAGCTGCACTGTGCACAAGGCAGGAACATTAAACCTTGAAAGTGCTGCCCAGGGTCGTTTCAAGAGTTTGATCATTACTGGCACACAGGCCCTCCAAGAATTTTTGCAAAAGTACTTCAATTTACTAATGACTACAAATTGACACACTACTCATTAACACAGCGATAAGCGTTAGCCTGGTAGTTGCTTCAACTTAGCTACAATATCATATTATGAATTATTATCTGACTACAAGTCGAGGTTTCCATGGGGAAAGGGAGGGGGAGCACAGCGACGGGGGAGGGGCTTATGATTGAAGAGGATGCGCAGGATATTTTTACTCCAACTAGCGTTAAAATCAGCCTTCATGTTTTAAATCATTCAAATGATGTAAATGATAACGATTAACGAATCGGAAAGTTTACTGTCGGACGTATCTGCTGTAATCCACCTCATCGGACAATGATTGATCAGGAAAATGTAACTGGGCCACAGAAGGGTCTAGTGATGCCCCTGGTGTCACCATTCCATAACAGGGCGAAGAATAAGCAGATGGTTGTTGTGATATGTTGTTATTTAACAAAGAACAACAATTAATTGTTGATTTGAAAGTTTCTGAGGGAACAGCTGTTGAATTATTCTATAATATAAGTGACTGTGCAGTGTATTTGTGCTAAATCATCACGCTCGTGTATAGGACACAAGTTAGACTGAGTCTACGCAGATCCCGCAGATTATTTTTTTTTTTTACATTATAATAATAGTTAGCTGCTTCCTGTTTGGTATGTTGTCTAAATAAATTGCTCCTGAGACATGTGCAACTTCCATCTTTCTTATTAATTCACTATAAACTGTATATAGTGAATACTTTAATACATAGTTGTCTTTTAAAAAAACAAAACAACTAAAAACGTTTTTCTGTCACGAAGGTACGAGCCTGCTGCAGGAGGTAGTGTATCTTGTGAGTCAGGGGGTGGACCCAGATGAAATTGGACTCATGAATATTGATGAGCAACTTCCAGTGTTGGAGTATCCTCAGCCTGGCTTAGATATTATTCAGGTATGTGCGCACACACACACACACACACACACACACACACACACACACACACACACACACACACACACACACACACACACACAAAGATACAAAAAAAGTTAAAGGTAATAATAATAATAATATAATAATAATAACAATAATAATAATAATAATAATAATAATCATGAGCACCTGTGAAGCTTAATATACCAAATGTCTTGTTGGTTAAATTAAACTGGTTACAGTGGCATAGTTATAATGCACAATGAACACATTCATATCATGTTATAATGCATTTTTATTAACATCATTACAATTACTTCTAAAAATACATTAGTCTTAATAGCTATCGTTATTATGCATTATGAATTGTTACTATAAGTAGCATTCATAACACGTGTAGCACCTTTATAGAGCATTACAAGATGTGTCTTGTTTTTTATTTGTTTTATTTTACACAAATGAACAATGGCAAAGAGATTGTCAGGAAAAAGTGGTGCATGTAGTAATTCCAAATAAATATAATATTGTTCATATGATGTATATATGAATGCATTATAACAGGTTATGAGTGCATTCATAGTTCAATAGACAGAAAGTGTTACTATTAAATTACTTCTTTTTTTTCCCCATTGAACAAGGGTGCGCAAACTTTCAAGTTGTTTTAAACAGCTACACCACACATTTTGTTTATGTAACACAGAGCAAGAGAATCTTTCCTTCAGCTGTGTCAGGATTTCGAGCTAAAATGCACTCGTAGTTTTGCTTTTGGTTTGACTTTACAGGAGCTGACATCACCTCGGCTGATCAAAAGTCACCTTCCGTACCGCTTCCTCCCCACGGCCATGCATAACGGCGAGGGCAAGGTACAACCACATCTCGCTTTGCCATATTAAGTGTACACACTGATGCTAGTGTCCTGCACTGACCCCGGTGAGGATGTGTTTGTGTGTATATACTTCAGGTTATCTACATGGCTAGGAATCCTAAAGACCTGGTGGTCTCCTACTACCAGTTTCACCGCTCTTTAAGAACCATGAGCTACCGTGGAACCTTTCAGGAGTTCTGTCGGCGCTTTATGAACGACAAGTGTGAGTGAGCTACACTCCAAAACAGACTGATGGACTCAAAACAAGCACAGGAATGAATGAGGAAAACACTGACCATACACATTCTCTCTCTCTCTCTCTCTCTCTCTCTCTCCCTCTCTCGCTCTCTCTCACTCTCTCTAGCTCTCTCTCACTCTCTCTTTCTCTCTCTCCCTCTCTCTCCCTCTCTCTCTCTTTCCCTCTCTTGCTCTCTCTCACTCTCTCTATCTCTCTCTCACTCTCTCTCTCTCTTTCTCTCATTCTCACTAATTCTCTCACTCTCATTCCCCCTCCCCCCTCTATCTCTCTCTCTTTCTCTCTGCAGTAGGATATGGCTCCTGGTTTGAGCATGTGCAGGAATTCTGGGAACATCGCATGGACTCCAATGTCCTCTTTCTTAAACATGAGGATATGTACAAGGTACATGTATTACAAGACTGTTACCACATACACACACATACACACACACACACACACACACACACACACACACAGCAGCATGGTTGTTTATCACTGTGGTGCTATTGGACTTTCCACAGGTCAATGTACAAAATCTATAGGCAGAAAAACACACAGGCATTTCTCTATAAGACTATTAGTGCATCTGATATCTAGTATCGACTAGATAACATTACTTAATAAAAAGTTTTTCAGCGTTTTCTCGAGAACTCTTATTAGTTGATAAGATGGTCTATGTCTATGAATGAGGTTTATAATATGCTGTTTCTCTATTGGGATGTATCTATGGGAAGAAACAGTAATAAGTGATGGTAGTAAAGTCCAGTGTTGACACATAAACACAGAAGACGTACCTTAGTTCAACGGTGTTCGAAACAGCAGGCGTGTTCCCCCAACGCTGAAGAGCTAATATCATGAACCAGGGTTGCTAGGTTTCAGCAAAAGTTCCAGCCCAACTAACTCTCAAAAACCACACGAGAGACCTATCCCAACACATTCGGGTATTGGAAAAGAAAGACGCATCTGTCTTCTTCTTTTATTTTTTCCTCAGCTTTTGTGTGGGAAATAATGTCACTGCACGCATTTCTAACATTAGGACGTTGTCCACACCATAATCCCCCTTTCACTCTGCCAATACACACAGCCATCAATACACAGTATCGTAACATAGAAATGGTTCTTTACATCATCGACACACTCGAGCACATACAGTGTGCCTTCATCTGAGGAACATTTATTCGATTTCATTCTGATTATTTGCTATGAAACAAGTTCTTGAAACTAACCCTATCTGACATAAAAATGTGATCTATCTATCTATCTATCTATCTATCTATCTATCTATCTATCTATCTATCTATCTATCTATCTATCTATCTATCTATCTATCTATCTATCTATCTATCTATCTATCTATCTATCTATCTATCTATCTATCTGTCTATCTGTCTCTTTGTGCTTCTATATCTATCTATCTATCTATCTATCTATCTATCTATCTATCTATCTATCTATCTATCTATCTATCTATCTATCTATCTATCTATCTATCTATCTATCTATCTGTCTATCTGTCTATCTATCTATCTATCTGTCTATCTGTCTATCTGTCTATCTATCTGTCTATCTATCTGTCTATCTGTCTCTTTGTGCTTCTACATATATCTATCTGTCTGTCTGTCTGTCTGTGCTTCTATCTATCTATCTATCTATCTATCTATCTATCTATCTATCTATCTATCTATCTACTCTATCTATCCTCTATCTATCTATCTATCTATCTATCTATCTATCTATCTATCTATCTATCTATCTATCTATCTATCTATCTATCTAATATCTATCTACTATCTATCTATCATCTATCTATCTATCTATCTATCTATCTATCTATCTATCTATCTATCTATCTATCTATCTATCTATCTATCTATCTATCTATCTATCTATCTATCTATCTGTCTATCTGTCTATCTATCTATCTATCTGTCTATCTGTCTATCTGTCTATCTATCTGTCTATCTATCTATCTGTCTGTCTCTTTGTGCTTCTACATATATTATCTATCTGTCTTGTGTCTGTCGTGCATGTCTATCTATCTATCTATCTATCTATCTATCTATCTATCTATCTATCTATCTATCTATCTATCTATCTATCTATCTATCTATCTATCTATCTATCTATCTATCTATCTATCTATCTATCTATCTATCTATCTATCTATCTATCTATCTATCTGTCTATCTGTCTATCTATCTATCTATCTATCTATCTATCTATCTATCTATCTATCTATCTATCTATCTGTCTATCTGTCTATCTATCTGTCTATCTATCTGTCTATCTGTCTCTTTGTGCTTCTACATATATCTATCTGTCTGTCTGTCTGTCTGTGCTTCTATCTATCTATCTATCTATCTATCTATCTATCTATCTATCTATCTATCTATCTATCTATCTATCTATCTATCTATCTATCTATCTATCTATCTATCTATCTATCTATCTATCTATCTATCTATCTGTCTATCTGTCTATCTATCTATCTATCTATCTATCTATCTATCTATCTATCTATCTATCTATCTATCTATCTATCTATCTATCTATCTATCTATCTATCTATCTATCTATCTATCTGTCTATCTGTCTATCTGTCTATCTATCTATCTATCTATCTATCTATCTATCTATCTATCTATCTATCTATCTATCTATCTATCTATCTATCTATCTATCTATCTATCTATCTATCTATCTATCTATCTATCTATCTATCTATCTATCTATCTATCTGTCTGTCTATCTGTCTATCTATCTGTCTATCTATCTGTCTATCTGTCTCTTTGTGCTTCTACATATATCTATCTGTCTGTCTGTCTGTGCTTCTATCTATCTATCTATCTATCTATCTATCTATCTATCTATCTATCTATCTATCTATCTATCTATCTGTCTATCTGTCTATCTGTCTGTCTGCCTGTCTGTCTGTCTGTCTGTCTGTCTTTGTTGCTTAGCACCCAGTTGAAGTGGAAATGGAGACTGTGCATAAACAGAAGGTTAAAGTTTCTAAACACACCAACAAGCCAATATGTTGGATCAGAAGGTCAAAGTGAAAACTACACAAGTGTACACTGTGTATACAGTGCAGTGCAGCACCTGATCTTTACATTAACAGTATCTATATCATATAGCTAATCAGCAGAATCACACACACACACACACACACACACACACACACACACACACACACACACATGTTCTTGGCTAGACTTTGACCCCCACACCTCAGATATTCACTTGCATTTTAGTAGAGATTTATTTCATTTTATAGTTACAGCAACAAATATTTCATGCTAATATTAATATTTAATGAATGTTTCAGATGTTATGAATGTGTAATGTAGACATTTTTCATATAAAATGTTAGCTCTGTTCAAAAACCGTAACACAGACTGATATGATATGACACCAAATTAATTTTCGTAATTTTGGGGACGTTTTGTTGTGTTGCTTTTGATAAAACATATATCCTGAAAAAACTATTCAAAAGAAATTTATTATGGGGAAAAACTGAAATTATATACATGTATACGGCTTTTAAAATGATATTGCGTGTAAACCCCCCACCCCCCCACCCTGCTCTCTCTCTCTCACTCTCTCTCTCTTTCTCTCTCTCTCTGTCAATATCTCTCTGTCCTTCTCACACTGTCTCACTCTGTTTGCCTCTCTCTCTATAGGACCTGGCTACGCTGGTGGAACAGTTGGCACGGTTCCTGGGTATCTCGTGTGATAAGGCTCAGCTGGAGAGCATGGTGGAGAGCTGCAATCAGCTTATTGAGCAGTGCTGTAACTCAGAGGCTCTGTCCATCTGCAGGGGTGAGACACAGACACACAGACAGAGAGACAGACAAAGTGAATGCTGTACATACTGCTGCTTTGTCACATCATATTTAATCTGTCTGCACTATTGCTGTATGCGAAAGGGACAAAGATTCCCAGATTCCCAGATTTGGTTTTCCAGTTGCTGCAGACTGTCCTGGATCCACATTACCATTCACATTCGAAAACAGCTCAGCATTTCAGGCCAAAGCAGAACATTTAAGTCAAGTTTTAAACATGCTCTTGACCACATTCCCTCATGATTCAGAAGTATGAAACGCCTTCGTCCCATGTGAGACCACTGGCTGCATGTAAAGAGAAGGACATAGTCTACAGTAATATTAACTCAATCCATCCTATAAGGGGTCATCGAACATACTGGAACAATCCATAAGCTATTTAAGAGGCTTCTTTCAAGGTGAGGGAAAGTTGACTAGTGTATAAAAATACAGCAAGAACCAGAGGCTTTAGTTTTTGTTCTTCAGCGCCATCATGTGGCGACAAAGTGTAACGCTGGATGTAAATGATTTCATTTATTCACAAGACACAAAATTCAGACACCATTTTGAGTTTTATTTGATTTTGAGCTTTTAATTGGTCCTTTAATTTATAATTTTATTTAATTTTTTGCACATTCGGATTATGGTTCTTACCCAGTGAGCACTGAGTAATAAGAAACAAACAGTGACTTTTATTACTAAGCATCAGTTTAAGGATTTTTGGTCAAATTTAGTTGGTCCACATTGATTTGTCCTAAAATATAAAGTATGTGTCCTTTTATTGGGTTTAGATTCAGATTTGATGTCTGGTATTATTCGTCTACAACAATAATGTATACATACGCTACCGGTCAAAAGACTGAAAAGTTTCTCATGATCTTAAAAAGCTTTTGATCTGAAGGTGAAGGATTGAATGTTTGAAATCGGTGTTGTAGAAAAAAATATAGTTATATTTATGATTATATCGTTCTAACATATTCATTTGTTTTATTAGAAAACTAACATTTTATTTACAAATAAATATATTTTTAAACGGACGAATCGGAGCGAAATATATTTCCAAAAAGCAGCCGATAAGAGTCCAGCATCGGTGTGAACTCCTTTAATACTGATTAAAAACATCTCAGGGAAATTCCTCAAAAATCGGCCGAGAAAACGGCAAGAATACATTTCTGGAAATATTAAAATATTTAGATTTATTTTAGATTTTTTTCTTATCACAACATAATTCTCATAGTCCCATTTGTGTTACTCCAGAGTTTTGATGACTTTATTCTTATTATTCTAAAATGTGGAGGAAAAAATTAAAATAACCAATGAGTGTGTCTAAACTTTTGACTGGTAGTGTATATAATATTCATCTTCTCTAAATCTTTGTAGATAAAATATATTACAAACCTTCCCTCTGGCTGAATTCCAGATGTCCCACTGACGTCCATTCCATGGACATGTACATGTCTTGGTGTTCACTGGGATAATTACAGTATACAGTATAAGCAGAGGTGGGTAGTAAGGTGCTACATTTACTGGAGTCACTTTGTGAAAAAAAAATTACTTTTAAAAGTACTCTGTAAAACCGGATAAGTTCATTTAACTCAAAGAATTTGAGTTACTAAGAATTTAACAAAAAATTCTAAATTTAATAAAACAAAAAGTTAAATTTTTGTATTTGGCTTAAAGAAATTGATTTATCAACTTAAAAATGTTGAGGTAATTAGTTTCCTCAAATATTTTGAGTTAAAAGAACTTATCCGGTTTTACAGAGTAGGTTTAACTGGCCACACTTAAACTCAAGTTCATTTTTAATCGCAGAAATGTTCTTTTCCTTTGCAACATTCGGTGGCGTTCCTCCAACACTGTTAAACGTTAATGAATATATTTCGTTTTAATAATTAGTTTATATCATGTACATTGAGATCATGAGTCTTGCGATGAGGACGCTTTTTTAGCGGCTCAGTCCTGGAGAGGGTGAAGAAGCGAGCGTGTCGAGGGAGGCAGGACAGAGATTTTGTGTTGTGTCCCATCACAGGACTGGGATATGCTGCTTCGTCTTGAACCCAGATCATATCATATGAACAGAACAGACTTTCACAGAGAGGTGTGACTTCCAGTTCTCCATGTAGTCTGAGGTCCAGGGGTTTTCCCTTCGTTTGAATCAGATCCGAAGTAACTAGTAACTTCCTATGCGAGTAATCTTCTCATTGCATACTTTACTACTCTTACTCAAGTCATTATGAACATTATTACTGCTACTGTTACTTCAGTAATTATCTTTAGAAGTAGTTCTAATGTAAAAATGCTGCCGGCTCTACCCACCTCCCAATACCATACCCAATATTTAATATATTACATGCTTTATTTGTGAACATTTTTGTTGAAATGGATCATTTTGTTGATTTGATTTGCATTTACTGCTTCATTATGTACTGTTTTTGTTGTTGTTGTTGTGGTTTTTTATGTTTTGTCGATTTTTTTTTCCCTTTAGTGCATGGATTCTTTGCGTGTCTTGATGGTGAGAAGTGATGAGCATGCAGTAGGGTCTTAGATAAACAATGAGCATGGAGAAAGAGAAAGAGAGAGAAAGAGAGAGAGAGAGCGAGAGAGACAGGGGAAGTGAGAAACAAGGTGAGTGTGGGTGAGACAGAAACACCTACTAATACCTGGATGTTCTTTACAAACAAGGGGTATGAATGTCTTTATTGACTTTATTGATATTTGTAATAAATCTGCTGTGTAAGCACCTGGTGTTGTAGGAAAGTAATCAAGGGGGCTGAGCGCTTGGTAACACCTCAAAGTTTATTATTTACCAATAACAGCATGCTCTGAGGTGTTTTATTTTTTTTTATACCTCGGCAATTTGACAGTGATTACTTTTTAAAATTCAGTAACGACACTTTACACTTTTTATCCAGGTATTCTTAAAAATAGTTCAACATAGCTCCTGTTATAGCTTACATTTCAGCAGCTATAAATAGTCATTCCCTTACTAGCTTCATTTTGTTTTCTTGAAAAAAAAGAAAAAAAAGAAACTCATCATGTTACCGAGAAACCAGAGAGTCCTCAAACCTGGAAAACCTAAAAGCTACAGCTTTAACTTTACTTTACTGTAAAACATTATACCATAAATAAAAAGAAACAACCCAACATATTCTCAAAGAAAACATTTATTTATTTATTTATTTTAATCTGTTTATGTGGAGCGTCTGCCATAGAAGTCCTTGTACAAGTTGTTACTACACTCTTAAAACACACGTGTTCATTTTGAACACATCTGTGTGTCTGTTTAAGGACAACACATTTTGTCTTGCTTTCAACACTATCAGCGTGTTAGTACATTTAACACATGATGTGTGTTAAAAAATAACACATAAACAACACAGATAACGAGTCTTTATTGATCACATATGCACAGTGAAAACTATTTTCATCACATACACCAGCATGGTAGGAAGCTGGGGTCAGACATGATACAGCGCCCCCTGGAGCAGAGAGGGTTAAGGTCCTTGCTCAAGGGCCCAACAGTGACTGTTGTTTACACTTTTCCCCTCTTTATACTTTATACAATTATCCTAAAATGCAGTTAAATAAACAAACAGTTGCATGAAATTCAAGTGACGTTTATTAAAATCATTGAAACATTTGACAGATGGAAGAATTAGAGTCGGTGCCTCCACTTACAAATCCCCCATTCATCTGGGAAGACTGGAGTCCCTCTCCCTTCCATATCAAAAGCTGTGAAAGAGCAAAACGAGTGTTGGTTAGTTGTTCGCTACGAAGTAGGGACAAATGAGTTTGGGTGTTAACTGAGAAATTATGTTACAGAATCCCAAATTGTGTCATTTTGGAAAAGTAAATGAAAACATTTGACAGATGGAAGAATTCGTGAATTAGTGACAGATGGAAGAATTAGTGATGGAAGAAAAAGTGACCTCGACTTTCCTAATGGTGCTGTAGACTCACCAGGAAACCTAGCTAACTACATAATATTTATTTTCAATCTTTTAGCATCTCACCGCCAATTTTTTCGCACAACCTAATAAATTTAACCAACATTACAGAGACAGTGGAAAGCATTATAACCTACTGTAATTCCCATCCTCTCTTTTTGTCACATTAACCTTGTGAAGAACTTTTGGCCTCGACAGCTAGCGAAGTTCTGTTAGCCACTGACTGTCTGCACCTGTTACCCAGCATTAACATTCACTGAATGCATGAAGAAACACGGCCCTAACCCATCCTCCTTATGCTAATTACTACAGCTTGCCTTGTCCAAAACACTTGCTAAATGTAGTTAATGTTAACCCACTCTCTGTATTACATCATGGTGGATAGCTGTAATGCTACGTTATCATTAACTCTCAAAAAGGTCATGGGAATGTCTAACATTACTGTGAGCTGTATGCTAAAGTAATGTTATCAACTATGTTAGCATCACTCATTCCTACTATGATTGGTGACAGCATTCAGCTAGCTAACCCTAACTCGGATAAGATGACTCAGAGATGATGCAGAGCCAGTGAATTATAGAATAACCTCAGTCCATATTTCACAGCCAACATAAACACATGACACTAGTAGTATAACGCCAAGGAAGGACTGAGGAAGCAGTACATTATATTCACTCTTGAAGCCGTAGCAAAAGGTAAAGTTAATTATCACTCGCTGAGTTACTGTTTTCCAGTGAATACGTTTTTGAGAGCTCCATGTTTAAATATCACAAACTCAGCCAGGCATTTTCAGCAGCATTAACACTAAATAGTGATTAACGCTTCATTTGGTCACTGGTCATTTGGTAATTGGTCATTAGTCATTTGATCATTGATTATTTGGTCATTTGGTCATTGATTATTTGGTCATTGGTCATTTGGTCATTGATTATTTGGTCATTTGGTCATTGATTATTTGGTCATTGGTCATTTGGTCATTGATTATTTGGTCATTGGTCATTAGTCATTTGATCATTGATTATTTGGTCATTGGTCATTTGATCATTGATTATTTGGTCATTGGTCATTTGGTCATTGATTATTTGGTCATTTGGTCATTGATTATTTGGTCATTGGTCATTTGATCATTGGTCATTAGTCATTTGATAATTGATTATTTGGTCATTGGTCATTTGGTCATTGGTCATTGGTCATTTGGTCATTAATTATTTGGTCATTGGTCATTTATTCATTGATTATTTGGTTTCCTCGCCTCAGGACTCCGACTCCGTGGTCACAATCAAAAGCTCAAAGAAACAAACACTCACTTTGAGGCGAGTTCAGAGTTGATGCCAATGATGACTTTGGCACCGTAGTCAGCAACGTGATTGGACAATAATTTAACTCGTGTTGTGTTGGTCAATCGTGTGAATTTTTTTCTTCTTTGTGTAACACATTTATTGGATAATTTAACACAACATGTGTTGAAATAATAATAACACAAAAAGTGTGTAGGATATTAACACATCTTTTCTGAGAGTGTATAGAATCGATTTAATCAAAATTCAACAGTGCTGTGGTATAAATACTTCTAATAATACTGTATATACCAGACTCTCTTTCCGTCCTCATTACGTGAAGCTTGGTGTAATTCAGATTAATGAATGATATAAGGGTGTGTTAATTAACAGTCTGTATGTTGCTTCAGGTCGCGTGGGCCTGTGGAAGGACATCTTCACTGTGTCCATGAACGACAAGTTTGATGCTGTGTACCGACAGAAGATGGGGAAATCTGATCTTACCTTTGATTTTGTTCTGTGAGTGAACCACATGGTGATCAGGACTCAACCAATCAGACCAACCTGCTCAGCTTGACACTGTCTGCACTTGCTTGAATGGCCCCTCATACACCTTCCACTTCTTCACCCTCCTTTCCCTTCCCTCCCAATTTCATCTCCAGTCTGACCTAGCTTTTGTGTTTTAAAAAAATGTAAAAAAAAAAAAAAAAAAAAGCTGCTCCTTGGTAGAAGAATTGAATCAGCACATGTAACACTGCAAAGGTAAATTCGATTCAAAACCGATATGTAAAGATATTAACGCCCAGAGCTTCATTATCAAGTGTGTTTGCAGCGTGTTTGTGTAATAGAGTGCATCAGCAATGCTTTAATGCTTTAGCCTGGTGACAAGTGTGAGTAAAATGCTTGGTGCATTGCATATTGTATAGAGCTCTTCTTATAGTACCCATTTATGAAATGTATATTTATCAAATATGGGAAATACGTCATTTATATTCTATAAACTAAAACCTCATTACAAAGTCTGAGAGATGTTTGGAAATGTTTCCACTGTTTGCTTGATTTCTTAGCTTTTCGTAAAAAATTATTTGATGACAAGATGATATATTGTATACGCATTCAGCCAATCACAGGTTTGTGTCCTAGCACTGAAAGTTTTGACAGATTTAAATATTTGTTAAGTCAATCATCTTTGTTTCTTAGTTGTGTGCTGAGAATAGTGATACACTGATAACTATCGTTTATGTTTGCTGAAGTGAACAGTATTACAGATTATGTTTCTACACATGTGCATGCATACTTAGCAGTTTATAGTGTGTGTGTGTGTGTGTGTATGAGTGGCATCAACACTTTTAAGCAATATTTTATCATTTACTGCAGCCTGGTATATTGAGCAAGCTCTGTGTTGATAGAGTCAGGATAATGTTTTCTGCTCCAAGTTCAGCATTTCCACTTCAATTCCATCATGTGTATAAAAGTTTAGGACAGACAACGCAGGGGTGAACAAATCATAACTTGATTAGCGAGCTACTGGGCAAGTAAAAGCGCTGGTGTGCTGCCCAGTCAAAGGTTTCGATTCCCCAGTAATTTAACTGGTTAGGCTAAAAAGTTGTAGCATGATGCGATAAAGTTTGGAGTGCTAGTTAGCAGGCAGGTTATGACTCAGCCTTAGTCATTTTCCTTATTTAGAATGTGTCCAATGTAGGACATCCTGTTTGTGACCTCGAGGGCAAAACTTTAAGCTAAACTTTATTTTGCTCTGTTGTGAGTTTATACAATTCAAAATGATAACTTGAATTCATGAGTAACTAATTAAGGAATGAGGTATTTTTTGAAACGAGATAACTCAAAATGACAACATGTCTTGAAAGTAGAACACCTGAAATTACAATGTAATATCTTGATGTAACAAGTTAATAACTCTAAATAACTGCAAATCCTGAAACTCGAAATAATGACATATTTTAAAATGAGATACCTCAAAATAACGATCTTGAAACAAGGTAACCAGAAATAATGAATTATCTTGACATGAGACAAGAAATAATGAAATATCTTGAAACGAGATAACCAGAAATAATGAAATATCTTGAAACGAGATAACCAGAAATAATGAATTATCTTGAAATGAGATAACCAGAAATAATTACATATCTTGAAACAAGATAACTCAAAATATCATCTAGAATGAGATAACCAGAAATAACGTCATATTTTGAAACAAGATAACCAGAAATAACAACATATCTTGAAAGAATATAACTCAAAATAACATCTTGAAACGAGATAACCAGAAATAGTGACGTTTTGAAACAAGATAACAGATAACGACATTTTGAAACGAGATAATGAGACATAGTGACATGTTTTGAAACGAGATAACCAGAAATACCTACATATTTTGAAATTAAATAACCAGAAATAATTACATATCTTGAAACAAGATAACTCGAAACAACATCTTGAAATGAGATAACCAGAAATAACAACATATCTTGAAACGAGATAACCAGAAACAGCTATGTTTTGAAACGAGATTACAAGAAATAACAACATATCTTGAAATAACATAACAACTTGAAATAACGATATAATCCATGCACAACAGTAAAAGTCGAGTAGTGTGTGCTATAGTTACGAGGATCGAGAAGCACATTGTGTTTAAATATACACAACAAATAAAAGCATCTTTGAGAAAGTCAGTACTGAGAAGTTATGGTTCTTTCTCAGTTTTGCTGAATGAGAGGAGAAAATAAAGAACCCGCTGGTGATGAATAGAAAATGAGTAGCTCAGATAAGTCATCTGATTTGTCCACCCCTGGAGAGTGGGACAGCTTACACAAAAATACACTACACTATAGTGTGTCATTCATAGATATGCGTTTTTTTTTCTAAACACTCGGTCAAGCTCGTTAATATCATGCAGTATATTACACATTATGCCAGCTTCATGTAAAAATCCCTACTCAAAGATTACTAAAATACCAGCACACATATCACACCATTTTAGAGCTCGTGGTTCCTCTACACATGCCGTTAATGACATCACAGTTTCTATCCTGAATGAAAAACGCCTTACATCTTTATTGAACCCTTTCACCTATTGAAAATCTCTCAGATTCTTGTCTCTTTTTTTATGCATTTGTATGGCGTTGCTGAGGTGACATGCTGATGATATTTCAGTAAGGTCTGACCATGAATTCATATATTTTCTGGAGATCCATTTTGCGGCGAGGAAGTGCAAGGTGTCTGAAAACGATCTTTACAACTTTAATACTAAATGGAAAATTAAATACACGTGTGTAGAATTACAGTTCAAGGAAATGTACATATACACAGATGTGTTTTTTTCTTAAAGTAACAAAGTTACAAACACTCACTACGAGCATCATGAGCACAGTTTAATGTGTTTCTCTATCAAATGGGACAATCCTAGCATTTCTACAACTTCTGCTTGACTTTTTACATTGGATAGAAGTTAAGATCATTTTTGGACACGGTGTACTTTAACTCATTGCAAATACTGATCTCTTGATTTCGATCAGTGTGGTCACAGGTGCCTAAACACAGTAAGACTTCAGGCTTGAAATGAAGAATAAAGACATTGTGGAGTCACTTCCGTTTTGACATTAGCTCACATCACCATAAGGGAATTTTAAACGAGCATTTCCACCAAATAATTAACCGGAGGCCTTGTACTCAGTATGATCTTCTATAACAGATGAATTCATGGCCTCAAGTTACATAATTCATGGCCACGACTTCTATAGCCTGTAGCCACAACATAATAATTCATTTCCATGAGATACTCAGTGGCCTCAAAATATTAATTTGTAGCCATGAGTTATTTTAATTTATATGTAATATACATATATATATATATATATATATATATATATATATATATATATATATATATATATATATATATATATATATATATATATATATATATATATATATATATATATATATATATATATATATATAAATGCTATCATTAGATGAACAAGATCTCAGGTGGAGAACATGTGACTGGATCTCATTCAGTTTCATACGAATTAAGTTGTAAGAAAAGGTACGAACACTAATCCCACCCCCAAAATCCTAATCCTAATCCTAACCTTTTATACACATTGAGTAAAGCAAATAGGTATAAAGCTACATGTGTAAGACCATACTGAAACCAAAAGAATAAATTACAATCAATTACTTTTCAATGCTTTCAATCAAGAATAATAATTTCACCTAGCTACAGTGGGGTCCAAAAGTCTGAAACCACACTGATACCTTTTTGTTTTCATTTAAAATTGGAAATAAACAGAAGGTTTTAGAATGTTAAAATATTTAAGACAAAGAAAGTAAATGTTCAATATCGTGAATACAGAATATTTATGATTCTGCACTATAGTTCTAAGCTGCTATTTAAATGGAAGCAAATTTGTGGTATTGACCATGTTAACTGCTTTGTATCTGACCAAAGGTCAGCTTTTCCTCATGTCTAATCTCTCCTATAAGAAGCATGAGTTCAGACGACATTCTGAACTCATTTAAACTAAAACGAATCATCAGGTTTTACACAAACGTGTGGAGTCCGTGCCAGCTCGAGTACACACTGTCACAGAGGGGACGTACCAAATACTAAGAAACTCTCAAATTCATGTACATATTTCAAAGATTCTACTTTACACTCAAGTTGTTGTCAATATTATCATTCAGAATGAAAAGTGTTGTAACATAGAAACATTTTCATTAGTGGTCACAGATTTATGGACCCCACTGTGTATAGACTTCTAATGAAAGCTTTGTTTAAGAGTATCATTTTGTCCTGCACTTCTCATATTAAGACAAACATAACACTAAATATGTTTATTTCAGTATAGAGTCAGACCTAACGGCTCGGTCTTGGAGCTGCTGTGTTGCTACATCCGCAGTAACACCCTGCTATCAGTTACAACTCCAAGCATCTCGCAGAACTGGTGTGTACTAGTGTGTACTCTGAGGCTAACACACTCCGAGATGTACCTATACGCCACTGGGTTAAACGCTGGGTGAGAGTGGAGGGTCAGTCAGTACATTGTTCTTTTTTTTTCTTCCTGATTGATGGTTTATTAATAAAGTTACATCTTTGAGCCTTTTGCGTGTGTGTGTGTGTGTGTTGTAATGATCGGCTATGATGATGTCATGTGGGGTCAGGGGGCGTGGTTGCCGCCCTGCTCTCTCTCTATGACCTCCACATTGTGTGCTGACACACGGTCTCATTTTAAGGTACCATTTTTAGGATGTTTTACTCAGTTAATCCTCTTCTAATGACCGACTTGTAACCATGCGTAGGCCTATGGTATCCTTCATGTAATAAACGAAGAACAGCTCTTTCACCTTGTGTCCGGCTGAGTTATATTCACTTTCCTGAGAAACCTGTAAGGATGTAGCCGGATCCTTATTGTGTGTTTAATTCCACAATATAGCAAGTGGAGTAAATGGTCGACCGATCATCAACCCTGTTTATTTGAAATATCATCGCAAATAAAAGCAACTGAAAGTACACCTTTTTTTTTCTCCTGATGATCTTCAGGAAATGCCGATGAAAGTGTTTTACGTTATTTATTCGAAGCATGCGCATAGGTTGTCTATGTATATGTTTAACAGTCACATTTGCCAATGTGAATTTTTATTTCCTGCAGGATGGCACATCATAAATTTTTTTTTCAAAAAATCCATTTACAGTTATGTTCAAAGATCATGAAGTTAGTTCCGATTATCACTTACGTTATAGCAGCTATAAACAGTTGTGAATGTCCTGATTTCTTAGAAACCGTAAAAACAGTTTTAATGGTTACAAAGCACTGCTACTGGAGACTCCTTTCAAAACCACAAAATAAATGTGTCATTACAGAAAACGTAATCCGATGAATCCATGGCGCGTCTGCCACACAGGTCTTACTGTATAAACAAACATAGAGTAGAACGAGCGCATTAATATCATCCTGTGCTATGCCTTACAGCCGGACATCCTGTCAGAGCTGCTGTTATAGAAAACGAATGGAGAATTGAGCAACACTGGGGATTAATGAATGTGATAACGCTGATAACATGATGCAACAGCCTGCATGATGCACAGCAATGCAATACAAATCTTAAGGTATATCTAAAATGGCCAAGTAACTCACTCTCTCTGTCACTAGAGGGCAGTAGAAGGCAGGGTAAGTGAAAAGGCTATATCGAGAAGGATTGTGATAGCTCTCAAGACACATTTCAGGTTATAAGTCATGGTGTATGGGATAAAAGATCATGATACATTCCTAATCTCTTCTCTGACCCTGCTCAGTGATTCCAAGACCTAGTTGTGGAGTAGTGCTGCCATAGATATTTTGTTGTTTGCGATGTTTAACACATCCAGCTAATTAACATAATCAATCAAATAACATTGATGATTGACAGTTAGTCATCAAATTGAATCCACCATCCAAACTGAAACCGTGGATACTGCAGTGTAAATGTTTCCTACCAAATGCACAATGATTCATGCAAAAAAAATAAAATGAAAATGCACAACAATACTCCAACCCAAGCAGGCATAGGATGAGTTTCAAAGTCAGTTTTTCTTCTCCTGTCCTCTCGCTCCATTTAATTTCCATGCTGCAGTAGGATTGCTTTGTAATTTCGCTGTGTGTATCTCGGTGTTCCCTCCGGAGTGCTGCAGACAGACTGAGGATGTGGATGTGTGAGATGCAAAACAGTCATTCCTGGATTTCTTTCCTGGTGGAACCTGACTGTGTGTTTGTGTATGCAATCTGTCAGCATGGCTTCCTGTATCCATTTGCCTTTCTGGAACACGCATTGATTGAATGTTGCACGTAGGTTACACCTGTGTGTGTGTGTTTGTGTGTGTGTGTGTGTGTGTGTGTGTGTGTGTGTGTTTTGTAAAGGAATCATATCCTCCATTTTTCACAGTTGGTTACCAAGAGTATTGTTTTACATGTCAGAACATACTTATACACACACTTAACATCGCCTGGGCTTTTTCCAATCTTCAATTGTCCAGTTTCATTAAGCCGACACCCAGTGTTACATCAGATTCCTGTTCCTGGCTGACAGCAGTGGAACCCGATCTTAGTCTTCTGCAGTTGTAGTCCATCCACCTCAATGTGCAACGTTTTGTGCATTCTGAGATGCTTTTCTGCTCACCACGGTTGTAAAGAGTGGCTCTCAACATTACCATAGCTTACCTCTAACCAGTCTGAATATTCTCCTCTGACCTCTCTCATGAACAAGGCGTTTTCACCTATGGAACCTCTGTTCCCTGCATGTTTTTTTTTGTTTTTTCTCACCATTTTGTATAGAAAATGTGCTGTGCATGAAAATCACAGGAGTTTCTGAAATACTTAAACCCACGACGTCTGGCACTCACGACGATGCCAAGTCACCGAGAATCACATTTTTTCTTCATCCTGAACTCCGACGGAAGCTCTGCATGATTTTATGCATTGCGCTGCTGACACACGATTGGCTGACTGGATAATTGGTAGGGATGTAGGTGTTCCTATTAAAGTGGCCAGCGAGCATATATTCATATTCGGTATAGTTCTCTTACACCTCATGCCAAACGTTAGAGTACACGTATACGTACAAGATTTTCCTGCCGCTCGGTCGTAATTGTCTTTGTCTTTGTTCCGTCTGGCTGCCTCCATCTGACAGTTTGACTGCTCGCCTCAGTCCGTCTCTTCACAACGATATCCTCGGCATTCTCATCCCTGCCTCCATCCAGACACCGAGAGGGGGAGTTGGGGAAAGTTTACTTTACAGGCGAGCCTGCGTTCTCACACGAACAGCTGCTATTTTTCTGACATTTGGATGCCGTTAATTTAAGTCTCTTTATGCTCGTCGAGATGAGCTGCCATTGGCATTTTCTTTAACTTTTCCCCCCACTTCTCATCTGTCTTGTGCTCGAACAGGATTTTTTTTTTTTTAAAGCCGTGCTTTAGGTCTTACCGATCAATTATTTAAAATGCAAAGAACTGATGCAAAATAAATTGCAGCGATTTGTCAAATAGAGAGGGAGGGAAAAGCGAAGAGGATGCGAGCCTCGGAGGTAGAGGCACTTTGCCTGCAGGTAGTACAGTAAAATATGAGTTAATGCATTGTCTTGTCAGTGCGGGCGCATTACTGAATGGCAGAGAGGAGTCAGTCAGTGCCAGAACAGCCATCTGCCCGAGTCCTCTGTGAATGCACCAGTGTTAAAAGCCCAGACTCTGCCATTAGCAGCGTACACACACAGGCTACGTGTTAATGAAAAGCTATGCGCTCTATTATAAGACCCACTTTGACTGACTCTTAGGGGACTAGCCACAATGGATTAGTGCATTTCAGGATGTAGGCCACTCCATACGAGACTGTGCTTTGATTATGCATGAGTAAAATAGGTGTGCGTGTGTGTGTGTGTATCTGTATGTATGTGTGTGTGTGTGTGTGTGTGTGTGCATACATACATGTGTGAGGGGCTTAGTGTACTTACTGTGTAGTGTATGCTAAGGTTAAGAGATTTCATAATCCCTGAGTGACACATCTCTAAACACAAATTCCCATGTTACCTTTCTGTGAGATTATTTAAACTTTAAACAACTTAATGCTAATCAGGAAAGTATACTATCTTAACGTATATGGCATAACTGAGGACCGATATGAACACAAGAGCACAGTATGCATACGTTTTACCATTATTGCAATTTATCATCCCTAATTTCTCCGTCTGGGGATTAATAAAATATTATCG
Source organism: Ameiurus melas (assembly GCA_012411365.1). Lineage (NCBI taxonomy): Eukaryota > Metazoa > Chordata > Actinopteri > Siluriformes > Ictaluridae > Ameiurus > Ameiurus melas. The sequence continues at coordinate 20,493,092 of CM022766.1, read as the reverse complement.
TATCTTATCTTATACAAATAATTCAAGATTTAATAGGTTAAACTTCATTTAGTGTGATGAATGGGATGTGAACGTCCAGCTTTTATGCCACTGGTCATCATCTGGTGGACCCAGCAATGTATTTCAGTGGATTGAACTGAGCATGCAGAAAAAATACTGCAGAACCAGTTAGCATATGAAAAAAAAATTGTTGAGCAACTCTTTTTTTTTTTTTTTAAACATGAACAATCATGGCTTCTGTAGCAGATCCAGACTTCTGCCGATTTTTCAAATGTAATTTATACCGAGCTGCTGAGGTGACCACAGATGAATCTATCGAGGCCACGAGAAATACATTTAATTAGACCACTGTGGCCACAGGAACCTAAGCAAAGAGATGATTGATAATGTTACACTTCAATCTACTTCAATCTTGGAATGACACAAAGACATCCTGAATTCACTGGTGCAGCGACATGGAGATACCATTATCCTGCAGCACTTCAGAGAATTCTCAAAGCGAACAGACAATTTCTTTTTGGTCTTTTCTTACCGATTAAATCATTGAAGTATGAGGTATGATGTTCCAGAACCACGATCGACAATGGTTTGTTTTAATGAATTGCTTATTAAATCGTAGTCTCGATATGTTCATTCATGCGACGCCACTGTGTCAGAGGTTCTGCACATCTTGTTAGATTCGTGAACTGACAACGTGGATTGTTCTAATTAAATCAATAAGGAAAACACAATGTTTAAAGACGAATGTCTTCAGAATGGGTTCAGAGTCAAAATGCTAATGTGAAGCACCACTATAAAAAAAAAACAACCCCAAACAACCCCATAACCAATTCAAATTAATGTCTTATTTACAGACATACACTAACAATTCATGATAACTGACTTGTAAAAAGTAATATCTTAGTGTGTTGTCACAATTCAGTCATGTCAGTCGCTCACCCAGAACATCTGTGGCTGGATCTCTATACATTTATTTACTCATTTTAGCATTTTATTGGGGTCAGTGTGGCGTATAGGAAAATACTAGTCACTTACTCATATTGCAGTTGACAAATAGAAAGAGTTAACTCATTTCATAACTTCATAACAATGCTATGAATTATTCAGACCAGCTCTATGTTTCTATTTAGAACACATTTATTTATTTGGCAGATGCTCTTATCCAGAGCAACTTCCGAAAAGCATAACGTAATAATCCAGCTCTAATAGACGATAGAATCCTGCTGGTGCAGCATTTCTCAAACTTTTTGAATTTCTGGCGTACTTAGTTTAACTCAGTTACACTTCTACAACTCCAGAATTGTTGGCACCTGTCAGGAAAATGAGCAAAAATGAGCAATGGGGATATTTTTAGCTTATGGTGGGCGCACATAGTTGTGGAGTGGACTGTAAGAGTTGTGGGGGTTTGTGGGGGTCTCAAATATACATATGATTACATTTAGATGAATCCACAGGGGGGCTGACCTTATGATCACAGGGGCAGTTGAGTCAACAAGGAGTACTTGAGGATACACACATTATTATTCTATTACCGCCACTGCACTTGTGTACTGTCAGATAAACCATACTGGGATAACACAAATACAGCGGAATGTTTTGGGGAGGGGGTTCCTCTGCCCTCTGTCCTCTGCCCACATCTGCTCTCTTTTTTAGCATCTGTATGACCCTTGGGCACCTTTATGGCTTTAGGTTGTTGGCAAAAGTCCAAGTTTAACTCACCACACAACAGATCAAATACAAGGATCTGCAGCTGAACAGAAGACAAAACCATTTCCTGAAATGATATTCTCACAAGAGTCCACAAGTCGCCTGTTGTATCTCAGGTTTGTTTACGGTGTCAGTCAGAGTGATCGACCAAGCACCAGAGGTTTACACTCATGTATTTCCTTTGCATTTATTCCAGATATTAAGTAGGTCATTTTGTTTTCCCCCCTCATAATATAATTAAGGAATTTATTGAATTAAATTAGATTGTAAATTAGTCCCTCAGAGGCGCTCTTTCTTTTTCTTTCTTTCTACTTCCCCCCTCTTATTCAGTTCTCCTCCCTTGGTTTGGTTATCTTTATGTTTGTCTCTTATTCATTTTCTCACTCTGCAAATTCAGGCTCCATTCCTTTCCTTTCACAAATATCACTAACAGACCTTTTTGTGTATGAGTATGTTTGCAGTTTTATTACAGATGGGCAGTCATGCATCTCTGTGAACAGCTGCTTAGGGTAATGACTAATGAGCTAACACACACAGGCGCGTGCACACACACACACACACACACACACACACACATGAATGAGTGATAAAGTACTTCGTCACAGACACTTCCTCTTCACACAGGCGTCACTTATCAATATTCTATCAAGATTTTATCACTGCGGTCCTCCACCCAAGAAACTCCAGCTACATAAATCAAGAAATCTTCATTTGTACTCATATTTGCTGTGATATACAAACAAAAAAGGCTCGTACATGCTGCCCCACATTGCAAGTGATTCAATTCCCTGGATCTACACAGTGGTTATTAGCAGGTAGCCCTTGCTACAGAGGTGAAAGAGAAGACAGAATTCACCTTAGGGGCCTGGCTGTAGCAGTTCAGGGTCATGCCATCTGTAATGACCCAGTCACCTTTGCGAGACTAATGGAGTGAGTGGGTGATGACAAGTGGACTGGTGCAAGGAGTACTTGGATGACCTGCTCATTCAGGATGACCTGCTCAGCCTTCAGTGTCGATGAGACAACGTAGCACCCCCCGGAAAACTATTTGGCACAATTCAAAGTACAAACCATAGACTCCAGCCTAAGAAGTGAAGTCTCCTGAAGTGGGAAGGCAGGTTCTTAGGCAACATCATCAGCTGTTGAGCGGTGAAAACCTGACCCCAGGAAGGTAGAAGTGGCCAGCCTCATGGAACATCAAGAAGCTATGGAGCGCTCTGGGCTTGCTGTCTTACTAACGGCCACCTTCAAGAGGCTGACGACGTGGGTGCTGCTCAACCTGCCGAAAGGCAGATGTGCAGTGTACTTCGATGACTTGCTTGTCCATACCCCTGGTGTCAATTAGGCATTCAACTACTCCAGGGAAGTATTCACCTGCATATAAAGCACCAACCCTAAGAAGTGCAGTTTGTTTCATTGAGAAGTCAAGTTTCTCAGACACATGGTCAACAGCGGAGAGGTGGCTCTCGACACCAGGAAGGTAGAGGCAGCCAGCAGTGTCCCACAGACATACAGCAGCCAGTGAACTTTCTGGGCTTGGCATCTTACTAAAGGCCACCTTCAAGAGACTATCAGAGGAGGTGCTCCTGGTGTCAGTGAGGCATTCATGTACCTCGAATACATGATTGCTGAAATCCAAGCCACCAATGTCAACCACCACCCTAACAAAGACTGGGCTACTTTGTCAGCATCATAAGGGTGATTACCAACTCCACAGAGATAGAGGTCATCCACCAGTGGGCTGTCCCGAGGAATATCAAGATGCTTTCTGCCTTTGGTATCTTACGACTATCTGGAAGTTTACTATCCGCCACCGTTCTCCACCTCATCATCTTCCAGGGGGTGCTGTTTCATTGGTCTGACGAGGCAGGAGGTTCATACAGGCACATACACAATACACTTTTTATTTGGACTATTATTTGAACTACTTTGATACAAACTACAGTAAATCTTTAGTACCGTACCCCAAGATGCCATCAATCACTGGAAGATGACATCTTACTATGGGTCTCTCCTTTTGTGTCTGTTTCCACTTGTGTGTGTGTGTGTGCGCGCACATGTGTCTTGACTAATTCATAGTGATAGCTGAAGTTACAACGTGAAAAACAGGGTCCAGACCTTTAGTTTGTTCTCCTTGGATTCAGAATAACCTTGATGTTTTGATCAGATATGATTGTGTCACTCACACAAACACCTACACACTTACACTGACAACATATTCACAAATTCTCACACTTATAGACCTCAAGACTTGATCCCTGTTTAATTATGGACGTCTTTGGCTTGGCACTCGCAGCTTTAGCCATGGAAGCATTTGAGTTCTGATGGCCATCGAATTCACACAGTTACACAAAGACACAGGCACACACAAAGGCAAACAGACACGCAGACACTCTGCATGGCAAAATGCCAGGTGGAGACTCAACCCTGCCAGGATACAACCACTTAATGAAAATCTGGCATCCACGAGATCTAGCAAGCGAGAGAAATCGAGAGTAAAGGGAATACATGTGATGAAGGGATGAAACACGATAGTGAGTGAGAGATTAGATGAGATCTCCGTCTTTCAGCTCATTAATTGTTCAAGATATCCTTCTCTTTCCCCTTGGTGAATTTAACACACTTCTAATTACCTCCTAATTCAGAAACTTTTGGGCCTGAAATCGTATTGATATCTATCGTAATAAATTCTTTTTTACTCAATGTAAAAAAAAGAAAAGAAAAGAAAGAAATTAAGCATTAAAATCTCTAGTTTCTTCTCCTTTTCCATACTGAGGCACCAAGCCTACTTAATGCAACTGTAATTGTTCTGCTTGTTGGATGCAAGTGAACGTGTTATTACAAAGAACCAAGAATTCCTCAGTTTCCCCCTAAACACACGTATTCCCCTGTCCAAGAAAAAAAATAATAAAGGAGATCATTTTCCTTGGGCGATGCCGATGCCGAGGTGAAAATGCACGCTTATACAAGTCATTTGATCGCCCAGTCACAGGGGCTTGCTTCTCGTTTTGCACTAACTTGATGGTGGGGGGTTGAGTTGAGCAGTTGGTGGCAACTGACAGCACATCTGGGAGGAGACACTCATTTTCACGGTGATTTGGCGGCGGACCTAATAAGGGTTCAATTAAAACTGGAATTCTTTTGGGCGAGGATATGATGTGATTACCCAGGAGCCAGCAATGTATATTTAGTATCTGTTCCTCTTTCCTTGAGGCGTGTGCGGTTAGGCCTGAGGGACGAGATACACTTACACTGCCCATTACTGCCAACTTCCCACCCACAGCTAAAGCCACTTGATTCTTCCATCTACTCGACTGATTAAGCTGCTGGATCTAGGTTTTAAACATATCTCCCGAACTCTCAGTTTATCAAAATCTCTACTCCTCATTCTCCCTCTCCATCTTCATCCATCTCTGTTGTGGTAAAGTTGTTAGTTTGTGAGATTGTCTGATTATTCATGCACTTCACTTCACTTCCAGGTGTAAGAGTATTGGAGAGATGAAACCCAAGCTGAGGCTGAGAGCATGTGTTCATCTTCCCAGGGCTCACATAGATCAGACTCAACCTGTAGGCGATGACCAGAGCCTTCCATCTGTTCAACTACATCCGAGATGTACAGATCGAGCAGCATGAGCTCTGTAAGGGACTTAAGACTCACCACAAATCATGCAAAAAAAGTTGGAAAGAAAGATAAAGACATGGGGAAAGTTTAGTGGGCATATAAGGTACCAGGATGGTTCTGAGCAGTGAATATATATATATATATATATATATATATATATATATATATATATATATATATATATATATATATATATATATATATATATAAAATGGGAAGGTGAATTCAGAAATCAGGAAGGATTGGAGGTATATCTGAATCTGAATACTAATGAAGCACATGAAGACAAACTCCACCATGAAACAGATTAAATATATTTGTACTGAAATATTTGTGACGTGCTTAGCAATTCTGGTGCTAATATGTTTGCTGGTTCTGTATTGTTATTCTCATGAGAAGTGCCTCAAGTGTCGGACTCAAAGTTTCAGAATGCAGTGCCTTTGCACGATAGCTATTCAAGAGTCATGGCTTGACTAGTTAGCAATGTATGAGATGAAGAGCATGATGGCGTTGAGGGTCGTATTAGTGTGAAAGTTGAGCAGAATGTACAGATGTGAAGGTAAGAGAACTTTAAAGACTAAAGAGGCTAACATACTGCTGAATCACTCTCTTTAAGTAGAAATGAAGTGAGGGTAAATCCCACTGCACCACTATCATAGTCGAGTGCCATTGTGAGTAATGTAAGAAAATAAATTTTACGGTAAATAAAAGAATAATTAGTTAGTTGAATGCATTAAATTCTTCTGGAAATGCCATGAAACTCATTTTAAAACAATGCTTTACTTGTCAAACAGAACTTTACCCTGGCAGCCTGATAGCCAGACACATTACTAACGTAACAGCTTAAGGACAAGGAACAGATCTTGGTGTGGTATTCACAATAATGAGACATCAGTAACAACATAAATCCAAAGAGGATAGAGAGGAAAAAAAGAAATGACAGCTTTACATTGCTCTGATTTGTCATTATTTTCAACCAGGAGGAATGGCATCCTCTTGCATCCCCCTCTGACATTGGCACCTTATCATATATTAAAAGTAACAAAAACCCCTTGTTTCCATCAAGGACTTTTACTAACTTTGTGTCTGGCAGTCAAATCTTTCTCGACGAGTTTTTGACGAGGCTCATGGGTATAAGCAGTGACAGATTCATTTCCGCAGCCTCTAATTGCTTTCAGCTCTCAACCAGGTCTCTCATTAGTCTACATTTATAGCACAAATACTGTAAACTCCGACAGCTGTCCCCAAACTCTCAGCAGCTTTGCAGCTGATGACATGCTGCCATTCAAGTGGGCTTTGTGCATCAATAACTGCCTTAGAGAGTCATTAGGTTCAGTTTACTTGCAAAGTGCTGTGTTTGTATAAAGTCTTAAATGAAGACAGTGTGAAGGTTACAGATATATACAGTATCTCACAAAAGTGAGTACACCACTCACATTTCTGGAAATATTTGATTCTATCTTTTCATGTGACAACACTGAAGAAATGACACTTTGCTGCAATGTAAAGTAGTGAGTGTACAGCTTGTGTAACAGTGTAAATTTGCTGTCCCCTCAAAATAACTCAACACACAGACATTAATGTCTAAACCGCTGGCAACAAAAGTGAGTACACCCCTAAGTGAAAATGTCCAAATTGGGCCCAAAGTGTCAATATTTTGTGTGGACACCATTATTTTCCAGCACTGCCTTAACCCTTTTGGGCATGGAGTTCACCAGATCTTCACAGATTACCACTGGAGTCCTCTTCCACTCGACATCACAGAGCTGGTGGATGTTAGAGATCTTGTGTTCCTCCTCCTTCTGTTTGAGGATGCCCCACAGATGCTCAATAGGGTTTAGGTCTTTAGACATGCTTGGCCAGTCCATCACCTTCACCCTCAGCTTCTTTAGCAAGGCAAAAGTTGTTATCATGCTGGAATACTGCCCTGCGGCCCAGTCTCAGAAGAGAGGGGATCATGCTCTGCTTCAGTATGTCACAGTACATGTTAGCATTCATGGTTCCCTCAATGAACTGTAGCTCCCCAGTGCCAGCAGCACTCATGCAGCCCCAGACCACGACACCCGCACCACCATGCTTGACTGTAGGCAAGACACACTTGTTTTTGTACTCTTCACCTGGTTGCCGCCATACATGCTTGACACCATCTGAACCAAATGAGTTTATCTTGGTCTCATCAGACCACAGGGCATGGTTTCAGTAATCAATGTCCTTAGTCTGCTTGTCTTCAGGCTTTCTTGTGCATCATCTTCAGAAGAGGCTTTCTTCTGGGACGGCAGCCATGAAGACCAATTTGATATAGTGTGCGGCGTATGGTCTGAGTACTAACAGGCTGACCCCCACCCCTTCAACCTCTGCAGCAATGCTGGCAGCACTCATACGTCTATTTCCCAAAGACAACCTCTGGATATCACACTGAGCTCGTGCACTCAACTTCTTTGGTTTACCATGGCAAGGCCTGTTCTGAGTGGAAGCTGTGCTGTTAAACCGCTGTATGGTCTTGGTCACAGTGCTGCAGCTCAGTGTCAGGGTCTTGGCAATCTTCTTATAGTCTAGGCCATCTTTATCAATTCTATTTTTGCTTTGCCATGAGGTACCATGTTGAACTTCCAGTGACCGGTATGAGGGAGTGTGAGAGCGATGACACCAAATTTAACACAGCTGCTCCCCATTCACACCTGAGACCTTGTAAAACGAGTCATATGACACCAGGGAGGGAAAATGGCTAATTGGGCCCAATTTGGACATTTTCACTTAGGGGTGTACTCACTTTTGTTGCCAGCGATTTAGACATTAATGGTTGTGTGTTGAGTTATTTTGAGGGGACAGCAAATTTACATTGTAGCAAAGTGTCATTTCTTCAGTGTTGTCACATGAAGAGATATAATCAAATATTTACAAAAATGTGAGGCGTGTACTCACTTTTATGAGATACTGTGTGTGTATATATATATATATATATATATATATATATATATATATATATATATATATATATATATATACTGTTAGTTCTCGAAGGTGACGTGTTTAAAGCAGGAAAAGGATTTGAGGCACTTTGACAAGGGCCAAATTGTGATGTCTAGACGACTGGGTCAGAGCATCTCCAGAACAGCAGGTCCTGTGGGGTTTTCCTGGTATGCAGTGGTCTGTACCTACTAAAAGTGGTCCAAGGAAGAATAATCTGTGAACTGGCGACAGGATCATGGGCCCCCAAGGCTCATAAATGCACGTGGGGAGTGAAGGCTAGTACATTTACATATACACATAAGATCTACTGTGGCACAAATTGCTAAAAAAAGTTGATGCTAGTTAATGATAGAAAAGTGTCAGAACACACAGTGCAATGTTATTCCCTAATGGTAGTAGTTCCTTTCAGCAGGATAATGCGCTCTGCCAAAATGCAAAAATTGTTCAGGTATGGTTTGAGGAACTCTCGATAAGAGTTCAAGGTGTTGACCAGGCCTCGAAGTTCCCCAGATGTTAATCCAATCGAGCATCTGTGGGATGTGCTGGACAAACACATGCAATCCATGGAGGTACCACCTCACATCTTACAGGATTTGAAGGATCTGTTGCTAAAGTCTTGCACACCTTCAGAGGTCAGAGGCCCAAATGTTTTATTCCTTAAACACCACATTAATATGACACCTTTTCAGGGGTTACATAAATTAATCTGGACTACTTAGGTTTGTAGTATTGTACTGTCAAGCTGGGAAAAAGAGGACATCATATCAGCCATAGAGCAGACAGGCATTACCGAGTCAGAGCTTTCACACAGCATTTCAGATGAGCATGAAAACCCAGCTCATAAAAACTAAGAATATTTTAAGTAGCCATAACAGGAACTACCAGGACCTGTACAGAGAACAAGGCTTGAGCTGATTTCTTTCCAGACTGTAGATTCATGCAGCTTATGAGAGATGTCTGTAGAGCAAATAGAAAAATAGTTCATCCCACATCATTCTAATTGTGTCATTAATGAGACCTCATGATATAATGCTTGACCAGCCATCACTCTTGACCCCACACGATAATTTAGAAAGATAATTGTTGAAGACCTGAAACTAGGACATCTACAATCCTTGGTTGCGATTGACCTGTAGTATGGATCAAGAATAACTCAACTTCACCTTCATCATGGACTCACTTCCTAACTCCTGCAAACCAACATATTACTGAACTTGTAAGAGAGTAGATATACTGCTCATGCAGGCCTGAAGACATCGATTTTAAAAAAAACATTGTCTTTCCATTACACCCTTCTCTTTCTGCTTGGCACCATCTGGGTTCTAGTCTCCTGTCTGTCTGTTTTTGAGGACAGAGTGGGGGAAATTGGCACTAAGTGGAAATATAGCATGCACGTGACAGAGGGAACAGTTTTAATTAAAATGTTTGCCCAGAAAATAATCTCGTGAGTAGCCTTGTTAATTACGACTAATTCCTACGAAGGTAGAGCACACAAAGGCACTGGCTCACGCTGTGCACGGGGGTGTCTTCGCCATGGAAACAGGAACAGTTTTTTTTGTTTTGTTTTTTTAATCTTCCCAACTAAACGGAAGTGGACCAGCTTCCCACCTCCTTTGTTCCTTGTTATAGCGGTTTGTTTGGCCACCCGATGAGTTGACTTTGTTGTTAATTGGGTCATTGCCTTTGCTGAGGCGCACTGACTCTCAGACCCTGATGCGACAGTCCAGCTGCGATCACAGTCACTGCAGAACCAACAAAGTGAGAAGACACACGCACACACACACACAGTGCATCGGCAGGCGAGGGATTATGAGATTTCAAAGAGACATATTCAGAAGCAGAAATGTGGTGGCCAAGCCAAGCGGCTAAATGTGAATGTGTAAGTTGGTTGGTGTGTGTGTGTGTGTGTGTGTGTGTCAGAATACACTGCTGGTCTTTGATGTCTCCATCTCTCGGGTTGTCTTGATAAACAGCCTCAGGTCCGTACTCGAACTACATCTTTTCAACTATATCTACACCACTCCACCCTCCACTCAATTTTTTTTGGCACCCCAAATATTTATTCAAGAAAGGTATGAGGTGATGGAGCCTGAATGTCACACCCATAAGTTCACCTTGCCTCGTCTCGTCTTCATAATCAATCCAATGAGCCAGAGATCAAACAAGAGATCGACATAACAGCACGATGTAATTAGCCTTGGCTTCAACAGAGCTCTGTGCTAACACAAGGGAGAGGCACGTCAGAGGCCAGAACGTGCTCTGAGTGCTAATGTGTGCATGTAGATCATGAAGTTGCTGCCTTGCCAGATGTATATGAGAATATTGGGCTATGTATGACAGAACATAGCAATGAGTATGGCCATTAACTGAGTATTCCAGAATACAGTAGGTAGTGTGCTAGTGCACTGCTACCAATGGGTTTATGCTTGTAAAACTAAAATATTTCTTCAACCCACAATGATGATGGATTCATTATGCAATGATGATGCTATATATCTATCTCATTGCTATGTGTGCTCATCCCACAGCAAAGTCAGCAAACAAAGTCCTTGTGCATTATACCCTCATGACATCTTAAGGTAACACCCCATGGAAATAAATTTAGATGTTAAACTCATGCAGCATGGTGGTGTAGTGGGCAGCATTGCCACCTTGATCCTGAGCTCAGAAGACAGTTTGTGTCGAGTTTCGCATTTTTGTCCCTGTCCTGTCACAATTTCCCCTCACGCTAAGTGCTGGAGCATGCAGCGTGCACCGAAGAGCAAGCGTGCTTCCGGGTGTTCAGTGACAATGACTTTGTTTACTTTCTACACGTACATCTGTTATGGTTTATGTCCTGTCTCTGCCCCTGTATTGTCATTGCTTGTTTCCCGTATGTCATCATTAGTCTCAGCTGTTTTGTGTTCACCCTTGATTACGTTTGTCATTTAAACCCCCCGTGTCTCTTAGTACGTCCCAAAGTATTATGTGTATTTTCTATATACCAAGCATTTGTTCCTCGTTTAATGTGTTAAAGTTTTGATCTTGTTCTCGCCCTCGTTGTTCGATTCTGTTTTGCCTCATTTATGCCCGTTCGCCTGACCCATTGCCTGTTTTTGACCACGCTATTGTCTCATGTTTTGGATTTGTCTGCTTTGGATATCTCTACCCTAATAAAGCTCTTATCTGCATTTGCATCCGTTCTAACCTCCATTATGTTCAGCAACATGACAGTCCCCATGTCTGTGTGAGTGTCCTCTGGGTTCTCCAGTTTTCTCCACTGTCCAAAAGCATGCCAGTAGTTGGATTTGCTATGCTAATTTGACCCTAGGTCTGAATGTATGTGCACAGTGCCCTGCAATGTACTGGCATCCTATTCAGGGTGTATTTCTGCCTTACACTCAGTGTTACCAGGATTGGCTCTGGATTCATTGCGACCCAGACCTGGAAAACTTGCCATGCAAGGACAGAACACTGCAGCCTTATAGGCGAAACATTCACCAAAGACTTACTGACTTTTTGTTTCATTTGTAAACATGATGTGCTACATTAGAGCCTTTGGCAACACAGAGTTGTTCCTTGGTAACTCATACATGTTCATTTCACTTTGTCTGTATTGATGTACTGGTCTACTAGCTTGTCATTATGCTTTTACATTACATTATCTACCACTTTTCATCCTGGTCAATTAGGTTTCCGGGAAACCCAAACATGTGAGTTTATCATTTGTCCACCCATGACATTGCATCCATCTTTATATAATCTATCATTCTCCAGAGCAGGAGTCAGAGGACAGACATTTATCAAAGAAAAATTATTTATCCTGCAAGCTGTCATGTTACTTGAATATAACTTTTTCTTTCTGAAGGAAAGGAAGTGGTCTATTACCTTGTCACACCAGCAAAGGGTCTTCTCAAGTGATTTGGCCATTTTTCTCTCAATGGCCAGAAGAGCAGCGACTGCTCATTAGTTTTGGCTCCTTGTGTTACAGGTGTACAACTTCAATCATGTAAGGCAGGAGAAGCTCCTATCTAATTGATTTATTGCTCTGTTATAGTACTATCTTTATCTGTAGTTGTGTCATTCGGAAAATATTCATATCTGTATCAGTGAAAAAAGGAACCTTACCACTTTGCCCCGGAAAACACTGGGAAACCAGTGATTGTTCTTGTTCATAACCCCATCCCCCACCCCCACATTATTTCAGCCAAACCTTTTGCCATTTGAAACACTATCGAATTCAATCCGTATGCACAAACAATGAAGTTTGGCCTTCATACTTAATTTTATTGAGTATTGTGGTTGCAATAACACTAATTTATTGTGTATGCCAGAAAATCCAAAAGTCAGAAGCTGAAACATCTCCATACTTTGCCAGTACTTCAGTAAATCCTGTGTACTTTGCGCTGTTAGTGGAATGGCTCGCTGGCCAAGCAGAGATCTTACATGGATTAGATGGCTGAGAATGGCTCTATTAGTTTTTGCAGTCTCATTGTACTCTGCTACTTGAATACTTCCACAACGCCATGTCCAGCAAGTACACTCTAGTCTATAAAAAGATAGACTGTTTGAAGATTTGTTAGAACTGTTAGAAGTTTGACTGCATAAAGAATAGATCTATGAAAAGGTTTCATCAGAAGATAAGAACAAATGGGCTTGATCACGGTAATACCATTCAGCCCCTTGTATCACTAATTATACAGGAAACCTGGAGAGATCTGTTTTGCCTCTTATGTAGTAAAATATATAAATAAATTTGATGTTCCCAAAAATTAGCTTCTGAATTATGAACACTATACAATTTGCAACGCTAAACCGCTTGATAATCGCTAAATTTGACACATTAGCTGTGATGGATCGATTGATAAGTCATTAGGATGTAAGTCTCAAACACTTAGTTATGTACATCACAGTTGCTAGTTTTTAGATGGTAAAAGTACTGAAATTCTTTACTCAAGTAAAAGTGCAATTACTCATGCAAATAAATACTCGGGTAAAAGCTGAAGCACAGCTTTTTTTTTCAAAGTCTTTATTTCAGAAAAAAGTAGAAAGTATAAACTCTTGAAGTAGAAGAAAGATTAACAAAAGAAATAGATGTCTGCCTCAAATGACATTGATTTTTGTCACTGATTATAAATTAGTGCTTCTTGTACCAACAAACCAAGGAACGTGGGAGAACATTAGCTAAGGCTAACTAGCAACAGCCAGCTAGCATGACAGTAATGATGATTTAGATTTGGATCCTTAAAGCTGTCTGATGCTAAAAAGTAATCTTATGCCCTAGATATGTGACTATAAAGAAATGAAGAGAACCCAGGAAGAAGTTTTTTAAGTAAGTATAAGTTAAAAGTAAGTACATGAAAGATAAACAGATAAAAAAAACAGACTTGAATGTTGACAGTTACATTTGAATGATTAGCTAGTGATTAGTTCATGACTAGAGGGCATGGTGGCCTGGTAGTTAGCATGTTTGCATCACACCTCCAGGGTTGGCAGTTAGATTCTTGTTTGCATATTCTTCCCACGTTTTGGGGATTCTTCCGGGTACTCCGTTTTCCTCTGCCAGCCCAAAGACATGCATTGTAGGCAGTTTTGCATTTCCAAATTGTACAGTGTGTGTTTGAATATATGTGTGTGTGTGTGTGTGTGTTTGTGTGTGTGTGTGCGTGTGTGTGATTGTGTGTGTGTGTGTGGGTGGGTGGGTGGGGGGGGGGGGTTTGCATGTTTTTCCCATGCTATACTATACAAGGGTACCTCTGGGTACTCCGCTTTCCTCCCCCAGTCCAAAGACATGCATAGTAGGCGGATTGGCATTTCCAAAGTGTCTGAGGTGTATGAATGGTTGTATAAATCACTGCGCCCGGGGGCCATCTTCAGTCATCCTGACTCAGTCTTGCCACTGGATCATGGTGGTCACCAGGAAGTGAGAGTGAGGCCAATGCTGCGCAAGTCTTCCTCACTATAATCCAAATCGAGTTCCAGTTTGTGCTCTCCATAATAGAGGCAGAAATGAAGATGAACAGTTCCTGGCTATGAATTTTTTGTTTCCTTCAACTAAAAACTGACATATATGCATGTGATTGACCACAACAGAGGTGCTTCTACAGAAGCTGCAATGGCTCACGTTGAAAGTAGCTGAGTTGGCGAAATACAGCCGGCTTTTTCATACAACTGATCAGTTCTGCTACTGTAGTTTTCCAGTGCTCAGTTCGAGGGTCCATCAATTGATGACCCCTGGTGCATAGGATTTCAACTTGACAATGATCTATATTATATTAAACTCGAATTTCAATAAAAAACCAATAAACGCAGAGCATCTCAAAACCAACGTATCCATCAAGTAGTCTCTTCAGTAATGACGGTTTGATATTTCTCAGCATTTAAGAGTGATAAGATCCTGAAAGTGGCTACCATGAGCATGTTCCCATCCAAGAGTTCATTTATTTCATTTGGACAGTGTGTGAAGTCTTCATTAGGGCTTCATAGGTTCTATATCTATGAACTACAAGGCCAGTTAGACAAAGTGGTTGAAATAACTAGATGAATTAATTACACTATGAGTGTCACGTTTGGCGAATGGAGGCCGAAGCAATCGCAGATTTTTAAATATTTATTTTAAACAAATGAACAACGACACAAAAACACTAGGACAACTGGGCATAACACTATGGCAAAAAACAAACACGGAGACAGAAGTGACGTGAGTCTACAACAACGAAAGACCCCGACAGAGTGCAGACAAAGACTATATATACACATAGGTGCTAATTAACAAAAACGTGAGTCAGGTGCATGTGGTCAGGTGGTGTAGTGCAGTGGCTGATGGGACTTGAAGTCCCGGGTTTCCGGATACGTGACAATGAGTAATAAATACCATATCTACGATATTAGACTTTTGATGCAAGTTTAGATGAAGCCATTTTCCTCAAATGCTCTATGCACAGATCATCACCTCAAAGTCAGAAACATGTGTCTTAAAAAGTACCAGTGGGTAAAAGCTGCTCTGTTCCATTGGTTGACAGGATGGAAATAAAAGTAGAGGAGATTTTGCCTGAGGCAACTCAGAGAGGCGCTGATACTTGTGCTGACCTTCTCTCAGCAACTGCTAAAACGTAAACATGTTGCATGCTATGCTTTGAGTAAAGACACACAACAGCAAATTATACAACAGCAATTTTCCAGTGATTGCAATCAATTGATCTGTGAGTTACATTTTATGTTGCGGAAGTGAGGTCCTGTCGTTATAACAGCTATAAACAGTCGTCACTAAAGAAAACTTACTGACAGTCAAAAAGTGCTGACAGCGGAGACTCTTTCCATAAATAATCAATAAACATCTCGTACACCATATCGTTTATGTTTTTATTACCTAAAATATTTTGTTTTGTTAAACAAAACATCATGGTTTTTAATTTGTTTCTTAGCCTTAGGTTATGCGGCACATCGACTGAAAATCCCTGTGAACTGGATACATTTTACTACAGAAATGATTACTATAGAAAATTAATGAACACTTTCTGATCAATCAGATTAGAGAATTCAACACAATTCAACATCCTTTCATCTCCTGAAAGACAATAACATTATCCTGAACATAAAGCTGACGCAGGGGTTCTTAAAATATACAGTTAATGTATGCTAAGGTTCAACAGTGACACTGCTCAGTCCTGCTTCTACAATATACCATGTACTTAAGACAACACACACACACACACACACACACACACACACATATATACATGCACAAGCTGCACTTGGAAAAATCATCACTTTGCATGCTTTATGAGTCATCGGAGAAATTATTCGCCGCACAAATATAGTTTACATCTTCCCTGTATCTCATTAGTCCCCACCAGAAGAACAGAAACACACTGAATAATTTTGATTTCTAGATGTTCCAGCTAATTATGTTGTTTGGAGGCAGCCTGCTAGCAGCAGGACATCATTTTAATTTGTATCATCTAAAAACTCCATTAAAATGAAGCCAGCCAAAAAAAAAAAAAAAAAAAGTTAGCCATATTTCCAGAGCAGCTTCATTTTTTTTTCTCTCTAAAGCTGTAAAGCTGGAAGAAGTTGTGTGTATGGTAATTGAATGTAAAATGGGTCAGATTTGTATTATTAAATTATGTGGGTTTTATGTATTCAAAAGGCAAGATGCAAATGGAGACCCTCTTGAGTAATGCATCATAAATGATTTTCTCTCTTTGTAAACATAAATACAAGTTTCCTCAAAAGTGCATATTTTAATTTAGTGTAGAACATTAGGCAGAGTGGATGATTATTATATGAGCTGCACATGTGAAAACGCATATCTGGGCTCATCCAGAAACATTGTTGCGCATGTACTTTGATTCTTTTTCATTTTTAATTGCCACTAGATTACAGAATTCTGTGAAATAAAATAAATAAATAAATAAAATAGCAAAAAGTCAGTTAATACTGTCAATACTGTTTGGATATGCAGTATATATTAGGAGTGTCATGCAATGTTAAAATCTGTATCTGTGTCTAAGACAAGACAACACAAGACAAGATAAGATAAGATAAGATGAGATAAGACAAGACAAGACAAGACAAGATAAGACAAGACAGGACAAGAAAAAAGACAAGACAAGACAAGACAAGATAAGATAAGATAAGATAAGATAAGATAAGATAAGATAAGATAAGATAAGATAAGATAAGATAAGATAAGATAAGATTAGATAAGATAAAATAAGACACAACAAGATAAGATGAGATAAGATAAGGTAAGATGAGATAAGATAAGATAAGATAAGATAAGATAAGATAAGATAAGATAAGATAAGATAAGATAAGATAAGATCAAATAAAATAAGACACGACAAGATAAGATGAGACAAGACAAGATAAGATGAGATAAGATAAGATAAGATGAGATAAGTTAAGATAAGATAAGATAAGATGAATAAGATAAGATAAATAGAAGTAATAAGAAATAAGATTAGAAGATAAAATAAGACACAACAAATAAGATGAGAAGATAAGGTAAAGATGAGATAAGATAAGATAAGATAAGATAAGATAAGATAAGATAAGATAAGATAAGATAAGATAAGATAAGATTAGATAAGATAAAATAAGACACGACAAGATAAGATGAGATAAGATAAGGTAAGATGAGATAAGATAAGATGAGACAAGACAAGATAAGATGAGATAAGATAAGATAAGATGAGATAAGTTAAGATAAGATAAGATAAGATGAGATAAGTTAAGACGTACCTTTATCGATCTCTGTTTGATACAGCAGCACAAGTAGGAGGAGTAACATCAAAGAAAGAAAATAATTTCCATAAATACCTATACAATAGAAATAACAGAAACAATCAAATAGATCAGTGTGTATGTACATATGCTAGAGTTATATATATATATATATATATATATATATATATATATATATATATATATATATACATACATGCTATATCTGTGGAATGACAATTAACTGCTGAGTGTGTGTCTCTGTGAGACTCAGTAAGTGGAGTAGGAGGTACTGGGTATTGTTGCATTGTAGAGTCTGATGGCTGATCGCATGGAAGAGTTCCCCTGATGTTTTGAGGCACGTGGCTGAATGTGCTCCTGAGCCTTCTGAGCTCAGCACAGAGAGGATGGAAGGATTGTCCATGATAGCTTTCAGCTTCCCTCTCAGTCTCTTCTCAGTCACTTCCTCCACAGTGTCCAGTTTTATCCCCCACTACCTCATCAGCTTGCTCATTTTGCTGGCCCAATCCCATCTCCTCAGCACACCACACCACATCAAAGAAGATAACAAACATCCGTAGCAATCTAGTGCACACATTAAAGGACCTGAGCCTCCTCAGAAAGAACATCCTGCTCTGTCCTTTCTTATAGAGGGCCTCAGTGTTGTCTGACCGGTCCAGATTGTTATTGAGTTGCACCCCTAGAAACTTGTAGGTGTCCAGTATCTCCACTCTCTCCCTCCTCAGATGTGCACAGGACTGTTGCAGTTATTATTTTAATTTCTAGCTGTCCACAATATTTTCTAAATAAAAATTATATCTCTGCAAGTTGTTTTTTTTTTGGCCATTTCCATGCATGTGTCTTCAAGCATTGTGCTTCCTCTTCTGGATTATGGATCTGTTTGTTCCATATTGTTTTGTAAATCTGATCATATGTCCTGGTTCACGTTTACGAGTTTGAGTGTGCTTATATGCAGACGATTGTTCTGATCTAAACAGGCTCTAGTGCTTCAGCCTGGAAAAACATGGATGCCCATTTGTATGGTTAGTCTCTGAATGTAATAAGCCTATAAAGCAGCTCAATGTGACATATTTCTGCATGTGCTGTATAACATGGGTGTCCGATCTTATCCGGAAAGGGCGGGTGTGGATGCAGGGTTTCATTCCAACCAAGCAGAAGCCACACCTGAGTCTAATGAAAGTCAAGATCAACTGATTAAACAGGTGGAATCAGGTGTGGTTCCCTTTGTGGATAAGATCGGACATCCCTGGTGTATACAAGTTTACAAATCTTAGCTGTTAAAGCATCTTTTCACAACACAAAAACAACATATGAAGTAAAATTCACTTTTAATCAAGGAAATAAAATGATGCAATATGTGTAAATATGTTTACCATTGACCTGTGTGCTGCTATAATGTTGTGACGTCATGTGCAGTTATGACACGAGTTTGGCCCAGAGTTCCCAAGTTTAATGACCTTTCCATTGCACTTTTCCATTTCGGAGATCCGCGTTCGGAGTATAATGGATTGCAGCGTCACATCCGACTGCTTCTCTTTTCTGGCAGCAGTATGTACATGTTAATAAATGTTTTTTTCTTTGTCACGCGAGATTCACTCGCGAATGCATGAAAGTCAGAACCTCCCACACATCCAAAATCTTTTGTTATGTCCCACAGACTCCTAGTCCTCTAGTCTGAACCAGATGCCCTGTGAACCCCCAAACTGATACCGATCCCGTGCCTCCTTTTCATATTTAGTGAGAACACATGATCTGTTCTTTTTCGAATAATGTATTCATATTCGGTTGTTATATCCCATACACACGGAGGGAGAGAGAGAGAGAAAGAGAGAGCGAGAGCGAGCGAGAGAGAGAGAGAGAGAGAGAGAGAGAGAGAGGAATAACATTGTGTCAGCACACTCAAAAGGTGCACATTTCCCCCACATATTTATATTCATATTCATGTTCATCTGTGCTACTGGTGCATGTTTGTCCAGAGAGTCTGGTGTATGAACAAGAACAGGCTCTTGGTCTCAGAGAGAAGAAATCAGTCCTGGGCTCACACACACACACACACACACACACACACACACACAAATCCCAACTGCTCACTGCTGTAAGCCACAAACACAGACTCTACAGACAACATCTTCTGAGAGATAGATGGGATGAGGCCTACACACACACACACACACACACTCAGCTTTCCTCAGAGGCACATATTTGGAGGTACGTGCCTGTCTCAAAGCTAGACTGTTTTAATAACTGATTTCCCATCTGAATGTGGTTTGAAATGTGGACAGACGGTTCTCACCGCCTTCTGAGTTATGTAAAGGGACTACGATGGAAACAACTGAGATTTCGTTGTAAATCTGGGGTTTGAATTTCGAAAGTTTGCATCCCCCTTTTGGTTTGTTGTATAGTAAAAAAAAAAGAGAGAGAGAGAGAGAGAGAGAGAAATGTTTAGCATTTATCTGCAAAGCAGAACTAATTTCATTTAGTGATATTACATCATGGCCTAAATATTACAACCACTGAGACAGCAGATGTTTATCAGGAAACCTAAAAGTTTGTATCCCTGCTGACATACTCTAATTTTATTTCGGTGGTCCGATTTAAGATGCCCACTGACTTATAACAGACTATGCTTTGTTGAGTTTTAATTAGGAAATGAAAAGTTCAAACAGGTTTAGGACCATTGCTACCATTCTGACAATTAAAAACGTGAAATGGGGGAAACACACAAAACAAATAGTGGAAGAACAATAACTGGAATTAAATGAAAACAATAACATAGTCATGTGATCGTCGATTGAAGCCCAATCAGGTGAACTCAAGTGAACTCATGCTTGGTTGCATGAAAAACAACAAACACATCAGTTCTTGGTAAAAGTGTGACATGTCCTTATGGGCATTAGGGGGGGGGGGCGAGTTTGAATCCTGCCTCTGCCCTGTGTGTAGAGTTTGCAGGTTCTCCCCGTTTTTTGGGGAGTTCCTCCTCTGTTCCTCCCCCAGTCCAGAGACATGCATTGTATGCTGATTGGCACCTCTAAATTGTCCACGATTGTGATTGTGCCCTGTGATAGGCTGGCACCAAATCCAGGGTGTCTCCATGCCTCGTGCCCTGAGGCCCCTGGGATACACTCCAGGCTCCCCACGACCCTGTGTAGGATAAGTGGTGTGGAAAATGGATGGATGGATGGAAAAAGAGTTCTTGTTATATGAAAACAATTAACTATGCGTTGGATGTCTGCACATCTGGAAGTCCTGTTTACTCTTATACCACAGGAATTTGCCAGTTTTTATTTATTTATGAATGACACATTATAATTTGAATCCATTTATAGTCATGTTTAACGTTGTGGAGTGGTCGGGAAACAAGTTAGTTCCATGTTATAGCAGCTGTAAACAGTCATTCCATTACCAGCCTCTCTCTTGAGGTTAAGATGACGGAAAAAAATATCGACCATATAAATTATAATTTATTTATTTATTTTTCAGTTTTCCGTTAATGTGGAATGTCTGCCATACAAGTTCCTGTGTAGGTTGTTATAGAACATTAACCTACACCTTCTAACCAATCATATTGGAGACTTGCGTTATAAATCACTGTAACTAATATGTATAAGGTCTGATTAATGTGATTGAAGTTTTCAAGTATCACCATCATCATAAATCCTTATTGTTTCATTATAATCAGTGCAATATAAAAGCAATCAGTGAGGATGAAATATAGGAAAATTCCATTTTGTTGTTTACTGTCAGTCTTCCAGCCTGCACATGGAGCCTCAGGAGTTGGAGATTATGTGCTGCTGGTGCTGCGTGTAGCTACTGAGAAAATGACACCATGTCCTCCTGAGTATTTAACCAATTAAACCCGAATCAAAACAGCAGAAGACAAAAAAATTCTGGGAATGTGCATGCTTTTGTCTGGGTGTGAGCGTGTGTGTGTGTGTGTATGATAAATGTGATAATGATAAGAGAAGAAGTACAGATAGTAAAAGTTTGAGCTGTTTTCTCTCTCTGCTCCAGCGGCAGTGTATCGTGTCTGACTCTGTGCTTTCAAAAGAACAGAATTTCACTGTACTTGTATGAATAAGGAATAAAACACAACAGGGCATGCTGCTATAGGAAATTAATCAGTGGCGGAGTTACATTAAGGTTACTGTGAATTTATTTCCTACAACAGATTTTTATTCCTTTTTTGTAATCGTGGCAATTTTCCAACAATCACGTATTTGAATTTGTTTGTGAACATGGCATACTTTATATTTAATGTTGTGGAATGTCCATGAAACAACGTAGTTCCTGTTATCACTTACACTGAACAACCATAACATTAAAACGACTGACAGGTGAAGTGAATAACATTGATTGTCTCATTACGATGGCACCACCTGTCGAGGGGTGAGATATATTTATTAGACAGCAAATGAACAGTCAGATTTTGACGTGCTGGAAGCAGGAAAAATGGGCAAGAGTAAGGTTCTGAAAGACTTTGAGAAGGGCCAGATTGTGATGGCTAGACGACTGGGTCAGAGCGTCTCCAAAACTACAGGTCTTGTGGGGTGTTCCTGGTATGCAGTGGTTAGTATCTAATTAAAGTGGTCCAAGGAAGGACAACTGGTGAATCGATGACGGGGTCGTGGGTGCACAAGGCTCACTGATGCGTGTGGGGAGTGAAGGCTAGTCGGTCTGGTATGATCCCATGGAAGATCTACTATAGCACAAACTGCTGAAAAGTTCATGCTGGCTGTGATAGAAAGGAGCCTGACCTCCTGTCCACCACTGTAAGTGCCTACAGTGGGCACGTGAGCATCAGAACTGAACCATGGAGCAATGGAAGAAGGTGGCCTGGTCTGATGAATCACGTTTTCTTTTACATCATGTGGACGGCTGGGTGGTGTGCGTCACTTACCTGAGGAAGAGATGTCACCAGGATGCACTATGGGAAGAAAGCAAGCCGTCGAAGGCAGTGTGATGCTCTGGGCAATGTTCTACTGGGAAACCTTGGGTCCTGGCATTCACATGGATGTTACTTTGACACGTACCACCTACCTAGACATTGTTGCAGACACTGTAAAAATGTTCAGGAATGGATTGATAAACATGACAAAGAGTTCAAGGCCTCCAAATTCCCCAGATCTCAATCCGATCGAGCCTCTGTGGGATGTTCTGGACAAACAGGTCTAATCCATGCAGACTCCACCTCACAACTTACAATACTTAAAGGATCTGCTGCTAACGTCTTGGTGCCAGATACCGCAGCACACCTTCAGAGGTCTTGTGGAGTCCATGCCTTGATGGGTGAGAACTGTTGTAGCAGCATAATGGAGACCTACACAATATTAGGCAGGAGGGTTTAATGTTATCTCTCAGTATATCAGTATATGTTTTAGCAGTTAGAAACAATCATTCTCTCAGCAGCCTCTTTTTTTTCATCTTGAAGTAAATTCTGAATGTCGCATAAATGAGAAGTGGGAAAGATGCAGTCAAACATGCATTTTGTTTCTACGCTAAATACTAAACAACTGCCAGGATGAAACAAAGAGGACACATTAGAAGGGAAGTTAGCATTCTTAGAAACAAAGGTATGTATGCAGTGTGTATTTTTAACCAGGGAATGTTACTTTTAATTAGATTTTTGACTAAAGTCTTAAATTTTTTTCTGTTTCCTTAAGGTCCAATTAAATCATTTTAAAAAGTATAGATGAACCCATGATGGTACTGACCCAGCTACAGAGAACACTACCGTTTGGTACCTTTATTTCTGAAAGTGCGTGGCAGCATTTTCACGAGGTGTCATGGAACTTATTAATATTATGGAAATTGTAGCGTATGGATTTCAGAAGTGAAGGTTAGAAATCTGAAATTCAGACCTTGTATACAGTCTTGTAGGTTGACATGTTTTTCGAGGTTAGCACTCCTTAACCAGACAGCTGAAAACACAAGCTAATTTACAGGCTGTCTGTATTGTAACATCAGCTTTGCATTTGGTTTGTGGTTTTCATATTTGTGTTTTCAGTTATCTGTGATTGTGCTTCATTTTTTTTCATCCTTCAGGGATTTTTTTATTTTTTGTAACCAGTTCTCAATCCATGGAATATTATTAGCATTTTATGAACTGTCTTATATCTCGGCTATTTTTTATTTATTTATTTATTTGAATTTATTTTGTATGTCAGTACAAGACCATTAATTTCTGTCTTGGACCAAAAGGAGTTGTTGCTGAGCAGCTGAACATTTCCATTAGCATGCACAGCCGTCACATGGGAAAAGGCATTCCCATCTGCATAAATAAGTGCTGCAATATGCAGCAGGTTTCGTACTAGCAAATGTGGTTACTAAGCTAATAATAAGGCCGAGCGACATTCCTTCAGGGAACAGCTTACATTAGTAACCCATCATTCCCTTTTAGTCAGCCACCAACTAGAACCGGAACGGGGATGTTATCCCATATCATTATGAAGGGTAAAGCCGATGGATAGCTAAATTCAACCTGGAAGAAGTAGTGTCCAGTCCAAAAGCAGATGGAATTTGCTTAATCTACAATCCAAAGAGTTTGTCCTTGACTGTGATAGTCAAGTAGACTTAAACAAATGTGTGTAAATGTTTTCACAGGATTAATCTAGCTAAAAATTCCTGTCAGTACATTTTTTGTGCACTTGCGTACATGTTGATAAACGCCAATTAGCCAGGTCATGAAGTGACACAGACAAAACTTCATAAAAGACAAAATGATGACTCAATGATGAAAAAGTGGCGCGTGTTAAATCTTCCAGTAATGCAGCTCAGCCACTGCAGAGCGTCACTAAGTCTTAACGCTGTTCATGTTACCGAATTGTTTTGGAATGTTTTCTTTCAAGAGATTAATATGAAATGACTGAGTTTCATTACGTTTTCTACTTACCGTGTGCATGTAATTGAAATAAATAAGCGATTTACAGCATAATCTATGTAAATAGTGGCCACCAAACATATGATTTAAAATCCTCCCTATATATATGTACTGTACACAAACCTCAAAAACTTTTTTCCGAACTAACTGTATACTTTTCTTGTATAATGCTCTGATGAACGATTTACGAATAAATTTCTTCATATTCAGCATGATAAATGACACCCACAGTTTGTATTTTGCCCTTGACCCAGTGAAAGCCTCCTGCATGAAATAGAGGAAGCAGAAGCTGCAGCCATATGGGCCAGAACCCTTTGGATTCGAATTAAACGCATAATCCTCTCTGAAACTGAGAGATGCGCTGACTCAGGGGTGTGCCCTCATGGCCTGTGATTCTAAATAAAGGCCAAAGGGGGAGCAAAAAAAAAGTCTACTGGGGAACCAAAGAGCCCTTTTCTCAGTTGGAAGTGCAACAAAAACCCAAACTAGTAAAGATGCTCTAAAACAACAGATGTCTCTCCGAGAGCACCATCTCTGGTTTCGGCACAAAGCAGCCAGTCGTCTAGATTACTTACAATGCACAGCCCCCGCAACTGCAGCGATGTGTGAGCCAGAGGAAGAGACAAACCAAATCTGCATGCTTTCCTCTACGTCCAGAACATTTCCGACCTGAGAATGCCATGATCCCGGTGTTCAAATACCAGACTAGCCGGAATTGTGTAATAAGTGTAAGAACTAAGTGAAGCTTCCAGTACATACACACATATTACAGTAAGACACATAATAAGAAAATGTACAGAGGACACAGTAAAGCTTGAGACAGAATAGAGATGGTACAGATATTATGTATATTTATATTTGTTTGTGAGTCATTGAGGTTTTGTCTTAAACTCAGTTTAATGCAACTAATCAGCAAAATCAGCTACTAATTTTGATAATGAGTTATGATTGACAGCACTGTAAAGAAATAAATAAATATAAACCCAGCCTGTTAATACAGTGGCAAGAAAAAGTACGTGAACCCTTTTGAATTTCATGGTTTTCTGAATAAATTTGTCATAAAATGTGATCTAAGTCAGGGGTATTGACAAATATAATGTGTCTAAAATAATAACACCAAAAAATTCTGATCTTTCATGTTTTTATTGAACACACTCATTCAACATTCAAAATGGCAGTGGGAAAAGTAACTGAACTCTTTGAATTAATAACTGACCCCCTTGGCAGCAATAACCTCAATCAGGCGCTTCCTGTAGCTATGGACCAGACCTGCAAATCATTCAGGAGGAATTTTAGCCCATTCTTCCTGGCAGAACTGCTTTAGCTCGGTCATAATCTTTGGATGTCTCATATGTATGGCTCTCTTCAAGTCATTCCATAGCATCTCTACTGGGTTGAGGTCTGGGCTCTGACTCGGCCACTCCAAAAGGTGGATTTTGTTTTTCTGAAGCCATTCAGTTGTGGACTTGCTCCGGTGTTTTGGGTCATTGTCCTGTTGCATCAGCCAACTTCTACACAGTTTCAGTAGACGTACAGACATTCTCACATTATCCTGAAGAATTGTCTGATACACTTGGGAATTCATCTTCCCCTCAATGATTGCAATTTGGGCCTGATGCAGCAAAGCAGGCCCAAATCATGAGATTCCTCCACCATACTTTACAGTTGGGATGATGTTTTCATGATGATATGCCGTGCCCTTTCTACGCCAGATGTAGTGCTGTGTGGTTTTTCCAAATAGTTCAATCTTAATTTCATCAGTCCACAAAACATTTTGCCTGTACCGCTGTGGAGTGTCAATGTGCTCTTTTACAAACTTCAGACATGCAGCAATGTTCTTTTTAGTAAGCAGTGGCTTCCTTTGCAGTGTCCTGTCATAGATACCCTGCTTGTTCAATGTTTTACATATTATAAACTCATGAACAGAGATGTTAGACAGTTCCAATGAGGCCTTCAAATCTTTGGCTGTCATTGTTTCTTTACCTCATTGATGAGTCTTTGAGGTGCTCTTGGCGTCATTTTGACTAGGCGCCCAATTCTTGGTAGAGTAGCAACAGTCCCAAAATGTCTCCATTTGTAGAATGTTTGCCTAACTGTAGACTGGTGAAGTTCTAAAGTCTTTGAAATCACTTTGTGACCCTTGCCAGCTTTATGTAAATCAACTATTCTTGATCGTAGATCTTCTGAAAGCTCTTTTTGGCGAGGCATGGCTCACATAAGCGTGTGCTTTTTGTGCAGAACAAACTCCAAAAGTTTGAGAGGTTTTTATCAGTCAAAGTAGCTGTAGTCCACACCTCCAAACTCATTTTCTTAACCAGACACCAGGTGTGCAAAAACCTGACTCCAATTAGCTTTTTTTCAGGTCATTAACTCAAGGGTTCACATACTTTTTCCACAAGCACTATGAGGTTTTTTTTTGGTTGGTCTCAATAAAGACATGAAAGATCAAAATTCTTTTGTGTCATTATTTTGGGTATAATATTTGTCAATACCCCTGACTTAGATGAAGATCAGATCATATTTTATGACAAATTTATGCAGAAAACCATGAAATTCCAAAAGGTTCACATACTTTCTCTTGCAACTGTACATTCGATTTCTCACTATAATTTGTTAATATATTAAAGTATCTTCTTTGAAATATGTCCCTTGGTCCTTTTCACATCTGCCTGTTGTTGGACCTACATACTGAATATAAAAGCTCAAAATAAAGTGCAGGGACAAAAACCTAGAAAACTAGATATGAATTGAATCAAATAGAAGTGAACATAAAAGGTGTATATTTTTGTCGTAATGTGGCTGGACATTTCTATGCCATTATTAAGGACTTAGTTCTGGTCAACTGGAAGCTGCGTCCGAAATCGTGTACTGTCACATTACCTACTGCTCTGCAGTTTGATACAGTACGTACTGATCAGTATAAGTTTGTAGCGTGAATACAATCCGGACATAACACATCCGCCATGTTGGCATCGTCATGTGACCTACAACTTAAACAGAGCCGACGTGCTGCCTTACGCCATTTTTTGATTCTGGCAGCTCTTCAGTCCCGTTGCCTTATGGAATAGCGCAGTGTCCATTGGTTAAATACTGCAGAATCTCAGCGGAAGCAGTAGGTCATCCTTGTCATTCTCGCCTACTGTTTTATTAAAAGCGCACTTAATATGATTTTGACATGTGCCTAATTTTGTTTTAAAGGTGTCACACAATAGTCACACACTCATCCAAAGTCAAAAAAACACTTTAACGTGCTCATAATGTAAACTGCAGCATTATAATTTTTCTCACCAGTGTCACAAACGACTCGTTAAATGATCCATTCTAAAGGATTCGTTCTAAACTCCCCCTTTCAGAGAGCATACTCTGCTCTGATTGGTCAGATGTCCCAGTCTGTCGTGATTGGTCTGCCGCTGTCAGCGTGTTTCAAAATAGAAACGACCAAATGGAGCAGCCGATGAAGACCAGAGGCGAGGCTTTTATGTTACCAAATTATGTAGGTTAGTGCAGGAAGTAAAGTCTGGAATCACTAACGACTTGTTTCAGCTGTTCAGAATCGATTCCTTCTTTTGGGAGTCGATAACTCAGATTGTCGTGCGCTTTGATTTTTGAAACTTTGCAGACTTTTTACATTCACAAACAGCTCTATATATAACACACTACATGAAAGGGAATATTTGAAAAGCCATAAAGGTGCACTTTAACACTGAGAATTCAAGACGTGCTACTCATTTGGCATACTGCTTTTCACCTGCTGTATTGTAGGGTAGTATGGATATTCAGATGCAGCCACGGTCTTTCCTTCACGAAATATTCAAGATTTCACTGCACACAACCACGAAATCGGCAGAGCAATTGAAATAAATATTATGCAAATGCACAAGTAGGCAGAACAAGTGGCATAACTCAGGACAGGAGATCTGGTCTTGACTGCAGAGCAGTGACTGATAATCTAATATAATAACATCTATAAATGGATAAGTTATTATAGAAACTAATGTATTAGAACGAGCGGATTAATGTAATTTGATTAATCTTATTTGATCAGAATTGCGTTTATACAAAATGAATCCAAACCTTCTGACCAATCAGATTTGAGAATTCAACAGTGCAGTGATACTATTAAAAAGTGACTGGAAGTTTCTTGTCTCTACTTTCTGCAATGAAGCTAGATTGGACAGTGAGATTGGATCCAAATGCAGGTTCACTCACATCATCTGTATCAGAAAGTCAGGATCTGAATCCAAACGGTCAAAGAGTAATATCCATTTATACGGACCAAACAAACAAAGCCAAAAGAAACCAGTCATATTATCAGACATACAGGAAGCCGAAGTAATCAGACTCAGTTCTACACAGGTGTAATCATTTTGCACTCCAGTCAATGTGTTAGTGATGAAGGAGCAAGATCCTCAGGGTGTGAGTGTGATACCTGTCTAATCTGGCGTGAAGTTTGAGGAGGTTGATATCTCAAATGGTTGTAGAAATGGTTATAGTTGGTGAGTTATGCTTTAGGCCACAATGTGATGCTAAGGAGTTTTCCGTTCTGTTGCTTCACTCTCAGTGTGAGACTTGGCAGTACGAGCGTCCTCAATAAGCCCCACTGCCCAACTGTGAAGCACTCGAGAGGAGGCTCAGATGCTCCACCAGCTCCTGCTGGAAAGTGTTCAACTGGGGTTAAAGGAAAACGAACCCAAACAAGATGAACAGATCTTTCGAGGAGAGTTTTGGAGGTGTAACAGCAAGTAGCATTATTTTTCTTGTATAAAGACAACAGAACTTTTGTGCCGTCTTGGCTAATTTTAAGCATTACCGTGTCCTCATGCTAGCTTAAAATTTTAATCCAAACAACTAGCCAACACATTTCACATTTCCCTAGTTTGATCATAAAAATGGTCTGTAATGAATATCATTGTCAATTAGTTGGTCAATATAATGAAGCACACTATGGCTTCAGGTCACACCACAAGCAATGAAGCTAGCTGAATCAGTTCACTGAGAAGTACTTATGTAGTGTTTTATATATATATATATATATATATATATATATATATATATATATATATATATATATATATATATATATATATATATATATATATATATAAACACTACATTGTTTAATTCTTTTCTGACATACACAACTATAGATTTTTTCTATATTGTGTGTCAAGTCGTCAAGTAGCCATTCTGTTTCAGTTCCCAAAAGGAGTCGATTGCCGGATTCATGTGATTTGCATTGAAAAACAAGAGTCAACTCCAAAGCTTTAGTGTTGATGCCACACACACACACACACACACACACACACAAAATGACTCACCTAGTGTACACATAGCAAACTAAACTGAATTTCTCAACTGAGTGTATGCAAGTTGCCCTACCTCTGGGTGGAGCTCTCAACAAAGTGAAGGCTACAGCCTGAAGATTGCTGAGGACGGTACCGCTTGAAGAACCATGGAAATGGTTTTGGACCTCAATTCCACATGGACGTTCTCGCTGTGGTTGCTGCGATGGTCTTAGGACTACAATTACCATGTACAGTTTTACACTCAGGTCTCCTTTAGTGAACAGTGGACTAGTTCAACAAACAGACTTCATATAAACACCATAATGCACTTTCTTTTACTTTCCACACTATCCGTCGTTCCCCAGATGAGGACGGGTTCCCTTCTGAGTCTGGTTCCTCTCAAGGTTTCTTCCTCGTTTCATCTCAGGGAGTTTTTCCTCACCATAGTCACCACCGGCTCGTTCAATAGGGATAAATTACTTAAACACACTTAAAATCTCTATCCTATGTTTATCTGTTTCTGTTAAGATGCTTTGAGACAACGTCCGTTGTCCGTGTATCAGTTAGCCAGACAGCTAGTGGATAATGGCTATTGGATATTATTTTGAACGTGACTCATCAGAATTGCAGGTTAGACTCTTTAGCAGCAATTCAGACCAAAATATCCTTTACTTAGTTTGAGTGTCTAATTTGAAGTAAAAAAAAAAGTGGTCAGCATAAACAGTTGATAATATTCTCATGGCATGACCGATATATCAGTGATTCAACAATAAAAGTGCTGATAATGACTGATTTTTGCTCTTCAATGATCAGTGGCTTGGGGTGCATGGTGTCTTAGTGGTTAGCATGTTTGCCTCATACCTCCTGGGTTGGGGGTTTGAATCCTGCTTCTGCCCTGAGTGCACAGAGCTTGTATGTTCTCCCTGTTCTGCAGGAGTTTCCTCTGGGAACTCCGGTTTCCTCCCCTAGTCCAAAGACATGTGCTGACTGGCATTTCTGCCTTGTGAATGCGTATGCAATTGTGTCCCGTGTCCCCATGACCCTGTGTAGGATAAGCAGTACGGTAAGCTGATGGAGGGATGATTAACAGGGTTGAAAGTATCATTACTGAGTGTTAAATGTGGAAATAGCAAATACAGAAAAGGTCAAACGTACATCACGTACAGTATAATGGAGGAAAAATGTTGTTTCAGGCACGAGATGTTAAACTGATTCACATATTAACGCAAAAATAATCAGAGTTGAAGTATTTTACTGATTATACTGTATTTCAAGGTGAAGTGTAGTTATAGTGGGCTTGACAGAAGCAAAAATGCTGCTTTATTCTACGTGTTGTAGAGGTTTTATTAGTGTTTTTACAGACATATTTGTAAATGTAATATCACATGCAAATAGAATCATGCAAATGTACTGGATTGTAGATAGTTTCCTGTTATGTAATTAAACCTTGTTAGTATTAGCTGATTGACTGAAATGTTGTTGTTGGTTCTTTTATTTAATCAAATGACCTTAAGTCGGGGGGGGGGGACTGATTGACTGATTACTATTATAATTGATGATGAGAAATAATCATTGGATGCAGACTTGGTTCCTGCAAACCACACACTGAATCTTTTTTTTTTTTTTTTTAAAAAAAAAAAAAAAAAAAAAAAAAAAAAAAAAAAAAAAAAAAAAAAAAAAAAAAAAAAAAAAAAAAAAAAAAAAAAAAAAAAAAAAAAAAAAAAAAAAAAAAAAAAAAAAAAAAAAAAAAAAAAAAAAAAAAAAAAAAAAAAAAAAAAAAAAAAAAAAAAGAATATGAACTTTCTTCTTGTCATCTTTCCCTGTGCCCTGAGGCGTTGTCATGGTGATAATATCTTACATGATAATGGGAAAGCTATATGGATGTGATTGTGCCTTGCTGAACAAATCTTTTCAGAAAGAAAAGAAAAAAAAAAGAAAAAAGATAATGCTTGCTAGAGGTTATTATAAATAGGTACGCCTGTACATGTCTGTAGATTAAAAAGGACGTGGATGGCCGAGTTCACTGCAAATAAGTTTATTATTTGTCCTTATTCATGACGACGGCCAGTATTTAATCTGGCTATAATAAGACAGCCATGAAATCTAATAAATAGGGAGCTTCAATTTTCACAGGAAGAAGTAATTCCTGGAAGAAAGGGATCTTTTTCAGAAGGGATGAGTTATGATGAGCATATGAACAGGACCAGGACATCTGTAGATCAGTGAGGCAGAACGTCATCTCTCTTTACAGAAAAAGAGAGGGGGGAAAAAAATCACCTACAATTCACTCATGATTAATATGTGATTAGGTGTGAAAGTGCATTTCTACATTACACTCTGAAATTTCAACTAACATGACACCATGTGACATCATGTGGACAGTATGTGATATAATAAAACAGCATGTCCTATACAATAAAGGAAAATAAATGAATTCTGCATAAAAACAAAAATCACATAGAAATAAAAATCATATGATATAAATGAACCATATGAGAACAATCACGTTATTTGAAATGATGTGAAATTGCGTAAAAAATCACGTGAAAATAGGTCATGAAA
This sequence comes from Ameiurus melas, assembly GCA_012411365.1. NCBI lineage: Eukaryota > Metazoa > Chordata > Actinopteri > Siluriformes > Ictaluridae > Ameiurus > Ameiurus melas. The sequence continues at coordinate 20,460,841 of CM022766.1, read as the reverse complement.
AAATGCATGCGCGAATATATATATCCTGTGGAAAAAATTAAAATGTCTAAATATTGTGTGGGGGAAAAAAGAATCACATCATATCACATGGAAATAAATGAATCATGTGTAAAAATCACATTTGAAAAATTAATCACATGTAAAAATCCATCCATCATCTATACCGCTTATCCTACAGGGTCACAGGGAAGCTGGAGCATATCCGAGGGCGCATATGGTACAAGACGGGGTACACCCTGGACAGGGTGCCAGTCCATCACAGGGTACAATCACATACATATTCGACACGCCAATCAGCCTACCATGCATGTCTTTGGACTCGGTGGGACTCGAACCCCCGACCCTGGAGGTGTGAGGTGAACGTGCTAACCATTAAGCCATAGTAATCACATGTTTTAAAGTAAAAGGAGAATCATGTAAAAATAAAGTAAATCATAAGAAAATAAACTAATCTTGTGCAAAGAATCACGTAAAAAATTAAATAAGTATATGACTCGTGTAAAATCACATGAAAATAAATGGATAGTGGGTAAAAATCACATGAAAGTAAATGAATCGTGTAAAAATCACAAGAAAATAAATGAATCATGTGTAAAAAAAAAAAACCCAAACAAACATGAAAACACATGAATTGTGGGTAAAAGAAATCATGTGAAAATAAATTATTCATGTTAAAATCAGATGAAAGTAAATGAACCAGAGGTAACGAAATCGCATGTAAAAGAATCATAAAGAATCCCCTGGGACAATAAAGTAATTGTGTGTAAAAACCACCATATTCCTATATAACATTAGTGTGACTTTTCTGTAAGACAGCATGCACTGGACAGCACTCATACACTGCACTCCAGAATTATTGGCACCCGTCATGACACAAGGCAAAAATCCTTGTATAAAATAAATATGGCAAAAAACAAAAAAACAAAAAAAACCAGAATGTTGAATGTTGCGAGTCTCTCAGACAAACAATTTAAGAAACTAGAATCTATGTAATTTTTTCATTCCTGATTAGGGTCATGGTGTATCTGGATTCTCAAGCTACTGCTGAAAATAACCTACAGAATATATAGAATTACATACAGTTTCCCACTATGTACTTTCATTGTTGAAAAACGACAGGAAGTAATGACAGGAAAGAAGCGTCCTGCAAAAACAAATGTCTCTGTCACAACAATGGCATTTTCAGACATACCCAAAAAAAACCCCCAAAAAACCCCAACATTTGATATTTTTATGTACGTCTTAATGCTTTTCTTTCTATCAGTGCCGGTCGTCTATACGTTTGTTCCATAGCATTACTCAACGATTCTGGCATCCTATAGCATCGAAGTGAATCTGGCAGCCTGTTCTGGGACATTTAACACCACTCACACGCAGTATAAACCGGCCCTTTGTTCCCATCTAAAGCTATGAAATGCTTGACGTGATGATGCATGATGTTTATTTGTGCGTGAGTGTGTGTGTGTGTGAGGTGGAGGCTGACAGCGCACGGCATCTCAGCAGAAAAAAAAAGCTATAAAGAAAGAAACAGGTGCCTTTTACAGAGATGGAAAGTGTATAAAATGGATTGCATTAAAAATGGTAAAAAAAAAAAAAAAAGAAAAAGAAAAAAAACATGGAAAAGGAAAACAATAAGCATGAGACAGAAGGGAAGGAAGGGACAGGAGCAGAAAGGACAGGCGAGGAGAGAGAAGTCTTTAATAGCATAGTAAAAGCCAGCTAGGAATAAATTACAATCCATCCCGCAGGATTACTGATGTAATTATTTGAATGAAGGATTTCATTAGGATGTGCAGAAGTGTGGAAGAGTGAGGTGACCGAATGAAGGAGAATATGGTTTGTGTCTGTGTAAATGAGGTTTTTTCAAATAATTGATATGAAATTCAGATCCTTTTGATTGCAACAGAAAGCAGAGAAATGTTTCAATCTCACACCATGTCAGAATACGAGAAATGCCTAAAAGGCGACATGGGAGCCATTGGCACGGATAAGGTTGTACTTCTTTTTGTGTGTGTGTGTGTGTGTGTGTGTGTGTAAATGCTTTCCCAGAGAACAAAAAAAGGAAGGATATATATATATTTTTTTGGCAATGTTTTCTCAGTATCAAGACTTTGGAGTGTTAAAAAGTAAAACAACAACAAGATCAAGATTCAGCACAAATAATGTACACCACAGCAGATTGTCTTCGAAATATCAGAACAGTATGAAGAATAGAAGACCAAAAAAAACAAACAACAACAACAACAACATACGGTACAATCGTTGAATGAGCAGGACGGATTAGAAAGTTGGACTTGAAGGAAATGAAGTGCGCATATTCGAAAAGTGCTGTCAAATACACATGGAAGGAAATTCAGTAAAATACAAGGCGTTGTGCTGTTATAGGAAAATAATCAGTGACGATGAGGTGTGATGTGGCTCGAAACAAAGCATCCTGAAGTGGTTTGCTTCTCTTATATGCACCATAACCATTACGATCTTTTACCAATTAAAGAACGACACGTTGTACTTCAAATCTCTTTTTACAGCAGTTACATTTCATGTCCTGAAACGTCCGCAGAACAAGTTATTTCCTCTTAGCACTTATGTTATAGCAGCTATAAATAGTTGTTCCCCCTTTTTTTTTTTTTTTTTTTTCTCTCTCTCTCTCTTTTATCCCTTTTTCTCTCTCTTTTTGATAAAAAAATACACGATTTACGAAGACATTCCTTTTCACCATCAATTATACGTCCTTTTATGTAGAGCGTCCATCGAACGAGTCCCTGTGGAAGTCGTTACTATAGAAATGACCAATCAAGTTTCAAGAATTCAACAGCACTGTGGTAAAAAACAACAACAACAACAACAACAACAAAAACTGTGGTAAAAACAAAAACCAAAACAAAACAATATGGCACACCAATTCAGACTCCAAGCCTTTACATAATCATCCAAATGCTGTTCTCTGTCTTTCTTTTCTTTATTCAAGCTAGGGCCCTTCATTTTCATTCCTGGCCACTCGAAGAGCATTTTTGACTCGATTCTCTCTCACACATGCTCGTCTGATTCATACACTTATTCATCCATGTTTAAAAAAAAAAAAAAGACGAAACAAAAGACCACTTTATTTCATTGTAAATATAACAATAACCATAATCAGACCTGTCAAACACATGAAAGTAAACAATCGCTAGGAGGAGCGTTAAACAAAAATAAATTTATAGGCGTGATCATGTAGAGCAATGCATTCTTGTTAGACAAAAAGTGCACTTTGAGCATTTTCAGATGAGAAATAGTCAATTAAAATATCTCAGTGACATATTTAATAAGCACCTGGCAAAAAAAAAAAGAAATGCGTCGCTACAAATTCACTCACATCGTACGTTTTACAATAAAACAAATAACAAAAGCATAGAAATGGAGAATTGTTTCTCTTTCTTTTTTTTTTATACAACAGCAACTGTACATTAGATTTTCAGTGTCTGGTTTGGAGGTCCTCTTTGTACAGCACTGAAGAACTAGATCGGGAACAACAAGGCTGGAAATGGACACGTCTGTCAGATCAGATCACATCAGATTAGATCCAATCAGCGCACAGGCCTTTCTAACCTTCTCCGATTAAAAGGTCAGATGTTCTTATGGGCTTCCAGAGTTTCGCGTCTTAAGCAGTCCATATGATGGTTGTCCCGGTGTGTGTCCACCGTTAACAAACGAGAGGGATTGTCACAACATTTCAGGTGCAATGAAAGCGTGAGAATCACTCAGTAAATGAGGCAGTAGCAAAGTCAGGATTTGAGAACAAAATATGGCACAAAGACAGATTCAAATCTTCCAGAGTTGCATCTCTCTCTCTCACTCTCATTCTTTCTCTCTCTCCCTCTGTAATATGTACACAAAAGAGCACCCAAATACACTTAAAAATTAACCCTGATTTTGGGATGTGTGGGGCGGGGCCGAGTTCAATCACGAGCTCCTGGGATTTGGCAGGTCAAAGACGATGGGCGGGTTCATGGGCTGAAAGTTGACTGTACAGGCGGAGGCATTAATAAATGTAGTGGTTCCATCCGTCATCATGCCATAACCTAGCAAAACAAACATACACACAGACATAAGCAAGCAAATGTATAGTCAGCAATTTCTATAGCCCCTCCCTTCAGTGTTTCCTCATCCGCAACACACATGCTGGACTGTTGTGCTGAGTAAGACTCGGAATTGTGTCATTTTTCGACCTCAAGCAACAAAGTGTGTAAAAGACCATCGACGCCAAGCGGATATTATATCTGTATATTGATGGATCTAAAACAAACACTAGTATATACAGTATCACTCATTTAAAAATAAAGAAAGAAGAGCTACTTTGTTTATTGTTGATGTTGGGAGTAGATTTGATGTCATATGCGTATAACTTGGGGTTGAGTAGGAATTCCATGTTGAGAGTGTGTTTTCTTTTTGTTTCTTTCCTAGTCCGTGTTAGGAGGTTTATTTGATCAAAGTTCTGGTACAAGAGACAGCGCTTTCCGAACAGAGAGACATGACTGACACACGCCTCCTTGCCGTCATTGGTTGGTTGTTGGTGGTTCACATCATTAGCTTTTTTCACCCGGAGCACTATAGAGAGTTTCTCCACACCAATCTCAAAATGTGATTTAAACCACTGTATAAACTTGAGGGAATAAATGAGCGGTCTAACAGTCACAGTTATTTGTCAGTTTGCTTAGCGAAAATACGACAGCGCTGACAGCGTTCGTGTAAGGAATGTAACACGATGGGGTGTGGAGTTATTTTTACCATGTGTATAATATATGTATGTAATAATATAACGTAATATTATTTCAGATCATGCAGGGCGAATCAAATCATGCATGCCAGAACTATGACAACATTATGACAACTGATATAAAATAAAAAAAAATAAAATCATACAGCTTTGAAAAAAACCCCAACTTACTGCATTCACGTGACTTTACGCATGATTACGGATATTCATGGTTCACGTGTGAGTGACATACGGTTTATACAGATGACTGGAGAATACGCTGGTGATGAAAGCAGGATGTATGGATCTGATCCTGAGCCTGAACACTGGATCAGAACAGAATTTGATGGATTTGACGGATTTTTTCCAATTCAGTCCACTGAGATACAACGATCAGCCATTACATTAAAACCACTGACAGGTAACATGTGATGCTCTGGGTAATGTTCTGCTGGGAAACCTAGGATCCTGGCATTTATGTGGACATTACTTTGACACGTACCACCTACCTAAACATTGTTGCAGACCAAGTACACCTCTTCATGGCAACTGTATTCCCTAAAGGCAGTTTCGTTTAAATTCAGTTCGATTAAATTTTATTTGTGTAGCGCTTTAAACAACGGACGTTGTCTCAAAGCAGCTTTACAGAAATATATAAACACAGGATGGAGATTTGAAGTGTGTGAATTTATCCCTATTGAACGAGCCGGTGGTGACGGTGGTGAGGGAAAAACTCCCTGAGATGAAACGAGGAAGAAACCTTGAGAGGAACCGGACTCAGAAGGGAACCCGTCCTCATCTGGGGAACGACAGATAGTGTGAAAGTAAAAGAAAGTGCATTATGGTTTAATATGAAGTCTATTTGTTGAACTAGTCCACTGTTTCCTCTTTTTCAGCCGGATAACGCTCTCTGCCACACTGTAAAAATTGTACTGTACTGAACAAAGAGTTCAAGGTGATGACTCGGCCTCCAAATTCCCCAGATCTCAGTCAGATCCAACATCTGTAGGAAGTGCTGGACAAACAAGTCTGATCCATGGAGGCCCCACCTCAGAACTTACAGGACTTAAAGGATCTGCTGTTAATGTCTTGGTACCAGATACCACAGCACATCTTCAGAGGTCTTGTGGAGGAGGGTCAGAGCTGTTTAGGCGGCACAAGGAGGAGCTACACAATATTAAGCAGGTGGTTTTAATGTTATGGCTGATCGGTGTATAGTATGTTATGGTGTGAATATGTGTGATATTAACTGACGTGTAAAACAAATCATGCTCGTGAAAATAATATATATATATATATAGTAAAGCACCCTGCCAAAACGCTTACCGTGAGATTGTACGAGTGCAGGATGTGTATCAGCGAATACTCAAAGATTTAATATCAGAAGGCATATTAAGAATCAGAAAACTGCTAGTCAGCACTAGTATTCTGAATATGAAAAATTGATGCTAAAAATAAAATTTTAAAAAAGCGTCAGTGATATATTGGCCCAGAACTTCGGACTAGTATCGGATTAGACTTGAAAATGTTTCCCATCTGATTCGCTGATGGATTTTCTGCAGTGAACGCATGTCATGTTGCAGACGGCTGCTCAGTGACTGATATCGATTGGTATTGCATTAAAGATTAAAAATTGAGCTAGTAAAAAGGTGAAATAAAAGACAGCCAGAGCCCCCCCTCTCCAACTCATTCACAATTCAGTTTTACTCGAACGCTATAAATATTACTGCAGTGGTGAGAACAGCAGAGACACTTGCTCACAGCACAGGCATACACATAAATTATTTATACCCTCCCTTTAGGCATAATTAAGGTCTTTTCTGGTTTTTTTTTTTTACGTTTCTTTGTAACATGATTACAAATGAAAGTGAATTCATTTGCCAGAACACACCCTCAGATCACAACTTCATAACATAATAACAAAACAATGAAACCTTTTAACTAAACTACAACTCAAAGTGACAGATTTGACCTTGCCCACTTTCTGCCAGCTTTATTGAAGGACATTTTGAAGCTTGGCGCTAATTCAATTCTGTGTAAATATGGAAATCTGGAGCCTAATGGAGTGTATTTGAGCTCACAGCAGATCAGGCCGAGTAGAATAGTGTAGCAGAACCAATAGGAATATTCGAAACTGGCTGTAGTTCAACAACTCTAGTTTTCAAATGATGAAATATCACAGCTTACATCCAATGAAATGATTTGGCTTGAGGTAGCTTATCGAGAAAGCGAGGTTTCGTGTACTTTCATCGATTTATTCTAGTCATTTCCCCTATATGCCGTGATTGGTGAAGTGATGATGTGACTTGTTAAAAAAATCTAAGTCGACAACGAGATCGTGTTTAAAGATGATTGGACAGAGTTCAAAACAGCCGTCTCGTCGCTTCCGAGTTTGTGGCGCGACGCAAAAACGGTAACGTGAAGCACCACAACAACACTAAACCTAAACACATCAAACATAGTTCATGACCTTTTATTTATAGTCGTGAACTTATCCAGAGTCCGCAACATTTCTAACAACAACAACAACAAAGAAAAAATCGTAGCAAGCAGGGCGTAAAAACAGAATTTGACCACAAAAATCTGAGCGAAAGGAGGTTCTTTATTTCCTCTGATGTTTCTCTGTGCCGAACAACTGTAATAAAACACTGAGGTAAAAGTTTGGTCTGATATTGTTCTTAATAATATACAATTACACACTCTTTTTTTTTATCCAAACTCAGAGACCACATTCCCGCCCACTTGTTTTTAATTGGCTCACAAGAGCAAGGTCTTTTGAAGTCAAATTACAGCTAAAGCGCCATCAGATAGATGCCAATGTGCTTCTTCCATGTCACATGTCCTTTCCCCTTCAGTGAAGCTGTGAATTTGATTACGTTTTCAGGTGTCACCAGTGTCGCCGTAGCAATGGGTCAAAAATCGTTAACAGCTAAACTGTAGATGGCACCATTGAGGTAAGAGGTAACAATCAGTTACTAGTTAGTTACTTATCCAGAGTTTTATGTAGTTCCATCTTCATAAATTGGGAAAATTCTATTATAATCCTACTCAATTGGGCTGAACGTCCTAATATAGGTTTACAATTAGTTTTTACGCATTATTTTACCTACACACTGTGAGCATTTGATATTTAACAGTAACCAAACTTTTTTTTCTTCCCAAATTTGGTCTCGGTAATTCCCAGCCACGAGCCAGCTCTCTCCAATCATACAACTACTACCAACTGGGGAGGGTGAAGATGTACACGTACTTCCTCCGAGACATGTGAAGACATTCGACCCCGTCTTTTCAAACAAGGGAGTGTATCGCACCCGGAGGAAAGTGCTATCTACCCTCTTCCACATACACGAGCTCACATACACCCACGCTCGGCTAGTGTCACTGTGAAAGTAACTGAATTTTTACTTTACGTGGAACTTTACCTTCGTGTATGTGTCCAAAGACATGTAATTTGGGTTGGACTCTTCTCTGCACCGTGTTCAGCAGCTCCATGCAGCCAACACGCTGCATTTTCCTCGGCACCCAGTCTAGAAAACCTGCATTAACACACATCATAGCGTTATTACAGCGAAAACGCTTACCTTGCTTCCTCAAGATGTCAAAATAAATAGCAAATTCTCAATTTTTCAGGTGAAAACAGATGTTTTTAATTTGTTTGTTTTTTTTTACCGTAAATCTTATTCACATTAGTCCAAGTACAGACGTAGGTTATGTAATCATTCGTTTCCTGGAATTCTGTTGTTTAATAATGTTGTTCATCTGCTGTTTTTCACAAAGCAACCCATTTTCCAATTTTTGTGATTTGTTCAATAACATCCGCATAATCTTATTCTTATGATCTTAAAATGATTTAACTTTAAGTGACGTTTTATACATGACTACGTGCGAAATCTGTTACGTTAATAGTGTTTTAAAGTAATGTAAATAACACTGAAATCTAAACTTTGCTAAAATGCTACAGGAACGTCAGAGCACTGGGTGTGTTATCAAAGAAACAAAAAAGACAGAAAAGGATTTATATCATATGCAAAATGTGATGGATTCAATTATTTTAGTATAAATAAATAAATAAAATAAGGTAAAATATAGTAAAATTAAAAAAATAAAAACTTTTAGGGGATGGTACCTGATTTTATTAAATTTACAGTTATTCACTTAGCAGACGCTTTTATCCAAAGCGACTTACAAATAACCAAAGCAACTTACAAATAAATTATGAAATTATGAAATTATTATATTAAATTAAATTATATTAAAACAAAAAAAAATCTAAATAAAAAAAGAACAAACAAGCAAATAAATAAGTGGCTAGTAGACAGTCTATCCGGATATATTATTCGATTTATGAATACAGTACGTTACGTTTTTAATTCAATGACAAATTTGAATGTAGCATAATTTCTAGTCATCGTATCAAACCTGCTTTTATCTGCACAGGTAAACTCAGTTCATATTTCACACAAATCTCAAGTGATGCAAATGCAGACGGTCTGATTTCCAGTCGTTGGTGAATGTATGCATACACACACGCCTCAGAGCACACCCACACACACACACGCACATCTCATGAGAATTAAGCCTTTGTCACACACTCCAAAGGCCCAAGGGCTAGGTGTCTTAAAATGCAGCTGTCTTTATAGAGAAACTTTCCCCCCCTCCCATATATATGTATGTGCGTGTGTGTGTGTGCTTGTGTGTGTGTGTGTGTGTGTGTGTATGCCTGTGTTTTATTGTGTGCAGAGGGATTTGCCGCACTGCGAACAGCGTCTTGATGCTGCATGCTTTAGCAGCCTGCTGTAGCCACTCCATCTGGCAAAGCCCTCAAAGCAAATGTGTGTGCGTCGACGTGTGTGTTTCAGCGGAAACAAACTCGCAGGAGAAAGTCATGAAGAAGTGTGTACCTGTATATATGTGTGTGTGTGTGTGTGTGTGTGTGTGTGATTAGTGACTCACCCAGAGGAGGGCAGTGTGTGAGCAGAATGTCAGTGGAGTCGGGGATCTGGTTCCACTTGTCCAGCAGTGCTTGCCCTCGAGGAAGATTGAAACCCCAGCCATAGTACCACGGCTGCCTGCCTCAGGGGAACACAGAGAGAGACAGGGGGAAAATATGTTTAACACACAGCGTGTCGATGCAAAACGATCTCAGAGAAGCGTAAATGATATCATCATCCTCTGCTTTATTAATAATATCCACGTCCAGGTCAGCGTGATGCTGGGAATGCTGGGTAACGACAACATGGAGGGGTTCGTAGAGTAATCTGCATCAGCCGTTGGTTATTTTCCTATAACCGCATGCTCTCAGGGTGTTCGATTCCTTTTTTTTTAACGTCACAGATATGTATGCGAACGATAAGTCCGTACCACAGTTATCCTACAGTAGAACATTAGCAGCTTATTAAGCGACGGCGACTTGTCAGTGAAATAAGAGACTAGAAGTGGTCGAATAAGATGAAAGAGAGCAGGAGAGAAATGGTGAGGACAGATACGAGGCGGTATGCGAGAGAGAAAAAGCCACTTTGAGAAGGCGGAGTTGGAGCTATACGAAGGTTTGATAGCTCTGCCTGTGTGCCATCACTTTGATTGCAGATGCACCAAGCTTGAGTGACGAAGTAGAAATTAACATGTCACTAACAATCTGTCCCGAGATCCATCTTCTTCTTCTTATGTTTCGCTTTATGCATATGTGTGTGTGTGTGTGTGTATGTGTGTGTTTCTCAAAGTAGCAGTCTGCTCATAAAAGTTGCTCGGATTTAGTAATTTACAGAAAGCAGTCAAATGAAACGTTTACATTTGGAGAGTGGTGTTTGCTGCATCGGTGTCCAGCGGCAAACGAGCGCTGGAGTCTTACGGAGCTCAGATTTCCGCCGAAAACTGCGCTGAGAAATCGTTCACGGTATTAAAAACGAAATACTTATAAAAGTACAAAAATATATACGAATTACTCAATTATATAATTCATTGTTTTAATTATTTCATTATTTGGATCATTTCTTAGTGTAGCTCAGTGGTTCAGATGTTGGACGCTGATCCGAAGGTCATGAGAAGGTCAACCCCAGCACCACCGAGCTGAACAAGACCCCCAACCTTCGACTTCAAAGATGTACGAATGAGACGAATGGAAGTTGTCCTGGATAAGGGCGTCTGCCTAAAACCTTCAATGTAAACGCGCCAATATTGAAAGATCTTCTCATGTTACCAGGAGCGTCATCATCACAATCACAACAGAATAACAACAAAACGTTAAAGGAAACAGTAAAAGGGTTTAACTAGTCAATGGTAGTGACCTGGAAAGCCAGTGCCTTCTTGAATTAAGGGTCATAAATGTCCTGTTCATGAAGACAAACTAATAACTTTAGAATAAAGATGTAAAAATAAATAAATAAATGATAATAATAATAATAAGATGCTGATCTGAACAGTTGCAATAAAACACGTTGAGGCATGCTGTTAAAAGAAAATAATCAACAGCAGTGTGGTGTAATGTGACCTGAATTACGAGTTTCGCCCGAAAGTGTTTAATTTCTCATATATCACAGCAATTTGGCAACAATTAAATGTTGTTTTTTGGTATTTATTAAAATGCAGCGGTTCTCTGCATCATACTTTCCATCGGTTGATAGTTATGTTTAATGTTGTGGAACCTCTGCGGAACAAGTTTATCTCTCCTGAAGTTAATAAAGCAAAAAACAAACAAACAAAAAAAACAAAGCAGCTTGTCCTGTTACCGAAGAAAGATAATGAAAGTGTCGAAAAGCTCCAAAGTTTATTCTGCACTCCCAGACAGAAACGCTGCTCATCTGTACCGTCCCTTGTCTCTGGGTTTGTATGCTTAAGCCTACATCTTTGTGTGTAATTGGACCTGTAAAGCTTTAAAGTTGCCTTTTCTAGGTTAAAGATACATGCTTAAAGCACAGCACGTGTATCATTGAGAGTCCTGCCACAGCTATAAGGAAAGGTACAGTTTAGTACCCTTAGTACAGTGTGACTGTTACATAGTGCTGATACTGGAGACTCTTCCAAAAACGCTAAATAATCATCTCTTTACAGGAAACCTCGCCATTTAAAACGATTACACACTGAATAAAACACACCATATAAATCGTTACAACAGAAATGATAACGTATCAGAACAAGTCTATTAATACAAGCAGCTGTAATAAAAAACTAATCAACAGCTTTTGACTAATCCAAATGATTTATGCCAGTGGTTCTCAAACTGGGGGGGCCGCCAGATGGTGCCAAGGGGGCCGCATAGAAGTACCGTAGGTAAGTTACCTGTACCGTAGGTAAGTTCGGGATTCTCAACCATTGAGCTTTGATGTACATAAAAATAAGAAATATTAATACATGAAATTAAGCAGTAGAAGATGGATGGATGGATGGATGGATGAAATCCATTATACTCAACACATAAAGACACACACACCAAACAGAGACATCGGTTGATATACTAGTGTACAGTGCTGTTAGCCACACGCTGATAAAACCTGACTATTTAAAATGGATACGTTTTTAGATAGAGGACGCAGTCTCTTAGCTGAGAAACTTAATACAGAAGAGCGGCGTGGAAAAAGACACACGAGATTGCGAATATTTGACGACTCTAGGGGGCCACAAAGGGATGCACCCTACACAAGGGGGGCCTCACACTGAAAAAGTTTGAGGACCACTGATTTATGCAAAGCTTACGAATACACTATAAAGGACAAATGTATCTTTAAATAAAGCGTGAACAAACATCTGAAGCGCTATGAATGTTATTAGAATAATTTACACCTCCCGTCTTAAAGCGTACAAAATGGCATTGCATACTAATTCTCATATTTAAATATTCCTGTCTGTATCTGTAAGAGTGCACATGAAACGGTTAAAGAGTTCGCATCAAGAGTAAAAGGTGAAACAAGTCAACTAGTCCGAGTCTCCTCGGCAGATGAATGGGGAGAGTAATATTAGTAAGCAGAGAAAAAAAAAAAACAAGCATTGATCAGAAAAACAGAAGTCAGCAAAAACAGAGTGAGTGATTGAGTGAGCGAGGGAGGGGAAGAGAAGCCTTTCCAATATGTTGTATACACAATCCAGGAGGAGATTTCACCAACTAATTTATAAGCAACAGACTGGGAGGGCTTGTTGAGTTAATGTGATTTCTACCAGGCCAAAGGGTTATCCTAACACGTATAAATCACTTAAACAACACACCGAGCTGTCAACAAGCACGCAGTTAAAAAAGCTCCAGTGTTTTTCATCATTTGTTTTTTTTTTTCTTTTTTATTTGTTGAGGTGGGGATGGGGGGGACGGGCTCACAACAGCTGTTTGCTTTTGCATGCTGTCTCCTCTGGTAATAGCACAAGCTGGAAAGTGAGGTGAAAATGTAAAAAATAATAATAATTAAAAAAAAAAAAAAACAGTCCTAATCTGTACTACATGAGTTTATAAACCATTAAAAAAGTAACATAGTATCAACATAGTCATAAGATATAATTCACATTTATACTGTGCATAAGTATTCACCCTCCTCGAACCATTCCACATTTTGAACTGTTACAACACTTGACAAAAAATAAAATTATATAAATATAAATATATATTAGAGGTGAATCGGCCGATACTGATTATTATTAAGGTAATTTTTCAAGCTATTGGTCGGTGGTCTAAACACATCCGATGATCGGGCCGATTATATCCTGTCAGTGAAAAGAGGGCGGGAAAACACATCGATAGCGTGCTGTGTGTAAAGATGATGTCTCTTGTGTGGAATGATGACAAAACTGTAGTTTGTAATCTCTGTAATCTCTGCACTGATATAATTTGACACCAGAAGTGAGCAGAGGTGACGCGGGAGTTTCAAGTCAGATTTTTTTTTTTTTTTTTGCCATGCTGCTCGAGATTTAAATGAAGATGAATTGACAAAAAAGTAGTACAAATTGTAGAGTAATATGCTTCCTATGCAGTTAGCGTTAATGAGTTATTATCATCAAAAAGAAGTTTACATTAGGCCTATATATGACCAGTTTGATGTTTAATGATGAAGTAGAAATGTTTTTGTTTGTGGAGAGCGAGTGTGAGACTAACAGGAGTTTTTTTACAATTCAGTCAATGTTAATATGAATTAATAACATTCAATAAATTAATAATCTTACTTTAATCTTCAGAATTGAGTTTGTGTTCATGTTAATTAGAGTAATGTGTTTTCTGTTAATGAGATCAGTTACTGGGAAGCATCTTGTTCAAATGGAGAGAATAAAGTTTTTATTTGCATTTCTTTCACAATTGTGAAGTGAATTATTATTATTCAATTAAAAGAAGGTATAAAAGGCAGAACTATCACTCTGAATAATCGATTATCGGTATGCCCTGAGAAATTTAGTATTGGTGCGTCTCTAATATTTATATTTTATTGTAACACAGAGGTTAATTAAACAAAAAAGCAGACATTTTTTGATACATATGCATTCACCTCCAGTACTTGGAAGAACCGAGGTGGCTGCAGTTCCAGCTTCTGTGATATGTCTCTATCAGTTTGGCACATCTGGATCCTGATTTTTCTGCCTATTCTTCTTGGCAAAATTGCCCAAACTCTGTCAGACAAGCTAGTGAACAGCAATTTTCAAGTCTTTCCACAGAGTCTTAATCAGATTGAGGTCTGGAATGTGACTGGGACATACTAACTCTAAAACTCTTGTATTTGAACTGCTCCCGTGTAGCTTTGGCAGTATGCTTTATCTTGTTTGTCCTGCTGGAAGGTGAACTTCTGCCCTGGTCTCAAGACTCTTGCAGACTGGAACAGGTTTTGTTTCAGGATTGCCCTGTATTTGGCACTTGTGTTTAACCCTGACCAGTTTCCCATAAAAACCTAAGCCGCAACACGATGCTACCACCACCGAGTTTCACTGTAGGGATATCAGCAGTGTAGGTATTCATAACGCTTTGTACCAACGTCAGAAATCCAATTTTAGTCTCACCAGAGCAGAGAACCTCAAGTGGACTGTGGGCAATGGTTGACCTGTGAGCAGCTTCTCTCATCTCAAAGCTGTGGATCTCACTAGTTCCTTCAGAGTAACCTTTGACCTCTCGGTTGCTTCTCTGACTAATCCCTTCTTTACCCAGTCACTGATATTTGGTGGACAACCTCAACTAGACAAAGTTGTGATGGTACCAAATCTTTCCATTTTTTCATAATGGACTCAATGGTGCTCTGTGGGATGTTCAAAATTTGGAATACTGTGTCCAGCACTTGTTTTGCTCCTTCTTCTTCATGATTTGGTTTGTTTAGGTACATTATCTAACAAAGAGCACTCTGGGGAGCTCAAGGAACATGATTTATTTTATTAATCTTTATACTGAGATCATGTGACACTTTAACTGTACACAGGTGAAATCCATTCAACTAATTATCCGACTTCTGATAGAAACTGGATGCCCCAGGGGTAATTTAACATGTTCAATATTATAGGCATTATAGAAATGTAACATTTTCAATATTTTTGCGTAGACACATGATATAAATTCCCAATTAAGTCCATTTCGGTATCAGGTTGTAATGCTACAAAATGTGAAAATGTGAAAGTTCAAGGGGGTTGAATACTTCTGCAAGGGACTGTATGTGTTGGTGTGTTCGTATGGACTAATCCTATCAAGGCATTTGGCTTGAATGTTTAAAAGCGTAGATGGAAGTAAGACACTATAGACTTCTTCAAGCAAGAGTGGAAAAACACATTACAAGAAAATCTTGATTTTTTTTTCTTTTTAAAGCACCCATTAATGTTTCAAAGGAATTTTTTAATGTAAACTCAGACCATGAGTGAGCTCATTCAGTTTGATTTGAGAACAGAGACAGAGATAAGATGAGGACTGAGGAATACAGATGAGAGAAAAGCAAAGGCTGAGTGAATAGAGTGAGGGGGAAAAAAGACATGGAGAAAGTATGAAGTACGTAAATACAGGACAGGCTTCAAGGCTAAACACAAGACTGTATTTATCACCATCAGCTCTTGGTGAATCTATTAAAGATGTCGGTGGTACCATGACCATAATTACATTGTGGCAGTCTGTGTGGGTGTGAATACGTGCATAGAAACGGGGAAAATGCATATGTGTGAGGGAGTTATTAAAGAAATGTTTAGTCTCTGACATTGCGGCGTTGAAGCGAGGTGGGAAAGGTTGTGAGAGTCGGCAAGGTGAAGCAGTCATTTTTTACAGGACTTTAAACAACTACTTTAGTGAAGCGTTTCACACACACACACACACACACACACAGCAGCTCATTATTGCTGTCTGTTTCAATTAATAGCTTACAGGTCATATAGTCAGCTAGGGAATTGTGCAGAGACGAACACAACCCACACACACACACACACACACACACACACACACACACACACACACACACATTGTCAATTTAGAAGCTGAGAAAGAGGGAAAATCTATCAGAGGCATTACAAAGGCATTGGGTATAGCCAATACAACAATCCAGAATTTCCTGAAAAGAGAGAAACCACTGGTGTACTAACAACCAGACATAGAACGGGTCGGCCAATGAAAACAACAGCAGCTGATGACAAAAACATTGTGAGCTGTGAAGAAAAAGAACAAAAAGAAAAGTCAGTGATATCACCAACCTCCAAGGGGCAGGGGTGAAGGTCTCACAATCCACTGTTCAAAGAAGACTTAGGAAGCAAAAATATAGAGGTCATACCACAAGACGTAAACCACTCATCAGCAGTAAGAATCAGAAAACCAGACAGGAATTCGCAAAAAGAAATACGGAGATGATCCACAAAAGTTCTGGAGCCAAATTTAACCTCTACCAAAGTGATGGAAAGGCCTAAGTGTGGAGAAAGAAAGGATCTGCTCATCATTCAAAACATACAAGCTCATATGTGAATCATGGTGGAGGTAGCGTCATGGCTTAGGCTCGCATGGCTGCTTCTGAAACATTCTCACTAATAATAAAGGTATTATTGGTGATGAAACTCATGATGGTAGCAGCAGAATGAATTCAAAAGTTTACAGGAACATTCTGTCTGCCAATTTACAGAGAAATGCATCCAAATTAATTAGGAGGAACTTGATCATGCTGCAAGACATTGATCCAAAACACACTGGCAACTCAACACAGGACTTCAACAAAAAAAAAAAAAGAAAAATTTAAAACCGGCAAAAAAAAACACAAAACACAAACCTAAATAAAAAAAATTTCACCCCCATAAGAGGAGACTAAAGGGAGAACGGAACCCCCCAAACAAACAAACTACAATTGCAATATGGTGTAACAGAAAAAGTGAAAAATAGATTGAAATTAACATCTAAAAGGAGTCCAGTATATCAATATATTACTGCATGAATAGTCCTAATTATATTGATCACATTAATCACTGCACATTTGTATTTAAATGAACAAAATGGCTTCCACACTCATTGTTCAACAGCATATAGTATAGCACTTAATCCAGCACATGCTATTGTTTTGCAGGATAAACACTGTACCTACTGCTCAGAGTCACAGCAAGTGACCATGCCATGTTATTTCTTTGCTGTATTTTCATTTAATTGTGTTATTTTGTTGAGAAGTTGTGTTTATTTGATGTATTGAGCTGTGTTGTATCGTGTTATTCCTTTGCTATATTACACTCTTATTTTGATATTGCATTATGTTTTGTTATTGTGTTGCCAAGGTTTGTTATTTGCAGCATTGCGCTGCGTTATTGGGTTGCCGAGGTTTGTTATTCGCTGCATTGCGCTGCGTTACTGCGTTGCCGAGGTTTGTTATTTGCTGCATTGCGCTGCGTTTTTGCGTTGCTGAGTTGTGTTAATTCATTGCTAAATTTTGTTATTGAGTTACTGTGTTGTGTTATTACTGTATGATGCTGAGTTGTGTTAATTCATTGCTAAATTTTGTTATTGAGTTACTGTGTTGTGTTATTACTGTATGATGCTGAGTTGTGTTAATTCATTGCTAAATTTTGTTATTGAGTTACTGTGTTGTGTTATTACTGTATGATGCTGAGTTGTGTTAATTCATTGCTAAATTGTGTTACTGAGATGTGTTACCATGATGCTGAGTTGTGTTACGGCCGGATGCAGAGTGTGTGTGCATCGATGTTTAATGAGAGAGAAGGCAGCGGTCCGCTGACACCCGGCTCTCATCTGATCGTCTGATCCCAGCACAGCGGGAGGATCCCAGTTCATCTACACTCCTCAGCCAACACAGCCATGCTACACACACAGCGCATTAACCCCCCCCCCACACACACACACACACACAGACAACACAACCTCTAACAGAGAGCCAGAACCCAGAACACAATAGGAGGATTAAACCATGTTACAGCCAACACAGGCGTATATGGTTCTCTCTGTCTGTCTGTCTGTGTGTGTGTGTGTGTGTGTGTGTGTGTGAAGATGAGAAGTTTGTGTAAGTGTTCCAAGTCTCAGAGGCTGTGTGTTTTTTGCCCTCCTCCTCCATCCCGCTCCTCTCTCTGGGTTAAAGCGTGGCAGATTTGGGACATTTGGTCCACAGCGTGACTTATGCAACACTCAGCAGGTTCAAGACATTCAGAGGCTACAGGCAGTGGTGTACTGCACGACACAACACACACACACACACACACACACACACACACAAACAGGCTATATATAGGGCGCACGGTGGCTTAGTGGTTAGCACATTCGCCTCGAACCTCCAGGGTTCGATTCCCGCCGTGGCCTTGTGTGTGCGGGGGTTTCCTCCGGGTACTCCGGTTTCCTCCCCCAGTCCAAAGACATGCATGGTGATTGGCGTGTCTAAAGTGTCCGTAGTGTATGAATGTGTGTGTGATTGTGCCCTGCGATGGATTGGCACCCTGTCCAGGGTGTACTGTGTTGTGGTGTACCCCGCCTTGTGCCCGATGCTCCCTGGGATAGACTCCCGGTTCCCCGTGGTATAGAAGATGGATGAAGATATATATATATATACACACATACCTTCTCTTAGCATAATTATTAGTACAGCTGATTAATGGTCTAAACCTAATCCTTCCCTTGAGCAAAGAGACACAATTCAACACAACTTAAAACAGCAAAGAAATAACACAACAACACACTTAATAATGCAACAAAATAACAACTCTATATAGCAAAGAAATAACACAACTCAGCGACACAATATCAAAATAACACAACTTAACACACCAATGAAACAACACAATTACAAAATACAACTTAACACACCAAAGTAACAACATAACACAACTACAAAATAACACAACTTAACCCACCAAAGAAACAACACAACTACAAAATAACACAACTTAACACACCAAAGAAACAACACTACTACAAAATAACACAACTTAACACACCAAAGAAACAACACAACACAACTACAAAATAACACAACTTAACACACCAAAGAAACAACACAACTACAAAATAACACAACTTAACACACCAAAGAAACAACACTACTACAAAATAACACAACTTACCACACCAAAGAAACAAAACAACACAACTCACCTACAAAAAAACCAACTTAACACACCAAAGAAACAACACAACACAACTACAAAATAACACAACTTACCACACCAAAGAAACAAAACAACACAACTCACCTACAAAAAAAAACAACTTAACACACCAAAGAAACAACACAACACAACTACAAAATAACACAACTTACCACACCAAAGAAACAAAACAACACAACTCACCTACAAAAAAAACCAACTTAACACACCAAAGAAACAACACAACACAATTCAGCGACACAATATCAAAATATCAAACAACTACTGTATACATACTGTACTGTATACTTCTGTATACAGCCACAAAAAACACACACAAAACAATAAGACTCAGCAACACAATGACACAACTAAATAAGAGTTCACTACAGCAGAGAACTCAAAAGTCAGCAGCATAATAACACAACACTCAACTACAAAATAACAACTTAATACAGTGAAGAAACAACACAACACAACTACAAAATAACACAACTTAATACAGTGAAGAAACAACACAACACAACTACAAAATAACACAACTTAGTACAGTGAAGAAACAACACAACACAACTACAAAATAACACAACTTAGTACAGTGAAGAAACAACACAACTCAACTACAAAATACCAACTAAATGACACAATATAGCAGAGGAATAACACAACACAACTCAGCGACACAATAACACAACACAATATGAAAAGCACTTCTCAGTAGTGCAAAGAAATAACATCTCAGTACAAATTAACAAATTACCGGCGAATTTGTTTATATTGTAATTGCATAATACAACTCATCAACACAATGTCAGAGTAACACAACTCAATACGGCAAAGAAATAACACAACAACACACAAATTCAGTTTTAGTGTAATTGTATGTGTGGGTTGGACAGCACATCTGATTTGTCATTAAAACCAAATTAAACTCTGTTAGACAGTGTGTGTGTGTGTGTGTGTGTGTGTGTGTGTGTGTGTAAATCTTCCACTTGTATTTATTGTGAGTGCAGTGTGAGAAAAACTCCACTCTGAGATAATGTAAAAATCACAGCAGCGGCATCAAGTCGCTTCTTTAACAGCTTTAATCTGATTACTCCTTACAAACATCACAACTAAACACACTTCTCTGACAAGTCACTAAAGCTGTCGCACAACTAAACTAGCGCAGACAGTCTCACAACCACGCGCAATAATTACACGCCGTTGTTACGTACGCTCTGTACACAGCTTCTGACAAAAAGAGGTTTTAATTTCATTTGAAGTCAGCGAGCAGTCTCGGCTTTTTCCCTTCTGCTGTGAGCTCAAGCTACAGACAGAAACAACACAATGCGTTCACACCGAGTCCATATACAAGTACCACACACACACACACACACACACACACACACACACACACACACACAACAAAATTCCATTTCCATACATCCATATAATTAAAAAAAAAGCGCTGTCTGATTAATGAAAGTGAAATATTTGCTAGGAGATAGATATTAGTTTGATATTTATGCATTTCTTGTTTGCATAAGCATCAAAATGAAGTCCAGTAATTAAGTTCAAACCCTCGGGTGGAAGCGGATTAGCATGAATCAGTGAATCCGACACGTTTTCACACGCTTCTGCGCCGCAGGATCGGGATCTCGCCGACAACCTCGGACGAAAAATCTGATTGGATTCCTGTCTTTATTAAACATTTCCTTCAGCACCCGAGCGTGCTTTCCACCTGAAATGATCGCCACGACTGTTCTTTTCAGAAGCAGACTGAAATCTGATTATCGATGACATCATATTATTTATTCAGCTCATATTTGAGCCCTGATCATTTTCCAGGTCCTCATAAAACACACTTTCCTTTCACATCATGCATTACACGCCTGGATTCTTCCACGTGCGAGCATCTTTAAATCAGACCAGTCTGGGAATTCTCCACACGACCTGACGTGTTTTATCCCTCTTTTAACACGCCGATTTAACTTATAGGTTTAACGTCCAGTTTCTCGCGATTTTCGAAATCGCAGAAATTGGAGCAAAACCAAGCAATACTCGGGGGATTTTTAAAAACGGCCATGGATTTCCCACAGATTTGTCACGTGACGTCATCACAACACATGTTCAGCTGATGCTGATTCGCGTGCGTCGAACATGAGTACAGCTAAAAGGTCTCGTCACTGCAAGCATCACTGCGAAAGCATCACTGCGAAAGAGCGTCCAGAACTATTTCGTACAGTTGCGATTTCGCCAGTTCGAGTAGTTTTACGCAAAAAAACCTCTCCGTAATTTGTTTTTAGCCAATTCCCACCCACATGTAGGTCTCTACTATCGTACTTTAATGAAGACTAAGGGAGCGTCTCGACCAGCTCTGTAGTTCAGTAGTCAGGGCACTGATCAGACAGTCGGCCTTTTTAACTGCTGTCTCAATCGCAAAATCCTTCCAGTGCACTGACTGTTCGCTCGCTAAAAAAATCCCACAATGCACCACAAAAACCACAGAGCATCGATGCTCACTGTGTTCCCTTACTGGAACTGACGTCATGCTTCCTGAAGCTTCTCAGCTCGAAACATAATGGCGGACGAACTCTCAGCTAACTTCGTCTACAAACGTAAGCAGCTTGTTATCGTTATTGTGGCTCTCAAATGATTACTTACGTTGGCCATTTTGAACTATATTTGACGTTCTATATACGGTTTGTTTGAGTATAACGACGTTTAAGTGTTTAATGACTTTAAGAAAAAGTCCACTAGCTACAATACGACCCTGCTTGAAGTACCGTGACAGAAACACGTGTGATTACGCGAACAAATCGATATCGACATCTATGATGCCAGAAAGATATCGGTCCTGCATGTTGTTGATAGATACCAGTGGTGACGTTTTACAACGCGAGTACGTAGTCACGTCCCCGGAAATCAGTGAGTCATCAGTGTCCCAGTGTGTAGTGAGTCAGGATCGTTACCACTGCCCCAGCTTGTGTTCACCTCTTGGTCATGAATGACTGGCCATGAAAAACTGGCTAATATGGTGTTCAGGTCTCTGTGCTTGACAAATCATCCTGCAACATTTTCAAGTGAAATTCATTCCATGTTGATGTTCACCAACACGTGAGGGACGTGTCCCGGACTAATAGCGGTGTGTTAGTTCAGACTCGGATAGTGTGTGTGTTGAGCTTGGACTATACTCAGTGATTTCTGATACTGCTTCATTACAACAGGGCCGGACAGGCCGAGACCAGCAGTGACAAACACATGTGTGCAATGAGACATCTGCCCACACAGCCTGACACCTCACACACACACACACACACACACACACACACACACGGCTGGGCATACAGCAGACTCCAGAACAGCTGTGTGGACTCTCACTCATCAGCAGGAACATTCACAGCACTGATTAACATCATGAGCCAAGAGCTCTCTCTCTCTCTCACCCACACACACACACACACACACATGCACGCAGTCTGATAGACGAGTCTATGATTCTACATAGGTGTGCCGCCGCTCGTGTCAGTGTTTGCTTTACTATGCCACTGTTTTCTTAAACGGAGATTTAAGGAGAACATTCTGTTATTCAGTCAATAAAAATGTCAGTGGCCTCATGAATAATAGCTGCTGCGATATTTTCCATTCCTTTTGAAAATCATGCCTTCATACACGCCAACAAAAGGCCCTCGATGGACATCTGCACTCTCAAAGCATCCATCTGTGTGTATGATACACGAGCATACTTACAACTAGCGTCGCTCCCCGTTCTGACTTCAGTCTTTTACCGAGTTAATCACGGTGATTAGTCGTTAGCGGGGGCTGATAAATGCACGCTCGTGTCACTCGGAAAAAAAAAAAGACACGTCCAGACGTTTGGCTCGGAGTGTAAACAGAAAAGACAGCAAGTAAGTGAGGAGAGGAGAAAACAGAAAACGTTCGAGCTCTGACATCTTAGACTGATATTGTTCTACCACAGCGCTGTAGAATGCTCCATTCTGATTGGTTAAAAGGTGTTGATTATCTGATTATTCGCCCTGTTGTTAGTTTAAATCCCGACAATGAATCGGACAGGAAAGCTAACCTGTCCACGTTCTCTCTGTGGGAGGGATTGTATAATCGGTTCCCTGTCAATCACAGCAACACTAGTGAATCTCTGAGCTCATGTATGTGGAAGAGGGTGGATAGCGCTGTCCTCAGAATGTGTTACGCTGCACTGTGACACAACATGAGCAGCAGTTTTCAAAAGATGTGATTGGCCGGTTTCGCACGTCTCACATATTAGCTTTGACCCCCCCGCCGTCCGGCGCGTGTGTGCGCAGCGCTGTATATTTATGCGTAAAGTATAACATAAGTAGGCCTTCCGCAGCATCATAAATGTCCTCTAGGTCTCGATCTAATCCTCCTGATAGCCACTTGATTTATTAAAAACAAGCAGGATGCTAGACACCACACGTGTGGAGTGGGAGAAAGAGTAAGAGGAGAGAGACTACAGTAGGATGGAAAAGCAAGAGACGTGCCACAAAAATAGTCCTTTTGTTAATCTGTCTCTGTCTCTTCCCGTATTTTCTTTCTCTCACCCACTCGCTCGCTCGCTCATGCCCACTCTGTGTCTGCTGATGCACTGTAATAAAGTTTGATGTCAAAAAGAGACAACCTCATCGCCGCCTTCACTCTTCCTCTTCCAGTCCCCCCAACCCAACCCCCCGCCCTCACCAATTTTGGATGAGGCTGAAGCTGTAATTTCAGATTCTGGAGAGTGTGAAAGTGGTAGACGCCGACATGTGTCTGTGTGTGTGTGTGTGTGTGTGTGTGTGTGCCAGTGATTGAGTGAAAGGGTTATCTGAGACTGAGATACAGATTGCAGAGAGTTGAAGTTTGTCAAATATAAAAGACCGTTTGCCTTTAATACACTTTACAACACTTATCAAGTTACATTTATACAAACTGCACCCGATAGCACCTTACATACAAATATCTGTCAAAGAGCTCGCAGAAAGCAACATCTAAATTGTTTTTGTTTCGTTTTCTGCTGCAAGGCCACAGAACATTGAGTGTATCTCATAAAAAAAGCCGTAAAAACAGCCAGATTTTCTGCTCGTCACGTCGAGACAGGCTGTGACACAATGGTGATGTTTTTTCAGCATGGCAATGCACATGGAAATTTGCTTAGCAATCAATGCTAGCGGTAAATAGAGTGAAATTTTAGTCATATTGATTTATTTTTATTCATCTGAACTCATAAACCGTTCAATATTCCTGATTGTTTTGTCCAATTTCCTGTTATATATTGTTTGTAAGGACATAACCACTACATGCAAGTTAGACTCAATAAAACTTTTCAAACCTGGCTTGTGTAAACTTTATCTCTTCCTTTTTAACTGACATTAAAGTGAATGTGTGAAAGGCTTTTGTTATTGTTATTGTTGTTGTTAGTGAATTGGTACGTGGACTTGGAGGGGTCACCGGAGTGGACAATCACAATTTTACATGGGACCATAGACCACTTTATAGAGCTGCTCTTGGATAACATTGTGATATTTTCAAATATTTATAGGTCTTGGTATTTTTAATGAGGGCAAAGGTGCACACATGTTCCTATTCCATGTTTAATTGTGTTTGGGCATTAAAAACATCCATCCATCCATCCATCCATCCATTTTCTGTACCGTTTATCCTACACAGAGTCGTAGGGGAGCCTGGAGGTTATCCCAGGGGAGTCAGGGCACAAAGCACTTCCTGGACAGGGAGTCCAATTGCAAAATCGCACACATTCGCACACCCGTTCATACACCACAGACAATTTGGAAACACCAAACAGCATACAGTGCATGTTTTTGGACTGGGGAGAAAACTGCAGAGCCCAGAGGAAACCCCCGAAACACGGGGAGAACATGCAAAGTCTGGGTGCGCACGCTGGGTGGACCCCAAGCATGGAGGTGCGAGGCAAACCTGCTAACCTTTTCCGATACTCATACTGAAACCTCGAGTATCCACTTATATTGATACTCATCCGATATTGTAAACTGAAGCACTTAAAGAATACAGAAACACACACATAAATCACTGAAATTATAATACAGTATAAGTATAAAGTAGAAAATATAATAAAAACCCATCCTAACAAAAATTATAATTAAGTCTTTTTATATGTTAAGTTTAAAAAAAAAACTTTTCCAAATCTAATTCCAAACAAGATCGGCTCAAATTCGTTCTTTTTTGTCCTCAGATATGCAATCCATCATTTTTTGGAAGTATCGGCCCGATACGAATCCTGGGGGTCGGATCGGTGTCATCTTACACTATTTTTAATAGTTCAAAATGACATAATCAGGGGTTTTGTCTAATGTGCGGCAACTGACGTGGGCTGCAAGTGCGTAAACTTTCTTCAGGACCATAAAAGAATCATCCAGGGGTCAAAACACAGGCAGGTACGTCAAGCAGACACACAGTCAAGAGTCAGAAAACCGGCACAAACGTGGGAACAAAGTTACAGAAACGCACGACAGATGAAGTAAAAATACATGATAAAACTACGACACAGGGTCTAAACACAGATCAGGTGAACACATTAGGTCAACAAAACAATAAAAAAAAACAAAGACAATAAAAACAAAGACACATGGCAA
The DNA here is from genome assembly GCA_012411365.1 of Ameiurus melas. Lineage (NCBI taxonomy): Eukaryota > Metazoa > Chordata > Actinopteri > Siluriformes > Ictaluridae > Ameiurus > Ameiurus melas. The sequence goes on along the minus strand of CM022766.1, from coordinate 20,435,008 downwards.
CTGTCTATGTATGTTCAAGTGTGTCTTTCATTGTATTGTATTGTACAGCATTTCTTCCATTCAAGTGAAGAAGGTTTTTGGAAGAAATCTACTTCATGGAAGAAATGCCTCTACCATTACAGCTAAAACGCACTGCATAACACAGAAATTCTCCAGACACTTTACTTAACAAAGGCTTTCTTGTCTCTTTCTATGTCTCTATCTTCATTCGGTGTCTTTCAGAGGGACTATAAGAGCACAGGGAGACGTGAGGGACTCAAAGCGACACATTGCGGACTACTAATGAGCTCCCACTGGAAGGCCTCAAACACATGCATGCTTTATAATTATGTTGCCAATACGTTAAGGCAGGTACAGTGGTACAGCGCATGTTGTGGCGGAGGAGGTACGATACATCTGCTGTCAGAAACAACTCGGGAGAAGAGCAGTGGGAATGAGGGAGAGGGGAGGGAAAAAAGTGATAGGTATGGGAATAGATGTGATGTGGAGGGATGGAGATGGTGGGACGGAGAGAGCAAAAGCACAAATGAAGAACCAGATGTCACTCCAATTCACTAACAGCCTCGGATAGGACTAATACAGGAAGAGTATGTGTGATTGTGATTGTGTGTGTGTGTGTGTGTGTGTGTGTGTGTGTGTGTGAGTTGTTTATGCTACTGCCAGGCCCCTCAAGTCTGAACTGTGAGGAGCAGGTGCAGAATAACACCATCATGAGCGGCTGCTTCCGGATGTGTGTGTGGGTGTGTGTGTGTTTGTTAGCTAGCAAGAAATAGTGTCATATGGTGATGCTTGGAGCGATACAAAACTATTGCCTTCTGGATGATAAGATGGAAGGGAGGGTGAGAGCCCCGGGGGCCTCTCCAAGGAAGATAAAATTGGGTGTGTAGGTTCACACTCTCTTACTCTCTCACACACACACACACGCACACACACACTTTCTCTCTCGCTCCACAGACAAGGTGCCTGTGCCAAAGCTGGTTCTTGTTCATGGGACTTTTTTTTTTTTTTTAACATTATGTAATCAGGTATAGGAGTTTTATCCATGGCTTTATCCATGGCTATGTATATATAGATTTGATCACCAATAAAATGAATTTTTCATTTATTAAATGAGCACTGGAAAGGAGAAAAAAAACCCCGCAACATTAAAAAAAAAAATGTATAATGTCAACATCAAATCACCTTGTTCCTGTCAAAAAAGGATCAAAATAATCACAATGTCTATGAGACTTTACCCCAGAGAGGCATAGTGTGACATAATTCATCACAACATCACTATTATCGTCATGTCACTCAGTTATAGTCACAGCTTGACTTCACTCAGATAAAGTTGGCGCAAAAGCAAAAGGAAGAAAATCCACGTCGTTCATATCCTGCATCATGGCCGTTATATTCTTTTCTGTTATTCAGGTGAACTTCATTCACATTTGATCTGACCGGAGGAAAAATCAGAAAGATTCAAGGGGTATCAAGGGGTCAGAAGTTGTGAATGCGTCTCCTGAGTGGAGTCAGGAGTTTGAATCCCAATGAGAGCCAAATTGAGAGAGTGCTCTCTGGGAGGGTGTGGCGTACTGTCACTCACAGAAACACAAGCCTATCGCAGGCATCTGTGAGCTCTTGTATGTGGAAGAGGGCAGATAGCGCATCTCTCTGAGTTTTAGAGAACGTATGTGTTATGCTGCACCCTTCCTGGTGGAAAAGACCAAACTAGGGAGAAGGGGGGTGGGGGGTGGGGGGTGGGACCAGAGTGCAGGGTCAGCCATGATACAGTGCCCCTGCACCCCTAACCTTCTGACCAGTGACCCAGATACTTAACCGCTGAGCCTCCACTGCCGGCCTTGTGTTATCACCAGATCACCAGTATTGTTAATGCTTAGTGTGGTTTGGTTCGAACTTTTCAGCACTTTCCAGTGTAAAATCTGAAAGGTCAGAGTTCAAACTCAAGGCACTTTTCCTCCACAGGGTGCGATTGTCTCTGCAACCCACTTACGCCAACACCACAAGCCACAATTTCAACTTTTAAGACTGCTGTGATAGCAGATTCTTAAATAACGATCAATCATCAAAACTAATGAGCAGCTTTCAGGGCAGATGAAAGCTCTCTCATATTATGGTGTGTTTCTGTGAATTAGTGTATATATGCGTGTATGTGTGTGTGTGTATGTGTGTGTGTGTATGTGTATGTGTGTGTGTGCTTAAAGATGGCTTTTTTCTCATCTAATTGGCAGAACTCTTTAATGCACAATGGTAATTATCTCATATGCCATAATTTCCTTCTCGTGCAGTATGGAGAAATTGTACAGAATTTTGGAGCGAGAGTGAGATTCAGTACTAAATGTGAAGGAACAACAAAAAGAAAGAGGGATGAAGAGATTTAAAAAAAAAAAAAAAAAAAAAGTATGTTTGGGGTGGAATGATGAAAACCAGAGCGTTTTCACAGAAGGACGTAGTGGTCGTGTTAGTAATCTGTAAAACTGCTGGACCTCTTTTCTATCTCCGTTTCCCACGGAGTGATAGTTGCCGTAGCAACCGAGGCAAATCTTCCTTTTCTCAAACAGATGTCCCATTTAGTTCGAAATTAGAATGTGTAAAAACCCAAGAGACTCAAATTATTTCAAAGTTCTCTGGGAGGGGAGGGGAGAAAGGAAGTGAGGAGGAAAGAAAGGAGACAAGATAGAGAGAGAGAGAGAGAGAGAGAGAGAGAAAGGCGTATAGGGTTGGAGGGAGAATGATAAGGAAGTAAGGGAGATGGGGAAGAAGCGCATGTTGCCTCCTCCTGGTTGTGAAAGTATGTTGATTAGACATCGATGTGGGACAGTGTTCACGCCATCTGATGCCAAGGCAAAGCACCCGATATCAGACAGTAAAGAAAAAGCGGTGAAAAAAATGCTAATGGCCGATAAAGAGCAGTTCTGAGGTTAAATGTGTGGAGAGGACAGTGATGTAGCATCTTCTATAAACGCTCATGATGCCCACTACATCTTCCAAATACGAACATGAATATGGCTCGAAATCAGTGCTGCTCAACAGACTCTCACTGACAGGAAACTTATTTCACATTGAAGGCTGCTTGTAACAGTATTGTCCCATTCATAAGGCTTTCTTATTAATCATGTATTAGCCACCAGACTTAGCGAGTGTGATGTAAGGGCAGCATATGGCCCAAACGAAGCCATGCATGCCAATACTTTAATCTTAACAAAAATAAAGAGAACGCTAAACACTAAATTCCTCAGACAACAACAAAAAACAACAACAAAAACACAACAAATATCAAGGGTTTTTGTGTTTGACTCGAATGGTGTTCTATGAGGTTTAAAGTGCACTAAGTATATTCTACAGCACCCTATGTAGTGAGCATATATAGTGAATAAAACGCTATTTGGAATTCTGCCAGACATGACGACCAGCGGATTGTGCTCCTGAGTGGCACAACAGAAAAGCATTCAGGCTATCATCAGGAGATCCAAAGATCTATCCGTTTTCTGTACTGCTTATCCTACAGGGTCGCGGGGAGCCTGGAGACTATCCCAGGAAACTCAGGGCACAAGACGGGAGACACCCTCGATGGGGTGCCAACTCATCGCAGGGCACAATCACACACATTCAAACACCCATTCACACACTATGGACAATTTAGAGATGGCAATCAGCCTGCAATACCTCAGACTGGGAGAGGAAACCGGAGTACCCGGAGGAAAGCCCCGCCCCGAAGCATGGGGAGAACATGCAAACTCCGCACGCACAGAGCAGAGGCAGGATTCAAGTGGGCGAGGCAAAAGCAGCCCTGGATCATCAGGAGATCATGAGTTAGAATCCTGCTGATGCCACAGCCATCCGTGTACAGGAGCCAATGTGCATTTTCAAGCTCGTACATGTGGAAGAGGGCGGATATCGTTTTGCCCCGAGTGTGTTACGCAGCATGAGTAGCAGTTTGAAAAGATGCTGTTGTTTACACATATTAGGCTTCACCCGCCGCTATTTTTTTGACAGTATAGCTGTTGTATGATAAAGAAGAGCTGGCTAGTAGGTTGGGATTCCTGGTATTTGGGGGGAGGGGTTACCAGCTCATACGATTGCACTCTGTAACCAATAACAACCCTCTTACCAATCCTAGCTAGTATCAGCTAACTTAGCTTACCTTGCTATGGGATTTATCATCAGAAATGAAGATGAAAGTTATAAAGAACAGTGTAACTCTGGCACTGAGTAAGGTTCTTGCCTCTGCTACAGCTCTGGAGGCAGAAAATCAAGAGAAGTATTTCCAAAGAGAAAAAAATCATCAGGTTGATTATATGACGATTGTGTTTAACCAGCTGTGGGATGAAATGTTTCTAGCTAAACCCACATATTCTTGTTTTGCATTCTTGGAAGAAAACCAAATTCAGCTCAGGTAATAATTATAGTTTTCATTTGGTAATGGAAATACTGCACGAGCAGGATGGAGGGCAGTCCGTAAGTAGCAGAAAATAACCGACATTATGTCAGAAATAAGGAAGGGAATAACCATGTATATAGTTTATAGAGCAGTTTTCATATGTGATACCATCCATCCATCCATCCATCCATCCATCCATCCATAGATAGATAGATATACACTATGTAAATTATTATTTTGTTTAAAGATCTCATTTTTTCATTTAGCACTGCCCTTCAGACTCTACATAAGATATTTACATGTTTCCCAAAAGACAAAATAATAATTTACAAAGATCGTACTGTTCAATAGTTTATCCCCCCCGTCCCCCGTCCTCAATGTGAAAAGATGGATCTCAACATCATATAGCTGCTGTTACAAAGGGGTCAAATATGCAGAATATGCTGGAAAAGTAAAGAATGTGCAGGACCAGGAGGATTTTTCTGAAGAACAGTGGGCAGTTCTCACAAAACATAAACACAGTTGTTGATCATCCAGGTAACGACACACAGGATTAAGAATCAAGCGTGTGTAAACTTTTGGACTGGTTCATTTGTGTAAATTCAGTTATTATTGTGCGTTACGGACTATATTTAAACATCTGTTATGTGAAAGCTTATTCAGGGCAGAACTAAATAAACAACTAAACGAAATTTTTATGATCCCTATTATTAAAATAAAAATTGAGTTTTGCAGATTCTGTATGTAAAGCTATGACCTCAATAGATTCGGATGCACAGGATTAAATAACATAACATGATATCTTAGCAAGTCAAAATATCTTCAATACGAGCAAATCTATCTGGTTTCTTATTATGAACCAAATACTGCTCATATTTAGAGATAAATGTGCTCAAAATTTTAGACTCATTTCAAGCGTTACATTTTCTTAATCGAAAAATTCCCGATAATCTTTCTTCTTTCTAGAAATACTTCAAATGAACTACAATTAATAAAAAATGATCTGCCAGTAGAACAGGAGTATTTCAAACCTGAAATCATAAATGCACAGAAATCGTTATTTTAATATTATAGTAGGTAATAGATAAAGTTTTCACATGCTAAAATATCATTTTTGCCATCGATAAAATCAAATTAAAAAGTAGTAATAGGATTTTAAAGTAATGAAATGATCTGAAATGAAACCATGAATACCAAAACAGAGTAAGTACTTTCAAGTAAATGATCAATTAGGGTAAAAAAGTGGATAATCCTATCCTCGGTAATTCTCTATTGTGTGTATTGTGAGGGATGTGTGTATTTTGGCATGGCTAGGGGGCGCTCCATATGTGCACCCCCGACACTGTGACAGCTGTTAATTGAGTGCGGCCCCTCGTGGCCGGCCCTACATAGCTGAAGCTGCGAGCTCGCTCCCCGAGGAGAGACCCGGCCGCCACCATGCTAATCTCTCGCCTCATCCCAAATCGCACTCCGCATTAAAGCGCACCTTAATTAATTCACCAAGGCACACAGGCAAGGTCAACCAGTGAAATATACACCCCTCACACCCCCGCCCCCCGCCCCCGTCCCATCCCCCCACCTCCAATATAAAAAAATAAACACAAAACCAAAAAACCGCAAAACAGCCTGATGATTACTCATCACTCGTCTCGTCTGACCATCTTCATCTTCCTCTCCTCCCTCCTCATCAATCCCTCCAATCAAGGGTGTTCATTAGCAGCAGAGAGCGCGTGGCCTTCATCAGTGAGGAACACTCATCAAACACAAGATTCAGGAAAAAAGGGGACTCTTTTGTTTCTTCATTCTTTCATGCTGCCTCTCTTTCTCTCTCTCTCTCTCTCTTTTTTTTGATGAGGCTCCTCTATAATTGGGACACTACAGAAGAGAAGCAAATTCTCAATAATTAAAAAATCTAATTAAGGAGTCTTTTGCATCTCTGCCGTTAATTATTTCTGGTGGAGGCACTGGGTAGCTAGCGTGTCTTCGAGTTTCTTTTTCATGTGGAAAAACGGCGCTTATCGCTACACTCTGCCTTTTTTCCTCCGCTATCCGTGGTTTACTGCGTGACAGAATCCGCAAAGACATCATCAACAACATTTAGACTAACATTTTCAAATGACACTCGCACACACAACAGCACAACGGCCACTGAGCAGATTCAGGGAGCACACAGAGAGCTACAGTACACGCTTCATCAGGCTTTGTCCAAATTCGGCACGTGTTGTGCTCAGCAGAAATCGCTGAGCCCCCTGCCATGTTCAAAGCAGCTCAGTGCCCAGAGACAAATGGAGAGGGACAAGAGAGAGACAGAGAGAGAGAGAGAGAGAGAGGGGATGAAATGAGGCAACTGATCAGTGACAAACTCTGACTACTAATTTCTCTGCTCCTCATCCTGTTAAATCAATCCGTCCAAATCTCCCTTTACAACGCGGCGCTGCTGAGTTCTTGATCCTGATTGGTCAGAAGAGGTTGATCATTTTCTATAACAGCAGCTCGGACAGTAGCGCTGGATTTAACTCAAACCACAGGTTTATATAACGGTCGTAGTATGTTATTATTTCGATAGTAACTCATTTGCAGGGACTTGTACAGTGACACAACACGTAACACATTCTAATACTAATAATAAATCAAGCAAAAAAAAAATCAAAAGTGTTGTACTTTAAAGAAAACAAATCAGGTTTATTGTCAAGATGTCCAGACTTTCAGCTGTTTGTCATGAACAAATCAAACAGAAGAAACTGAAATTATTCACCCCCTTCATGGCGAGCATCTTTAGTACTTAGTAGAGCACGCTTTTGCTATTAAAACGTAAAAGAGACCTTTTTGCTGTACTCATGTTCGACTCATGTGAATAGAAGATTGCTTTGGCTGAAGGCGTGTTGGGATGACGTCACAAAAACGATTGGACTTTAATATTTTGCTTCTGCTTTTCCGTTTACTTGCTATCAGCAATGCATTCAGCTAGATTTTCCATGTTACGACAAATCCCAAATGCTTTCAGATTGTGGCTCAATGGTTCAAGATCCAGAACCTCCAATCTGCCACTGTTGGGCCCTTGAGCAAGGCCCCTAACCCTCTCTGCTCCAGGGACGCAGTATCATGGCTGACCCTGTGGCTCTGACTCCATCTTCCTAACAAGCTGGGACCTGCGAAGAAAATAATCCCACTGTGCTGTAACGTATACATGACAAATCTCCTTCTTCTAGCTCCAGTCGCTCACAATATAGAGTACAGTGTAATGACACTGTAACAGTAAAGCCAGTGCAGTGCACCAGACACGCATCGGAATGCTGTCCGAGTTTCAAACTCCGCTCACATGGATATCAAGCGCTTGGTTGTAAGTTTGAAAACCCATCCATCGTTTTAAAAATGTGAGATTATATAATACAGGATTGCATAAAATGAGGAACTTTCTTCAGCCAGAAAGTTTACAGAACGCGTCGTGTTTCTTCATTCGTAAGACGCTTTGGATAAAAGCATCTGCTAAATGAATCAATATAAATGCAATGATTCAGTAGAAATGTGAACAGTAGGGTTGATTCGAAAAGCCTTGATAAATACACACACACACACACACACACACACATAAACTGCACATATACATCACCAATCACTTTGAATGCTTTGAGTCATCAGACAGACAGAGGCACACACACACACACATAACATACAAGGTTGCTTCAGCACTACACATGTGTATGTGTGTATGTGTGTGTGTGTGTGTGTGTGATGGTTGTGATGGCTCTACAGATTCCAAAAGGAATGACTATCTTTAATACACCACTTAGACCATCAGACTGTCTTTAGTCTCTCTCTCACACACACACACACACACACACACATTTCTGTGGGATGACAAATGACTTGTAAACTTGCATTAGCGTCAGCAGAACAGAAAAACACGGCACATGTTTCCCCCATGCTGTCCCTTTCATTCCAGAATCACCGCATGACAAATAGTTGAGATTTCGTGGAAAACACAGTGTGCCAGGATCTTATTTAGTCCACTAAACATCGGTGTGTGTGTGTGTGTGTGTGTGTGTGTGCGTGTACATCTTCCACAACAAAGACAAGCATGAGACAGACATGGGTATCACTGACCTCGCAGTCTGACAGAAGACAGGAGATTGACAGGAGTGAAGAAGAGAGAAAAGACGAGACGGATGGAGCGGTTGTCAGACGTGAGGAGCGAGAGACGAACAGGACGGAGAACAGAGCGAGAGCGAGGGATGAGATTCAAATTTGTGTGCCTTTGATGGAGGGATGAAGCAAGAGACAGAAGGTCTGGAATTATGGATGAGAGGATAAAGAGATAGGACGTAGATGTGGCTGATGCTCAGATCAGAGGCAGCCGTCACCCGCGGCAACATGGGCCTGGTCCAGGAAGCCCTTGCTTTTGGCGGAACAACATCACCATGGAGACCGATGCTGCTCCATCCCGCCGTGGAGAGACGTGTCCGACTTCACACGCTCTCACACACACTCACACACCTTCACACACACTCACATACATACATACAAACAAACACATACACACATAAATACACATACATACACACTCACACACTCATACACTTTCACACACACTCTCACACAGTGTGCTACGCTACACCCAAATGTAACTCTAACCTCAGCATACAAAATGAAACTTTTTTTTAAAGTGTTTTTTTTTTTTTTTTTTAAGTTCAATCCTGTCAGATTTTCCTATCCTATTGAGGACCAATCTATAAAAACATGCACACACTTTCACCAAACTTGCAGGTTTGGGGTTTTTAATCGAACAAATCTCCATACACTTCTGCACCTACATCACAAGTGACCAAACAAACCCTAAAAGCCAATTATCTGACACGAGGGACCGATACGTCCCACGCTAGGCATCGATACACCGCCCCGAGGGAGCCCAAACGCACCCCACCCCGCACATACACACACCCATGGCCACGCAGGTTTCGCTTCTTTTCTCCTTTATCGTCTCGCCATTGTACGTGGTCACGCTTAAGTCTTCTTACAAGCAATTACATTCCCTAAGTGGGAGGAAAGTAGCACAATGAGACAGTGTGTGTCTGATCAGAAGGAAACACAGCCTTAGACGCAGAGGGATGCCAGCAGAAGTGTTAACGAGAGACAGACAATGGGGGAACTGGGAAGAGATGGAGCAAAAATAGAGGCGGACTTGAGGGGGAAGGGAACACAGAGCAACATATGGTGACAAACAGACAGGGGGGAGACAAGGAGCGAGAGAGAGCGAGCGAGCGAGGGAGAGAGAGAGAGAGAGAGAGAGAGAGAGAGAGAGACAGACAAATGTCCCACTTCTCACTCGAGTCACAGCCCTTCAACTTGACACTGTTTCGGGTTTGGACAGTGTAAGATTATATGTAATACAGTCAGGGCTCGCACCAGCACTCCAAAAGTTGTGGGGAAATTTTTTGGTCTCAGAGAAGAGGTACATCTAATATTTGTCTATTAAAAACCTACAGACTCACTAGGTACTTCGCTTTCAGCGCTATATGGAGCCGGGGTCTGATTACACAGTATGGACTCACACGCTTCATTTTGGATTTAATCCTCACGCGGCTAATAACGGCAAAATGATGAGCTCACAGAGTTCGACAGCACTAATGCTAAAATATGTTTTTAAAATCGAAGGCATGTTCACGTTCCGCGAGAGCCTGTTCGTCACTGTAGCAACTGTCTGTTTCGCTAATCCTTTTTTCCAGCAAGCCTTACTTTATTTAAAGAATGCTTTTTGAGGAATTCTCCTATAATCGTATCAGATTACAGCATATGTGCATATGTCACTTAAAATATTGAAACGTTAGCGATACCGATTCAACACACGATCGTTGAGCGCCAGCGAGCGCCAAAGTGCGGTTAATCTTTTATTGCTCAAAGGAGATCCCCTTTAGGAGAAATGTCCCACCCCACCCCCACCCCAGCTGAACTGGAAGTTTTGACTGGGATTTCGAACCGTGTCAGACCAGTCTGTTATTGCCTAACGTGCAGGGTCACCATTCCAGTAGTTTGAAAAGTGCCAGGTTAAATGCCAGCTCGCTCCCGTTGCTCCGGTGGCCTTGATACACAAACACCTTCACATTGCTGTATTAAGTATGAGGAAGTTCAGCCTTCACAGTCAATTTGAAATCATCTGGTCATCAGGATTACAAGTCCATTCACCTCGAATGACTACTAGGAGACTCGGTTGTCAGAATATCTTCCCAAATATAGTGTCACAATACCAAAGCGGAAAAATAAGACATTAAAAATCCTGACATTAAAAATCCTGACTTGCTCTCTCTCGCTTTTTCTCTCCCTCTCTCCCTCTCTCTCTCTCTCTCTCTCTCTCTCCCTCTCTCTGTTGAATTAGTGATATTTTCTGTTTCCCCTAAATAATTGGTAAATAAAAAGGTTTAAAAGTCAAAAAATTCTCTCTCTCTCTGTATGTCTCACTCTCTCTCTGTCTCTCTTCCTCTCTCTCTGTCGCTCTCTCTGTTTGTCTCTCTCTCTCTGTTTGTCTCTCTCTCTCTGTTTGTCTCTCTCTCTCTGTTTTCTCTCTCTCTCTCTGTCTCTCTCTCTCTCTCTCTCTCTCACTACCATATTGCATTTATGTTTTTTGTGTTTGTATATATTCATAATAAAACTCTTCACCTGCAGGTTTTACATCTGCTAACGATCCAGAAAACACAATTTATTGGTGGTTAATGGACCACTACTATGTTTGTTCATTTGCAATTTCACCATAATGTAAAAATACTGAACTTTCACTACTTTACTACAACAAGATATAAGACATTACACTGTGTTAAACGACAGTGCTATTCAATTATTTAGAAATAAATATATAATATTTTTTTCTAATTTCTCCATAACAGTAGCCCTGGCGTTAGAGTAATTCCGGCTGTAATTCAAATCGCAGGTTTATATTATACAATATGAACTAATGTGCTACTTCTCATATGTTCTTTCTATAGTAACAGCTCGTTAACAGGCTTGTCATAAATTAAGCCTAATAATAATATACAGGCTACAGAAATGTTGATTTAACATTTGTGGAAGGAGTTTCCAGTGTCAGCGCTTTGTAAAAGTAAAAGTTTTCTACTATGGGAAAATCGCCAGGATGAAGGATGACTTTGTGCTTTGAGGCAACACGACAAGCTGCGTAATTTCATCTTGTTCAATTGAAGAAAGAAAAAAAAGAGAAGCTGGTGAGGGAGCCATTGTTTATAGCTGCTATAATGTAAGTGATAACTTGTTTTGCGCACATTCGACAATGTTAAAGTAACTAGAAATGGATAAAAAGTCGAAGTTTTCTATTTTTAAAATAAATAAATAAATAAGTAAAATAAATCGAATAATTGTAATTATGGAAAAAAATCATATTGGGAAAATAATCATCTTGGGTTCGTCTTGCGTCACACACTACCCCGTCACGCTATTTTATTCACATAATCCGATTAAACAAACTATGAAAAATCACAATCACAAAAGAAGGTTTTGCATCGTATGGTGAATGAGTTGATCACGTTTGGCTGGAATGGAGTGGCCACAGATACCCGACACGGTCTGCCTCTAGAGCAATCTAGAGCTAAAACACAAGATACAGAAAGAAAGACAGTCAGACAGACAGACAGACAGACAGAAAGCTGGACACTCACCATGGTGAGCCGTAGATGCGGAAACCTCTGACGGTAACGTCAGAGTCCTGCAGGTAGATGCAGTTGGTGAGCAGCGACTGCACGTTCTCATAGTTTTCGGGCTTCAGCTTGGAGGCTGAGGGAAAGTAGTAGAAGTCCTGCTTGATCAGATCGGCCATGAACTCCTGATCGAACGTCAGCTCGTGGTTTCCTGCTATCACGATCTTTATCTCGTACGGTAGCGTGCCTACAGAGAGAAGACATGGACAAAGAAAAACAATTAATGTGACATTTAATACGATTTAAAGATGCAAAAGTCATCTTTTAAATTTCATACCTGTACAAATAACCTGGAAAATAAGCTTCATATTTTGTATGATTAAAAAAAAAAAAAAAAAAAAAAAAAAAAAAACCACCCCCCCCCCAAAAGTGGAAAACCTGTTGGCAAGGCATAAGCACATATGTAATAGGAGAAAAAAAAAAAAAAAAAAACTGTGGGGTGTCTCCTCTTTTTTGTGCTTACTACCTTGGTCACTTTTTGTATTTTCCAATTTTGACACAGCCCCAAACACCCCTTTACCCTCCGCCCCAATCTAAGTCTTTTTGAAAAAAAAACACAATGAGCCGAAACCGGACGCGCTTAGCACGCAGATCACCAGTAAAGACCGTAAAGCATAAACATCGTCCGTGCTTTTCCATTATTGCTGAAATTTACTACGGATGATGGGGATGAAGTTGGATGCAGAATTAGTGACATCGCTCCTGGACAGGGTTGTACTGTTTGAATGGCTGCTTCACATCATGAATAAATTAAATACATTTTTATCCCTAAGAGACGAACCACCTTTATAGAAATGTATGCAATGCTAGCTAACTTCAGTGCAGCTAACACTGCTAACTATGCAAAATTCTTCTGAGAGTTCATTTAAAAAAAATGTCAACTAAATTAATGTTAAACTGTTGTTTCAGCTATCAAAGAGGACTGCAAATATTTATATATTTTCAATGTTTTTTATTTATTTGGGTTTCCTATCAGGCACAATGCTAGCTAGGTGCTTATGAGGTAAAATCTTCCTCAGTGCAGTGTAACAAATGTTAGTTTCTCGTATCATTTCATATCTTAAAAACTAATACCTCATCTCTTGAATGTGATGTAGTCACTGCTAATACTAACTCTAGTTAACATGCTAACTCTCAGAGGCACTACAGATCCTGGAGGCGGAGCTTTGTGTACATTGGTGGGAATGGAGGAGGGGGCTAACAAATAATTGAAAATCATTAAAACTCCAAGTACTTAAAAGCTCAAGACCTAACCTTGACCAATCACGGCTAAAGCACCTTTAAAGTAATTTTAGGTTATTCTTAAAATATGCAACACTATCCATAAATAATTTTAAGACTTTAAAAATGATCTACCAGTTCAAAGTTTGTACACGCTATATATATATAATTATCCTAAACGCATTTCAATAAGAGCTTAGATAAATCTAAATGGTGAAGTTAATGCTTCTCTCTTAACTTTGGGAAGTACGTTACTATAAACCTGTGCTTTGCCCTGCAGTCTGAACTACTGTCAGAGCTGTTGTTCTAGAAAATTCATCAACACCTTCCAACTGATCAGATTTAAGAATTCAACCGTGCTGTGGTATAAAGAGGAATAAACGAGTGTGAACTCAGATGGTTTACAACCGGATGTAAATCATCAGTAAACCTCATGAGCAGCATGGCCAGATTACATGTTGCTAAAAATACATTTAAAGCCTGTTGGGTTTGGGGGGGGGCTGGGGGGGTTAGATTTATGGACAGGTGTGTTGAAGATTTATTGAAAGAAAAGGAGAAGAAAAGGAACCACTCGTGATCAAACGCACATCGCCACATCTGTGAAGCACGGTGGCGTGGGTGTGTGCAGCTGCTGTGAACGTTTTTATCGTTTTAACGTTTTTTAAACGTTTATGCGAACGTTTTAACACAAAGATATCATCCGAATGAACACTGAACGATCAGAAAAAAGGAATAAGGACGCTGGTCACTGGGGTCTTTTCTCTCTATTTAGAAGAGTATAACAGTGTGGAATTGGACCAAAGACCACGCGTTTTTATTGTTTGTAGCTGAGCGAAAGAAGATGTAGCTTTCTCATAGCGAAGATTACAGAAGCATTTGAAACAGATGGCTTAGAATTTAGATCTTGAAGCATGACCTCTAACCTGCAACTGATTGGGAAGTCAGAAGCATTCACGTACAAGAAATAAACACGTTCCCTTTATTTGAATTATATTGACTTATCAACAATAATCTGAAGTGGTTTACAAAAATTACGTCCAATTACTCCGCCACAGGAAAGTCTTCATGACAGTGGCTCTTTTCATTTCATTTTTTTCATTTTCTTGCTGTTGGTGTTGTTTCTTGTTTTTGTTTTGTCTTATTAAAGTCTCGAAAGAAAGTAGAAAAGAATGAGTGGTGCGGGAGCGACTCTTTATATCTGCTGTAATGTATGTGATAACAGGAACTTACTTGCTTTTGCAGACATTCCATGTAAATAAATGGAATAAATGTAACTATAAATAAACAGAAAATATGGTGCGTCGTTCTTTAATTGATCATTTAAAAAAAAAGTATTGTAAATTGCTGTAGATGAAGAGGATTAAAACGTTTCAGTACATGTTGTTATAGGAAAATCCTTAATGGGAATGCATAGATTATTACCGATAACATGTTTTTACATTAGATATTGTCAACAAAGCACCGATCCTTTTGTGTGATTGGAGTAAATTAAAGTATGATGAAGCTATATTATCAGTTAGTATTTTGTCCTATTTTGGAAAAGTGATATTTACTGGGTATGTACGGAAATTTAACAGACGAACAACGAGGGACGAGAGTGTGGATTTGGAAAAGGCTGATGATGTGCCTGATAGTCATTTGGAACGATAACAGAGACATCTCTGAAGCATTCATTAAGTACACCAATTAATTATTATTTTTTTTTAATGAACGCTTCAAACTTTTCTCCACTGCTAATAAACAAACCTTAGTACGCTTCATTCCGTCTCATTGTACAATATATAAGCGTTCGTTAAAACATTCATATGCGGCATGGAGTGGACCTGTCCACGCCTGCCAAACACACAGACAGCCTGTCCCCACAAATCTCTAATCCTCCTGCACACGCTCACGGCAGCGCCCCCCGAAATCTGCAGCGAGGAAGGGGGGAGAAAGAAAAAAAAAATCACGGCAAACATCTGGAGCGCTTCCTTTATTTGAAAAGTGTCATAAAGAGACAAGACGCATCAGAAAGTGTCAGGTTTGGTATGTGAAGGAGAGTTCAATCACGCAGAGTTTTGACAATTATGCAGTCAAGCGCGTCCCTGAAAAGCAGCAATTAAATTGAGGGAGGGGGAAGACTGGAGGGGGGAGATCTACTGAAATGTCAGCACACACACACACACACACACACACACACACAGTGAAGCACTATGAAATCTAACACATAAGGTGTGAGATATAAGCAATTTACCTGATGTTAACACACACATACATTATATTTTACAGCGCCGCTAGAAATCTGCAGGCATAAGCACATTTGTGCTGTCGCTGCGAGCACATCGTATAAAAATAAATAAAAAAAACAGGCAGAGAAATGAGTACGAGCTGTGCTGCTTGGCGGAGAGATGCTCTTTAAGCTTTGCTCATGAGCCGGAGAGATTTAGTGCCACCGTTACAAAAGCATCATTGCATTTAATGACACATTTCTGCATATTTTGGTTATAACCGACGCTTTTTCTTCCCCCTTTTCACTTCTTTCTATTGTTTCAGTTCTATTTCCATATCTCCATGCTTTCATGTTTCCGGATTAAAACGGAATCCCTCGAACCATCAGCGAGACCAGATTTATATTCCTCACTCTTGTAACTAAACTTACACTGTAGCTAGTGAATAATTCACAGTAGTTGCCAAACGCTTGAAAGTTAAGAGTAAACATCAATATCAGATGTGCCAACTTTGCAACTTTAAGCATTTGTCCATCCATCCACTTTCTGCAGCGCTTCTTCCCCACAGGACCGCGGGGGAACCTGCAGCCTATCCCAGGGAACTCAGGGCACAAGGCTGGAGGACACCCTGGACTGGGTGCCAACCTATCGCACAGCACAATCGCACACACATTCATTCACATGCTTCGGACAATTTGGAAATGCTAATTAGCCTACAATGCATGTCTTTGGACTAGGGGAGGAAACCGGAGTACCCAGAGGAAACCCCAAAAGCGGGAGTCGAACCGCGAACCTGGAGGGGTTGCAACAACGTGCATCAAAAGTAAATGAGGAGCGAGTCAAAAGCAGTGTTGTAAGTGAGTGCTACTTAATAATAAGCAGCTCCTCCATTTTGTTTAACTGACCAGTGACAGCAAAGCCCCGCCCATTTGTTCAAGATCACCTTTTTAAATGCTACCTTCGAGTCCTCTCGGAAATAACGGAATTACGAAGCAAGCACAAGTGTGAACTCCAACACAATGTCGTAATGACATCATTTTTTACATAATTACACATTACTTATGTTTAAAAGAGTTGACAGGGGGCGTGTCTATAACAAAAAAACGCCAATATGAATGTGACGTCTGCAGCAGGCAGTAAAATTTAATTCGTTTTTTTCCCCCTCAGTCCATCCGTTCTTTTTTTTCCAACCAAGATCGCTTGGACACACACCACATCATAATCGTACGCACTTCCAAGGAGGACATGAAGTTGTCACTGAATGAAAATAACCTCAAATAACAGACCAACTTTTACATCCAGTGTCCTTTCCCCTTCAGTTAACTGGCTTTTCTGCCTGGAGGAATTTTATTCACGTTTGCTGTTTTAGCTGAAATCTGCGTAGCGATGGGTTAAAATACATAAATGTTGGCACCTCTACTATACTAACAACCTCCTTAACTATGCCTATGCATACTCCCTAAATGAAACCATTTCCCAAAAATGTAACACTGGCTATCTGCAATTGATTTGACTTTTTTTGACAAAAAAAAAAATCCACATTTTCCTGTTGCGCTCATCACCTTCCTCTGTTTTTCCTCCAGATTCCCCAAACTGCTCCTAAGGCCTATTGCAGAATTACAGACAAGACTCTGAGCTGTACAATGGAGTCATTCTCTTAGAAACACAAAGCAAAAAAATATAGTCTTTGGAAGCAATCAATCACGAAAACACAAAACGCCGGCGTGAGGGAGGAGGGGGACGCGAGGAGCCCGCTGCTTTTGTGATGGGGGAAAAAGGACAGAGCGAGAGAAAAGGAAAAGAGATGCTTTCTCTGCTCAACACGCCTTAGCCGGACACGCAAATGACTGTTGTTATTAGCCTCCATTTTATTTTTTTTTTATTTTTGTATTTCAAAAGCAGCTTTTAAGTAACAAACAGTTTAAATTTCACTACGAATCTCGTTCGACAAAAGCGCTGTTCTTTTCATGTACTTTCTCTTCAAAGGGAAGCAATTAAATAAATGCTGGTGCATGCATGCCCACACACACACACACACAGAATAGCATATGAACACAGACACACATGCACGCATCTCTATCTTTCATACATGCCTAATAAACACAAACTCAATCCTTAAAACAATGTGTATATGTGTGTGTGTATGTGTGTGTGTGTGTGTGTGTGTGTGTGTGTGTGTGTGTGTGTGTGTGTGTGTGTGTGTGTAAGTACGTTAGAATAGTAGATACCAGGCAAACGCTGCTGGATCTAAGTGTTATTGTCCTGCATGTGTGTTGTAGTGGGTGGTCTGTAGCCTTTGATGAGGAAAATCCTCCAACCTCCAAATTCTGGGATTGTTCGATGGGATTAGTGAGCTCTGTGTGTGTGTGTGTGTGTGTGTGTGTGTGTGTGTGTGTGTGTGTGTGTGTGTGTGTTGTGTGTTCATTATGTGCAGTAATGTAGTAGGCCAAGCTTAGCCTTAAAAGAACTAAATGCTCAATTTTGGGGTTCTTGTTTGGTGACAAAGAATCAGAAAATGACAAAAACTGATACTTGCCAAACAAAACATGCTGACTTTCATGTTTGTTTGTTTGTTTTATACTACAGTGACTACGTTTACATGGACAGCAGTAATCTAATTATTGACCTTATTCTGAATAAGACAATATTCAGATTAAGGTGTTTATATGAGTTGCTTTTAGAATATTCCTTTCATGTTCAGGTTTTACATGTTATAGAACATAGATGGATTAAAGTCACATGTCATTACGTCCCCACGCCACACCATCCGACGTCCCTCCAGAATTTCATGCATCAACATACAGTTCATCTTCGTTATGGTACCGTATACAGTTTTAGGTGTTTCATTTTTAATTTTATGAATGCTTCAAGTGCGGTTAATTATTTGTCATGCTGTACGTGCAAATAGACGACTGCTTGAGTGCGTATGAAACTGCGCATTTACCCAATATATAATAGCAGAGATACATGTATTTCTCCTATTATATACACATGTATTTCTCCTACTATATACACATGTATTTCTCCTACTATATACATGTATTTCTCCTACTATATACACATGTATTTCTCCTACCATATATATATGTATTTCTCCTACTATATACACATGTATTTCTCCTACTATATACATGTAATTCCTACTATATACATGTATTTCTCCTACTACATACACATGTATTTCTCCCACAATATACACATGTATTTCTCCCACAATATACACATGTAATTCCTACTATATACACATGTATTTCTCCTACCATATACATATGTAATTATCCTACTATATACACATGTATTTCTCCTACTACATACACATGTATTTCTCCTACTATATACACATGTATTTCTCCCACTATATACACATGTATTTCTCCTACTACATACACATGTATTTCTCCCACTATATACACATGTATTTCTCCTACTATATACACATGTAATTCCTACTATATACATATGCATTTCTCCTACTATATACACATGTATTTCTCCTACTATATACACATGTATTTCTCCCACTATATACACATGTATTTCTCCTACTATATACACATGTATTTCTCCTACTATATATACATGTAATTCCTACTACATACACATGTAATTCCTACTATATACACATGTATTTCTCCTACTATATACACATGTAATTCCTACTACATACACATGTATTTCTCCTACTATATACATGTATTTCTCTTACTATACACATGTATTTCTCCTACTATACACATGTATTTCTCCTACTATATACATGTATTTCTCTTACTATACACATGTATTTCTCCTACTATATACACATGTATTTCTCCTATTACATACACATGTATTTCTTCTACTATATACATGTATTTCTCCTACTGTATACTTGTATTTCTCCTACTATATACACATGTATTTCTTCTACTACATACACATGTAATTCCTACTATATACACACATGTAGTTCTCCTACTATATACACATGTAATTCCTACTATATACACATGTATTTCTTCTACTATATACACATGTAATTCCTACTATATACACATGTAATTCCTACTATATACAAATGTATTTCTCCTACTATATACATGTATTTCTCTTACTATACACATGTATTTCTCCTACTACATACACATGTATTTCTCCTACTATATACATGTATTTCTCTTACTATACACATGTATTTCTCCTACTATACACATGTATTTCTCCTACTATATACACATGTATTTCTCCTACTATATACACATGTATTTCTCCTAATATATACATATATTTCTCCTACTATATACACATGTATTTCTCCTACTATATACACATGTATTTCTCCTACTATATACACATGTATTTCTCCTACTACATACACATATATTTATCCTACTACATACACACATGTATTTCTCCTACTACATACACATGTATTTCTCCTAATATATACATGTATGTCTCCTACTATATACACATGTATTTCTCCTACTATATACATATGTATTTCTCCTACTACATACACATGTATTTCTCCCACAATATACACATGTATTTCTCCTTCTATATACACATGTAATTCCTACTATATACACATGTATTTCTCCTACCATATACATATGTAATTATCCTACTATATACACATGTATTTCTCCTACTACATACACATGTAATTCCTACTATATACACATGCATTTCTCCTACTATATACACATGTATTTCTCCTACTATATACACATGTATATATCCTACTATATACACATGTAATTCCTACTACATAGACATGTATTTCTCCTACTATATACATGTATTTCTCTTACTATACACATGTATTTCTCCTACTATACACATGTATTTCTCCTATTACATACACATGTATTTCTCCTACTATATACACATGTAATTCCTACTACATACACATGGATTTCTCCTACTATATACATGTATTTCTCTTACTATACAAATGTATTTCTCCTACTATACACATGTATTTCTCCTACTATATACATGGATTTCTCTTACTATACACATGTATTTCTCCTACTATATACACATGTATTTCTCCTATTACATACACATGTATTTCTTCTACTATATACATGTATTTCTCCTACTGTATACTTGTATTTCTCCTACTATATACACATGCATTTCTTCTACTATATACACATGTAATTCCTACTATATACACATGTATTTCTTCTACTATATACACATGTAACTCCTACTATATACAAATGTATTTCTCCTACTATATACATGTATTTCTCTTACTATACACATGTATTTCTCCTACTACATACACATGTATTTCTCCTACTATATACATGTATTTCTCTTACTATATACATGTATTTCTCTTACTATACACATGTATTTCTCTTACTATACACATGTATTTCTCCTACTATACACATGTATTTCTCCTACTATATACACATGTATTTCTCCTACTATATACACATGTATTTCTCCTAATATATACATGTATTTCTCCTACTATATACAAATGTATTTCTCCTACTATATACACATGTATTTCTCCTACTATATCACACATGTATTTCTCCTACTACATACACATGTATTTCTCCTACTATATACACATGTATTTCTCCTACTATATACACATGTATTTCTCCTACTACATACACATGTATTTCTCCTACTACATACACATGTATTTCTCCTACTATATACACATGTATTTCTCCTACTATATACACATGTATTTATCCTACTACATACACATGTATTTCTCCTACTACATACACATGTATTTCTCCTAATATATACATGTATGTCTCCTACTATATACACATGTATTTCTCCTACTATATATACATGTAATTCCTACTATATACACATGTATTTCTCCTACTATATACACATGTATTTCTCCTACTATATACATATGTATTTCTCCTACTATATATACATGTAATTCCTACTATATACACATGTATTTCTCCTACTATATACACATGTATTACTCCTATTACATACACATGTATTTCTCCTACTATATACACATGTATTTCTCCTACTATATATACATGTATTTCTCCTACTATATACATGTATTTCTCCTACTATATATACATGTAATTCCTACTATATACACATGTATTTCTCCTACTATATACACATGTATTACTCCTATTACATACACATGTATTTCTCCTACTATATACACATGTATTTCTCCTACTATATATACATGTAATTCCTACTATATACACATGTATTTCTCCTACTATATACACATGTATTACTCCTATTACATACACATGTATTTCTCCTACTATATACATATGTATTTCTCCTACTATATATACATGTAATTCCTACTATATACACATGTATTTCTCCTACTACATACACATGTAATTCCTACTATATACACATGTATTTCTCCTACTATATACACATGTAATTCCTACTATATACACATGTATTTCTCCTACTATATATACATGTAATTCCTACTATATACACATGTATTTCTCCTACTATATACACATGTATTACTCCTATTACATACACATGTATTTCTCCTACTATATACATATGTATTTCTCCTACTATATATACATGTAATTCCTACTATATACACATGTATTTCTCCTACTACATACACATGTAATTCCTACTATATACACATGTATTTCTCCTACTATATACATATGTATTTCTCCTACTATATATACATGTAATTCCTACTATATACACATGTATTTCTCCTACTATATACACATGTATTTCTCCTACTATATACATATGTATTTCTCCTACTATATATACATGTAATTCCTACTATATACACATGTATTTCTCCTATTATATACACATGTAATTCCTACTATATACACATGTATTTCTCCTACTACATACACATGTAATTCCTACTATATACACATGTATTTCTCCTACTATATACACATGTAATTCCTACTATATACACATGTATTTCTCCTACTATATATACATGTAATTCCTACTATATACACATGTATTTCTCCTACTATATACACATGTATTACTCCTATTACATACACATGTATTTCTCCTACTATATACACATGTATTTCTCCTACTATATATACATGTATTTCTCCTACTATATACATATGTATTTCTCCTACTATATATACATGTAATTCCTACTATATACACATGTATTTCTCCTACTATATATACATGTATTTCTCGTACTATATACATACGTATTTCTCCTACTATATATACATGTAATTCCTACTATATACACATGTATTTCTCCTACTGTATACACATGTATTTCTCCTATTACATACACATGTATTTCTCCTACTATATACACATGTATTTCTCCTACTATATACATATGTATTTCTCCTACTATATATACATGTAATTCCTACTATATACACATGTATTTCTCCTACTATATACACATGTATTTCTCCTACTATATACATATGTATTTCTCCTACTATATATACATGTAATTCCTACTATATACACATGTATTTCTCCTATTATATACACATGTAATTCCTACTATATACACATGTATTTCTCCTACTATATACACATGTATTTCTCCTATTACATACACATGTATTTCTCCTACTATATACACATGTAATTCCTACTATATACACATGTATTTCTCCTACTATATACACATGTATTTCTCCTATTACATACACATGTATTTCTCCTACTATATACACATGTTTTTCTCCTACTATATACACATGTATTTCTCCTACTATATACATGTTTTCTCCTACTATATACATGTATTTCTCCTACTATATACACATGTATTTCTCCTACTATATAGTTGGTAAGTACACGGTTTCGGACGCGGCCGTGTTCTCTTGTTTGCCGTCAAACAGTTGAGCACTGCTGTTTGTGTACGTGTCCTGTCGCACAATGCGGTAAAAACTCCCACACAACGTTAATAGTGTGATTACGGTGTGTACATGTCTGTAATGCACTTCAATAATGTGACTAAAACAGGAATATTCCACACGTCTTAATTCCATTTGTGTTTACTCCGAGTATGACTTTATTCAGATTAAGGTCATTAATAATCGATGTTTACATGCTAGTTTCATAATCAGAGTATCGTCTTAATATTAATTATTGTTGTCCGTGTAAACGTACTGACTGAGATCTGTTCATTCACTTTTCTGGGGGGTTTTTCAGCTAAAGCAATGGCTAGACCAAATACGAAGAATATTCGAAAACAAACTCACTCCGTTTGCTTGTGGAAGCAGTTCGTTTCGCTTTGTGCCGAGTTTCTATCTGTTCTCTATCTGGGTGAATTCATGCACCTTGGACATGAGCATGTCACATTAAGTGCTCTAAGACCACTGATCTTAACTTATGACCAAATAATTATTTTTTATCTTACGACCAAAGAATTATTATCCCAGCTTTCATCCTTAATCCATTCATCCACCAACTCCCTCTGGTTCCTCAATTCCGCTTCGTATCCTTTACCTTTTCTTCTCTCACCTCCTAATACTGTATGCACTTCCTCTTCATTTGAGCAGCATCACTCATACACATTCTTTTAACATGACTGTGACCTTTAGGAGGAGGAATCAAGGTCAAAGGTGTCCCTGTGTATGAGTTGGTGGGAATTTCCACATCATTTTGATTTGAGTGATCAAGGGCCTCTTTAATCCTCACCTGCTTTACCTGTCCTGTATGACTCGGGATTATATGTCAGTTTTGTAAATAATGCACTAAAATATGTCTCGTCGAAGGGACTTTAACAGAACAAAGCCTTTCCAATACAGCCAGAAATAGAAGTCCTGATTGATTAATTTCACTTTTTTAAATTGTTTTTTAGGTCAGATAGAACTGGCAGTCTTCTCTCTAAGCCATTGGATACAGGACAGAAGGTTGATATTAACATTTTGGAGGATGTGAATTATTGGCAAGAATGCCCGAGAATACACTTCAAGAAGCCTCACCGAAAGACATCCTGCACTTGAGCTCCTGGCATAGACACACACACACACACACACGGCTTACGCCTGCACTTTCATGTCTTTCTTTGTCAAAGTGTCATGTAAACACCTACCCCATCATAATGGATGGAATCTTAATCTCTCTCTCTCTCTCTCTCTCTGTCTGTCTCTCTCTCTCACACACACACACACACACACACACACCCTATCATAATGGAAGACCTTGTCCTGAGCCCATCAGATGAACAGCGTTATTCACACACTGAAAACGAAACACAACAGGGTCGCCGATGAGACGGAGGGAGGAAAGTCTGAGTGAGGCGGATGGAGAATGAGACAGAGCTTGATGCAGCAGAGGCTTGCTTTTAGTTCTGTTAGTGTCGTGACGCACCTTGGGAATGTAAACAAAACTAAAATCATAGCTTTAGTGTATGATAGAAATACACACATCTCAGTGAAGCAGATACTGCTTCCGGAGATACTTTTATAAGACAGTAACAAGTAACACCCAGTGAGATGAGACCTCATCTTCAGAACTTTTTTGGGTTGTTTTCTGCTTTGAGCTGTAGATACAGGGGGGCATCGGGGTTCGATTCCTGCCTCTGCCTTACGTGCGTGGAATTTGCATGATCTCCCATGTTCTTTTTCGTGGGGTTTCCTCCGGGTACTCCGGTTCCCTCCCCCAGTCCAAAGACGCACGGTGTAGGCTGAATCGGCATTTCCAAATCGTCCGCGGTGTGCGAACGTACGTGCGATCGTGCCCTGCCATGGATTGGCACCCTGACCAGGGGGTTCCCCTGCTGCACCCATGTGTCGGATAAGCGGTAAGAGAAATGGATTGATAGATTTAGAAACGATATATACTTTTAAACATGTCTTGACGATGAAGCATTCTCGCAGTAAGATAACGCGATGAGCAGAACGCAAAACACTGATTATCTCTAGGCGGCCTTAAACGCAATATATTTGATTGGAGGTTCTGTCTGAGGCTAAACAAACCTCATCAACATAAATGTGCACACACACACACACACACACAAAAGCACATTGGCAATAAACGTTAAATACAAAGAATCAGAATAAATACTGAACACGGCCCATCTGTGAAGAGGAAACTGTGAAAAGCAGGTTTTTCATATGTACACGTAGGCAGCACAAGATACCAAACATAAAGTATAAGCACATGCGAACAGACAGATGGTAAACGGTTTGGATCTTAAAGCTACTGCCGCACAAGATTCTGTTTTATTTGCGATGTTAAAAGCCGTAAAAAGGGGTGTCAAGCTTCCTCGTTAATAACCCACAGCAAATCCTACAGCGGAGTAAAAACCCCACGCGGAGGCGCAGGAATCAAACCGAGCTGCAGAGAGAGCGTCTGAAGCACAGAGAAGCGAGAGAGAGCGCATTAAAGTTTCATGGTGCTTTTCTCCGTATCGAGACCAGAGAAAGAGCAAAGGGTCTCTGCAGAACTGAGGGGAGAAAAAAAAAATAAAACATCAGGATTAGGGGAGAAAGTGCGAAAGAAACTTTTTCCCCTCCACACACACGCACACACGTACACACACCTTACACTGACCACATGGCTGTTGCATCATAAACGAAGGCAATCTATTATTAATAATCTGGACAGACAGGAAGCATACAAACAGACTACTAAACATCCTGACCTCTAAAAAAAGAAAAAAAAAGTGAGAGCCCGTCCATCTTCACTATTAATTTGAACGTTTCTCCCCTGACGTCCTCTCCATCTCTCTACAATGAGATCCATATTTAACTAGAACACTTTGGTGCAGTACATCTAGAACGTTCCTTACACTTCGCTACTCAATATGCCTGACCGAGAAAAACTGACAAGAGCTGACAAGAGCGCACTCATCCCCCATCTCTCTCTCTCTCGCTCTCTATCTCTCTCTCTCTCTCTCTCTCTCTCACACACACACACACACACTCACACACAGTGGCAAGAAAGACAGGCTTAAATAATCAACGCTGAGCTAAGGTAGTGTGATCAATCACCGGATTTGTCAAAGATGTTTTTTTTTATGACGCCAATCATCTTTAACTACTATCAAAGTTGTTGTGGTTATTATTGAGAAATGCTGAATTCTCAAATCTGATTGGTCAGAAGGTTTTGCTTCATTTTCTATAACAGCAGCCCTCCCTGGCAGTAGTTCCAGCTGTTTAGGCAAATTACAGGCTTATATTAATGATCCTATTCAAATAAGTTACTGTTTCTATAGTAACAGCTGATTGCTGATATAGAAAAGTTTTCTTTAGCAAGAAAAAGAACAGGCTGGTGAAGGAATGACTTTATAGCTGCTATAATATAAAATTTTAGCTAGTCAGTTCCTGTTATTGATTGTATTATAGCTCATTCCAAAGAAAATTTTTATTTTTTTTAAATACATATCGATATATTTTTTGTAAATGTTGGCAAACTGTCATGGTATAAGAGGAATAAAACAGTTCCGGGTGTGCTGTTCTAGAAAACTACTCATCACATATTCCCACATTGATTATTTTCCTAAAACAGCACACCCAAAATGTTTTATTCCGTCCTTATAGTTAAAAGCCAACACTTTTAGAATAAAAAAATGTTAACTTCTGTCAGCATATTTGGATGGTTAACATTTCCAGCTTTCTAAATAAGTTCTGTTTGTAAGTTTTTCCGAAAGGAAAAGGCTTAGCTGGGTTCTACAGTACATAGAACATTTCCCCCTAAGAGACAAAGCAAAGTACCCTTTAAGATACTAGTTGTACCTGACTAGAATTTAGCTTAAATTGAACCCTTTCACCACGGGGCTGTGGTGGCTTAGCAGTTAAGGCACTGGATTACCTGTTGGGCCCCTGAGCAAGGCCCTTAACCCTCTCTAACCCTATCATGGCTGACCCTGCACTCTAACCTCAACCCCCTAACATATGCAAAAAAATGAATTTCACTATGTAATGTATATGTGATCAATAAAG